>JAOCZM010000291.1:4385000-5585000 GCA_026122235.1 Vinca minor
GGTGAAAATGTTGAGAAATTTGAGATGTTAGGGCATATTAGTTGTGTTGATTCGATGACGGTAACTGAGGAATTTGTAGAAAATGTGGATAGGTTTGTGAATATAATGGACGGGGTGTCTAGTGGGGAGTTTCTAAGAGGGGAAGAGAGTGGAGGGTTGGGAGTTGATTGGGTGGAAATGGAATGGTTGAAGGGAAAGGGATATTATAGCATGGAGGCATTTGTGGCGAATAGGTTGGAGGTAGCTTTGAGGTTGGCTTGGTTGAATAATTGTAGTAATAGTGGCAAGAAAAGATGTGTGAAATTGAAAGAAAAGATGAACGGTGCAGGGATTGCTGCTAATGTGTTTTGGAGAAAGAAAGGTTGTTTGGATTGGTGGGATAAATTGGATAAGGAAATGAAGAAGAAAATGTTTAGGATAGTAGTGCGGAGAGCCGCAAAGTGTCTGGTAATTTTCCCGGAAACTTCTTCTTATATAATTGAAGCATAATTTATTCAGTTGCAAGTTCTAAATATTTTTTGTTTCTATTTCGGTGAAATCTTATTAAATTTCATTTACTTGCATTCATTTGTGGATTGTGATGAGGTTGCAGTTTGCCTTTTGCTGCATTTTCATAAGAGATTCTTCTTTGGAGTGGGAAATGATATACTATTATACTCTGCTTTTCTGTACTCTCTGGAATGGCATTCTTAGGCTGTTAATTGGGATGAAAATTGACCTAACAAGGAGCCTAAGCTCCATATTTGAAAGAGTTGAACCCGAAACTACTGAACCAGTGCTTCAGCATTCTCTCCAGGAAATTGCCTCAGGAGATGTCAATGCTTACCATTGGACTCGTTTAGGGTATTATTTCTGACTAAAATCTGTGATGGTAGAGTGCAAAAGGAAATTAATAAACTTCCCAATTCACGAGAGTTTCAGGCAGATTGTTGTTCGTGTTGCATTCATTTACTTTCTATTGTTCCTCCAAACTGCATAATCACGTGCTGTAATAAGCATGCTTTTCTATTGTTTGTGCTCATATATATGGTATTCTATTTTATTTTAATTTTCTGGACTATTAGCTATATCAAATGCTTGTGCCTTTTCTTTTGAAAGTTGGACATGATATCTGATCATTGTAACTCTCAGGCTGCAGAAACTTTTAAGGAGAAAAATATCTCGAAAGATAAGATGTGCAGGCGATCATTGAGACACAATGACATTTTTACGTGTCAGGAAAATGCTGTAAGTTTCCGACCCCCTGATTCAGAGGTTGGATGCTCTACTGCTGATGTATCAATTTCTGGATATCCCTCTTCATTACGATCTGTCTTAAGTAGTTTGATTCTTCTTCAAGATATTTCTTCAATGTTGTTAGCCTGTCAGGATATTGAACTCGATGAAGGGAAAATATTTTTTAGCTCATTGGATGCTGTTAATACCACCTCTGACTGTATATTAAGAAAGTTGCGGGAATTACTCATGGTGGTTTCACTTGATTGCACAAAATTTGAGCTTCTTGGAGAAGGAAATGAAAATCCTTCCACAAAGAAACCCAAGGAGAAACTTGGTAGAAATGAGCATAAGAAAAAGGGAAAGAATCGCAATGTGAAAAGGTCAAAGCCTATGACTAGGTCTTCTGAAGATGATCCCAAGCTTGTTAAAGGGACCAAGGTACTGTTACATAATTGCAACCCCCCTTTTAGAAAGCCCATGAATATGGATACATTGTTTTATATCATATAATCCTGATTGTATTGAAGCATATTCCAGGGCATTGGTAATGGATTCTTGGGTAGCAAAAGTGAAGATGCTAGCCAGTCAAGTGGAGGGGCTGATAAAATTCAGGAGAAGGATCCCTGCAGCGGACCTCTTCCATCAGCAGTTCAAATGGTTGTATTGTAATTTCCATCTCATACAAATCATATGCCATATTGATGACGTGAATGATTTATAACAAATTGACTCTTACCAGGAATGCTGTAGAGGGTTAAATAATGG
The DNA here is from genome assembly GCA_026122235.1 of Vinca minor. Classification (NCBI taxonomy): domain Eukaryota; kingdom Viridiplantae; phylum Streptophyta; class Magnoliopsida; order Gentianales; family Apocynaceae; genus Vinca; species Vinca minor. The sequence goes on from JAOCZM010000291.1 coordinate 4,386,984, forward strand.
AAACACTCAAAATGCTCACAGGAAGAGCAGAAGAGAAAGAAATAAGCTTAAAAGTTCAAGCTCTCAGAGGTCGGTAGAAGTCGAAAGTTTTCAGACAAGAGAGGAGAATCTGGCCTCTATCTCCATCCATTCTGGAAATGAGGCTCCAAAGTCTGAGCGGATAGCTGAATGTTCAGCTGTTAAGAATGTATCAGATAGTAAGGCAACTGGAAATGACGAACATGAACAAAGTTCAAAAGACTGGGGGTCTACATCTGAAGGCATTAACCCTCCTCTTTTGAAGGACTTCAAGAGCACAGGCATGGTGGAGGTAACTAATGAAGAAGCTCCAGGAGTTCAATCTGTAAAACATGAAATGAATCCTTCTGCTACTCCCGAGATATCATCCGTAATTCTTGATGATGATCTTGATACGAGTAGCATAACTATAAATTCTGACCTGCGGAAAGAAGCGGATGCAAAATTGGAGAAACCAGGCACAGATAGGGATTTAGGAAAAAAAGTAGTCCCGATTCATGAGCAAGGAAGTATTGGCCTTTATGACATTGGCATTGTAAATTCTTCTGTGTATCTTTCTTATGAATGGCCAAGTGTACATCCTTTTCAGGTTGCACCTTGTAATTCACATCTTCCAGCTGCTACTGATCGATTGCATCTGGATGTTGGTCATAATTGGCAAAATCGTTTTCATCAATCCTTTGTACCAACAGTACATCGGATGAGAAATCCTCGAGTTGAAAGTGGGTACAGTGGTATTATGTCTCGTGCCATTACCAATGAGCTTAGATTGGCCTCCAGTGGTACGTGGCGTTAACGGTCTAGCTCCATCAGTTGCTTGTAACTATGGCTCTGGGTTTATCCCTAGGAGACAATCTGGTTATCAGCAGAGCTTCGCGGCCCCAAGCGTACAGCGCAATTTTGTTGCCGCTGATGATGATAGAGTGTATGCTAATGATTTCAAGGATTTTTCTGACCATCCAAATTCACAGGAAGTTACTGATGAGCATGAAAATCACTATATGTCTGAAGAAGAGTTAGAGCTACATGCAGTTTCTGGAATGGATTACAACCAGTACTTTGGTGGCGGTGTAATGTACTGGAATCCTTCTGATTATCCAGGGAGTAACTTTTCACGTCCTCCTTCTCTTAGTTCAGACGACAGCTCATGGGCTTGGCGTGAAGCAGACATGAATCGAGCTGTTGATGATATGGTTGCCTTTTCTTCCTCCTATAGTACAAATGGGTTGACTTCTCCATCTGCTGCTTCTTTCTGCTCTCCTTTTGATCCTCTAGGCACAGGACACCAGGCTGTGGGGTATGTGCTATCTGAAAGTGAGATAAGTGGCAAAGTTCTGCATTCCTCATCAACAACCGATGCAGTTACAGATGAAAATGCATCGGGGGCTTTGTCCACTTTGTCTGGTGATGGTGAAGCAAAGACTGGAGATTCGCTTCCATACCCTATTTTGCGGCCAATTATCATACCAAATATGTCAAGAGAAAGATCAAGATCAAATTTCAAGCATAGTCATGAACGTAAAAGCCCCTGCGTTCCCCCCAATGGTAGGGAACAACCTCGGATTAAGAGGCCACCTTCACCTGTTGTCCTCTGTGTTCCACATGCTCCACGACCTCCTCCTCCCTCTCCTGTTGGCAACTCCAGGAAACATAGGGGCTTTCCAACTGCTCGGTCAGGTAGCTCTAGCCCACGTCATTGGGGTGTCAAAGGTTGGTCCCATGATGGAATTAACTTCGAAGAAGCTTGTATACGTATGGATGGTAGTGAAGTAGTTTGGCCTTCTTGGAGGAATAAAAGCCTTTCAGCTCATAAGTTGACCCAGCCTGTGCCAGGAGCTCTGTTACAGGATCGCCTGATTGCAATTTCTCAGCTAGCTCGTGATCAGGAACATGTAAATATTTCATTTATTAAATGAATAGTGTCAGCGGTTTGAAATGGTTATCTTTTTCATCTCATTTTAGTTTTGGCTGAAAACTTGTCTCTCTTTCCCCCAGCCAGACGTTGCACTTCCTCTGCAACCACCAGAATTACTCAACTCTTCCAACAAAGAATTTCTTCCCGTGATTCATAGTATACTTCATGATGAGATTGACTCTTTCTGCAAGCAGGTACGTGCTCTGCTGACAGTGAAATTTCATTGAATTTTCCCAAGTATAACTGTTAACATTGACTTTATGCTTGACGATCCAATAATCTCTGATTTATTCATATTTTATGGTGGTGTCCAAGGTTGCTACTGAGAATCTTACAAGGAAACCTTACATTAACTGGGCTGTCAAACGTGTTACACGGTCTCTCCAAGTCTTATGGCCTCGCTCTCGGACAAATGTTTTTGGCTCCAATGCAACTGGCTTGTCCCTTCCATCAAGTGATGTAGATCTTGTGGTTTGCCTTCCCCCAGTGAGGAATTTGGTGAGAATATTTTAATGTGGATTTTGGTTCCTTTCTCTCCTTCGTTTCACTTTCTTTGGATCATTTAAAGAAAATAAGGGTTACCTATGGCATCCATTTGTAGGAACCTATAAAAGAAGCCGGTATCTTGGAGGGACGTAATGGAATTAAAGAAACTTGCCTACAGGTATGCAGATTTTGAAGAAGTTGTCTCAAACATTTTTGAAGAAATTGATATTTTCATGGAGCAGCAGTTTTTAATCTCAGGCATCCATAAGAAAACAAGAGGCACAATTTATTTTGGTGTTATGTACTTGCATTGCTTATCGTGATTGATTATTACCCACTTTGTACAGCTGTTCCTATATTGGCAATGAATAGTTAATATCATTGTGTTTATTTTGCTAATTAGCACGCTGCTAGATATCTTGCCAACCAGGAATGGGTTAAAAGTGACTCTCTCAAGATTGTGGAAAATACTGCGGTAATGCTTGGGTTTTCGAGCTGTCTCCTTTTCTATTCTTCTTTGGGCTCCTTTCAGGTCATCCTATTGTCTTCCTGTTTCTTTCTTATCCCTTTTGCCTTGTTTTATATTTATTTTAGATTCCTATTATCATGCTTGTGGTGGAAGTCCCTCATGATCTCATTGCATCTACTGCATCTGATGTACAAGCATCAAAAATAGAATCAGTTCAGGGTGATGATCCTGTTGGATCAGAAAGCTATGTTTCAGAAAAGTACAGTAAGATGAAAAACAAAGTTGGGAAGGATGTAAACTCAGTTCGTCTGGACATTAGCTTCAAGTCCCCATCACATACAGGGCTTCAGACTACAGGACTGGTGTGTATTTATCAGGAATCTCTGCATTTTTGTTATACACTTTATTTTTTCGCAATCATTCCATTCTATATGCCGCCTTGTCCTGAACTTCTGAAATGCTTTCAAGAACTGAGATCATTTTGGAAAGCTTGAATTATTTTCTTGTGGATGGTTTTGAGTCGATGAATTGTTTCTGTATATACTTCAGTTTCAGTGGTTCTTTATATACTTCAGTTCCAGTGTTGCCTTGTACTGAACTTCTCAAATGTTTTCAAGAACTGAGAACTTTTTGGAAAGCATGAATTGTTTTCTTATGGATGGCAAGTTTTTCCTCTAGATACTTTAATTTCAGTGGTTATTTAACTTCAAATGTTTCACTTCATGACTTTTTTCCTGTCATCATGGAGTGTTCTCTGTAGTCTAGTTTTAGTTTCACTCTCATATACTCCTTTGCAGCTTTTTATGGTTCTCCTATGCTCGTTCTGTTTCTGGGCCTGGTTTCTACATAAAGTGGGTTGCCTGATTTTCTGAGATTGTTTGAATTTTCATCACCGTGTTGATTCATCTGATTCAGGTCAAAGAACTTACGGAACAATTTCCTGCTGCTACACCTCTCTTATTGGTGCTGAAGAAGTTCTTGGCAGATCGTAGCCTGGACCAATCATATTCGGGTGGTTTAAGTTCGTACTGTTTGGTAAGTGTCTCTGCAATATGAAAATATTCTGGGTGGAATTGCTTTTAAACAAGAATATCACTTGTTCTTACTAGAAATCCATAACTTTCTGTTGTTTAATATTTTCATTGGAATGTATAGGACAGTTGTCGATTTATGATGGGTTATGGAAATTGGCACTCCAATCTGGTGCTTAAGGCTTTCAAACTTCTGTATGAGGAAGATTTTTCCTCCATTCACCCATTCCTAAGCTAGTTTGTTTCCAAGGAATGGAAATAAAGCAATAGCTATCTAGTATCTTGACAAAAGACGCCTAGTAATGATAGGGAAAGATCACCCATTCTCATGTTTGGATGTATATGAGTGGAATACAATCATAGTTCTGCTGTGATAAATATGTCAGTTTTTTAAAAGATAATGAACAAAGTGGCAGATGATTATTTGTATTACACAAAACTTCTTATAATGTTGAATTTTGGGTCCATTAGGTTTGTACTGGTCCATTACTGGTCTTCTTTTTTTGGTGTGTGTGTGTGGATGGAAATTAAAGTTTTATTAACATTAGAAAAGCTTTACAAGTATGCAAAGAAATCAACAGTTGGAAATACAATGACACACGCCTACTCTATGAGCTAACGACCAGCTTTCCTAAAGGTTTGAAATACAAATAGCCATAACAACTTGAGGATCTGAGGCAGAAGAAGAAAATGGACTGTGAATTATGTTCCTGCGACAAGTAATACACAGCAATAAAGAGAACTAGTTTACATAGCTAACAAATTTGGAAGACTGAAACTGTTAATGTAACTCATCTAAAATATGTATCCAGTTTCTTATGACAACTGTAGGAAACATACCCTGTTACACTGATCTCCACAATGGTCTTTGCTCGTTAAACATTGATACATTGGATCTGCTATACACTGGATCTGCTATTGCACTTGCCAACTTTTCTCTAATTTTGGTCTTCGCCGTATAGGTTCTATTGATAATACGTTTTCTGCAGCATGAGCATCACCTTGGGCGGCCTATTAATCAGGTATAGTGGTTAGTTTTATTTCTCCTACCTTTTACAGTTTTATTCTTGATGATGGAATTCCAAAAAGTTCTTTCAAATTTCATCTGAAAATTTACCCCCACCATCATGTTACGATTGAAATTGAAAGGTTAGGTTTTTTTTTTTTTTTTTAAATTCTCTCCCCAAAATGACGTCGTTTTGGGCAGAGAATTTATTTTTTTAAAAAATTAATTTCTCGTTTTGAGCAGAAGAAGGATTTTTAAAAAAAAAAGTCAACCGATTTTGACCGACTAGATCCGATTTTTGGCCGATTTTTTTCAAACCCGATTTTTTGGATTTCTTGGCACTACCGACTAGTCCCCGATTAATCGGCCGACTAGGCCGATTTTTACAACATTGGGTTAGTTACAAAAGTTTATATAGTAAATATGTTTATCTTACGAAAGTGGTCATTCATTTTTTGACAGCCTAAAATATAAACGTGAACACTCAATTTTGGATGGAGGGAGTGTTTTCCTATGACACTTTTCACTCATCCTATTGAGCAACCCTTTTCTCCCTTTTCTTTTTGGTTTGAATTCTAAAGCTGGAATTTGTGAAATAAGTATTTGTAAGATTTGTCATTAGGGCTTGTCTGACCTATTTTTGTGCTTTAAGCTCCACATACTGTGTAGTCAGGGTGCCAAAATCCTTTAGTAGGCTTTATCAGATATTGAAAAGGAAGGTTTTAATGCAATAGTATTATAGTAGAATCTTGATAGGCTGTGGGCAATGAACGTATGCATGTCTTACTCTGCAGCAGTAATTGCTGGGTCCTTAACTTCTATTGTATCATACAGTCATTCTATTTATTACATCCATTTCTTGAGAAGATACTTCAAATTCTATTGTATAAGTTTTGCAGTCTAATGTTTAAAGTTACTAACGCCGCTTCTACACGCTTATTTTTGGTCTTGTAGAATTTTGGAAGCCTCCTCATGGACTTTCTCTACTTCTTTGGGTGAGTTAAAAGTTATAACCGAACTGCTCTTTTCGTGTAATTGATTATTGTGTGGTTTCCTTAAGATTGCAGAAGGGTTTAGTACATATACATGATTTTAACTGAATGTTATCGTTTTCCGTACTTTTACGTATGAACAAGATGCTCAATATTGTTCCTGATTAAGAATTCACCAATCTAGGAATGTATTTGATCCTCGCCAGACGCGTGTCTCTGTTCAGGGTAGTGGCATATATATAAATAGGGAGCAAGGATACAGGTAACAGTAGCATTCTGTTGATTTCTTCACTGGAATGCTTTTTCACTTCATCTTATTCATGATGATTAAATACTCAATTTTCAGCATTGATCCTATCTATATTGACGATCCTCTTTTCCCAACAAATAATGTGGGGAGGAATTGTTTTCGCATCCATCAATGTATCAAGGTAAGCTGATATGTGGAGTTTGAACATTAATCTTCTTTTTTGTTTCCTTACGTTTTCGTAATATCTCCATATCTTTGACATAATTCTTCCAAAACTAATTGCGTCTTGTTGCCTGCTAACTGCCATATGAGATTCTTTTAGTTTGTCAGTTTGTTACTAAGACTAGTTGTGGTTGGTTTGCTGTGAATCATGCATATCAATTCTGTCCATGTTCGCATGACTTTTTAATGAAATGGAACTAATACCATCTCTTATATAAATAGTTAACACCTAAACTACGTACATCTAACATAGTTCATTAATGCTAGTTGGCCTTTTTTTGCAGTTGGTCATAATGATCCTTCACTTTAAGTTTAAAGTCTACTATAACATATTGTTCTTTTATCAACGTTTTTATTTAATTTATTTTGAAAAATTTTTGCTATCCAAAATTGCATATCAATCTTCCAACCAAAGTATTGCTCTTATTTCCAGACGTATAGGAATGCTGGCGTCCCAGTCTTTTTTGGCCTCTTCTAGTTGTACTAACAGTCTATCTCAACTATTTGTAACAATTGCTATAGTAGGGGACCTAACATAATAACTTTTGTTGCAGGCTTTTGCTGATGCTTATTCCACTCTGGAAAATGTGCTGACCTCCCTTCCAAACAATGACGAATTAAACAGCAGGCCCACATGTAAACTACTCTCGAAAATTATTCCAAGTGTTGGTCATATTTCAGAGGCATCATAACTATCAGGAGAGAATTATTATACTAAAAAGGTATAATTAACTCTGAATGTGATTCGAATTTGATTGAAGTAGTCATGTTTACTGCCTTTGTAGTTTTTAAGAAGTTGTATTTTATCTAATACTCTGCTTCTTTTTCAAGATCATCAAACACTAATGGGAGTATTATGCCCCCTGATCTGGAGGTTTTAAGATAAAGCTGTGTGGCTTTCAGCTTTCGATCCCAATGATAGAACAGAAAACTTGCCTCCTTATCACCAAAACAAAGTGGGCCTGACCTTTGAGGCTATGCAGTATTGGTTGGTACTAATGCGGTTCTTGCAAGCAAAATCAGTTGGCTGAAATTCTCTTTCTGGGTGAAGCATGGTATTCCTTCCAGCAATATAAAGTGATCATTTTACCCATTTTGATAATGTTATCAAGTTGGAGCTTGTCATAGAAACATACGAGCTACATATCAAGGAAGGCTAGCGCAGTTGGCAAGTACTTCGTACTCGGAACAATAGGTTTTGGGTCCCGGTAATAATAAAAAATATTAAAAACAAAATCATAAGTACCACATCAATATGTGCTACTTCTTACTCTTCCCTTCGTTGACATCTTTTTGTTCTCCAAATTTCAGGAAGCTTTGACGCAACCATTGTGACAATTTGAGTGACTGTGCAAAGATTTGGACGAAGTGACTGGGGACAATAACTTAGAATGTCATCAACTAGTACAAGAGCGAAATGCGTTGAGGATTGAAGGGGTTGTTTCAACACCAGGTAATCCGATGATCTGCCAGCCGGAAAGATAATTACTCCGGTGGGCAGACCACTTGATCCTGCAACACAGCAGGAGAATGGGAACCAGCACACAGATGAAGTGATCATAATGGATGCCAATGAGAGGGTTTCAATTCCCAAGCACAACCAGTCCAGCAAAATCTCAAGACGAGGTCCTGCAGGGAGGTGTTAGTGTTAGTCAGACAAGATGATATTCTTACAGCAAGCTTGAGTGACCCATCTCAGTAGTTTTTTTTTAATGAATATGTTGTTTTGGAATTGCCGAGAGACATGGTGGGTCAAACAAATTCAATATACATATGTTAGATAATGGTAAGGAACCTTACACCTTGTATTTCTAGGATTGGTAGAAATCATAGTAGACAGTTCCTACGTGCTCAGTTTGGCACGCTGTGACAATCTTCTCGACAAGATCAAGTTTTTTTTTCCCCTTTAAGGAGGATTAATAGTGGTTTCCCACTTCCTCTCCAAAATGACTCGAACTCCCGACATACCAGTTGAAAGTGAAGCGTCTAACCGTTTGAATTGCGCTTCGTTGTCACAAGATCCAAGTTATTTCTAAGGAAATTTTGGAAATTACTTGATTGGTGTGAGAGGATTCGTATAGAAAAATTAGATAGGCTAACCTTTGGAAGGTCTCTTTTTTGCACATGAGATAGGCAGGTTTTTGCTGTGGGTACTAAACTACTAACGTGTACTGTGGGTTGTTAAAAAAACATTTTCTACATTTCTTTTAGAGATAATCACTATTTTTGCCCCTGAGTTATCTTTCAAAAGCAACTGTTACCCCTAAGGAATATATCGTGCCATTTGTATCCCCAACAAATTTCGGGGTGCCATTTATGCCCAAAAGTGGCGGAATCCGGAGAGATGGGGCGGCGTTCCACATGTGCGGACCGCACATGCATATTTTCAGGGGCAATTTCGTCCATTCTTCCTCCAAAATCAAAACTTCCCCCCAAAATCTCCACCACCCTCTCTTCATCTTCTTCCTCCAAAATCAAAACTTTCCCCAAAATCTCCACCACTCACCCACCACCACTCTCTCTTCATCTTCTTCCTTCAAAATCAAAACTTCCCCCCAAAATCTCCACCACTCACCCCTCACCCTACCCACCCTCTCTTCATCTTCTTCCTTTAAAAATCAAAACTTCCCCCCAAAATCTCCACTCACCCATCACCACTCACTCACCACCACTCTCTTATCTTCTCCTCAAAATCAAAACTTCCCCCAAAATCTCCACCACCCGCCCCCACCCTCATCTCTTCATCTTCTTCCTCCAAAATCAAAAACACCCACTCCACGACTACCCTCTCTTCATCTTCTTCCTCCAAAACCCATTCTTCCAAAATCAACTTCAAAGCTTTTCATATCCATTAATGGAAGCAAAATCAACTTCAAAGCTTCATTTTCATCTTCAAAGTTTCAACCACCAATAAATCCTTCAAAATAGCATCTTCCAAAATCAACTTCAAAACTTTTCATATCCATTAATGGAAGCAAAATCAACTTCAAAGCTTCGTCTTCATCTTCAAAGTTTCAACCACCAATAAATCCTTCAAAATAGCATTTAAAGAGAGGTGAGTGGTAGAGGAGATGGCGGAGGGAGGGAGGGGTAAGTGGCGGGGGAGAGAGTGAGGGAGGGGTGAGTGGTAGATGAGAATGAGGGGTGAGTGGTAGAGGAGATGGTGGAGGGAGAGAGGGTGAATGATGATTTTGCCCCTCTGATTTCGCATGTGCAGTCCACACATGTGGAACGCCGCCCCCTCTCGCCGGATTCCGCCACTTTTGGGCATAAATGGCACTCTGAAACTTGTTGGAGATACAAATGGCACGATATATTCCTTAGGGGTAACAGTTGCTTTTGAAAGATAGCTCAGGGGAAAAAATAGTGATTATCTCTTTCTTTTACTCAAGTTGGAAATATAACCAGATTCCATTTCAACGTAAAAATAAAATCGATGAATTTCTATTGAAACCCGACCGAACGATATTAATCACATACAAACATTAGTAAATATTGATTCGACCCGACCATTAACTTGATATTTGTATGTCAGGTTAATAGCCGGGTTGAGTTGGAGATAATGGTTTAAAATTAGATGGTTTTCCAAATTAATCCCTAAATTAGAATGTAGTGGATAAAAGACTATCATGTTAATGGTCGGGTCGAGTCTAAATTGAATATGTCGCATTATGACACTTAAAGCACGCAAAAAAAATTTGTGGCAGATAAGACACCGAAAAACTATTTGTGTCAGAAATAACACAGGAATTTACTTTTGTATCAGAAAATGCCTAAAAAACTATTTGTGATATAAATAACTATTTGCTTCCAATGAGGCATCGGTCAAATGGCCAAGATTGAGGCCTCATGACGTATAAGTCATGAGTTCAAATCCTCTCCCCACTTCTTGAATCCCTATATTTATCTTGTAATAAATAGTTCCCCTCCCCCAATAAATAAAAAAATTAAAAAAAAACTATTTGCTCTATTCCTAATAAACATTTTAGGTATTAAAGAGTGGAAGAAGATTTATCCCATTAGGACACATTATTAGCCAGATAAAAAATATGTTGGGGTTTAGTATAGCTAATTTATTTTTTGTGCACAAGTCTTGTAATATTACTGTTGATAGATTATCAAACTATGCAATGAGGTTTCGCACCTCCACTCAATGGTTTGGGGACTCAACAGATTTTCTCCTACCACATGTACTATATGATATCGATAAGTGATATATAAATGGTCTTTATTTTAAAAAAAAAAAAAAAAAAAGGTATTAAAGGGCTCAATTGAAAAACATCCAAAGAAAATGGCTCAATCGAAAATGTTATAGTTTAAAGGGCTAGACCGAAATTTAACCCCCCACATTTGACAGTACACATATGCAGTATCATCATACTCCCCCAAACAAAATAGTATTTGACGAGTTTTGATTGCTTGATGCTCCTATTTGGGTTCTCTGATATTTCTTCGAGAAAATCTTGGGGGGCTATTGGTTGATATTCTCGGAAGAACATCCAAGAATTTAAGGTTCTTACATCCTCTTAAATCCCCAAATTCTTTGGATTTTTTTTTTAAAAATTTCCTCCATATATCGCTCATGTTATAATATTTTTGAGTTCGCTTGTCCCACTGATGCGTATTATTTTTTTGAGTAATTCTTATGGGGAAGATCAAATGTTTTTTAATTGGAAAGTGGAAATTCAATTTGAGTGGAGGTAGTGTGAAATTAAGTAATTTTTTAATGTTATTTGTCAAGGAATCATGTAATTTTTGTTCCTAGGAATTTGGATGATGGGTGTGCATTAGTTTATATGTGGTTTCTTCAAAAGAAAATTAGTATTTTCACTATGTATCTTTGTAGAGATAAAGGCAGAATGAGAAACTAATCAAGATCGGATCTTTAAGTATAAAACAAGAGAAAGAAGTTAGGGAATTCAAAGAGTGCAAAGAAGAAATAGTTACAAACTGGAAACTGATACAAGACAATATTAGAAAGGACAATCTTAGGCACTTTGTTCATTTATTGCCAAAGAATATGTCCGTCTCCTATACATCTCCGCTCATACCCCAATAATTGGAGACTTAATGAGTTATGTTATTGTTATTATCGGGGACTTTTATCTGAACATCATTTTCTGTTTCAAATAGTCTCCTCAAGTGTCTCCATTTAAGAGCTTCTGAGATTGTTCTAACGATTCTTCGTCTTGGCAATCATGCTTATGTCTGCTTTAACAAGTCTATCTTCGCTCCTGTTACTGATTATTCCAGATAAATGTATCAGATCTCCATATTAACATGTGATCTCATTTTTAAAGCAATATGCGAAATAATCATGATAAACATAAGAGTTCCAGACTAGGAAAGTGCATTTGGTAAATTCTTGATAGTCTAACATCATAGAGATAAGGAAACACATTGTCAGCTGAATTGAAGTACCCTCAGGTAGAAAGTATATCATAATGTATCCGCCGTGCAATTTTGCTCTCTTTGATGGTAATATATCCAACTTGCTTGAGTTTTAGTATTTGTAACCTGCTAGAGTTGTAGTACTACATGCAAAAGGCTAAAGGCTGTGTGCTTGCATGAAATAATACACGGAATTATTTTTTTGTCAGAAGAGGCACCGAAATATTATTTGTTGTAAAAATAACTCAGAAACTACTTTTATGGTACAAATAGTTATTTGCTCTATTGATAATAAACATTTTAGGTATTAAGGGCTCAATCGAAAATATTATAGTTTCGAGGGCTAGACCGAAATTTAACCCCACAGTTGACAGTACACGTGCAGTAGTATTTGACAAATTTGATTGCTTGATGCTTTTGTTTGGGTTCTGTGATATTTCTTCAAGAAAATCGTGGGGCTATTGGGTTGATTTTCTCGGACGAACATCCAAGAATTTAAGGTTCTTACATCCTCCCAGATCCCCAATTCTTTGGAAATTTATTTGATATCCTCCATATATCGCTCATGTTATAAATTTTTTGAGTTCTCTTGTCCCACTGATGCATATTATTTATTTGAGTAATTCTTATGGGAAAGATCAAATATTTTTTTTGGTTATACTTATAGTAGGATTTATACTAAGATTCTGTATGAAATTGATGTTTCCCGTTGTTCTTATTCAACTTTGTTTGGTTATAGGAAAATGAACATTCAATTTGGGTGGAGGGAGTATGAAATTAAGTAATTTTTTTGATGTTATTTGTCAAGGAATCGGGTAATTTATGTTCCTCGGAATTTAGATGATGGGCGTGCATTAGTTTATATGTGGTTTCTTCAAAAGGAAATTAGTATTTTCACTATGTATCTTGTAGAGATAAAGGAAGAATGAGAAACTAATCAAGATCGGAGCTTTAAGTATAAAACAAGAGAAATAAGTTGGGGAATTCAAAGAGTGCAAAAAAGAAATAGTTACAAACTGGAAACTGAAACAAGGCAAGATTAGAAAGGACAGTCTTAGGCACTTTGTGCAGTTTATTGTCAAATGATAGATTTGTCTCCTATCCATCCCCGCCAATACCCCAATTATTGGGGACTTAATGGGTTATGTTATTGTTGTTGTTGTTCAGTCCTCGATCCCTTTGTTTCTCTTTCTTTGCTTCCAGTAATGTACTTTTATCTGAACATCTTTTTTTCTATTTCAAATAGCCTCCTCAAGTGTTTCCATTTAAGAGCTTCTGAGATTGTTCTAACGATTCTTCCTCTTGGCAATCATGCTTATGTCTGCTTTAACAAGAGTTTCGTGCAGTGTATGTGTGTTTCATATTTTAATTCTTGTAGTTTAATTGTATTTATCTTATTTTCAGGTAATTTGCAAAGAAAATTCTTACATCCTAGCTATTAAGTTTCAGTTAGTCAATAGGTGATGTCATCTTTAGCACATTCACCTTGTATCGTATCAGCTGGTAATCTATACCCCGTCCCATCATAAGCGTTTGAAATCAGTGAAGTTCCAAAAGCTACTCAATGGAGGCGCCTTTCCAAAGATAAGCATTAAGCATCTCACGGTTGCCTGTACAAATCTGTCACAATGGGAGCCTCAGCCTGCTACTGTTGCTTATGCTCCTTCTAATGATTCTGAAGGTAAATTTCTAAATAGTGCAGAAAGTATATTTGAAACCGTAGATTCACCGAAGGCAGATGCCAAAGAGGGCACTGATGAAAGCAAACAGCCAACTGTGCAATTTCACTTCCTAAGATGGCCGATTTGGCTTATCGGCCCTGCCCTTCTCTTGGTTACGGGCATGGCACCGACTCTGTGGTTGCCAGTTTCATCGGTTTTTCTCGGTCCCAACATAGCTAGCCTTCTTTCATTGACTGGACTAGACTGCATTTTTAATCTGGGTGCTTTCCTCTTTCTCCTCCTTGCTGATTCTTGTGCTCGTCCTAGAAACTCTATTCACACTTGCAAGAGCAGTCCACCTTTTAGTTATCAGTTTTGGAACATGTTTGCAAGCGTAATGGGCTTCATTCTTCCTTTATCAATGCTTTTTGCCTCTCATAAAGGGTTTTCTCCAACCCTTGGTGCCTTCAATCTCATTTCTAGTTCTTTTAGGTCCGTATCTTCTACTCCTTTCGGTACAAATAATCACGGAGATGCTAACATGGCACTGGCAGTCACCGGTGTGGTTGGTGACCCCGGTCGTCTATGAAGCTTATCGCTTGTTACAGCTAATGAGGGGATTGAAGCTTGGGGCTGAGCTCACTGCACCTTCTTGGATGTTGCATACCATAAGGGGATTGGTTTGCTGGTGGGTTCTCATCCTTAGCATGCAACTTATGAGGGTGGCTTGGTATACCGGGTTCACAGCTCGTGCCCGTGAGCAAGGGTTGTCTTCTGTGGTTGTTGATGGGTAGCTAGCTTGAGCAGTGCAGCTCTTTTGTGGGATCTGGGGCCGCAACTGCTGAGTTCCAACTGTTGTTGACAATTAGTACATCATACCATGTATCAAGTGCACTTCATAGAATAAAATTACGTCAAATAGTGTACACGATGCACTATTAGTCTATGCACGCACATTTAATACTTGTATACACTTCTTGATATACATTTTATATCATAAAATATCATATACACTGTATGATGTACTAACTACTGATAAAAGCTATTATTGCATACATTTTATATCACAAAATACTATATATACTGTATGATGTACTAATTACTGATAGACGCTATTATTGCACTATAAACAGTATTTATACATTTGTATTGTAGAGTGCAAATGATACACTTCTTGGTCAAAGTTCCCTGCAGATCTCGTTTGAATTAGTTTTTTCAAATGTTTGGATACAAATATTTAAATAAAAAAAAAAGGGAAAAAGCTAAGGGGTTGGCAGGAAATATTATTCTTTAAGAGATCCCGACTTTGAGAGCAAATCTTTAGTCATTTCCTCCTCTGTGGCTATCTCAAGAAAGCTTGAGCCACAATCTCTTTCTACTTATGTGGGCTAATTATGACCTCAGCTGCCATTAGTGCGTTTGTCAAAGAAGAATTGTGGGCGCCATAAAATGCTGGAAAGATAACGATTATCTAACCTTTTTGCTATTGACTGACAAATTTGCAAAAGACGATTGCTTGCTGGTTGAGATTTTGTATGATTGGATTAGATTGGGTTTGGTTTGGTTTAAGATTTAAACTCAAATTCAAATCAGTTTTGAATAAATTTGAAGTTTGAAATTATCTATAATTTAATTTGGGGTTGGGGTCCTTGAGGATGTGACCAAAATTTCAAATTCAATTTTAATCCAATCACGCTGAGACGGCATGTTGACCGATATGGTAGAAATTGTTTCTTTCCCTCTACACTAACCTTTGGTTGAAAGGTCCTCGCATTGAGTTTCATTACAAAAATGCAATGCAATTAAAATACACTATTATCACACGAACAATTCATTTTCATGAAATATTACATAGAAATTGTCAAAATAAAAATCAATTCAAATTTGTCTTTTTCGTCTAAAATTAAACATTCAATTTTTTATACAAAATGAATGAAAGTAAACATTGATTTTTTATACAAAATGAATGAAAGTAAACATTGATTTGGAGACAGTGGGAGTCTACTTAAGCTCCAAGTTTGAGTTACCGTACACATCCAAAAGAAAAAGAAAAAAAAAAACATTTCCTCAAATTTTACCATTACAAACTATTGTTAAAAAGGTTCGGACACCCAAATGAGATTGAAAAAATTGTTTATGGAATATAATATGGAATAATGTTTTTTGACTAAGTAAAATTAGTTAAAATTGATTAAAAACTCAAATTAAACACTATTCACCTATGTTGGTATATTGAATTTTACAGATGTTAACCATTTCATCTCTTATTTAGCCAAAAAAAAAAAAAAACATTTCATCTCTAAGTTAGCTAATCAATTAGCCAAGTACTTAGCTACCTATCACTGTCCTGTAATATACTCCCTCCATTCCCTATTAATTGTCGTTTAGGAGATATCTAGGTATTCAAATTAATTGTCGTTTAAGGTTTTTTTATTAGTTGTCAACAATTTATTCCAATTATACCCTTAATATTTTCCTTTCTTTTCTTTATGACGTAGAAGTGAGAGAGAGGGAGGGTGGGGTAATATTGGAAGTTTAGGTGGAAATGACAACTTTTTTAATTTTCTCAAATTGTCTAAAGAGTCTTATATTTAGGAATGGAGGGAGTATTAGTTTGGTGGTGGAGGAGGTGATTTGGTTGGTAAAGGGAAATAATGGAAGATTAGTAGAAGAGGAATAGTAGTCTTTCCCTTCCATCAATGTGTTTGGTGGTTTGCATGTGGTTGAAGCTCTTTTTTATGAACACTTCTAATATGGAGCGGGTTCACTGGACCATGCGGTACAGATTTGACCACATCACTACATTTCCTTCTCTCACCTCATTCTGCAGGAATGTGGTCAAATCTGGACCACATGATCCTCATGGACCCGGTCCATATCAGAATTTTCCCTTTTTTATAAGGTATCTTCATTGCAAAGGAGGACATGACCAATAAATAAATCATTAGTTTATCAAGTCCTCCTAGATTGACCTTCTTCCTATGGTTTTTTTATTTAATAATTATTATTACCCAAAAAGATATCATATGGCCATCCCATTACCACAAGTGATTCAATGAAGAAAGGAAAAAATTTCGATTATTGTTTTTAGTATATAAATGGAGTTTTTTTTTCTTTTTTGATGAATCGATTTTATGAAAAATACATACGTTTGTTATACTATCAAAAAGGAATCATGACTAAACTTATTCGCTATTTCTTGATATATATTTATGCTGAATATTTTATAAATTGGTAATCTATGTACAATGAGGCTAATTTAACTGTGATATATGTAGGGTGTATTTGGACAAAGTTTGGGTTTGGATTTGGGTTTAAGTTTCTAAATTTTGACGGGAGAAATTTAAATTCAAATTTTTTTTTAAATAATCGTTCAAGCTCAAATTTTAGACTCAAAAAATTGTAATTTAAATTTCTCCCACCAATTTTGGAGCCAAAATTTGAGTTTGAACGATTATTTGAAGAAAAAAAATTTAAATTTAAATTTCTTCTGCCAATTTTAGAGGCCAAAATTTGAGGTTCTCCCGCCAAAATTTAGAAAAATAAACCCAAACCAAAACCAAAATTTTGTCCAATTACACGCGTAGTATAGACTTGATAATGTGACAAATAGTTACTTTTTTGGTAATTCAAATATGTAACCTTAAATGAGCAAACATTTAAAAAAAAATGAGACTAGTTAAACTCATCATCTATACTGAATATTTGTGATACTAAAAACACTCATTACAATTGAAGCTTTATTATAATTTGCAATTAGTATTCGAAATTTGTTTTAAAACACCTGCTTATAACAACTTATATTTTAAAATAAGTTGTTGTTGGTGTGTTCCCAATTATATCTGTTTTTTTTCTTTTTTATAAAGAAAACTTTTTGTCACACCCCGTAACCAAGGTCGATGACATGGCAGTGTCTCATTGGTTAATGAAACACCAAAGTCGACAAACAGAGTTACTAAATGAGAATTCAATTATGAAGTAATCCGAAATAAGAGTTCAACAGCGGAAACTAATTATTACAAATGAAATTGTTCAACGATACTAATAATAAAATAAACTAAATTCTTAAATTTAAACCGGTTATTAATCACTCTTCATAATCCTCATCCCAAATGCCATCATCTTCGTAGTGTAGCTCATCACCTAAATCATCTGCACAGTAAAAGATGATAGACTGAGCTACGGTGCTCAGTAGGGACCAATAAAAAGAACGAACAAGTATGAAACAACAATTAAGCTAAGTAGCCATATTCGTCGCATCTAAACGCTTACATAACCGAGTGCACAACAAGCACCACGCATTGCTCATACACTACACTCGATTACAACACCGTTTAAACACTAAGAACATCACTACCGCTATGACACACAATCCCGCCACATGAGCTGACTCATCTATTCACTCCCAATCAACAATAACGGTAATGACCCTAGCTATTATCCGAGCTAGGACGACTCAAAAAATGCAGGCGCGGGTTTGGTACGGTCCCCCAAACGACGGGCCCAGGGTTTAAGGATTCATTCTTTTATTATTTCATTACCCACCACAGTGGACTCAACAAAGCCATTACCGTCCCAATGATAACCTCATCGGGTGAGGGTTCAGAGACGCGTATATCAGAAGACCTCTCGGGTCACGGGAATCGATGATCGAATGCAGTAGCGAACGAATCCTGCTAATTAGTCGTTCCTAGACAAGAGCTCAGTAGGGGCGACGACTCGGTCGACCAAACCACATATGACTAAAATCAACGACTCTCAAATATAACGACCAAAGCGGTAACATTTATGCAAGTTCAAGATAAGCCCAATTAAATCCAAGATTCACAATTATCAGATAATTATGACAATTTACATAAAGCAATAACAAGAACGCAGTAATCAATAAACGAATCAGATTATAATGCAATTAAATCAAATCTAAAACATTTTATACAATATCGAAAGTAATAAACACAATTCATTCAAATATTTTATAAATAGAATAATTTATTTGCTTTTACTGTGCAGTTATATGCGAGAATTAAATGACGAAAATGTCCCTACCTCTTACGAAGACAATTGATAAATAGAAAATCCGAGGCAGCACTGCCCAGTCCTACTCGCGGAGCTATAACTTTCTGCACGAGACTCGGAATGGCGTTCCGTCCGCGCTCACTCGAAGCTTATTCGATTATCTTCGAATCGGTATATAAAAGGTTGAAAACGGACAAATAACGCTCCCTCGGTGATCTCTCAAAGTTCTGGACAGAACTCTAAAACTCATAAAATCTTCCACTGTTCCTGTTGCGATATCCTCCAACTCCGAATTCGAAATGTGAATCCGCTTCCATGCCTTCGCAGCTTGTTTCGTCGTGATCAATTTACATATAAGCTTCGCCGAAATCCGATAAGGATTACTCACTCAAAAATTCACTCGAAGTTGCTAGATATATTAAACTCAAACCAAAAATCATTACTGTTTTTATTTTGATCCTTTGCGGCTCACTCAGCAGCTTCTATTTATATTGATTTGTTTGCTTTGTGCACAAAATACACAGCCAACAAAATAAATTAATAGACACGTAAACATATAATCGCACAAAATAAATTACGCCTACGCAATAAATCCCATAAAAATAAATTAAATGTAAAATAACACGTAAGCAAAAGTTACGGGTTTCACACTTTTGAATTTCATTTTCTTTTTTTCAATAGACAGAAGATTGGTACTATATCATGATGACATTATTTACAATCTCGTTTCGTCTTTTTCTTTTCTTTTTTTAAAGACGGGTCTTTGTCAATAATGGAAAGCTTTTGAACACCACTTTCTCTAGAATTTTAGATGCATTATAAAAAAAAGTAGTTAGTGTGGCAAAATATGGTACGTCTTTCTTTCTTTTTTCTCTTTTTTTTTGTAAAAAATAGTTTGAATGGGTTCAACTCTGGTCAGGTCATTACCAAGGGTACCAAGGGTTAAGGCAGGCCTTAAGGATCATACGTCGCTTAAAAGAGTACTTACAGATCACCCATCAACACAGCCTTCACGTCGGCAGCGGGAATTAAACACTTGACATTTGTAAGGACGTGTCAAATCCTTACCAACTGAGCCAACTTGTGTTGGTGTTTTTCTTTTCTCTAACATAATAAAATCAAAACATAACAACTTCACAAATTAAGGAACACAAAGCAAATCCAAGAATATATAACTTTTTTATAATGCTTAAAAATATTTACTAATACTATTTACAAAAATTGTTTACTAAACTCAATTTTGTAAATCTTTCTGATTTTATTCTCATATTGATATCAACAAATAACGAGATTCTCTATTCAACATTTTCTACAAAAAAAAAAAAAAGATTTTTTTTATCAAAATGATGTATATTTTAGGAAGTCAAACATCCAAAATTATAGGTTTGAAGTTGAGCGATAATTATAGTATATTTATTTTACACTTTAATATCAAAGATAAACAATATTATATGAGAAATTTTTGTCAAGTCGGCTAAAATGACATTCCGCCGTGCGACTTTCTGTCATATCCTAATAACAACTTGGAGAATAATTCTTTTTGGTGACTATTGTCTATATATTGACCTGATTAATTCGATTGAAAGCAAATGAACACTATTACTTATTAGCAGGAAATTTTATAATTCTTCAACATTAGTTATGTTTAAAATATCTCAAATTTGCATCATTCAATATTCAATTAAATTAGTCGAATAAAAATATTTAAATATTAATTAATGTATTAAAAAAAACACATAAAGAAAGAAAAGAAAAACAGAGCCATGATGGCATAGCATATTAGCATGGAACCGTAGACGTCTCCGCATCCAACAACATACAGAGACAAACGACACTGTCCCACGTGTTCTCTCTACAGTTTCCCTCATTCCCCAACTCCACCAAAAATTTAAAATATATAAAATATTTTTTAATCGTTAGATATTTGATAATTTATACTCCCTCCATTCCTAAATATAAGACTCTTTAGACAATTTGAGAAAATTAAGGAAGTTGTCCATTCCACCTAAACTTCCAATATTACCCCATCCTCCCTCTCTTTCTCTCTCACTTCTATATTATAAAGAAAGGAAAATGTTGAGGGTATAATTGAAATGAATTGTTGACACCTAACAAAAGAACCTTAAACGACAATTAATTTGGACTCATAGCTTTCTCCTAAACGACAATTAATAAGGAATGGAAGGAGTATTATTTTAGAACGAACATGTATTCTAATTTTAAGAAACATCTATTTCGCGTTTCTCAATCGAACGGTGATTTTATCATCCACTGGAATCTTTATTTCTTGATGTCACCAAATTTTTTGGTTTAGGCATCATTTCTATGACATCGATTTTGCGTGTTGCTCACTGCTACAATAATAGACCATCAATATGAATATGGGAGTCTGATATTTACTAATTATTTATCGAGTCACCGAACCAGAATTACTCCATTAGTGGATGTTGTATCTGATTGGAGGGCTCAGGGGAAGGAAAAGTACGATTTTGCTTCGGAAAAAAAATGGGAAAATTAAATCGCCGGAGACGAGAAAGACCACCGTTGATCGTCCGATTCAGACATGGGGGCGCACAACATTAGGTGTGGCCAATCCAGGCAACATCAGGATGGGCAAAGCTTTGTGCCAGAATCATGGGCCAGAGTTATTAACCTTTTTGCTAGATTTTTTAATGTGTCTGAGCCGAAGGGGACTGGCCCATTTTTGGCATAACTTATGTCTGGGGTTTGCATTAGACTGACAGTGTTTTTATAGAAAGTCCAAATCATGGCATTTAAAAAAGTTGGACCAACATTTCTGGGCGGACTTCCGTTCCCGCTGACATGGAACAAGATGCCCATCGGCCAGTGGGTTGGAAGAAAAAATGATATTTTTCCCTCCGGGCAGAAATTACCAAGTGACACATACGTTTTGACCAAGCTGGTTGTTTTTCCCTGAGACACATGAGTATTTACAACAAAATAATGAACTTTGCCAGAATATTAACCAAACTACGTGCACGCAAAATAACTCTGGAAAAAACCTGAATGTATTACTAAAATAAGAACAATGAAAAAAACAAACGAATCGTGTATGTCATAAATATATTGTTTACAAGAATTAAATAAAGAATGTCCTATCTAAGGGGATTTGAATGAGTGTATCTACGTGGGCTTCTCCGGTTATCCCGGAGATAGCATGTGTGGCCGGCCCTGGTTCGCACAGAACTACCATGCTCCGTCTCAACGAATACTGCCCCCTCGGTGTCGATCCGCAACACCTCCTCTAGGAAATCTGCCTGGAGTTGTGGAGTCCCAGTGTCTGCTTGTGTCAGGGTCCAGGGGCCCGAGTCACATCTGAGGAGGTGCACCGAAGAATAATTCATCTTGCCCCGTTGAAGAGGGCCCAACATCAGAATGACCTCCAAATTGAGTACCAGAAGTATATGTGCCAACGCTCGGATATAGGTACTCAAAATCAGTGGGGACATCGGGCTGAGTCTCTAAAGGAGTAGGAGTCGTAGCAGGTTGCTCGGGCTGTGTTTGCGACGTTCATTCCTCACCGCCACGCTTGTCTCTGGCGTCTAGCGGCAATAGACTCATGAGTAGCCTGGCGATTCCTGCGAGTGCCCTGCCTCTCAACCACAGCCCTACCCGGAACACTCTCCCTCGGCCATATGGAAGATTGCAGGACGGCAGCTGCAGCCACATCGAAAGCCCGCGATCTGCAAGACACCGACTTCCCAACCGCTGCGAAGGCATCCTTGATCGTTTGTGCAGCCCAGGTGATGAGTGACTTGTACTGCGCAACAGTTCGAGGGGGCAGGGTTCTCGAACTCTTCCAGCATCAACTTGTTCGACTCCTCCCACAACATATTATTAAAATTAGTATATTCAGGATAAAAATTAACTTACGAATAAAATAAAACGAATAAAACTTACCAAAATCTCGTCTGCTGTAGCGGCGGATTGAATACCCATCGGGAGTGGCCTGGGATCCCGAGTTTGGGGGTTCGTGATACGTTGAACGGTAATGCGATTGTACCAATCCATGTACTCGCGGGTTGGTGCAATAACATTACCGATGGCGGGAGCAGCGCCATCCATGGTATCCACGCGTAAATCCCATATTGCAATGTAATCAGCGTGGACTTTCTCCCAATTCCTTGAGGCTATGGCCTTCAACCTGTGGAGGTCTTGGCCCTTTTTATTGCTCTCTGTCCCTGCCGGGATTGGTACCACCTGCTGGAACCCAAATTAACGCATGACCCTGTCGGGTAGGTGGTACTCAACCATCTCGAGCATACGAGGGCGGTACGGGCTCGGCAGTTCATTAATAAGTCGTCATCCCTAGGCGCCCTCTCTGCGTAGACGGAATCAGGGTACGGCCTCCACATGAACTACAAAAAATATAATTGTCAGTGTAGAACAATTTAGATAATAAAAAAAACTAATTTATTTAATATTAAAAATACAAGAAAATCGAATAAAACTCACCCCATGTGTCTCCGTCATAAAATCAAGTTGTTCGCGAAACACCAACAGCTGCGCTTTGGGGGCGTTGCGGAAACTCCGGGGGACATTCCACCTAGCCCCGTGCGGTCTACCGTCGGCGAGGATCTCATCTGGTATTTGCCCTCGGTTCGCCGGACGGAGAATTGAAATACGCTCCCACGCCCACAACTGATAAAAACAAAACAAATCGGTTATTAAATATTTAAATCACAAATTCACATTACAATTTAATTAAAATTTAAATAAATTGGACAAACCTGAATAATGAAGCAATACCCGGCCATGTCCTGCGAGTCAGCCATGCACGAGATGCACATCTGGCGGTACAAATGTGCGAGTACACCGCTGGCCCTTGAATGCCCGTCAAGCTCTAGGGGTCACTAAGGAGGAGTAGATATCGCAAATTCACCCGGGACCCCGAGTTATCGGGGAAAAGGAAACAACCAATCAATATCAAGATCAGAGCCCTAGCCCTCTCCTATACCTGGCGGTCGGTAGCATCATCACCTAGAGGCTCACTAATGTGGGCAAAAACCTCCACAAGCTGGAAACTGTTTCCCTTGATTGCCTCCTCAGTGGGTCGAAATCCTAAAAGATCGACAACGTGTTCAATCCATCCGTCCTTGGAATGATTGTAAGCTGCGTCCAACGACACTACGTGGCCCCTGGTCGGTAGTCCTAGAAGACATCCTACGTCCTCTAGTGTGATGGTCGCCTCCCCGCAACATAGGTGGAACATGTGGGTCTCCGGGCACCATCTCTCAACTAATACAGTCACGAGAGCGTGATCTATATTCATATTACCTAATCTACACCATCCCCCAAACCCTACTAGGTCGATTAGGTTTATCACTCGACGATTGGTTTCCCTAGCATAGGCAGCGTAAAAATTACCCGAACTCGTAATCACCTTTAACAGGTCGTTCAGGGTCTTTTCCCCGTGCCATATTCCTAAAGATTTATTGGACGTTTGTTTGTTAAAAACTGAGGGATCAAAAGGACCGGGATGAAGATGAGCGGGAATGACCATCTATAAAAAAAAAAACAAGACATACAATTTATCAGAAAAAATAAATGTAATATCTTCAGTTCTACTTTTGCTTAAATTCACACAATCACCAAATTGACAATTTCACAATAGCACAAATGCCCTAAAATCACAAATGCACTAAAATCACAAATGCACTAAGTTTAAATCCACACAATCACAACTTCTCAATTCACAAATTACCCAATTACCAAAAATCAACAAAATTACCCTAAATTCATAAATGCCATAAATTCAAAAATACCCAAATTCAACAAAATACACAAATAATTCACAAAATCAACAAATTACTTTGATTTCCTAAACATAATGTATTCATAGTTAAACTCAACAAATAATTTACTATTTTTCCAAAAAAAAAAAAATCAAATTAAAAATTGAATTTTTACATCACAAATTGAGAGTTGAAAGAGAAAAAAATTGTTGGAGCAGCGGCGATGGCGTCGGATGGTGGCAAGCGGCGGCACAGCAGGGAATTTGGTGGGATGGGGTTTTTTTTTGTGGAGTTGTAAAAAGTGACGGGAGGAAAGAGAAGGACTGAATTTATTTCGGCCCGATGGGAACGGGAGCAAAGCGGAAGTCCCACTTCCGTTCCCATATTGTTCCACGTCAGCCAGAGTTCAAGTGCCATGTCAGCGGGACACTTCCGTTCCGGTCAGAAATGTTGGTCCAACTTTTTTAAATGCCATGTTTTGGGCTTTTTATAAAAACACTGGCAGTCTAATGCAAAGCCCTCATTTTTTTGGATATGAGTTGAATGGTGATGACCTAAACTTAGCTGAATCTCTGTTTGGGCCAAACCAAACAGGCTCTTTTTCCAAACCTTTTATTGTAGCCCCTTCAATCTATAATGTCTTTACTGATTTTATAGTTGATGATTTGTTTAATATTTATGATATGTATTTTACGGGGCTCATTACGTTAACCAGAGTAAGGTGGAGGCCGCATGTCGGCCCCGCCAAGGCATATGAGTTGCCTGATTTGGAATTGTCCGGTACTTAACAACTACTGGACAATTCAAAATCTAGTGTGTCTCGATATGACTCACTTTTCTAGTATTTTTTTATTTTTCATAATAAATGCATTTACAAACGTCATGATTAATATCATGGTGGTAGTAGGCTTTACTTCATGTTTTAAATTAGGTTTTATTTCAAATTTTATGTTAGCAATCAATGGGGTCTACCGTATCAAATTTTTAGAAGCATCCCTCAAGATAGAGATTTTTTGCAACATGGTTTCGAATGGAAGATCGTGAGCGGACATTCTGTTCGTACTCTACGCGGTTTTTCAGCTGATCTCCCCTCATAATTTTACCTTTTTTTAAAGTTTGCAGGCAAGAACTCTGGAAGTTGCGGAAGGCCTCTGGTTTGTGCGTGACCTCGGTTTTGCTCTTGCTTTTTTGGTATTAGTGTCTTATTATACGGTCATATAATTTTTGTACTATATGGCTCTTATTCTTTAGTTTTTTCTATGATCGCGAGTCTTGTAATATTCTTCCTCATTTCAAAGGGTAGGGGATCCATTGGAATTCCACATCTCTCATGTAGTTCGTAATATCTATTAATGATATTATTTTCTTTTCAAAAAAAAAAGAAACATTTATTTCGTAAAATAAGTGTTATATACGTACCCATATTCGTTAGGGAGAGAATATTCAATACATCCTCCAATGTAGGAATGGATTCTTATGATGAGATAAGACAAGTCCTTCCATATGGTCGGGTCGATAAATCACCTTAATTTTCATTCTTCAAATTCTATATTAGACAGGAGAGTGGGGCCTTATAAGCGTGAATGTGCACAAGAATATCAAATACATAAAGATATATGTCTAAAAAAGTATTAATATATACATATTACTAGGTTTGATCCCCGCGCAATGCGCGGTTGTATTTTTAATTTGCATCTCTTTTGATGATGCCGTACATGTTTTCTAGCTTGCATTTTGCTTAGAGATATAACTGAAACTGAAAAACATGTTAATATGTCTCAAAATAAATTTAGATAAGATGTAATAATTCTACTTTTTTATTCATAAGCTTGCTAATTCATTCTTTTTGTCTAAGAACAAAACCATCATAAATATTATTTTTTTTCTAGAAAACAAAATAGCCTTCATATTTTATAATTGTTCTACATATGATATAAAATATATATTCAAATGAAATAAATATAACAAAATACAAAAAACAATCCTCAAAGAAGCTTAGCCTACGTTTTTTTGCCTTCTGTCACTAAAGAGCTACTTAGCACCACCCTTTTTTCCCGTCAATTTTTTTGCGCCCGCTCTCTAATTACTCCTCTTCAAGAAGCTTATTTTGGGAACCTTTAAGAGCCATTATACCTGCACAAAAAAAAATGTTCACCCTCTATAGCGTATTACATGTTATCCATCCTCATTCTCAAATAAATAAAAGTAAGAAAATAATTACACAGCAAACAAAACAAAAGCAAGGAAATAATTAAGTAGAAAAAAAAGGCAAGAAAAGAATTGAATCAAATATCAAGATTTTCTATTACCCATGTTTTTCATGTGGCAAGCTCTCTGTCTTCAATCAACAAAAACATGTTCTGGAAATTGAGACACATATTCTCTTAACTTGGTACTTAAAAATAATTTGTCTCTAAATAAAATTATTAGATGTTTGTTCATAAACATATAAATTAATATATCAAGTGAAAACATGAATTGCATTATTTTAAAAAATGAATTTCTTACCTATTAAAACCAAGAATACCATGACATATTTGCCCATATCATTTCTCTATTTATAAGAAGAAAAAACCCTTGAACTTTCCTAACCGACAAAACAATAACAATAATAATGACAATAAATAAAATATATAAACTCTTAGACTTTTTGGTTTCCCGAGAAAGTCAAAAGTTACTTTCTTAGAGAAATTAAAAAACCATTTTTTGAAAGATTATTTTTTATTTAAATAGTCATTATAATTTGTTGTTTATAATATGAAAAGTCATTTCTTTGAAAAAAGAATGGTTTTTTGAAACCTATTTTTTTATATTATATTTTTAACTGTTAAAGTTTTTATTGTTATAAAATATTAAGAGTCTTTCATTAGAGAAATAATAAAGTATTGGAAACTGATATTTTTCTTTTTCTTTTTTAGTTGATCAAATCCAATTTTTCTTTTTTCATATTTAAGTTATTGAGGGAATGCAAGGGAATGCATGATTGGTTTTGATTTATATAGTTGGTTAGAAGAAACTAAAAAACCACTTCATTGATTCATAAAAACCCAAAATTTTATATTAATGAATGAAGTTACAAAACTCTTCTACTTCATTCATTAATATAACTAATGAACTAAATAAATATAATTACTACAAAACTCTTCTACTTCATTCATTAATATAACTAATGAACTAAATAAATATAATTACTACAAAACTCTTCTACTTCATTCATTAATATAACTATTGAACTAAATAAATAAAATTATTATAATAAAAGTTACAAAACTCTTCTACTTTATTCATTAATATAACTAATGAACTAAATAAATATAATTACTATAATAAAAGTTACAAAAATCTTCTACTTCATTTATTAATAGAACTAATGAACTAAATAAATATAATTACTATAATAAAAGTTACAAAACTCTTCTACTTCATTCATTAATATGACTAATAAACTAAACAAATATAATTATTATAATAAAAGTTACAAAACTCTTCTACTTCATTCATTAATATAACTAATGAACTTTAAGTTAAGTATGTTGGTTCATATTTCTTTTTTATATGAACTTGAAGAGACTTGGGAATTAAGTATACATGAGTTATAATTTATAATTAACTCTTTTAGAATTTTTCCTTGCATGAATGAGAACTCCAAAAGTCACTTGAAATATCATAACTAACAATAGTTAAAGTTTTTCCAATTCCAATTAACATTAATACATGCCTTTTAAAATTCCCTTACATGAATAAGAACTCCAAAAGTCACTTGAAACATCATAATTCATTATAGTTCAAACTTTTTCAATTCCAATTAACATTAATACATGAGTTATATCATTAATTGTATGTTATAATTAATACTCATTTATAGTTTGTGTGTGTATATAGAGCTAAAAAATTTTATAGCTAAAATTTCTTACTTCATATTTGATCTCAATAGCAATTTAAAACTTTAGTTTAAGTTATTAATTTAATGGGAGTGACAATATCTTTTGTATTTTTAGAGAAACTACATTACTAGCATGTAAATTTTTAATTGGTCCATATCCCACAAAATACCACATGTCACTCCCTCATCAAACTTCTACCTCAACTTTTCATAACTTTATATATTATATTATAGATTTTATTCTGCACTATAGCAGCAGTCTCTACCCCAGATCGCCATTTCCCCAAACTCCCCAAACTCTCTCTTCCCTTAAAACCACTTCCAGTCCAGCCGGAAAACCGCTTACTCCATCGCCGATCCTGCCTCGGGAATCACACCTCCTCCGTTTTCCGTGGACGGCGTACATATAAAACTATATTCTACTTGAGTCAGAGTAATCGATGGTCGCCATGAGTAACGGAGAGTTGCTTCAAATCGAGCCTCAAGAGCTTCAATTCGCATGTATATTACCTCATCTGTCTCTTTCTCCTTTTATTTTTTAGAATTCGGAAACTTATTTTTGTTAGGCTAGAAGGTTCTGGAAGTTCCGTGATTTTTTTTTGAATTTCGTTTACTCTGTTTATGTTTGATTCTCAGATCTGTGCTTTTTGTTTCTCTATTTGGTGTTTTTTTTCGTAAAATTGAATTCATCTCCTGTGTGTTTGTTATGAAAGTCGAATTGAAGAAGCAGATCTCATGTTCTATGCAATTAATCAACAAAAGCGATAGCTATATTGCATTCAAGGTAATTGTTTTTTACTTTGCCCTCACAGCCTATGTTCGGATAATCCGTGTCACTCGTATAACACTCCTGTAACACTCTAATAATAGGAACTTCCATTTTTATCCTAAACTATACAAAAGAGGTGTGAACAAAACTATAATTATGAATGTTACCACGGAGGATCTGACGTGGTTGTTATTTTCTTTCGGTTTATTTTATGAGTCAGTCATGAATTTTGGTTTGAGCAGGTGAAAACAACTAATCCGAAAAAGTATTGTGTGCGGCCAAACACTGGAATTGTGTTGCCTCACTCTTCTTGCAATGTTACAGGTATCTCTCTCTAGATTTGCTTTTGTGAATTATTTCTATCAAAAAATTTTTGAACTTTAGGAAAATTTGAAGAATGATGGGGAAAAATGGACGATTACAGGGGCAGTCGCCTCCCGAGATTTTTAAATATCCTATTAGATATAGTAAATTTTATATGTAGCTTTGAATATTTGATCAAATTCCCCCCCCCCACCCCCACACACACACACACACCCCACCCACCATATTTTTTGTAGTTTTTTATACGTAGTTCGGCATACTGTTGCAGTTTTTCGTCCCCAAACCTAAAACTCCTGGCTTCATCCCTCTGTGGCGAACAATTCATTTAGGATCAGACTTGTGGAATCTTTATCTGTAGTTTGTATTTATCTCGCACGACTTGGGGAACAATATGCGATTTGATGACTGATTGGTTGTGTATTTATGGTTCAGTTACAATGCAAGAACAGAAGGAGGCTCCATCGGACATGCAATGCAAGGACAAGTTCCTAGTTCAAAGTGTGATTGTGAATCCTGGAGCTACTCCAAAGGATATCCCTGCAAATATGGTAACTTTCCTAATGGGTAATTATTGAATTGAGTACTAGAATTCAAATGTACACGATTGATTTACGTGGACTTTTTGTTTTTAGTTTAACAAGGAGGATGGGCGCAATGTTGAAGAAGCCAAATTGAGAGTTGTTTATGTTGCGCCTCCACAACCACCATCGCCGGTGCGAGAGGGGTCTGAGGAAGGTTCTTCGCCAAGGGCTTCAGTCTCAGACAATGGCAACTCAAATACATCTGAATTTGCTGCGGTGAGTTTTGGGATTCTTAATGATTTGAAGATTTAAGTTTCTGAAACTATTGTTGATCCAGTGTAATGCTAAACATCTCTTTCACAATTTTTGCAGGTTAGATCGGCTTCTGAGCATCAGGTGTCAAGATCACATGTTGATTCACAGGGTTTGAGATCAAGTGTTGAGCCACAAGACGGCTCTTTGGAGGTTATTTACTTCTTCCCATTTTCATGGTTATGTACTTGCTACTCAGTAATTTTGGAGTTTAGTTTCAATTTCTGTCATGTAATTTTTTATCATTTGGCTTAGGTTTGGATGTATTTCCTATTTGCTAATAAACTAAATTCTGTCTGATGATTATTTGACCTAGTTTACTATTTTCTGCACAGCATGTAGTTTTGTCCATCTGTCTAGTTCTCTGCAAATAGTTCCCGGTAACTTGGTCAGACTGTCAGAAATGTTTTCCATTGTTGCTTTTTTGAGCTTGGTTCTGTTGCATCTCTTTTTTAAAGGGGAAGCGTCTGTCGAGTACCTTAAGGTCATCTTCAAGTGTTTCATTCTCCCACGGCTCACTTTCTTTGTCTCTTCTTCTCTCCTCTTTTAAATATTTACTGTTCCTTTTTTGTAGAGAATAATTTTACCTATCCTAGAATGATAGAGCAAAAACGAGTGGAACCACCATACACTTCATCAATGAATGATTTTATATCTCCTCGTCAACAGTTGGAGAGTTGAGAAACATTGGGGTGAATGTCCTTTCTCGTCCAATTGGAGTGTGTGAGAGAACTATTCTTGTCAGATGTCTAAACTGAAAAAAGAATTGAAAAGGACTGATTTTATACCCAAACCTGGAAATGGTGTTTTTATTCTTCCCTTTAATTATTTTGACCTTTTAACACAATCTTAGTACTTATTTACGAAAGGAAATATGGCAGCCTGAAATATAGTTGATTTCAAAACATGAAGTTAAAAGGGAAGTTCAGAAGTTCTCCCCCTCCGGCCTCTTGTATGACGCTTTATTACATTTTACGCAGTTCAAATCAATTGCTTGTACTAAGCCTCTTCATTCCGAGCTTACCATTCCAGAATGCAGATATCCTCTCCAAAGAGCTTATTTTGACTTCTGTGTTATATTTCATATTTAAATGAATCACCTCAGGAAAATAGTTAACTTAATAGCACAATCTTAATTGATTTGTTGTCTAGTATATTGTCAGCAAAAGTGGATATCACGTGCTTGAGCTTTAATTTTGCTACAAATTCAGGTCAAGGCCCTTATCTCCAAGCTGATCGAAGAGAAGAATGCTGCGATGCAGCAAAGGAATAAGGCCCAACAAGAAATGGTAAGGGGTTTTATACCACTAAATGCTTCATATCCTTTCCTCTTTTATGTGGCTCCTTGAACACAGCATATTAATTGATTCAGATTATTTTATTGTGTTGCTTTGCAAGACTTGTATCCCTCAGTGTTGAGGAAGGACTTTCAGGAATCTAGCACAAAACTGAACACTTATTGCAATTCATTTGACTGGTAAACTTATAATTGCAACATAGATCACTGTGTGCTTGATTAAGATAATAGTAGGATACTCGGAAGTGAAGCAAATTGCATTTACCAAAATAAAAACTGGAAAAAAGATGGATTGCAAGTGCTAAAGTTTTGGAGATTCTAAACGGAATTAAGGTATAGCAGGTATAAATAGGAAGATAAGCAGAAAGTGGATGATCATTTATTGGAATGTTTAGAATATAATAATAAATTCCATGAGATGCTTGCCTTGCATAAATTGTTGTAAACTTTTTTCCCGCCCTTCTTCAATGAATTACTTTTTTCATATGATTATCTGTCAAAGTTTTGTTTTTCCAACTGAAAACGATTTCTGATTGAGAAATCATTATTTGAATATATTGGTATGGTATCCAATAGTTGGGGTCTTAATATAGCTCCCGGAAAATTTACACCAGACTCCAACTAGAACATAGTCGGTCTTGAGTTGCCTATTTAGTCCACCTGTCAAACTCCGTTTAACAACAAATTCTCCTAGCTTTTACTTTGTTGAAGACCAGATATCGTGTTTCATTCACCCCTTCATCATTTTGCATACTTGGACTTGCATATTGTCTTATCTGAAACCTAGGTACCAGGCATCTGCTATAATTGTCACTAGTGACTAGTGTATTTTGCCCTGGTTATTGCATGAACCTAATAATTTGCTCAGTTGGACAATAATTTTCTCCATAGATCACCACCCTACTCAAATATTAGCTGGTTTTACAATATGTTTTGAGATGTGAATGAATTCTAGGGCAGGGGAATGGGAAACTGGGGGCAGATGGAGATGGATCAATCTTGCGAGAGAGATTTGCTTGTTGGTTAGATTTTCTAGAACACGAGTTCTTTCTGTACTAAAATCTATACTGTGTCCTAGTCTTTCTTTTTTTGATGGTAAATGCTCGGCTATTTCTCATCATCTGTTCATTTGAGCATGAGAATACAGGTAGCAGAGTTACCGAGTTATCTTTTGTTTTGCAGTGGTCCAAAATTTGATTAGTTGGTTGTTCTATTTCATTAAATCAGGAAGAAATATTGATGGTCAAGCTGGTTTGAACAATAAGAACCAATGCTAAAAAATATGCTGGCAGTAGGGTGTGTTTACGGAGTTTGCTTTCGTTCTCTGTCTTCCCCTGTCCCCCTAAGTGGTATAACTTACCTAATTTTACATGCTGACAGTAGGGTGTGTTTATGGAGTTTTCTTTCGTTCTCTGTGTCCTCTCGTCCCCCTAAGTGGTATAACTTACCTAATTATACAGCTGAAAGAAGATGAGCAGTACAATGGCTTCTTTAAGAGCTTTCAATTGCTTGCATAAACATCAACAACATTGTTCGTGTAATTTGACGTGTATCGCAATGTCTTGTCTAGCATTTTATGAGCTTTACTTTGTGCAGGAACTCATCAAGCGCGAAAGCAGAAGCCGTGGTGGTATCCCTTTCATGTATGTCATTATTATTGGCCTCATTGGCATCCTTTTGGGTTATATTCTGAAAAAAACATAGTAAATGCAGCCATGCATTCAATATCTTTCGGTACTCCGGCTGCTTGAGACAATTTAGAACATTTGAAGATAAATGCATAACTGAATGGGGAGAGCTTTGTATTGTGTGTAGCCATCTGATTGACTTTTTTTAGAAAACATGCTCAAATGGGTTTGATGGGTTTTGTAATTTGCCTTGGTAAGGCTCTAGACCATTCTTTGAGTGACTAACTTCTTTTAACTATACTTATTTTCTTTCAACTTAAGCTGTCAACCTATATTATTCTTGTATTTTCTATCTTGCAATGTCCTCCCCCCTTCCCCATTTCTTTGGTATATTTTCTTTGATCTTCCCTGTCTCATATAGAAAACTTTTAAATGCTATTTTTCTCTTTAAGAGTTTCACCATGGGACAGTAGATGAGACACAAAGTGGGACGACCAAGGATCTGAACCTCCCGGAATGGGGGACTTGTGTATATGATCTGGTGAACTATCAACAGTGGTCAATATTCTTCTTGGTGGTAAAAACTATGATTTTGCTGGTGAATAAATCATTTCTTTGAGAAGCTAGAGTTCGCCCTAAGTTTCCGTCGCGTCAAATCATTTACTTCCTGTCCGTTTTATTCAAAAATAGCCAAAGAGGAGCTGGTAACCTTTAGTTCGACCAGCTCCCTGTTAAATCGAAACACTTCAGATCTTTCCTTAAGACCTTGACATAAAAATTCGCCGGTAGATCTGGGACTTACCTGTCTGCGCTAACCATGCTCTGATGGTGGCCGTACTTTACAGTTTTGCTCGGGGTGGTCGCGGCTGTGATGTAGAAAAACAACTCTTCTTTCGAGAACAATGTTGCTTATCGTGGTTTGGAAATTACCCTCTCCATTCTAAAATATAAATCGTTTAGAACATGTAATCAAAAAATAAAGTAGTTTTTTAATTAAATATCAATATTATTCTATTAAATAGAATTAGTAGTATACAATTCATATTTAAGAGAGTAATATTAATATTTTGACTAACAAAACACTTTTTTTTTCTTAATTTTCGCCACATTACTAACTATAATACTCCCTCCATTCTTAAATATAAGACTCTTTAGACAATTTTAAAAAATTAAGGAACTTGTCATTTTCACCAAAAGTTTCATTATTATTTCCCTTTCACTTCTATAGCATAAGAAAAGAAAGGAAAAATAAAAATGGCAGAGGCGGCAAATAAAAGAACTGTCGAGGATATAATTGGAATAAATTGTTAATAACTAATAAAATAATTTTAAATGACAATTAATTTGGATACTTGTAAATCTCCTAAATAATGTAAATTGTTGCTCTAATTAACGTAGTACGATCTTTAAAAGCAGATTAGTTGTTTGCCATGAAATTGTTTAAAAGCATAAAAGTTGTTCGATTTCTTCAAAGAAACAACAGGTCAAATACATCTCAAATTCTACAACACCATTGAAATTGCAGTTGAGTTTGATCCAAGTTACTATTGTTTACATCATTAACTACCTCAATGTGATGTAGGAGCTGCCCTCGTGAGATTAGCTCCACATCCAGCGACGGATCCACATAAGACCTCACTCAAAAAATTTTTTTTTTTAATTATATATGATGTATTTTACTCCATTTAGATAATAAATGTATAAATGACCCCAGTGAATTATTGTATATATCAAATGACCCCAGTGATTTTTTTAATTATATATGATATATTTTACTCCATTTAGATAATAAATGTATAAATAACCGCAGTCAATTATTCTGTATATTAAATGAACCCAGTGAAATTTTTTCCTGGATCCGTCACTGTCCACATCCCTCTCACATGAGTTGGGTTAAGGTCTACTTTATATGCAGAACCTGTCCCAACTTATGTGAGAAAGTTGTGACGCCAGTCTCACAAGAACGACTCTACCTTAAAAAGTTTCACGAATTTTCCTCTCCTGAGATGTCCCAAGTAAGGGTTTGGCCCATCGGAACCAAATACCCATGAAATATCGAAAATGATACTCCTTATAACTTCTTTTAATTAGTTTAGCACAATTTAAGAAGGGGTCGGGGTCTCGGGGAGCGAACCATTTTTACTCTTATATTCTTTAATAATTTAATTTATTATTAAACAACAATCCCTCATCTTTTCTCTATATGATAAGTACAATGTTAGAAACTACTTTTAAAAGTAGGAAATAACATATATTTGGAAAGATATGAATAAAGTAAAAAGATCTCTACTAAAAAATCGAGAGAGCATTTGTCGAGTCAAATAGTGGCGGAGCCAGAAATTTTTTTTTAGGGGCACAATTAACATTGACAAAATAAATTCATAAAAGTATATAAATATTGGCGGAGGCAAAAAAAATTTTTTGATGAAATTTTATAGATTAGAGTTATTCACATTTTGTTCACCCTTTTCACTATGCTGATCAGTGCTTCATAAACCTCCAAGTCCTCTGGCTTTCATATTGTGGACTTTTTATTGTGAACTTTTTATAGTTTACAAGAGAGCCCATTGTGGATTTTTTATTAGTAATTTTATTTTTTAGTCTCTTACACACTTAAATTTGTTACCAAATCAAGAGCAAAATTGTTAAAATATAAGTGGTGTCATTCCTATAATTCACAAACTAAATAATTTAATTTTAAATCGTAAATTGAATCAAAAAACAATGTTCACGAGACGAGGTGTTACAAAAACAAAAGTAAAACTAAAAATAAAAATAAATAAATAAATAAAAAATAAATAAATTTTTTTTTGGGAAAAAACTGCCCCACCATGGCTCCGCCACTGGAGTCAAGAGAGTTTAAAAATGTTATTACAACAGTGAAAAAGAAAGAAAATACTCTTTTTATTTCAAATATGGTTTTAGTTTTTTTCATCTCATATTTTCCAAGTTTTAAGAATCATTATTTTATCTAAAGTTATTCTCGTTTTTAAATAGGGAAAATTATGATATGGATCAGATTCATGTGGACCTTGTGGTCCAAAACTGATCACATTATCACAAAGTTGTCTCTCTCATTATGTGGTGATGTGGTTAGTTCTGAACCGCAGGGTCCAATGGACATGGTCCGTATTAGAATTATCCTTTAAATAAGCGAGGAGAGAGGCCGAAACAAGAGTTAATGAGGATAAATTAAATTCTTGAAGAATTTAATATAAAAAATATGTTTTATTTTTTTCTTAATTTATACTAAAATACTTTAAAAGATTCTTAATCTTTTAATACATTCTCTAGTTGATCAATATATTATTACACATGAAACAATGTAATTTGTTTAAATCTCTAAAATTTACTTTGGTTCAATAGTGTTGATGCACGTAAAATAATATCATTAGTATATTTGACATCGTATTAGAAGATTTATTAAAAATTCCGAAGTGCCTCAAAAGCTTTAATTATGAAATGGAGGAAGTAATTTTGAGTTTCAAACAAAAGAAAAGTTTGAACTAATTATTTTGTTAAAAAGCAAGCAGACAGGACAGCTCCAAACAAGAGGATGATGCAAAATGTTGTACTTTCACGTGGGGATTTGTCTCTTTTAAGCTCTTTCTTCGTAAACAAAAGGTTTGGCCCAGTGGGTAGCTGCTCAGGGCCTAGGGGCCGGAAGGTCGACAGTTCACTTCTCCCTCGCATAATGGGAGCGATAATATTCTCTCTTTATGAGTGCTAAGCTCCCTCCCCAGGGCGTAGGGGCGTGCTACAATCTCCCCGATCCCAGAGTGCTCTCCGCTCTTTCCCCCAGGGGAGCAATCGCCTTCGGGCGTAAAAACTCTTTCTTCTCTATTGTGCTCTTCACATTACCTGTCTGCAGCGGTTTGTTTCTCACTCTCTGAGAAAATTTAATTTTATAATCGTTATTGTTGGATTAATTATTTACATAAATTAGACGGGACTTATATGTAGATATGAGATCTATTCAATTTATGTGATGGAATGTAAAATTAGACCCACACATACAATTTTATGATTGAGTGACGAGTTTACGTGTGTTTTGGCGCGGGGATGACATCATTTGCAGTTGCATGTGTTGCCAAACTTCTTTGCTTCTTTGCAATGTTTTTGTACCTTAAATTTGTTACTAATTTGGCAAGTTCTTCTAACTTACTGTTTGATGACGTTTGATAATACTTTTATTTAAAACGGTTAGACATAATGCTGATCAAACCGTTCAAATTTTAATGGTTGAGAAATAATTGTTTCTTAATGATTGTTTAAGAACAGTTATTGTGAAATAATTATAATTTGGACAGTCTAAATAGTCCTTGAACAATTATTGAGGAATAGTACTACAGTAAAACTTCTATATAATAATACTCTAAGAATAATCCCATTATAATAATAAAAATAAAAATGGCAATTCGGGACCAATTATATATAAGAATAAATTCTACATTGTAATATTTCATGTTTTTTGAAGGACCATCCTTGAAAAATTTATCTCCAAATAGTAACAAAATAACATTAAATTTTCAATATAATTATATATCTATATAAAATGGCAACTTAAGCTTATTGGGTATCTTTTAACCATTTTACAAGATATTTTTTGCTTTCAACATAGGTTGGTTTCTTTTATTTTGCGCAACTCGACACGAATACTTTTAGTGATTTGAATTTATTTGTTTTTAAGTGACATGACATGCTTGAAATAGAAAATTTATGATTTGAAATGATAATGAAATTTATGATTACGACACGAATACTTTCAGTGATTTGAATTTGTTTGTTTTTAGGTGACATGACTTGCTTGAAATAGAAAATTTATGATTTGAAATGATAATGAAATTTACGATTATACTAACATATATATATATATATATATATATATATATATATATATATATATAATAAAAAGGAAAGCAAACGAAAAAGACATTTGAATCTGACAACATACATGAGTGAATATTTTAAATGCATACATGATGTACATACTTTTTTTTTTAGCTACTGTATGTATATGAATGAATCTTCTAAATCTAATATACACAATGTACATGCATGATGTCCATACATTTATTTTTTAAAAACTCATTAATATTATATATCTTTTAAATTCACAATGTACTCGTCCAATTAATGTGAAGCGTTGTAGGACCAGGTCTCATAAAAACGGTTATATAATTAAATTTTTCGAGAGAGAGAGGCTAATGGGGAGTCATGTTGTGCAATTATTGAGGGTCCTACAATAGTGGCCTTTGACAAGAATGAGGGCTTCCGTTTGGGTTTTGGTATAATAAGATGAGATAAACAAAATATGTGGGAAAGAAAGATTGCGTTGTTTTAAAGCTGACTATGAATATGAAATATATGGAGGAAAATAGAAGCAAATGTGAAAATAATAACATCTATGAAGGAAACTTAAAGATGAGTTGGGGTGGGAGAAAGATATGGTGCGCGAGCATCTAAAAAAGGCTTCAAGAGATCGAGAGATAGTGATATGGTTTATAATGAATGGTGCTAAGGGGTAAAAATCGTCTGTCTCAGTGTATGCCATTATTTCTGTACCCAATCAATCAAATTCGTTATATAGACATTTCTTCCAATTATATACACATAGCGAATTGTGATTGGTTGGGTACATGAATGGAGACATACACGAGAGAAAAATTATTTTTTGTCGGTGCTAAGAGTCACTTTTCTTATCACGTGAGTGTATTTATATTGAGTCTGGTTTGAATTTGATCTAATTTGAAATTTAGACCGAGATTTAAACTCAATTGAATCTTGATATGAAGTCTCAAGCATTAAGTCATATATAATCTGATTTTGATTTGATAGTCGTATGAATCAGAAATATCAAACTAAATCGAATTCAATCTTTGCTGATTAATTCTCAATTCAACGAATAGTAAATAGCCATTAACCTACTTTGTATAACTATTAATGTATTTGAATGCTTAGTTGGTGAATCGAACTGAACAAACAATTAAATGTATCAATACATGCTGAAAAATAGTCTTGTGCATCCTATTTTTTCATAGAGTTAGAGGAACGAGAAAAGCTTTAACCCTCCTAACTTCAATTCGGCGAACACCTATTCTTTAAATCAATCTCAACCGTTAAAAGTTTCATCTAACGGATAAAATCCGTTCTGCACATACAAAATATTTTTCTTTTCACACTGGAGCCGTGGTTTTGCACACGCACACCAATATAGTAGCTCTTACACAAACAAACTTTCCTCCACCAATTCAACTCTTTTCCACTTTTCTTTTGGTTTTTGTTACTTTTTCTTGGCCCTCTATGCCTTGGATGCTCAACCTTGCATGTTTTTATTTTTTGGCATTTTGTGATGTCCATTTTCAGTTTTTGTTTCTTATTACCACTCTACTTGTTTTCTTTTGCACCCTTTTTGAAGTTGAATACCCCCATATAACATGTTTAGGTGGTTTATATGAATCCTTCAAATTGGTTCCTTTTCAATTAGAGGAAATAACCATTTTTGTCCACCAATTATTTGCCAAGTTTCAATGTTACCCATACATTATTTTCGTATGTGATCTTACCCACTAACAATTTACAATGTGTTAATCTTATTCAGACACAGCAAAATCCAGAGATGCTAAGGGGTAAAATAGCCCGGGCACCTTCACACGCATCACTATCCACCACCACACCACTGCTGCCATCACTTACCATCTTCTTCTACCTTTTTCCTTCCTCCTTTTCCACAACATCTTCTATGGCCGTCGAAGAAAAATAAATTTTCAGATTTCAATTCCTTAATATGTACAACTTCCAATCAAGTAATATTCTAGGGTTTGTTCTAAACTTCTTAATTTTTGAAGGAATTTAAAACACTTTTTTTTTCTCTTTCAAATTACCTCTACATTTTAGGTTGAGATGAAGATATTGAGTGTGAACCTCGCAAAACATAGTTCTAGATAACGGGTTGCTTAAAATTCAATTGAGACATCCAAATTTATTCACACAAGATAGATTACAAATGGAGATGGGGGGTTAAGGATGTGGTGGATGATTATGATGGTTTTCAATTGATATATTGTAATAGTGGGTAAAAATAATAAAAGGAAGCAAATTGTAGGGGGAAGGGTTAATTGTGAAGTAGGGAAAAAAATACAGGCAGACAATTGATATAATAAGATAGCTTTGAGAGGTTATTTAGAATTAACTTTAATTTTATATTTGTTTGGGAAATCAGCCTGTTTAGTCCCCCAGGAATTTTCAGTTAGCCTGTATAGTCCCCAATGTTTAATTTCAGCCTAGTTAGTCCCCCGGGAATTTTCATTCGACTGTAGAAAGTCCCCGATGTTTAATTTCAGCTGTAAAGTCCCCGAGAATTTTTGTTCGACTTGTAAAGTCCCTTACCTAGTCCCAGATTTTTTTGTATTTTGTAAATTTTATAGATTGAAACTGACCATTATTCCCTCGCTCATTAAGCATGGGGATGACATGAATTTGGGGTTGCCCTCGATTCAGCCGCGAAGAGGCGGTGGAACCTCTATATGCAACCCTGTAAATAAATAAGGGACTTTACTGAGTGAAATTAAATAGGTAAGGGACTTTCAGTGCGTCGACAAAATTCTCGGGGGACTTTACAGGCTGAAATTAAACATTAGAGACTTTACAGGCTAACCGAAAATTCCTGGGGGACTAAACAGGTTGATTTCCCTATTTGTTTTGACTATTTTATCCAGTCAACGCCGCCCTATAATTTCCGTATTTTGTCGTGTCTCTGCAACATTTGCACATTAAATATAGTTTATGGGTAACATCATATTCGAAAATAATTTTTGAATAACATTATAACTTGATAAATAGCTGGTGGACAAAAAAACTATTTCCTCTTTCAATTATCATATATATCTTCATGATTTTGGCTAGACCTCTAACAAAATAATTGGAGAGCACATGGTCGCTATAGTATTTTTTTTTCTTTTCATAATTGTTTTTTTAGAGTTGTCAGCCTTCAACTGTTAATATTCTAAAATATGAGTCAGACTCTTAATCGATAAACTATCACTTAAACCACAATTGCATAATTAGTTTGTGATTGATATTCAAGAACTTGGAGGGTTAGCTAGGTAGACATTGGATGGGTGGGTTTAAGTATAACATTTATGACTAGTGATGATGAATAGGGCTTTTATTGCATCATCTTTGGCCTTGGCAAAACATTCATGTATCTTTTTTTTCTAGTTAAACATTAATGTATCTTTGTAGAAGGCAAAAGCTGGCAAAATGTCTGGGCTAATGGGCATATGAGTATTAGCTATATGTTCCCAAATCCCTCACTCCTAGGAAGGAGGCTTCTCCATCACATTTCTCAAAAGTGCTTATTTTCTTTCAATTCCCTAATAAAAAAAAGTTTATTATAATTATTACTACTTTCAATAGAAACGCATTGTTTTTAGGCCATGCAAAAGTGCTTTGCTTTTACATGTTTCTATATCTAGAAGATGATTCCATGGTGCTCATCACCTCTATCTGAATAATTTTGTTATTGACCTGATTTAAAAAAAAATAAATTAGTTCAGAGTGCACCATATTATCACATGATAAAGATAAAATATTTTTTTTCTATTTTGTTATCTTTACTAATAAATTCTGAATGATAAGATAAATATGTGAATATGTCGATCAAATCTATATCAAAATTTTCCTATCTCAATGTATAGAATCTCCTTTCACAATTGAGGTGACTAAAGACTCATAAAGACTTCAATGTGGCAGCAGCTACATGCATCAAAG
Source organism: Vinca minor (assembly GCA_026122235.1). Taxonomy (NCBI): domain Eukaryota; kingdom Viridiplantae; phylum Streptophyta; class Magnoliopsida; order Gentianales; family Apocynaceae; genus Vinca; species Vinca minor. The sequence goes on from JAOCZM010000291.1 coordinate 4,428,703, forward strand.
TAAAAGATTTTTATGACTCCTTTGGTCATCATACCAAAGTCTATTTTTCATCCCTTTTACAACTGTCCCTTTCTCCCTCAAATTCATTCAAATGAAGGTTTTAGATTATGGTTTTTGCCAGTGTGTCCCGTCTAGAATAAATATAATTATAACCGTGATTCTCTTACATTCCATTATTAAGTGGATTGCATTTATCATCGGTCTGAAATTAAATATTTATTTTTTATTCATTTTGTATTGAAAACATGAGTGAAAATAACGCAAGAAAATTCAGGTGGGGCTAAGCTAATGTGTGGACTCCAAGGTTTACACAATTCAATGTTACTTGAACTTTGAAGATGACATTTTTTTTTTTTTTTGGAAGCCCGAAAGGGCGTTGCCTCCAAGGGGGAGAGAGCGGAGAATACCCTAAAAATGTCGATTAAAGCACGCTCCATGTCTGGGGAGGGTATTGCCTCACCAAAGGAGGAGGAGGACGCCTCACCAGAAGAGGAAATTATTTCCCTAATAAAGGGGAGATACGGGAATCGAACACGGGACCTCCGACCCGTGTTCGGGTAGCTTTACCACTTGGGCTACCCGATTCCCATGAAGATGACATCCTTTAAGATTTTTGGAAAGAAAATTTCCCTTTTCAAAAGCACATTTGTTTTTTTATTATAAAGAAATTCGATTTTCTTTCAACTTTCAAGACCATTTGTTTTTCCCTTCGAATCATAGAACTTCAATCACTTTGCAAAACTTATCCCTATTTTGACTCTGAAAGAGAAGATATGTATTGCTCTTTGTTTTGTGATGCCGTCCATCCATTCAAAAAATAGACAGATATGTAAATTGCAAAGTTATTCTCGTTTAACACAAGAAAAAGTACACGTTTTCCTTAATATCATTAAGTGATATAAAAATTACATTCACAAGGAAAATTAAAAACATGTTTGTAGAGGGCAGAAAATTATCTATTCTCATTCCGTGTCTCTCTTTTATCCACAAATAGATAATTCTAACGTGTTTACTTTATTTCCTACGGATTTCACTATTTTTTTAGTTTATAATTTTTTAATTTAATAAATTAATACATATCAAATTTTTATTAGTGGACAGAAGATTTCCACCGTTTGTAGCGCGAAGGATCTAATCCTTTCTAGTAATCCTCTGTCCCCATTCAGTGTCCCCTTTCCTGTATTGATTAAGATTTCCACCATTTTTTTGCATGGAGTACTTAATTATATGATCTCTCTGTCCCATATTATCTGCACCCTTTGTATTTTTCACGAGAATTAAGGTTTCATCAAATTCTATAGTGCATATGGTAAAATGTCAAACATTACCCTATTTAATTTACTCTCAATTTAATTATACATTCTTTTCTCCCCAACATTCAATGTAAGGGATAGTATTGAAAAAACCCATCATTAATAAGCCATTTATTTAGAAAGTTGATAGTTAATTTGGATGTTGGCTTCAATGCGGAACGGGGGTAATTACATGTGCGGAACTTCCCTCGTACGTTGGATTAATTTTTTTACGGTTAAAATTGATTTAAAACAAACACATGTTCCAAACCTCAGAACACTTGTTTTGTTTTTACTGTGCGAAACACCTGTTCTGAGGCATTCCATATGTACTGGAAAAAAAACTATTTTGCATAGGATCCGGACTGATATGAGACATATTAAAAATAAAATGTGGACAGATAATGATCTCTCCAGAAGTAGTACTATCAGTGGTGGAGCTTCATGAGGGTAGGAGGGGGCTATGGCCCCCCAAAATTTTTAGAAACGACGAATTTTCTATAATAATTTTTTTTTGTGATATTTTCTTATAAATGTTGTATTTCGCCCCTTAAAAAATTTTAATAAAAATTCGCCCCATATGACAAATTTATAACTCCGCCACTGAGTACTATTCAGTGTTTTGCATGAATCATCATCATTAGTCATCGCTCATCTCCCTAGAAACAAAAGGGTGCAATGACATGCTATGTCTGGGAGCAGACTGCAATAATTTCACATACAAGAATTTAGGGAGCCAAATTGATTATGAATTTGAGAAAGTTCCAAAAAGAAGATCACTTACTTGATAATCATGAAAAAAGACACAAAATTTTGTACTCCCATTTTAATCATTAATATTTTGGACAGTTTTCTTTGAAAAATTTTTCCAGGTTTAGTAACTGGGAATCTTATATTATTATTCACCAAAAAAAAAAAAACTGGGAATCTTATTACCAGAGTACAACGTACGTAGGAAACAAGATAAATACAAAGTCTGGATCAGTGATGAATTATGAGGCCCCACAATAATTGGCTTTTTTTTTTATCCATTAATCATAAAATAACCAAAGTCATTACAATAAAAAAATAAAATGAAAATACAAGAAAATAAAAGTTATACAATAGTGTAGACCGCCATAATAACAGATAAAAGCCCACACCCCGGACTGGGTAAACAACACTAAAAATAGTAAAAAAAATAAATGCATAATAAAATTCTTCGCAGAATCTTTTCCGAAATTCTTGAACAGCAGTAGCAAGCTCAGTTCCAATACCTTCCTTAGAAATCAACAATCTACGAGACCATGAGCGTATCAACCGTCCCATAAATTATCTCGGAAAGATGAAGAAAATTGAGGAAGGGCCCAGAACAACTCCGCATTTAGAGATGTTAACTCCAGATCTGGAAAGATCTGAAGTAGATCTTGCATCTGAGTTTTGAATCTTGAATAAGAATGCCTTAAAAAAATTTCATCACGATTTACAGCAAAATAAGGGGGGTGAAGACACAAAAAGTGAAGGAATAATGACTAGATCCAACCAAGATGTAGCTATGGAAGACAAAAATTAAAAAAAACTTCAAGAAGAAGAAGAAGAAAGGAAAAAAAAAAATTTGTCACAATGAAAAAAATATATATTAAAACGTACGAGAAGACTACCAAACCTTGTCGAAGAAATAATGAAGAGAGAATCTAGCGTGGGAATCATGATGTTTTCAAACTAGTAGTAATAATAATAGACAACGAAGCGTAATTTATCTGTTAAAGACATTTCACTTTTAATCTATATATTGGAATTTTGAATCATATCAAAGGAAAAATGAGAAAACAGTATCGATTATCTTTAATGAAGGAAAAAAAAAATTAATAGTAGTAGATGACTTCAGATTTTTAAATATATTTTTAGTATATTTTTTAGTATATTACTTTATATGTATTGCTATTATTCGTTCGGAATAAATTTAGGAAATTGAACCAATTACATAATTTTATTTGTAATAATATAAGAGTTGTACAAGAGAGTTTACTAAAACAACGAGAATCGTAATACTTTGATTTCTTCACAAGAAAGTAATAGATCTTTCACCCATGAAAGAATGGTGATATTGGATAGCGTTTCGTCCCATACAAAACACCATGTTTCAAATTTTGAAATTCAATTCTTCTTTTAAAAATAATTCAAAATTTATAAATTCTAAAATAAAATTCTTTAAATAAAAAACTAATACAATTAAGCACGAGTTTGCGAGACAGGACTTTTGTATTCTCTTGCGGTGATTTTCACTATTCAGTTGCTTGAAAATGGTGGGAACCAAATGCATGAGTCAATGCAATAATTTAGTTGATAAAATACTTTTTAACAGAGAGTTTTTTAGTCAGGTCTCATTTCATCCATCCTCTTTCTCCAGGAAAGATAGGTTGGACTTGACCTATATATTAATTGTGGTCTCATTCCACTGACAATAATTTTTAGACCCTCGATATACCTCAAAAAATATTGCGAGTAGAATGTGAGGCCGACACCAATGAATCGATCTACCTCCCATTTCCCTCTTTCTCCCCCGCCTGTTACCTGAATCAGGAAATAGAATGATTAGAAGAAGAAGGCCTCAGCTCTACGGAAAAGGCCTCCCTCACTCCAAAAAAAAAAAAAAAAGTGGTATTAAATAGACTTTGTATTTTGAGAATTCTCTTTTTAAGTTGACTAAAAAATAGTATACTGTTTATAGCAGTACATAATTTACAAATTTAAAATCTTGCATCCCATTAATTCTATACCTTTTTTTTGCATTTCAAAATTGTATATTTATATTTATTTATTTTATAAACAAGGGGGGCATTATATTTCAGACAGAAGCATTGCTGTTTTTACTGAGAAGTCGTGACTCCTATGACTGAGACAAGTCACTAAAAATTGAAATAAAATCCTATTGGGTTTTAAGGTTATCTGTTATCACTTTTGTTATTTTTACTGTTGCTGATTGCTAACATTATTTGTAGCACATGAGACAAGCTGTCCTAATCGTTTGAAAATTGAGGTTTAGTGGGGTTTTAAGGGAAAATTGTCTTATTAGCCAATTATTTTACCAAATTTTATGGTTGTATTAGATCTCTGAGATTTTTGGTCTCAGTCTTATATTAGTCTCAAATTCAAATCAAATTTTTAATAAATTAGTGCTTCAGATTTTATTCGCAGACTCATTCGAAAGAGAGTTTGAATCTCAGTTTTGGTCTCAAATCCAAATAAGACACAATACAAGTACACTTGATCTAACTTATTTTTTTGTTTTTTTTTAAAAATCAGTCTAAGTTGTTTGTTAATCAGAGAGTAGTAATGTATTAACCGATAATTATCCTCACCAACAGAAAAGAAGTCAGCTCTCACCTGAATTAAAGTAATTAAGAAATGTGGTTTTAGCCAAAAACTAATTATGGCACTTGATTAAGTCAATAATTATCTTGCTTCCTCAGCTAAATAACCAAAGCACCTTCATTAATTTAAAGTAACAAAAAAGGAAAAAGGAGAAGTACCAAGAAAACAATACAAAAACTACTGCTAGCAATGGCAATGTAATTCTTTATAGAACGGACACCTTGATGCAGGGCGGGTGACAGTCGCCCCAATATTTCTAAAAATACTACTAAATATAGTAAATTTTATATGTAATTCGGAATATTTTATTAAATTCGCCCATAATATTTGTTTTTGCAGTTTTTATATGTAGTTCGGCATACTGTTGTGGTTTTCGCCCACAACGCTAAATTCCTAACTTATGTTGAGGTGTTCACACTGATTAAATGGATCAGAGTTATTTGATTGATCTTTTTTTAATCAATAAAAGTATTTTCTTTTCTCCATTGTTCTTATTTTATCATATTTTCTTGCTCGTAGAATTTGTGATAATTGATTTTTGGTCTTTTTCCATTCCCATGTTGCGTTAAGAGCTAGTAGTTTAGAAGCAAAGTAAAAAGTTTTTTTTATATATAGGTTTTTCCTAAAAGAGTAATTTGCTAGAGAGAAAGAAAGAAAAGCGTTTACATAAGTTTTTCAGTAGTAGATAGATAAACATATTGTTTTAAGTATTATCAAATGAGTTTATAATCAATTTCAGTTATTTGCTCAATTGATAATCAGAATTGGTTCCAAGTTTTTCCAACTAGTTCACATTAGATGTGTTTCGATTTCTCTAAGATTTGAAGGTAGTCGAATCTATTTACTTTACTTTAAGAGAATTGGGTTTTAGTTTTTAAAGTCCAAAAGGGTACTCCGATCTTTTGAGTAGGATTCTTTTACCCCAAAATCCATTTTCAAACTATTATTTTATCACGTATGGATGAAATTGACCGTTTGATTAAACGATATAACAGTTTGAAATTATAATACATATTTTAATCTCTAAACAGCTATTTTTATTTCAACCGTCAAACCATTCAATCAGAAGACAAAATTTCATCTACAATATATAGATGTTTGACTCAATTTTTCTCAACATACGTTGATTCATTATCAATTACTAAGAAGTTTGATTAAAAGGCTAATTTTGAAAAATGATAGTAACTATTTTTTATAAGAATAATAGCTATTGTTTTCTTTCAAAGAGTATCCATTTTCTTGAGAAAACAAAAGGTGATTTAAACAGCTTGATACAAAATCAACGGCTGAAATTTATAAGTATCATGCTGAGTGTAACCAAATTTTCATCAACAACTCCTGCCTTTAATATTGATCAGCACCATGTTAAAAAAAAAACACGTTTCAATAATATTGCCCGGCCTAAAATTGTATACGTTTCTTGGAAGAAAAAAACTGAAATCTATAAATAATAAAAAAAAATTATAGAGGAGAAGAAAAAAAATGGAAAAAGAGAAAAAGAGAAGGATGGGAAACCAGAAAGGAGGGGTTAAAGGAGGACATGTCGGTGTGTCAGCACCAGAGTTGTAAAATGGCCCCCAAAATTACACTTTAATAAAGAAAAGTTGAAATTATTTTAATGAAAAACCAACCTTTAAACAACAATTGAACAAAGCTAACCCCAGCTTGAGACTTAGGTGAGGAACATTTTCTCGTAATTTTTAAGATTAGTATAACATCCCACCCCTCCCTCCGAAAATCAAACAAATGAAGTCATCATCCCATATATATATAAATAATTATTATTTATTCTTTTCACATAAAAGAATACTCCCTCCATCCCCAAATAATGTTAATATTTGGGACTTCAAATTTGTTCCAAAATAATGTTAACATTTGGACTATCAATGAAAATTTGATGAACTTTTACCATTTCTACCCCTTTCTTACTTTTCTTTTAACCACAATTTCAATTTCCAAGATGTATTTAATAAGGATATATTAGTCATTTGGCTTTAACTTTTATTGTTTTTAGGAATTTCTTAATTAATGTGAAATACTCAAGTGTTAATCTTATTTAGGGATGGAGGGAATAGCATACAAACTGTCCTCCTACACATGTTAAAAACAGCTAAAAATCCTCTATCCCCAACTTATGTACACATGCATATATCATTAAAAAGAAAATGACGCGTGTCAATTTTTTAATTAAGAAATCTATAACTTAAAAGAATTAGTGGAACACGTAAGAAAAATATATTTTCTCTGTCTACGTGACGAATTTTGAATGGTGGGTAAATGCATGGGTACTGACGATTTTTTGCCGTTGAAAACATCCACAAGACTACTAATAACACATCTTTTTAAAATCAAATTAAATCTGAGAATTTTACACTGAGAGTTGGATACAACAAACTATCAATATTCCAACTATTGCCTTATTTTCTCATCGACAATTTCATGCATTATACGCCTCACCAATTATGCACGTTGTATAAAACATCAAGTGATCTTAGAATAATTAGACAATGTCACAAATCCACTCATAATGTAAATTATATCAAGAACAAATTTTTTTATCATATAAAACTCAGATTCTAAGGATTACTTCGTCAACTACACTAATCTTCCTATACATCATATGGTTAGGAAGCTAATTAAACAAGAAAAAAGGAATGCAACTAGGAATTAGAATGATTGAGCCGACATTTTAGGCTTTCTCCAAGTAGTTATTCTATGATTGTCTTTCTTTTGTACACACAACATGACCTTTGCATTAATATAATTATTACTCATAATACAATTTTGGGTTTTTATTAAAATAACAAATTCAATAACTTGAAAAGGAGAGTTTAAACTAATCATGTGGGGGTCCAATAGTAGGGAGAGCCATGTGATTTGATTAGGACAAGCATTAAAAAAATTATTAGTACTATGCTTAAAAAGAGCAACAAATTCAATGCATTAAAATACACATTGTCATGCATAGTAACGTGACATTGGATTATTTTAAAACACAACTCTCTTATTAAACTAATCTTCTAAGATTAAGAATTTAAATACTATAACTAATCAAATTCAGTGATATTCTGCAATCAGTCACTTTGTGAATTTGTTGTCAAATACTAAGTTCGTCTCATATACATCACCGTCCATGCTCCATCCCTCAGTTATTTGGGACGGTTAATTCTGATATAAACCATATGGTCCATTATTTATTCACATTATAAGAGATTTTTTCTGTTGACGTGAATAAAATCATAGAAATCGACAAGAAAAGAATTCGCAAGCAACAACAGCATAGTCCTGCGGATGCATGTACTAAATGGAAAAGTTCAAGCCAACATCCGTTGAAAACTACAAAACTTCCCCAAGATCTACGGACACCGTCGTCGTAGAAACCACAGTTCCTAAGTTTCATGAAAACCATATAGATTAAAATGTTCTTGGGAACAAGTAATTTATATTAAAAATCCACTACTTATAAAGATTAAACTTTAAACAATGTTCTAAAACCGTCTTTGGGATGCAGATAAAAGCTGTCCTGCTCGATGGTGGTGATTTTGCCAATTGGATAAAGTCCTAACGTGATATGAACATATTCACTTTCAGTAATTAGCAAAATCTCTACCATCGAATCTATACCAAAAGAAGAGACGGACCATCAGAACAAGAGTTGTTTTCGGATAACTAATTGAAGTCGAATATGATATATAAGCAGAAATAAGTATGGAAAAAACGCTACATAAACAATTTAGAGGAGAAAATACCTCATATTTTTTACCATTTTGATAATAATTTCTAATATGCAATGTTGTCGAGTTCATACAACAGAGATTAACAGCTATAAGATTAGGTTAGAAAAATGATGCCATTTCCCCCAGAAATGCACAAGGGCACCATATAAACTGTTATAATCATGTAGCATAGTAGAGAAATAAGGGCAATACTACTACTACTACTACTAGAATTTCTGTCTTTCGTATAACTCGAAAATAATCCGCCTAATTATCAAATTAAGACAATTAATAAAAGAGATATCACAAGCATATGAAACTGAAAATGATGAGACTACTAAACCAGAGTAGAGTTCGCGATTTATGAAGGCACCTTCGCCGTAGAAATTGATATATATATATCCTCAGCACCTCCAAGCTGAAGCTGAGATGAGCTCCTTTCTTTGCCAACAAAGAACAAGTGAAGACTGCCTCTTTTCAACATGGAAACCGCGAATAGGAGTCCTCTCCACCACACATTTGGCTTGTGATTCTGTGAAATTGCTAAAAGTTAATGGGGAGAACCCAGATGACAAAAACAGAGTCCTCCAATGTTGTGTTTTCTCCGAGGAAGAACAATAACGACCCAATAGGACCTTTTCGATTCCTGGCTGGATCAAGAACCTTTCGATCTTTTGCAAAGCATCTAAATTCACATTTACAGCATCCAAAGATTCAAGCAGGTTTGAATAAGACTGTAAGGCATGAATCACATGGTTTGGGAATGGAAAGTCTGTCCGATCACATCCTCTATCAACCGAAACAACAACCTTTGGAGACAATTGCTTAACAAAGCGAAGAACATGAGGCAATGATAATTGGGAGCTGGAGAAGGAGCTAATGGGTAGATTAACTGCAATTGCCTCATTCTCTGAGACGCGAAAAGGGAGTGACCATGAAGCCGAATTCAAAGAATCAATACTTAAAATCTCAAACTCAAAGGCTATGTTTATTTCACTTGCAAAATGCATTAAATTTTCCCTAATAAGGCTGAGCTCAAGCTGATCATGAGTTGAAGGAGAAGCAAATGCAGTAATTTTCAACGCGAGTGAAGATCCATTTCTTAAGGCAAGTTCTTGCATAAAAGAAGCCCATTGTCCTCCATACCCAATATCGAAATCCATCACATGAATATGATCAAAGCCTTCCAAGGCCTCAAGAAGGGCTTGATTGCAAGTGAAATTAGCAAATTGAACAAGAGGCGAAATCTCAGAGAAAGCTTTGTAAGCACCAATCTTGAAAATGAGACTAAAAGGCGACGGCGAATTAGAACTAGTCATACAAGGGTTTAAATTGTTGCCATTGTGAAGTAGCAATTGTAATGCTTCCTTAACATAAAAAGCAGTCCTATAGAAAGGCTTACCAATTGGAGAAAGCTGATGATTGAGCCGCGCCAATATCTCTTGCGCGAGTAATGGATTATTCCCTGTCTGGACCAGTTCTGCTGCCTTGAATAGCTGGTCAATTATCGATTGCTGTCCCATTTCCTCTTCCCCTGACATTTTCGCCGCCGGCTTGGGACCCATTACAGGCTTTTGCTGCAAATAATTGGGAAGCAAATGATGAGGCCCCTGGGTTGGTGGTAGTGACCTTCCTCCCATAAACAGGCCTTGGCCCTTGTCCGAAAATGGGGTTTTCGGAATCTGGTGGTCAAGGCCTCCTCCAAGAGGGCCAAGATTGTGCCTTTTGGGCTGAGGTGGGATAAGTAAATTCTCTTCTTGCTGATTTCCATATGGTAATGGCATAAAGAAAGATGGGATTTGAAGATTTTGAGTTTGGTGTTGGTTTATCAAGACTTGTGGATTGAACATAGAAGGCTGAGGCATAAGTTGCTGATTAAATGCTATGCTTCCACCACCCAAAAATCCCATCTTTTCACTATTATTAGGCATAAAGTTAGTAACTTGGCCAACAGGGTCAGCACCAAAACCTTGATCCACAACTCCAAATCCACCATTAAATTCATAATCTACAGTGGTACCAACACCGCCGCCGCCGCCACCAACTTGGAGGACCTTATTCAAGTTAGCCATAGAAGGGTCATCCACATCTCCCATGATCCAGCGAAGAATAGAGTGGTCTTGACTAGGGGAACCCGCCACAGATTCCGGTAAAACACTTTCCCATTCTTCCATTGTACATTTATCTTCTGGGGCCGTGGCAACGCCCATCTCAAGAGATTTTTGGAGCTGAGATTCAGCAGCTACATTTGAGATTGTAGATGAATTTCCTGAAACTGCCGCCACCCCGGCTGTATAAGCTCCACCACCGCCGCCGCCGCCTAAAGAAGAAGAAGACAGGGTTGAAGAGGAAGGAGAACTCTGACTCCTTATGGTATGCAGAACAGAATTAGGCCCCTCACTACTACTATTATTATTAACAAAGCAACTACTAGCAATTTCTTTTTTCCAATAAGAAGAAATTATAGTTTTATTATGATTAACAAGAAGTTCCAAGTCTAAATCTAAATCTAAAATCCCCTTTTTCCCCTGAAAATCAACAAAGGGTAAGGGCATCCCCTTCATTTAAAATAAACCCACCAATTTTTATTTTTATCAAAACCAACAACAACATGAAAAAAAAAGAAAAAATGTAACTACAAATATAAAAACTAGACCCTTCAAAAGGATCCTCAGAAAAAGCTGCAAATAACTAAAAAAATTGAGCTTCTGGGCTTCAGACCAAATACTATGTTAAAATCACAAACTTGTGTACATGTAAGAATTTTTCCCTTTGGCTATATCTTATGGGTGAGTAATTTTCGGATAAAAGATTAATAATTTAGCTAGTAGTATTTGGTGGGAATTGATTTTGTGGTGGGGTTGTTCTTGAAGTTTTTTTTTTCTTCTTCTTCTTCTATTTTTTTTTTTTTTTGCTAAGTCTTCTTCTTCTATTGTTGTTCTTGTAAGGAAGTGGCTTCTGGTTTGGCTCATGTTCTTTGTACCATGGATGCGTACAACATAAAAAAGTACTACTTCCATATAATAATATATAATAATATAAATCGTTTATAAATAGTAATATTTTAAAAAATATTGAAAAAGTAAAAATTAACATAATTTGTTATTCTTTTAAATAAAATTTGTATATCATTAATTATATTTAAAAATATAATAATAATATTTTACTTAATTAAATATTTTATTTTTATTACAGTGAAACGGCTTATATTATATGAGCAAGTAGTGGTAAAGCGCTTCATCCTCTCCTCTTCTTCTCTCTCTATCTCTTCATCATTATTATTATTATTTTTTTAAAAATTGTTTTTGTATATTATTTTTATATTATTCATTTTGTTTTTCAGTTTATAAAATTTGTGTTTCTTTTGTTATTTTTTGTGGCTTTTCTGTAGATGTATGTGTATTTTTTTTTTGATGGATAAATTTGTAGATGTATGTGTAGTTATCTTGCTTCCTAGGGTTTCTGTCATTGTCTCAATAACCACACGCAGTGAGCGAGCGTGAGGGACAACCAATCAAGTAGTAGTAAATTGGCGGGAAAATGATTGTGTATTAAACTTTGGTTTAGAAACAAACTGTAGTAGAAATTAAATTATTTGTAAGATTAATTGGATTTTAACACCATGAAGTCAAGAAAAAATATTTATTTATTTTATTTAACATAATAGGTATATTTTTTCATTTTACTCCATCAATTTGAAATTGAGTTGGGACTATGCATTCTAGCACAGCACCAACCACGTCGTTTGGATGGAAAGATCCCATCCTTACCCTAGCAATGAATTGGAAATCCCTATCCCCGCCCCTCCACGTTCAAACTTAACTAAAATCTTTATTGTTTTTATTTTTTAAGATAAAAAAAAAAGTTCTAATTAGCTTTTATTTGAAATAGTATGACTAATAAAATATTACGAAATTAGTTTTTATAAAGTGGCGGGAGTGAGTATATAATATGCCCATCGGCCATCTCTACCCCCGCGAATGAATAACTTTTTCTCCTTACTCTCTAATCCTCATTCTCACTTAAATTGAAAATTTCCGCCCCATCGCAATAGTGTGGGTTAGCGAGCCTCTGATTTAAAATGGTCAATTATGAAATATGACTTTCGAGTTATTTATGGCATATCCTCTGAAAAAGAAAAAGAATTGTAGCAATATTAAAATTAACAACAACATACTACCTCTATCCCAAATTATTTGCAACATTTCACATTTTCACCAAGATTAAGGAAGTGATTGGAAAGCAATTAATATGAGAAAAAAGTTTAAAATACCCCTCAATTAATGACTGGAAAATTATTATTAGTGATTAGTTGAGTAATAAATTAGGGGTAAGACTGGAAAAGTAATAGTAAAGATGCATTGATTTTTTAAACGTGACAAATAATTTGAGATGTCTCAAAAGGTGAAACGTTGCAAATAATTTGGGACGGAGCTAGTAATAAATATGCTGAAATGAGTGAAAATCGTTTGTCTCCGTGTATATAATCATTTCTATACTCAACCAATCAGAATTTATTAGATAGATATTTATTTCAATTATATACATACATGAGAAATTATAATTGGTTGGGTACAAAAATATGGACATACAGGGGATAAATGATTTTTTGCCCGCTGAAATTAGGTGGCCTGAGAGGCGCGTGAGACAGTTGGGATTAAAAGCTTTTTCTGATTTGAATAGCAGTTTTTCTACATTTAGCAACGATATGCACACTGGAAAGGCGAACTGGGCGAAATGCGTCAGGTCACTTGTAATACCTATAATACCCCTTCCCATTTGTTTCCCTTCGTTCTTGTGTGGTGTCCATGCCAACATCGAAGGGTACTTTGGTACTTTTAGATGGAACAACTTCTGCTGTCCTGGTTTTCGAAACTGAATCTGACGAAACCAAATAATCGAAAATACACTTCGGTCTTGAATGTATCGAGACGGATTTCAACGGACCAGATATTTTGCATGGAGAAAATGACTATTTATAATACTTAAATTATTTACGTATTTTTATTTATAGTATTAAACTATTTTTTAATTAATTATATCACTTATTTATTTATTATGAATGTTAAATAATATACAACCATAATTTTGTTGGTGTTTTCCAGTCAAAGTTGGCACGTGACTTTCATGTGCAGATTATTGAGAGGCAAAATTGGAACTTTACAATAACTCAGTGATCCGTGAGTTAAAGATTTGACCCGCAAACAGAAAATTTGCGGTCAAAATCGGGTAAAATCTTTAACTCACATATCACTGTATTATTGCGAAATTTCAATTTGCCTCTCAATAATATGCACATTAAAGTCACGTGTCAACTTTGACTGAAAAAAACCAAAAAAATGATGGTTGTATATTATTTGACACCCACAATAAATAGATGAGTGATATAATTAACTAAAAAAATAATTTAGTACCATAAATAAAAATACGTAATTAATTTAGTATCATTTAATTTTTTGCATGGCTTTGAAACGTGAGGCTCCGATAAATACTTCATTATCTTTTCTCTTTTCGTCCTTTTCTAATTATTTTGTTTTTTGAGATTTTTCTTCTTCTTTTAGGCATATTTTATTGTTTTGAGTTCCCAAAGAAAGAAAACTTTCCAATGGATAATAGCTAAAATAAATAGATATGTTTGACCTTTAGATTTTAAATTAACCATTGAAATTAATCAACACTATGTTGGAGAAAACATAGTTAATGATAGTAACTGCATCCTCGTACAAAGGGCGCTGTAAAGCAGAGTCCGGTTAAAGTGCGGAGTGGTATTTTTATCAGTTACATATGATTTATTATAAACTGTCGGAATAATTTGATCTCACTGTAAAATTTTAAAATAGTTATTTTAAGAACAAGCAGTTATTTTCTTAAGAATAGCTAATATTTTTTTTAAATAGTCATTTTCAAAAGATAACTATTTTAAGCAAAATATAGGTATTATATAACTGTTAAATAAAAAATTAACGTTTAAAATGTTTCGATAGGGAGTAAAGATCACGCTCCTTAACATTTCAACCGGACCGGTGTTGTGTGTAGGAACAGTCCTGGGGTATGTGAACCAATGGTTAGAGGAGTAGTGGGGTCAGGGGTGGTTCATGGTTGTGATCGGAGTGTCACTTTCCGTTGGCAGAGGGAAAAAGTAAAAGTGAAGATTTGATAAGAAAAGCAGTAAAGTTTGGGTTGTGGTGTTTCAGCTACCTTCTGGTCTATTCTTGGGTTCGTTTCTGTTTTGTGCCTCACCCTCCTTTCTATCTTACAAAAAATATCAAAATAAATCGCAATTTCATGTCACATCAATATGCTAATAAGATAAGGATAATGCTTTATACCTAAGTAAAATTGATTAAAATCTCAAATTAAATATTATTCACTCCGTTGTCATAATAGATTTAACCAATTATTTTCAATTTGGTCACCAATTTAGCCAATTAATTAAAGTGAATCTTAGCTTTATCTAAAGATCACCCCCTAACATAATGTTTCCAACTATATATATATATATATATATATATATATATATATATATATAAGTAAAATTGACTAAAATCCCAAATTAAATATTATTCACCCTTGTTGCTATAATAGATTCAACCAATTATTTTCAATTTTTATCACCAATTTAGCCCAATTAATTAAATTTGAATCTTAGCTTTATCTAGCATCACCCCCTAACATAATGTTTCCAACTATATATATATATATATATATATATATATATATATATATATATATATATATATATATAAAACCATGGTCATTTGATGAATGAGTTCGAGTAATCACAGTCATGATTCACCGTAAAACATGAAATTAAGTTGTTGTTTGTTCGAATAACTGAATAATTGTATGTTTATCGAAAAATATTTGTTTATTTATTTCTCAATTTGGATTAAGTGATTCGATGACTAAAGCGTATTTTGCAAGTGCGGAATGAATATTGTTTACCACTAATAATTCCTTAAGTTTTGAAACATTTTATTTAATATAAGTTGGAAAACAATATTAATTTCAATTAAGGGAACTAGCACATTTTGCCAGGGTGTCTTCTTCGTCTCTCTTTACAGTTTATGCAGAGTAATAATCAAGCCAAAATCTCCTTTCCGCAATTAATGCAAGGCCCTTTTTAATTTTGTCACCATCCAAGTTCACTGCATCCTACTACTATATATGTCTCATATTCGGATTCGACTACATTGCTAATGCAGGTGTTTACGTAATATACTGAAGCAATTTCAATAGTTAATTTGCAATATTACAGTTGAATATAATTGGTCATCCTTGTTGAAATAAATATTTTCTTATTCTACACTTAACTGGACAGGCAATAATAAGTATTAAGAAAAACATACCTAGTTCCCTAATTAAATTGTTCATGTCCACCTCGTTTTGCCTACTATGGATGTGGTGGTAGGGGCCTTGCCCACCAATTTGAATTTCATATATAATTACCATGTAAAATTCTTTTTATACCCCGCAATCTATTAGAATTTTGTTGTGACTACTTTCAAAATAACTATTATATTGTAACTCCTCAAAGTACTCTATTATGTCATCCTTAATTCTGTCTCATTTTAGTAATATGTTTAATTTAATCTCCTATGGTTATTGATTTGATTAATCTAAGATAAAGCCAAAGTAATCATATTATTTAGCTTAATTAATCAAGTTGCAAACTTCAAAGGTTGTATCCATCATAAAAAAAAAAACTCCAAAGGTTGAAACTTGAAAGGAACAGCATTGAAAACTGCAAATATATATCTTCAAGTTTTAGGCTGGCTGGGGATCCGTAATGGCAAATGGATTTTGGGTTTCGTTTCATGCTTGTTCGGTCCATTTCTATGCTTTTTGTAATCTTGTGAAAGAATAAATGTTTAGACCGATATTCCGGCATTAACTCAACTAATTCAACAGGGATTGCGCTATGATAAATTTAATAATAATGCTAAATGAAGTCGTTGTCTGTGTGGTTCATAATCGTGACTTTAGTGTGGACTAGCCCTTGAGGATCAAAGGTGAAGCCATGTAAGACCACTTGAAGTAAATTCACTTTTCGTATAATTAATTTTATGTGTCTTTGTATATTCATACTGAATCAGGACAAAAAGAGATTTGAACTATGTGAATACATCGATTGGAATTAAACGAAGTTATTTGGTATGGTATGTTATGTAGCACTTCTTAGTAAAAAAAAAGTCAAGGAAAGTGATTATGAAGATTTTACTCCTATTTGCTCACGAAAGAGTAAAAAGAAAACTAAAAAGACTACTCTTGAAATCATATGGAGACTAGATATAAGTCTTTTAAGAGGCGTTAGTTTTATAATGATGATTGGCTCCCCTTTGGGGTTTCTAATAGACTACAAAAAATAGTCCGATGCAGTAGTGAATTTGTTTCCACTGGTTTCGTCTTCTCCATGTATATATTTTTCCATCATATTCAATAAAATAAAATAGTTATTTAAAAAAAAAGTGAGTTGGAACATTATATCTCGAATTTGATATCTCTTATCACAAAAAAAAACTTCTTACATAGTAAAGAAAAAGAAAGAAATGAAAAGTTATTTTGGATATGAGAAGAACCTGGACATTTTCTAAGTAACGAATTTGGTTGAAATTGACAAGATTTGTTTTGACAGTATCCTCACTAGATTATGGAAGACCAAATTAATCCCTAACATATATACACTTAGAATAATAAACTAAATTAAGGATGTAATAAGGTATAAGGGATACAATGAATTTGATTAAAAAATACACTTGACATATTGCTACTTTCCGACAACAATATTTACACATCTCCCTAATGTTCCTCATCGTATCTTTAATCCTTTTATTCAAGAGTTGACTAAAACTAGAATGTCTTTGCCAACTCTTCCTCTAAAATGAAGAGGAACTTATTTCTTTAGTTTTTCCCTTTTAAATTTCTTCTCCTCAGTCCTATAATGATAAGCTTTTTTTATTTTTATTTCGTGATAAATAATATGCCTCTTTTTTTTTTTTTTTTTTTAAAAGTAGAAGTTGAATTGTCATTTCATAATGTGCCATGAATTATGATTCTTCAATTATTTTATTTCTAAGAAAAATGTTTTAATAAAGTTTTCAAATTAGTCAATAT
Organism: Vinca minor; assembly: GCA_026122235.1. Lineage (NCBI taxonomy): Eukaryota > Viridiplantae > Streptophyta > Magnoliopsida > Gentianales > Apocynaceae > Vinca > Vinca minor. The sequence goes on from JAOCZM010000291.1 coordinate 4,446,179, forward strand.
TCAAACTTTAATTATTAGTAAAAGATTAGGGGTATATAAAGGATCATTTGTCGCAGGGGCTGCAAAATTTGCTCCACACTCCCCCAACCCTGAATACGTTGAAGCAAAGGCGCTGCTTGAGGGACTTCGGTTTGCTATGAATCAAGGATATCGCGCACTGCTCATCAAAAGCTGATCGCATGCTCTAGTTAATCAGGTCCACCAAGCAGAAGAGGATTTGTCTTCTTTAGGAAATATGGTTAGTCAAATACGTATTTATTTAGGGACTAGCATAACTAATTTATCTTTTGTGCACAGATATTGTAATATTCCTGCTGATAGATTACACGGAATGAGGTTTAAAACCTCCTCTCAATGGTTTGGAGGGCCACCGAGTTTTCTCCTACCACATGTAACCCTCGTTTCTGATTAATGATATTTTAGTGCTTTTATTTCAAAAAGGAAAAGTCCAAACAAGAATTATTGGCTTAAATACATTAACTATATTTTTGAATCTGTGAATTTTTTTCTAATAAGTCTATCTTTATTGAACAGATTAAATATAATTTTTGTTTCCCTTGCCTTTCTGCTATCAGAGTAAGACGGGATCTAATTGATAGCTTACTTAATTTGACAAATTAACAAGTAATTTGAAAAAGAAAATAATTTTAAAAAGTGACGGATAATTCGAAACTGACAAAGTATGCAGTTCAACTTAACGTATACATAATTATAGACCTCACCTATTATTTGTTGTCTTTGTTATTTCTAAGATTATGAGTTTCAAGATTTGGTTTCACTTGACTAATCATCTCTTGGTGAACTGTCTTAGGCCTTCACAACTCCTAAAGAAGGGGGCAAAAAGATGATTGAGAAAATTAAGAAAGCCAAGTGTATGTAAGATGTTAATTTGTTTGAAAAGATCAAAGGGATTGTTTAGACAAGAATTAAAAATGGGTAATTGTGTGGGGGGACATGCTTAGTTTTGGCATGAATTATTTAGCAAAACCATGATTTGGATTTGTCATCTCAGCATGGCTTTTGTTTATGTCCTTAGCCATGTGATGGGTAACAACTTCTTCTTGCCTCTATGAAGTGGAAAGTGTATGAAACTCAATATTTTCTCAATTTCCTTTCCTTAGTTGCCTCCCTCATTTGCACCCACTCTTTTTGGTTTCCAAATTCTAATACCAGCTCTCCATTCCTTAATATAAACTTTTCAGCACATGTAACGAAAATTAAAATTAAAATAATTTTTTAATAAAAAATATCAATATTATTTTTTTAAATATAATTAGTAGTATACACTTCCTATTTAAGAAAGTAATATTTGTATTTTTACTAATAAAGTACATTGTTTTTTTTTACTTTCTTAATTTTCGTTATATGTAATGAAAGTTTTATATTAAAGAATGGAGGGAGTATTATATAATTATATAATTTTATAGTTCAATTCATTTCTCTCTCCTCTCCACAAAGAGACACAAAAATGTTTCTTTATTGGCTTAAAGGGATATTGAAATGTTCTTTTCTCTCTTCTCAAGGAACTATACTTCTGAAGCGAATACAAATGCAAGAATCTCCTCATCCAAGACACTAAGCTAAAATGTGTGCATACAAGCAAAACTAACATTTTCTTATATAAGAAAATCACTCAATTAGACTCGGTTTTGATACTAGAACTTCCTATTTTTAATTATGATTAGGTAATCAAAGAATGCTACTATAATTGGCGCTGCATTTCTGATTTAAAATCATAAGTCTAAATTCGACATTTCTGCATCGGGCTTGAAAATATATTTTTTTTCCCGAAAAACATTAGGTTTAGATAAATTTCATGCAAATCTGTCTTCCTATTTCAACAAACCTCAAGGGATACTTCCTCTAATACCCTAAAGGCCTATCCCTCTAAAAGGGAAGCTTCATGCATAAAGACATAATCGTCCAATATATTTAAGTCCTTGATGATTAGTGTAACCACGTGAATAGTCTTTCTTTTCAGTAGGACTGCTAAAAAGAAGGTTAATATATATATAGTAATGCATTTATAGGCCAATCAGTAATTCTTTAATTCGGTGGCCGCCGCGTTAAGATCACGGGAGTATTTGATTGAAACTATTACTAAAAAAACCATGTTCTTAATTCAAAGAGATAGTACTATTTTTTAAATCCCATGGATGTTCAGTGTATTTACCGGTAGTGAGATTAATTCGACTCAGATCGTGAAGTACTTATCGAGTTTGACTTTTATTTAGATAGAGTATGTTTTTTGACGTGTCACCATTTACCAGGGTAGAAATGAAAGTCCAATTTGGTATCAAACTCTCTGGTCCATAAGGTGGCATTAACAAACCATTTGCGTACACGTATAAAATCTTGAATTGTTATACATCAAAATAATTTTTTTGAGAAAGTGATTCATTATTAGGCAAATAAAAACATAGTTTTTGTTGGTGGAAAAAAATAAAGAGATAATAGAAGCCAAAAGCATAGGAGGGTGATTAATTGAAATTTAATAGGGGAGGGGCGACAAGCTTCAACTTTTTGCAAAAGGGATTTGTACAATAAGCAATCCGTTAATACTAGCAAGATTTTGAGCCCTTTTGCTTTTGTCATAACAATTGTATCTTTTTCTTTTGGTGACAACAATTGTATGACGCTAAAGTGCTCAATTATGAAGTTGAAAATCAACAAAAAAGAGACACTTACAAATCCAATATTAGACCCTTGCCAATGAAAAAGGCACAACGTCAATATACAAATGCCAAAGGATAAAAATGTAAAATGTCCTTGTTCTTCCTCTTAGAAAATTTGCGAAAGGTTAATGTGATCTTTTTGCTTGATGGGCAAGTAATGTCATGTTTGTGCTCTTTTGCTTCTTGGTCTTTTATGGAGTAGTAACTATCTTCTCAAGGCTTTATAATATCTTCTCAAGGCTTTATAATAAATTCATTGAGAGTTTAATTTAATCTTCATCAAGATATATGTTTTTTTTTTAAGTTTAGTTTCGTGCTTAAAACACCGAAGATATCTTTAGTCCAATTTATGAGTAGAGAATTTATCAACTCAAAAATCATATTGAAAGTTAGTTACATAGTAGGTACTCACTGACAATATTTCCATATATATATATATATATATATATATATATATATATATATATATATATATATATATATATATATATATATATCCACGATTATGTAGGTTTTATCACTTAAGAATGAAATAGTAACATTTCTGATTTAAATAATATATATCGAGGGAAATTCACCTATTTAGTCCTCTTACAATTTTTATTTTGCTTGCTTAGTTCTCACGTTTTAATTTCAGCTTAGATAGTCTTTTTATAATTTTCATTTTGCTTGCTTAGTTCTCACGTTTTAATTTCAGCTTAGATAGTCTTTTTATAATTTTCATTTCGCTTGTTTAGTCCCCACATTTTAATTTCAGCATAGATCGTCCCTAATCAACTTACGGGTAGCGGAGAGAGTCCCTACCAACACTTATATTGTGGAATTTGACTGATTTTGACATATGTGACATACATGCTCATTAGACTGCTTTATCTTTGTTTAGTTGAGCATGTATGTCGCACAAGTAAACATCAGCCGGATTCCATCATGTAAGTGCTGGCGGGGACTCTTCCCCCTGCCCGTAAATTGATTAGTGACTATCTAGGCTTAAATTAAAACGGATGGATTAAACAGTAGAAATGAAAATTATAGAGGGACTATCTAGGCTGAAATTAAAATGTAGGGACTAAACAGGAGAAATAAAAATTATAGAGAGACTATCTAGGCTGAAATTAAAATAGGAGACTAAACAGGAGAAATGAAAATTTCTAAGGGACTAAATAGGCGAATTTTCCTAAATATTGATGATGCGTAAAAAAAAATTTAAATGCAAAAGGCCGTGCCGGAGGGAGGGGTGATTTGGTGGGCAGGGGAGTTGGCCCAGAACCGTAGCTCAACATGTCTATTTGTGAGCCCATTGTAATTTTGTCCAAAGCCTATTAAAATGTGGGGTTAGGGCAGGTAAGATTCAGTTATATGCTCTGTGTATGGGTGTCAACGGGTTCCGGGCCGGCCCGAACCGGCTCACATATCTCAAAAAATGTGAGCGTGAGCTCAATATTCAAACTCGAATTTTATGTGAGCTGAGTATGAGTTTGACCCCGTTCAACCCAAAAAAAGCTCGAACCCGAACCCGAATCCGAACCCGAATAAGAATAATATATATATATATATATATATATATATATATACACTAATTAAAAAGAAGAAGACCTATAAATTGGCATTCATCGAAGAATTCCTTAAATTTAGTGAAGAGGAAGTGGCTCATTGTAAGAGTGAGCTAGATGTTTATTTGGAGGAAAACCTTTACCCAACAAAGAGTGGTAGTGTTGATGGAGACTTTATTATCTTGGATTATTGGAAAGCAAATACTCTTAAATTCCCTATTTTATCTATGATGGAAAGAGATGTATTAACAATTTCTATAAGTTCGTTAGCATCCGAGAGTGCTTTTAGCACCGGAGGTCGTTTCTTAAATCAATTTAGAAGCTCACTACTTCCATATACAGTTGAATGATTAGTTTGTGGTCAAGATTGGATTAGAAGTTCACCAAAAGGGAGTGATTATGAGGAAGAGTTTGATTATACTTTTATAGGTTATTTTTTACTTAGTTTTTATATTTTCCTTGTTTAAATTATTTTTTCTTCATCACTGATTCTTACTTTATTTACTTATATTTCCTTTTTCTTTTGTAGATTTGAATCACAATAAAAAAGTGAAATATTGTTGAAGAAATGGGATTGCCGAAATTGAATTTGGCATCAAAAATGAAATTAAATCACTCTTTTGCAATTTGCAATTTCATAATTTGTTAGAATTTTAAGTGCATGGGTTCTCTTGACTCATTTTATTAGAATAACAAACAATTTTGAAACTTCTGCTTGTCTTGTTTTTCGCTATATAAGGCGTTTACAATTATTGGACTTCCGTTTCTTTTATTTTAATCTATATAATTAAGGATTTTTGTCTACGTTGTATGTAGATTCTTTAACCTTTGACATTGCTATGTATTTATTTTTTGTTATCTTTTTATTAGTTTATTTTGCTTCAAGAATTAAGTATCATTGTATAATGTATATTTGTATTCTTGTAAGAATTTAGTTTCAATACTCATTGATTATACTATTCTTGCTACAGGATTTTTGTTTTTTGCTAATATAAATTTAGCTCGTGAGTCTCGTGAGTTCAGCTCGAGATCAGTTTAAAATGTGAGCTGAGCGTGAGTTCAATGTTTGTGATCTTTTCCGGGTTGAGCGTGAGTTGAACTTTTCACTTTTTATGTGAGATTAATGTGAGCTAAGCCAAACTCGTCTCACATAACTCGATTGACACCCCTACCTCTGTGGTACCACACCAGATTCTCTGTTCACTCTCTGTAATATTTATAATTAAATCTTGTGCTCTACTTAAAATTTTATTTTTAAAATTTCTACAAAAAAAAATAAATATTGCAGGGAGTGACATGAAACCGGTTTTCCATGTCAATGCAATTACATCCATTCATAAATCATAATGGGTGTAGTTTAGAGGCCACTTCTCCTTTTAAAATGGACTCAAAGGTTCCGCAATGAACTGCCTAGTTTTCCACGCTAACTTCAATTAAATCTGCCGTCTTTTGGGCCATATCTATTCACAGTCAAATAGGCCAATAAGGCCGGAACTAATTTTTCTTGGGCCATAACGAAAGGTGTTTATCCCTGTCTCTAAAACTTGATTATCTACCGTGTTAAAAGATCCCACAACGATTAATTTGTGTGCATATTTGTAATATATAAGGTTTAAGCAATCCTCCCTCTTGAGTTACTTTTTTAGGAGATTGAGTTAGACCCAAGTCGAATTTTAACATGGTATCAAAGCCACCAGTTCGATGTTGAGCCCCTATTATTGTTCACGTCCAGAAGTCCAGCACTGGCCATGAAAGAGTGTGTTAAAAGATTTCACATCTACTAGTTTATTGCATATTTGCAATATATAATGCTTGGGCAATCATTTCCTCTTGAGGTACCTTTTGAGGGATTGAGTTAGGTTTAAGTCCATTTTTAATATACACATTAATTCTGGAATTCATCAAAACTAGTTTGCTCAGTTGGTAAGGATTTGACACGTCCTTACAAAGTTCAAGTGTTCAATTCCCGCTGCTGACGTGAGAGCTGTGTTGGTGAGGTGATCTATAAGTACCCTTGTAAAGCGATCTCCATAGTCCCTCGGGCTCGCTCGACCCAATGCGTGATAGTGAGGCTAACCCACCCAAACTTTTTCTTACAAAAAAAAATAATAATTCTGGAATTCTTCTACAAATTTAGGGCCTTAATTAGATAACTTGCTCCCGAATGAATATAAAACTTCTCATTTGTGACATTCTTAATTAGAATTTTACACACTTAATGTATATCCATTCTCCTCTAAATTTATCTATTTTAATTTAAATTATATGAATGAAAGTTTGGGTAATTAAAGTGTTACATAAAGTATAATAAAGAATATCATAGATGATCCAAATCGATTTCCTTGATACTATCCCAGCTAGAATTAGAGTAACTAAAAGAATACTGAAAATGGATATTTTAATTAATTGGAATTGTAAAACAAGCAAAGCAAAGCAACCACGATTCTTGAAGACGCTCATTTTCTTCATCGCTTTAGGTAAATATTGTCACTAGCTATGAAGAAAGACCTGCTTTTGGAATTGTGTTATGTATGGAAATTCCTAGTAATACAGAAAATATTATCCTAGAGTACAATAATCATTCCTTTAATTAATTAAGTTCATAATGTGCACTTAACTAGCTGATAAAAAGTATCCAATTACAATGTATTTTCTTCATTAGTCATATTTTTGATTGAGCCGTTTATACTTACTTTTATTCATACATCTGGAATAGAGATATATATGACTCGAACTTATGTTATACAATAAAGAATACTTAAGATGAAAATTTGAAATACTTCTGAAAATTATATATAGTTCCAAGTTAATGGTGGGTGGTGGTGGTGGGGGGGGCATTAGCACTTGGAATTACTAATGAATCCTTTTATTTGAACTCTTTGCTAATGGCTTTGTAGGCTTTCAAATAAGGGTACATCCATATGATTTAGTACTTGTTGGAAGGAGCGTAGATAGATATAGTATATTATATATCATTATTGAAGTTGGTAATTGTTTCTAAGTTTACTAAACAGACATTACCCTTGACAATAAATGCATAAAGTAATCGTTCTCCTAGACATAAAATTTAACATAATTAAATCAAAAAAAAATGGTTGCCGTAAAGACAACGGAGGATGAGGCGTCCAAGAATGTTAGACTTTAACAAGACACACGAGCTTGAATCGATTGTCAACGCCAAAAGAGGAATATGTTATTGAATCCCTATGCCACCTCGGAAACCACCGTTGTCCGCCCCGCCGGCGCTCTCCTCCAACATCAATTCCACCTTAAATCTACCGTCCCATGCATGGTATGTTAGTACTAAGTGGTTGATCACTTTTGTTCGGACATATAGGGATGTCTTAGACGAGGTTTGAGCTTTGGTTTGGCTTTGGTTTGGCCTCACTTTTTGGGGGAAATGCCCAAAATTTGACCACTTAAAATAAAGTGAAACATTCAAATTCAAATTTTTTTTCTTCAAATAATCGCTCAATTCCAAATTTTGGCCTCTATAATTGTCGGAGATGTTCAAATTCCAAATTTTTGAGTCCAAAATTTGGATTTGGACGATTATTTCGAAAAAAAAATTTGAATTTGAATGTTTCCGCCTATTTTAAGTGGTCAAATTTTGGGCATTTCCCCCAAAAAGTGAGACCAAACCAAACCAAACCAAGCCAAACCTTGTCAAAGCACACCCATAGTGTCAATGTGTCATGTCAAAAGTTCGGGGTTGGAACTTAATTTTTGAGTAAGAGTTAAACTTGACACTTTATGTACGGAGTCTGATTCGGGTGAAAATAATTTATCTTCGTATATGTTCTTATTCCTGTCTCCCAACTAATCAGAATTTGCTATGTGGATATTTATTTCAATTATATATACACATGACAAATTGTAATTAGTTAGATATAGAAATATGGATATACACGGGGACGACATATGATTTTTTGCCACTGACTTAGTCTCATGCATGGTATGTTAGTACTATGTGGTTCACTTTTGTTCGGACAGATAGTGTCATGTCAAAGAGTTCGGGGTTGGAACTTAATTTTGAGTAAGAGTTAAACTCGACGTTTTATATACGAATTCCGACTTAGTCTCACCACTGGTAAAATAATCGTGAGCCTCACAAGGTTAACAAAAAGAGAAAGAAGTTTTCCAGATAGTTGATTTCTTGAACTGATGAGGACGAAGACAGAGGGGGACGGGAGGGGCAGTCGCCCCCAACATTTTTAAAATATACTACTATATATAATAAATTTTATATGTAGTTCAGAATATTTTATTAAATTCGTCTCCCAACATTTGTTTTACAATTTTCACACATAGTTCAGTATACTGTTACAGTTTTTGCCCCCTCAATTTTAAATTTCTGACTTCGTCAGTAACTGATGATCAGCTAAAGATCAAAGATCGAACAAAAAATTAATAAATCAGTAAGTTACTGAGAGTTGTTGTGTTTGGAACATTTAGCTCCAACGGTCAGTGAGGGTGAGGGAATGGTGTTTTGGTCCCCCCCACCACCTTTGCCCAGAGGAAAAAAAATAAGTAAATAAATATATATAAATAAATAAAAGATCTTGGCGGCCCAAATGGGTTCATGTGGCAAGTTGGGGTGAGTCTGGGTCAGTTTGTATTAGGTGTAGATAGGTATTTTATCTGTACGTACAAAATAAAATTTTATTTATTAATTTTTATTTAATAGTTGATAAAAAGAATAAATTGATATTCTTTTGAGTAGTTATGAACAATTATTCTGCATAATTATTCTTTTCGCTTAAAAAATTTCAGTCGAACAGAACATTTAATCTATATATGCTAACAAAACACATATTATGTAACAAATGGCAGGTGAGACTGTTATTGATGGTTAAGGCATTCTTATATGTCCCTGCCAAGAGTAACATGGGAGGGCTAGGCCATGCAATACTGTCTCCCTCTTAGCTTATTGTTAATAAATATTAGAGGTCCCATTTGATTTCTTTTTCCATTTTCAACGTTCCTATGGTTTGAAATGAAGCATGACCTTATGATCCTAGTTTCATTCTTCATAAAGGAATTATGGTTTCAGGTCCTAATCTGATTCGATTATAACACTACAAGAAAACAGTAAAATAGCGACGGACAATTTAATTGTTAAACGGTCACTAAATTGATAATAGCCAAAGACGAAGTCAGTAATTTAGTGTGGGGGAAACTGCAACAGTATATCGAACTACATATAAAAATGGCAAAAAAAAATTTGGGGCGAAACTAATAAAATATTCCGAACTACATATAAAATTTACTATACCTAGTAGTATTTTTAAAAATCTCGAGGCGACTGCCTCCTCCCGCCCCATCTGTCTTCGTCCCTGATAATAGCGAAAGTCCAACGATCGAATACTGTGGTTGGATAATTTTCGTCGCTAAATTAGTTAGCAATCGAAATTGTATCTCTGTCGCTAAATTTTGACCGTAACTCAATAACTGATTAACAACTATTTTTTAGCGACGATTAAACAACGATCTAGTTATAAATATCTTGCTAATCTTTCCCTTTAATGGAACTTTAATTCTCTGCATTGCATCACAAGGTCCATAGCCTAGTGGGGAGATGGCTTGCCCCACAACCAAGAGGTTGTGGGTTCGATACCCAACTCACACAAAGGAATGATTTAATTTCCTATTCTTGGTTCCTCTTGTGTGGGTTCTTATATTCCCCTTTTTGGGGCACCCGCTAGTCAGACTTCTACTACTCTCCTCACGGGGGCTTCTACTTCTACTTCTCCCCTTACGGGGCACCCGCTCAGCCGGACTTCTATCCGCCCTACATGGGCTCCTCCTCTGGTGAGGTCCAATAAAAAAAATTAATAAAAAAAAAAATTCTCTGCATTGCTCATCAATTAAAACAAGATTCCCAGATAATTTTAATAAGTAATTCTTCTAATTGAAAAGGGAAAATGCTGTGTCATCTTTGAAAAAACTCGCCAAAATTAGATAGCTTGCGGAAACTTCGGCTCAATTCAGTGCTCTGCATATTTGCATAGAATTACTGGTCTGTACATTCCACAAGTATCATGCTAGGAGATTTGTTGAAACGTGGATTTCTATCTTATCTTTTACCTCATATGTAATATTTTTATTTTTAAATGTCTTATTTTCCTCATTAAAATTTATTTTTGAGAAATCTGTTATATATAAGCAGTAAATTTTTTCATTTTTCTCTAAATATTAATAACATAAATTTAGATTATTTATAGCCTAACAATTTTACGGACCCGCTCTGTTTATTAAATTAGTAATTTTGACCAATTTTTTGGCCAAATTAGACATGTGCAATGAACATGACATTGAATTTAAGGGCAAAATTTTGGAACAAATGCTTCAAGAATCCTCAAATAATTAATTAATCTAGTATTTGGAACTCCTATGTCCTATCCTATATTCGACCCCTATAGGCTCACCAGTAATGACCCCTAAACAAAGAAATCTTTTTCAAGTAACTTGAAATGAAATAATCTTTTATATTTAAAACATAATTGTATTGAGTCTCAGTTTGAGATTTCTATTTTCAATATTAAACTAATCTCAAATTTAAATTAATTTTTTTATAGATTAGTACTGAAAATTTTATTTTCAAATTTAATCCAATAAAAATTTAAATCTCAGTTTGAATCCAAAACTCAAATCAAATAATATCATTATTTAACTAGAGATGTAGAGGAGGGGACATGTAAGTGATCATACAATTGTACTGCACATCATGGTATCTCGTCAATCTAAAAAGGCTTCATACTTTTTGTTTGTTAAGACTAAAATAAAATAATATCTGAAGATCATTAATTTTGAATATCATTAATTTTGAAGATGGGAATCGGGGCGGAGGTCCCGTGTTCGATTCCTATATCTCCCCATAATGGGACAAATAATTTCTCCTCCTTATGAGGCTTATTTTTCCTCCCCAGGCATGGGGCATGCTTCAATCTTTCCTATCTAGGGTACTCTCCGTTCTTCCCCTTCGGGGGCAATCGCCTTCGGGCGCTAAAAAAAAAAAAAAAAAAAGAATATAATAATATATGGAGCTTGAAACCAGGAAACTAAAAAGCCATGAAACGCCACAAACTTCAAACACGACAAGAAATAAGTTGCCTCGTTAGTAACAAATCTTGGACAGGCTCTTGCTTTATTGTTTCTCTTGTTCTTTTATTTTTACCCCTCTCTTCTTCCATATTCGAGAATTGAGATTTAAATAAGTGAATAACAATAAATGCCATTCCAAATGATATATTTATAATAATGAGTCTAAGTATTTATGTCACTCTGAGATATCTAATTTGACATAGCAAAAATGATTGTTAAGTATATGATCATGAATACTGTCAAGTCTATGTGTTTCCCTCCCAGACACGCGAGAACATGCGTGGAATATAGTTATTTCTTTTCCCACAACTCTTAATTATTAATTAAGAATTAATAGTCGAAATTGTATCATTAATTATTTCTTGTTCCTCAACCCTTGTACGAATTAATAGTCGAAATTGTGTCATTTCTTTTTTCGCAACTATTAAATTAAGAATCAATTATCGAAATTTTATCAGGTTAGGTGTAGGTATACGCACTACATGTCACTCAATCCTATAACCGTTCAGACCTTACATCACCTCACATGAATTGAGGGAGCCCCTCACATGATTAAATCTTCCCCACACTACTCTTATTCTTATATAGTAGGAGATCAAGTTTGCAAGGGCAGCCCAATTGATTATGGGGTGGTAAATTGTGCAAAAGGATGCATGATCGAATTTTAATAGTCGCAGTGTGGAAGTTTCAACCCTCTAATGTGGGGTGGCTTCTTGTGGCGGGTTAAGACAAGTCCTCCCACTTGGTCGGGCCACTGGGTCACCTTGATTTACATCCTCCAAATTTTTATCGGACTAGAGAGTGAGGACTCGATGGGGCGTGGTTAACGCTTTTTTTGCACAAGTAGGAGATCAAGTAATAGTAGTAGTATTACCTACGGGCTAGTGTGTTATATATATATATATATATATATATATATATATATATATATATATATATATATATATATATATTACCAAGTAGTAGTATTACATTGTTCTATTATTTTTACCTGCAAGAAAATCTCTCTTTTGGACTGATGACCCCCCCCCCCCCCCCCCCATCCCCCTCTTCTCTGCATATATTTGGCAAAAATGTACACATTTTTTCTCTCTTTGCTCTGGTGGGGTTTAGGTCCCCATTGATGAATATCTGAAAGAGACATTCAGGGAGGCTACCCATGTCTTTCTCTTCAAACTCACTTCTCATTACCCATACATTTGCATGTTCCATAGAGGAACCAAATTAACTCCTCCAAAATCTGCATTTAATGCTTAATTGTTCTTAGTACAAATACCCCACTCCCCTTCACCATTATTTCAGATCATTTGAGAAGATCTTGTTAATTTGCAGCACAAATGTCTAACAGTAGTACTACTTATTTTCTTGTTCTTTTTCTTACATTTCTTGCCTCCAATAATGAATGTAATGGCGCTCGCCCTCTCTATGTCCCTAACAAGAATCTTGCAAAAGATTTTCAGGTTTCCACCAAGGTTAGTACTTGTCAAAAGTTTTTGCATTAATACTACTCCTTCTGTACAGAATTGAACGTCGTACACTTTCTTAGATGAAAGTGGACATTTAATTTTGCATGAACAAATCAATATACTCATTTTCGCATCATCTTGCTTGATCTAACTTATTCTTTTTGTGTTTATGCTCACTTACAAAATTATTAAGAAAGTATTACCTCTATTTCATACTATAAGTCGTTTAGAAAATGTATAAAAAATTAATAAAGAAAAAACATAAGGTGTTTTTTAATCAAAATATTAATATTACTCTCTTAATTAAAATTAGTGGTATACAAGTCTTATTTAAAAGAGTAATATTGATATTTTTACTAACAAACTACCTTATTTTTTGTTTTTTTAATTTTCACTACACGTACTAAATAAATGATATTATGTAATGAGTGTGGTATTGAACATTCAATTTTAGACACATGCGCCAGTATCATTTCCTGCATCCACTAATTATGTTTCTTGAGTTTATGTCCACTTAAATAAAAAAAATAAAAATAAATAGTGGACATTCAATTCTGAACCGTCAGTATTATTTCTTGCATCATCTTGTTTTGACCTAATTTATTGTTTTGTTTGGTTTTGTAACAGAACATTAATGAGATAAAGTCAAATACTGTGACTAGGGTTTCCATTAATCCTGCATCAACAGTACTAGAGCCTTCATTGTCCAAAAAATCCGATGAAGCACCTGAAAAGGCGGCGGTGTACGCAAGTCATGAGAAAACAACTATAGCTGAAAATCCAGCAACAAGTTTTGATGTCAAAGGTGGTAATGATGACATTGCTGAAACATTTACAGGTCCAAATCAAATTAAGGTGACATGGAAGTTGCCAAAAAAGGAAAGATCATCAGGAGAGAAAGATAAACCAGGGTTTAATTTGGACTATGCCCCACCCAAGACCCACCCTCCTTCCCACAACTGAGGAGGTTTGTCTGATTATAATAGAGAAGCAGAAGTTATAACTATTATATCTGTAATTTTGTGGCTGATATTGTTATTATGATCAATGTAGTCTTTGATCAAATATGGACAGCCCTTTTTACAGAGCTTAGTATAAATTACATAACAATATTCCAATGTCATCTTCTTAATTATATGAGGTCCCAATCTTGACTTGATGATCATTACTACCTCCATTCCTAAATATAAGACTTTCATTACATGTTGTGAAATTAAGAAAGAAAAAATTAAGATATTTTTGTAATTAAAATATTAATATTACTCTCTTACATATAGAATTAGTGGTATACAAGTCATATTTAAGAGAGTAGTATTGATATTTTAATTATAAAAACATCTCAATTTTTGCTCCTTAAATTTCGCAACATGTAATGAAAGTCTCATATTTAAGAATTTAGGGTATACTGTATATTGGATAATGCTATGGAAAAATTAATGAGAATGAGGTTAAAAAGAATATGAATATTATTAAAATTAGTATCCACTACTAGTCCTCCTTGCATTTTCATTTTTTTTCGCTCACTCCTTCTAGAATTGAATGTCAGAACATATATTCCCTCATTCAGAAAATGAATGTCAAATTTTATATACATTCAATTTCAGATAAAGGTAGTATTATTTATTTATTTGGTATTACAATTTGAGTAACATCAGAATTGTTCATTCTCTTACTTTCCTATAATTAGAGGTGAAAAATATTGAAGCTCTGATCATATCAGGTCCCCAGTCTTTGATCATAGCCATGTTCATGGAGTGGTTCTTGATATGGATAGCCATGTTTATGGGGTGGTTCTTGATATGGATACTTTTTCTTTATTATTATTTATAATTTATGGGAAGGGGAATTCGATCACGCAACATGCTAATTGAATGTCACACCACATTTTTTGCTACTCCGGCAGGTGTTCAGTGACGAAGACAAGGGGGTGGGGGTGACAGTCGCCCCCCGATATTTTTAAAAATACTACTACATATACTAAATTTTATATGTAGTTCAGAATATTTTATCAAATTTGTCTCCAACATTTTTTTTTGCAGTTTTTATATGTAGTTCGACATATTATTGTAATTTTTGCCCCCAAACGTCAAATTTATGACTTCGTCCTTATAGGTGTTGGCATATGAACACTTGTTGATGAAGGTCGTTATACAGGTTTTGTTTTTTTTTGGTATACCAAGGTCGTTATATATTTATTGCTTTTTCTGCAGTTTCAGTTGATGGTGTCAGGTTAAGGTTTTGGAAGTTGATATTAATGGAGTCCGTTAGTGTTTTGGTCGGTTGAGAGCATTCAATTCTGTAATTACTTCTTCTGTGGCAGTTTTTGATTGACTGGACCTGATGAAGATCAGTTAGGCACCGCAAATGCATTGCTTTTGGACTCTTTAGCTTAAAACTTCAAATTACTATCACTACCAACTTAATGGTGTGGTCATAAGTTTCAAACCTTTTATTAGGCTTTCACTCTCTACACGCTCAAGTTTATATTTCATTAGGAACGTAGTATTTGATACTAATTGTCTAGGGACTAGGGAGTATTATGGTTAATAATTACTGGCTTATAATGTTTGATCCAACAAAATTTACTTTTTACTTAGCGTGTGTCGAATTGTGATAATCAACAATGGGTTTTAGATCAGCAAGCTCTTTTTAATGTTTGAATGTTTGAATATTGATGCGTTCATGGGTAAGGGTGAAAATCCTCTGTCCCTATTCCTATCCCAATCCATGTCGCCAACCAATCAGAATTTACTATATAAATATTTTTTCCAATTATATATACATAGGGTGAATTGTGATTGGCTAAGGATAAAGATGAAGACAGAAACGGGGACAGATGATTTTTTGCCCATGGGTAAAGGGGAGCTAAGTTCTCTTCGAGAGCTAACTATGAGAGCAACTCGGGAAAGAGCCATGGGTTGTGTCGAGCTACAGAGAAGGGGTGGTGGTTGGGCGAGAGTCCAAGCAAAGGACCAGATACTTGCTAGAGGGTGGGAAAGAACAAAATCTTAGATATTTAAGTTAGTTTACATTTTAGAGAAATAAAAAACTTATCACATTGAGAATTAGTAGGCAAATTGAGTAAATGAGATGAAATGAACAATATTTATAGAGGGAGGGGAATGGAGAATAATTATTTCAATATCTTATAAGGATCGAGATGCGGAAAATCTAACTTTTATTATAATTTTGTCACCGCATTGTTGTGAAGAGTTCATTGAGCACCAAGTGACTTTCACGCGATTGATCTCAGACGTCCGAACAAACTTGTACTTTTTGGGCCATTCAACAAGATCGGCTCAAAAGGTTGCCCTGATCCAAGCCCATAACTTTCCAGGACTGTCTTATGGATTCGACCCAAATATTTAGTTTTAGGCCTAGACTATTCAACCCAAGCTAGTGTCTTGGGTTTAAGGTCTGCCTATCCTAAACTCTTCAACATCGTCTTGAGAGGAAATTTGTGCTTTACTTGCCTTTTCCTATACCTATGTCATTTCTTTGGCATTGACTGAAGAAGCGAATGAATCATCTAGTTAGAGTATAGGGTACGTGTATCAATCATGTCAACGTTCATTTACTCCGTTCTTTTTTATGAGTATGAGGTTGTAATGCAAATACGCTAAGCGAGAACTAAAAGTTTAAGGACAACATTTCTTTTCTCTTAGGGGTCTTAGTCTGGGCTTAATCCCATCAAATATCCTTATCCATTAATGGGAGAAGAAATACTAGAGGATGTTAGATGAACCCTATTTTCACACCATAAAAATTAATAAATTAGACGATGAAAGATTCCTTATATTTACTGGGCCTGAAGTTTTAAGGCCCAAAACCCAATCAGCCAAATTATGACCTCAAGAAATACAAAATCTAGGAATAGTGATGATTTTCTATGTCTCTTTACTCGGGATTTGCATGGGCTTGGCCCACTTTTTCCATTTCAGTCATGACACTAGACCTCAAAAAGTGTGACAAACATTTTTATTCATAACTAAGTCCCCACTTCCGTCCCTAAGCCATAACTGAAGTGGGGACTTCCGTCCCCGGATGACGTGGCAGTTTTTCCCACCCAGCGTTACACGTGTCAGGGGACGAAAGTCCCCACTTCCGCTCTGAGATGAGAACGGAAGTGGGACTTCCGTCCTCACCTTGAATTTTTTTTTCCGCTGAATTCTTGCTACATTGTGCGCACACTCTCCCACCTTTGTCTTTTTCTTTCTCTTTCTCTTTTTCTTTCTCTTTCTCTTTCTCTTTTTTCTTTTTCTTTTGTTTTCTTTTTTTCTTAAGGTTTAATATATATATATATATATATATATATATATATATATATATGTGTTTAAAATAATCATATTATCGTGTTTAAAATAATCATATTACTACATTAAATAATGTCTAAAGGATTTAGAGTTTTTTGACTCGTAATTTTAGAAAACTAATATATATATATATATATATATATATATATATATATATATATATATATATATATATATTAGTTTTCTAAAATTGCAGTCGAAAAAAACTCTAAATCCTTTAGACATTATTTAATGTAGTAATATGATTATTTTAAACACATTATATATATAACATTATTTAATGTAGTAATATGATTATTTTAAACACAGTAATATGATTATTTTAAACACATTATATATATATATATATATATATATATATATATATATATATATTAGTTTTCTAAAATTACGAGTCGAAAAAAACTCTAAATCCTTTGGACATTATTTAATGTAGTAATATGATTATTTTAAACACATTAATTGATTTGACTCCAATAGCACTACTACATATACAATAATTTTAATAATATATTAGATAATGTTTTCTAGTATACACTTAAATGAGATTGACATTTTAAAGGGAAATAAAATTGAGTCATATCCACTGTTCCTTTCCTTTTTAATTTTCTACTTTATTTCTTATATTATTTTATTAAGTAATTCCTTATTAAATTGATGTGATTTTCTATATATATTATTTATATTATACTAACTTTTCTAATCCAAATAAAATTCCTAATTAATTCTAATACCAATCCCACATCTAATTAACTTATTCATCTACGTGATTTACAACTACACCCCCGATTACGATATGCCAGTGAAACGCCCATAAACAAAACGTTAATCAAATATAGCACGTAATACGTGATGAAAAAATAAATTGTTCAAAATCTCATATCGAGCAAAATAAATTCAAGTCAATGTAACAAGTCGTGAAAAAATTTAATTACACATAATTAACACGTAAGCGAAAACTTACGAGTATCACAAGTGCTTTTCATACAGGCACAGGGGAAGGGATGACATGCACCTAGTGCATGGGACATGGCTCACACATTCTCTCACATATTTTGATGCAACCCACCTGTAGGGTAGGCCCCTCCTCAATTCAGGTTATACAGTCCCATTGGGACTCGTCCCACCCTGCATTTTTTCCCGAGTCACGAGTCTAGTTTGTGAAGGAACATTCTCCAAATTGTTTATTTATTTTATTATTTTTTTAGTAGAGTGTGGAGAAATTACAGGAGGTGCCTACTAGTCTTGATGTCAAACTCGCAAGAGAGAGTACGCTGTCATTAAAACATGTTCTCATTGACTCCAAATTAACTACTTAGGAGTATAAATTCTAACCCTGATAACCCTAACAAACCCTAATAACACTAACAACCCCTACTAACCCTAACAAACCCTAATAACCCTAAAACCCTTTTAGTCTTGATGTCAAACTCGCAAGAGAGAGTACACTGTCATTAAAACATGTTCTCATTGACTCCAAATTAACTACTTAGGAGTATAAATTCTAACCCTGATAACCCTAACAAACCCTAATAACACTAACAACCCCTACTAACCCTAACAAACCCTAAAACCCTTTTAGTCTTGATGTCAAACTCGCAAGAGAGAGTACGCTATCATTAAAACATGTTCCCATTGACTCCAAATTAACTACTTAGGAGTATAAATTCTAACCCTGATAACCCTAACAAACCCTAATAAAACTAACAACCCCTACTAACCCTAACAAAACCTAATAACCCTAAAACCCTTTCATAACATTAGATTTGTATTTTCCTAATACATACAAAAAATTGACTTTAGGAAAGATATATAAATGTTTATCATATCCTTTAAGGGGAACCAAATGAGAAAATAATAAGGACAAACACAAACCACTTTTAAAATTCAATAAGTAAATACAAACTATGGTCCCTAATGAGAATACGCTGTCATTAAAACATGTTCCCATTGACTCCAAATTAACTACTTAGGAGTATAAATTCTAACCCTGATAACCTTAACAACCCCTAATAACACTAACAACCCCTACTAACCCTAACAAACCCTATTAATCCTAACAAACCCTAATACTTAGAAGTAGAGGTTGTTAGTGTTATTAGGGTTTGTTAGGGTTATCAGGGCTAGAAATATTTTTTAACCATGAGTAACATAAGTTCAGAATGTTTACTGTATATCTTTCTTAAATTGAATATGCAATTTGTACCCTCCTCATTTTCTTCTACCTAATTTGTTAGTGCAAGTCAAAGAAAGTGATTTTATTGACATTTCTTATGATTTTTCTTGTGATTTAGGGAAACAAAAAAAAAATATCAGCTCTTTTATATGTATGTTGTGAGATTTGTTATTTATATCTATTCTAGATTTGACTTCTTGATTTTAACTATATGACTTCCAAGTACATTGATAATAAAGAAATTGTATATATTATTTTATTCCTCCTTATAATGCATTCGTTTAAAATTGTTTTGTGGTGCTTTTGTTCCACTAACTCAATTTTATTCATGACCTTTATTTTTTCTTTCCTTTGAGATTTTATTTATTTAGTCCTCCCTATATACTTGTTTTGAGTTAAAATATAATTAAATATAATGAGTGATTAATTTTAAAATCACAAGAAACAATGTGTGAAATGCTTTGATCTCGCTTAAATGTCAAACTAATGAGCAAAAAATATAATTGTACAAAAAATTAATTGTAGTTTACTTTAGAATATTTTTTATTCCGTGTATATAATATAACATGTTTTCAATTTTTTCAATGTAGAGTACATACCATAAATATGTTGTTCACAGTTATTGAGTATGAACAATATAATTTTTTTATTTTGTGATCTCTCACCGTGCATAGCACGGGTATTTTGCTAGTGTGTGTGTATGTGTGTGTGTGTGTATATATATATATATATATATATATATATATATAAATTAAACCTTTTTTTTTAAAATCATATATATTAAACCTTAAGAAAAAAAAGAAAACAAAAGAAAAAGAAAAAAGAAAAAGAGAAAGAGAAAGAAAAAGACAAAAGGTGGGAGAGTGTGCGCACAATGTAGCAAGAATTCAGCGAAAAAAAAAAATTCAAGGTGAGGACGGAAGTCCCACTTCCGTTCTCATCTCGAGATCTGGGTGTGACTTTCCGTCCCTGGACACGCTGGCAACGCGTGGGAAAAACTGCCACGTCAGCCGTGACGGAGTCCCCACTTCCGTTATGGCCCCGGGACGGAAGTGGGGACTTCGCTATGGACAAAAAATGTTATGTCCACTTTTTTGAGGGCGCATATCATGACTGAAATGGAAAAAGTGGGCCAAGCCCATGCAAATCCCCTCTTTACTCCTACAAGGTCCTTACTTGTTTACGGGTGGAAATGAGCTGAGTTGAGACTAGATCAGGCTCAACTCACATTAATTTTGCTTAACTCATATTTAATGTGAGCTAATTTTCTCGGCTCAAATTCAATTCATCAGTAGCTCACGATCAGTTCAGCCAAGCTCATTTATCTATAGATATTTCAGAAAAAAATGCAATAACTTATACTATGAGTTTAATATACACATGATACCCAATAAATCAAGAGATTTTCTTAGCACAATTGTATATACTAGAAGTTTAATATATTTTTACAAATTATAATATGTAAATACTCAGGGAAAAAAAAGGAAAAAAAAATCTTTAAAAAATATAAAATAAAACCAATGTAAACCAACAAAAGTCTAGATACCAAAAATTCTAATCCTTATTAATAAAATTGTGTTTTTGAAGACTTCGTATATAAGCAATTTAATTTCTATGGCATGTTCTTCCATTTGAAAAGATAAAATATAGTATTGTCATAAAAATAATATTTTATAGAATAATAAGTGATGATCATCAGTAATAAAGACAAGTAGTAATATAATGTGGGCTTCTTGTTAATACCATAAGTGACTCGAAGCGAATCTTCTCCACAAATCAATGTTTGAAACTGTTTTTAGGCAAAGAAGCTCGTTATGAATCCATCACTCTTCCAACTTGAGAAGATGAGAAGATTATAAGCGATTTTTAGAGTTTTCTTGGTTTTAGAGGTATGTGTGGCTATTATATATATATTGAGTCCAGCTCATGTAGTTAAATGAGTCGAACTCTATCTGGCTCAAGTTCGACTCATATTTTAGATAAGCCAAAAATTCTTGGCTCATATATCGCTCATTTAACTCATGAGCTTAATTTGTCGAGACGAATATCGAATCAAATTGTGACTTATGAGTTACTCACGAGTTGACTCCACTCACTTCCACCTCTACTTGTCTAATAATCGATTTCCCCTCCATTCTTCTAAGCAATGCATCCATATGAAGTATAAATTGCATTTAACGCGTCTCCTACTTAGATCCTTGGTCCAACTAGTTCTGTTGAAACAGCGACGAAGACAGCAGGGGCAGTCATCCCTCGAGATTTTTAAAAATATTATTAGGTATAGTAAATTTTATATATAGTTCAGAATATTTTATCACTTTCACCCTCCCAAGATTTTTTTTTTTGCCATTTTTATATGTAGTTCGACATACTGTTGCAATTTCGCCACTTCTCTCTCCCCTCCTAACATCAAATTTCTGATTTCGTCCTGTATTGAAAGAAATATTTTGCAATAGATATATCGCTATCGGGATAACCATTAATTAATTTAATTTTATCCTATCGACCTAGAATTTTATTCAGAAAAATAGAGAATAAGAGATCGTTAATGTTCCTAGTCCCAATATGCTACATATGCAATATACAACAACAGTAACATGACAACAACAATTAAGAACGACTTGGTATGCAGTACACACAGGGACGAAAATAAGGGCGGAGTTATAGTAAAATTTTATACGTAGTTTGGAATATTTGATCAAATTCGCCCTCAACAAATTTTTTGCAGTTTTTATCTATAATTCAACATACTGTTGCGTTTTTGCTTCCAACGCTAAATTTCTGACTTCGTCACTGAGCACACATTATGTATACAATTTAAGGAAAAAAAGAGTTAATTGTGTCTAATGTCTAGTTACAGCCTCGAATTCTATAACCTTCTTGCTAATTTCTCTACAACTAGTACATTCTTAGGACAAATAATTGTCTGTACCCGTTTGTGTATTCATTCCTATACTCAACCAATCACAATTCACCATGTGTATATATAATTAAAAAAAATGATCACATAGCGAAATCTTATTGGTTGTGGCAAATGAATTGGTACACAAACATGTACAGACGATTTTCACCCCATTCTTAGGCTCCAATTAATCATGGACAAAGATACTATGACATGCAATCCGGCTACGGTATAGAATACCCATTTATTTTATATTTAGTAACCGTCAGATAAAAAATTTGACGGCTGCAATTCAAATATTTGGATTAAATAATTAAAATACTTTTTAACCCTCATAATTCTGAATGATTGCAGCTGTTAGATTCTTAATTCAACGGCAATCAAATGTTTCGTAGCGGTGGGGAACAAATTGGTAGCCGGGTTGCCATGATATAACAAACTATGTCGCGTCATTTGAACCAATCTTCATGCTTCACGATGATACTAAAAAATAATTGAACGGAATGATCAAGTAATTTAACCTAAAAAATTAAAAATCTAAAAATAAAAATAAACTTTAATTAACCTACCTATTAAAAAAATTGTTACTCAATAATAATAATGTTGGGGGAAAATGCGATAAGGTCATAGTGTTTAGGATTTAAATTTTCAACCCGTACGAATAAATCTCATTCACCATATCGGATTTAACAATATAAATATTTATTTTGTTAAGCATATAATTTTATTTGAAAAATAACTATTTTAGATAAAAAATAATTATTTTTTTTCAACAAAATAATTTTTTTAATAATTTGAAACTTTGAATATCGACTTCTCAATTTCACTATCACAAGTTTCCCGCCAAAATAAGACAAAAAATTCAAAATACACATTCCGGCGGCAGCAACCAGCTTCTGTACTCTGTTATTGTAAACTTGTAAATCGTGCAGGGAGAGCTCCGATAGCAGATAGAGAAGAAATGGAGGGGAAAGAAGCAGCAGGATCTTCACTCGATTCACTAATCTCTTCCTTCAACACTCGAATTGCCGAGCTTCAACAACTCGTCATCGCTCGCAACAGTTAAAATTCCTTTTTTCTCTCCCTTTTCTCTCTATGTAGATCTAGGGCAAAACAGTGAAAATTCAAAATTATTCCTTTGTTAATATTTTAGCATTATATTTAGTGTACATGAGGTTTAGTGATATTCTGTGAACGGTGAATTTGTGGATTTATTGCCAAATGTTATGTTAATCTACAATTCATGTGTTTCAGTAGTAGTATGTGAGAAGTCACTTTATATATTTATTGAAAACGGTTAAGTCTGTCTACTATCCATCCCCGCTCTTACCCTCAATTATTGGGGAATTAATGAGTTATATTATTATTGTTGTTGTTATTCAGTGTATCCTGGAAGCAGTGTTTCTGATTTATCTGCAATTGACTCCGAGTTGAAGACGATGGAGCTTCAGGTTCTCAAAATCAAAGACCGGTTGCGTGAAGAAATTCAGGCTATCCCTAAAGCTAAAGTAAGTATTCTTCTGTGTATTATTACATGAATTTAATTTGTTAATTTAGTTGTTATTGCTTGTATTTTGAATATTATGTTGTCTCTTATGTTGATTTACTCAAATTAGGATTTTAGATAATCATAATCTGTAAAAGAAGTTGTTTGGGATTGACAATTAGTCATTAAATTATGTTCTCGGGTCCGATTTTTTAAAAATACGAGTTCCTTGTGTTGTTTTTGTAGTTAGGGTTTCCAAATTGCAAATTATGTTGAGGTCCCAATTACACATACTTTAAATGGAATCCTCAAATCGGAAGTTCAATCTTAATTGTCTTTTTTTTTAATTTTTTTTTATTTTATGCGTTTGCTGATTCGGATTGTTTTTGGTTTGAGAATTTCTGTATTGTTTGTAAAAGAAGACATAGGACCATAGTGAAAATTTCTGTTAGAAAATGTGTCGAGATTGGTGTTCAAATACAATTTCCCCTACTTATAATGTTATACAAAGATATTTAGTTCAAAGGCATAGGTATTTCCCCCCTTTAAATTATCAAAATAGTTGCTCGGGGTATTAGGCTTGATAGTATACTTGGCTGGGAGGTAGTTGTCCTTTGTGCTCCAATTACAGTTTTTTCTCTTCTTTTTTCTTTGTTATGATATTGAATAACATATGTATAAATTGATTGATGACTGCAGAAGCTAATAGAGGTATCAATGAGGCAGCAGAAGAAATTGCAGGAAATGTCTGCTTATGTTCCATCATATGTGCCCGAAAGAAGAACAATCATATCCCAGGACTCCAAAAATTGGTATTAAGAACTTCTCTTTAGAGTAGATATTTCACTTTGCAGTTTCTTGTTCGCGTGGATTCTCATTAGACCTACATTTGTCTTTGCCAGTTTTTCTTCAAGTTTTCCGCAGGAACCTTGTAAAGAAGGTCCTACTTATGAGCATTTGAAACATGAGGAGCCTCCTGCGCCAAAAGTAATGCAATCTCTCTCTGTTTGTTTGTCTGTTTTGTATACTTGGTTATTAATCAGATCACTTTTTTATTTATGGTTTTTTCGGACATCCGTACTTCTCTAAATCCAGTATGACAACCTTCTGCATGAAAAGTTTCCATTTGTAACCAAAAGGCATCAGAACTTACTTTCCTATGTATAGGGCATTCAAACAATGTTCAACCTGCTGTAGATTGGTTAATTGATTGTTCAACGTGAATTGATAAGCTGTTCGTTTCGCTCATCGAGTACCATATGCAGCTCTTATCAACTGGAGGAACCCACTTTGGAAAAAAACTGTCACCAAAATTGTGAAACCGGACTCTGTCAAAGAGTGTAATCACTTTTTCCTCCAAGCATAATACACTAAATCAACACACTTTAGATTGTCCAGAGACCATTCTTTCTGATTAGTGGTTTCAGTCAGTAAATCATGAAAATTAAGTTTGAGAAACCATTTTTCTTGTGCTTCATCTGATTTCTGGGACTGATCATGATACTAGCCTTCTCCGGTGTAGGAAAAAAAGGCGCGTGCTTCTGCACCACTCTGGTATATTACTGCAGATGAACTGAATCCGTTGCCACAGTTAAGTATTTTCTATGTATCGCCTTTTGATGACCTTTTTATACATAAGCAGTAGGTAGCTTCGTGCTAGTTAGATTCTCTTAAGCAACATTTCCTCTGTATCTAACTGAATGCTTGGCCATAATTTCCTATCAATAAGGGAAGACTTGATAACAGTAGTAGCTATTTGTTTTGTTCAATGCGCTCTTACTAGATTGGAAAAATATAGGTACATGAAAGGAAGACTCACATTGGATAAGGTAAATGCAGCCATAAATGATATGGCAGCTTACGCTGATGCAAATTCGCAGCTTATAGCAGCACCAAGAAAGAAGGTTTCTCCCTTCACATTATGTGTTTGTTTTGCCCATAAAACCTATGTAATTCATCTATCCTGACTTTTATTTTTATTTATTTTTTATCTTCCTTTTGTGAAGCTGACAGAGAATACCTTGGAGAAAGCATTGGTAAGTGACTTTAAAAAATTGAATCTAAATCTTTTATCTGTAATCATGTCGCGACTACAGAATGACCACAATGGGTATCAGTAAATCGACTCACTGATACTACCTAAGAATCTTACTTTAGCCACATGACTTTTCCTGCATGAGTTATGCAAATATACTTCTGATTTATGAGCACAAAACTCTTCATTTGGTTGTAATTGTTATTGCAGGAATTGCGAGAGATTGCGATGTCTGAGTCAGTGAAAGGAAAACATTTCTTCCTTGAGACTGATATGAAGGGGCCTGTACTAAAGTTCGACACCACAGGAAAAGGCATATTGACCGTGAGTACTCTCGTTTGATTGAAAGGAATAAATATGACTACTTTTGAACCTCTAAATCTGTCTTTTTAGAGATTTTACAAAAACAGCAGGGCCATAGAAATGATACCATGCCTTGTCATGAGCTAACTTTGACTCATCCGCTGCAGGTCCTTCGGCACCTTGGGCGCATTTCGGAAAGCCGGATTGGTCATCATCGTGTAATTATTCTTCTGAGGCCATAGTGAGTAGTTTCGTCGATCCGCTTATTTGCAACCCCCCCGGTCTTTTTTTTGGAAAATGGAGTTTTCGTTAGAAATTTTTGTTGAGCTACTTTCCAAATATTTGGACCTAGAGAACTTCCTTTTTCAAAGTTATTAAAAGCGATCATCACCTGTGGAGCTAACAAATAGATCTCAATGACGACTTTAAAAGTAATGTCCGTTTTAATTTCGGATTCGAGGGAAACTTTCCATTTCAACTATTATATAATGATCATGATAGCATATCAATTTTAATATATTCGTGGAAACCCAAGTACTAGGCCTATGGGTTTAAGTTTGAAATTTTGGTTTCAGTCTCAACCCCAAACCAAATTTTACGTAATTTAATGCTTCAGGTTTCATTTTCAGATTCAATTCAAAACTGATTTGAGTCTTAAGCCAAACTAAATTCAAGTCAGACCCTAGATTTCCCTACAAAGACTTCTGGGGGAAATAGACCAACCCTCCATGTTATATAAATTATTGTAACCTACCAATAGTAAGTTATTGGCCCCAAAATTTGGTTCTGACTTCTGAGGACAATTGAAGAACATGCCTCATTTTTGGAGTCATTCTCTAAGTATAAAAATCAAACTCTACCCCAATCTTCCAAGTGCAAGAACACATTGCCCCAATAGTTCAATTTCCTCAAAACTCTTGGAAAAAAAATGGTTTCCATTTCCGTTTTTGCCCTCTTGCTTCTCAACTCCCTCTCCCTTTTCCTTGTCAATGGAGACCAAACTGTTCCGAATTCGCCCTGCAATCGTGGATCTAATGATGCAATTCCAACAATCAGTCCTAGTAACTATGACCGCCCTGTCCCAAATCCCGCACCCAGTCCCAATCACGTCCCAAATCCCGCACCCAGTCCTAGCAACTATGCTAGACCTAAACATGTCCCTAGTCCAGCACCCAGTCCTAGTAACATTAGTCCCTCGAATTCAATTCTTCTAAATCCCGGGGCCCCTAGTCCTAGTTACAACCCAATTGTTACCACGCCCGAGCTTAGTCCTAGTACTAGTCCGAGCAACTCAATTGTTCCATCTCCAATTCCGACCAATGCTAAGTGCCCCGCGAAACCTTATACACTTTTAGCTTGTTCTATCATGCTAAGGGGGGCGCCCGTCGGGCTTCCCCGGGATATTTGTTGTAGAGGATTAAAACGCCTAACTAACGATCAAGTTTACTCTTGCGTCCGCCGTTCATTGACAAGTTCCATCATAAGGCCACGGCTCACTGTCCCGGTGGCTATGGACATAGTTTTGGAGGCTTGTCTCATTTAGGGACATCAATCTTTGCTCTTTCTGCTATAAGCTTCGCAAGGGATGGTTTTCTCTTTTATTATCTCGTACTATGTTTTAGTTTCGGGCTTGAATAATTTGGACGATGCAGCATAATATTGCGCTTTTGCAAGTTTCCAATAATAGAAAATGAAATTATATTTTGATTGTAATAGTTTTGTCTGTTTAATTATCAATGAAGTGAAATGGAGTAAATTACTTTCAGTGGTAGATTTTCTTGTAATAAATTCTTATAATATTTACACTTATTAAGTCTAGGGGTTCCAGGCCGGAGTAAACTATAATCTAATCAAGCCAAGCTCCAAAAGGTTTAAACAATACGTAAAATATATAAAACAGATTTTATTTATTTAAATATATAACGAACATGTCACGAGTTTTCAACTCAAACATTATATTGAAGCTTCATTCGTTCATAAAATTTGGCATCAGAGTTAGTCGAGCTTTATCGAACTAATTTCAAACACGTTCGAGAAAAATGCTCGATTTGAGTCTAGCTTTATAAAAAATTAGGTAAAATTCGACGTTTAAACAATAGCTTAATAAGTAGGTACAGTGATGAAGATAGAGGCGAGTGACGGCAATCGTCCCCGAGATTTTAAAAAAATACTAATAGATATAGTAAATTTTATATGTAGTTCAGAATATTTGATCAAATTTGCCTCCAACATTTTGTGTGGTATATTGTTACAATTTTTCACCCCCAACCTAAAAGTTCTTTGTTTCGTCCCTGATTAGGTACCAAAGATCAGAGTTTGTGCTCCGAAAACTCCAAACAAAAGAAAAAATAATAAATAAATGTGTCAATCGACAATCACCAAATTTAATGACCTGAAAAATACACATCACAAATTCTAGTAGAAATTACAGGCACAAACACTACATATGTTTAGGCACATGGCGCTTTCTTCCCACAAGCATTAATGAGCATACTAAGGGCAAATGGTACCTTTAGCTTTAGGACTCCCAACACATTGGCTTTAATGGCAGTACACAAACACAATTCATATCATCAAGGGAATGGACTACGTTTAGGGCATTACCAAGTAAGGATATTTAATTATATCGAGATACAATATTTAAGTTACATAAGCAGATTATTTATAAGAAGAGACGAAATTCTAATTATAATTTTACGTGGACAGCCAAAAACGAAAAAGCCCCCAAAAAATTTAAATTCTATCAGCATGGACTCGTGTTTAATATTTTAGAGTCCATAACCCAAAAGTTATACCCTGCAAGAGGGTACATAATTTGCTGCTTATGGGGAAACTTCATGAACCAAACCTAACCCATCACCACAAATACCAAACTTTAGGGTATGCTTAGGGCACTTGGCTTGGGGGAGCTGGAGGGCATGGAACCTTGTGGGATGAGACACAATTGAAGAAAATTATATTTAGTAGAAAGAAAATGGCTATTGATTTATAACCAACCATTTTTTTAACTAACAAAATTTCTTGCACGTCTAGAACTATAGTTTATATTGGTCTAAATTTCTAGTTCCATATGGAAATCGAAAATTGTGGTCAGTTTTAGGACTGGGATAATGTTGAAGCAGGATACTCGCTCCATTCTTAAATATAAAACTTTCATTATATGTTCCGTTTTCCTACTCCAGTAACATTGTAAAAAGTACTTAGTTTTTTTTTTCCATCCAATTCCCGAAACGGATTTCCCAAATTCGTTCTGACCTGGCAGAAGCTTTGTGCCAGAAACACTTTGAGTTTTGTTTTTTGCCTACAAATTTTTCAGTTGGTATTTTACAACAAAAAAAAAAAAAAATCCCTAAAACACAAAAAATGTGTACAAAAATTACTTGGACAAAAGTTGATTTATTAATAAAAACGAACAGCGTAAAAAACAAATCGTATGTAACATAAATTAAACAAATTAAAGAAAAGAAACTATATGTAATGTCCTATCTACCGCTCTGACGGTGTGTGTATAACTGTCTTTTTCGGGTTCTTCCGTAGATAGTACGTGTGACCATCTCTCGTTCGCAGGGCACTGTCATGCTCCGTTTCAATGACTTCAGCGCCTTCGAGGTCATTACGAATCACCTCCTCAAGTGAATCTGACTGGAGCAGTGGAGTCTGCTGCTGCGTCTGTGTCTGGTCCAGGCCTAGGCTCTACGAGGGCGTCGCACAAAAAAAAACATCCGGCTATCCCGATGAAGAGGGCTCGCACCAGGATCACCCCGATTTGACTACCCGCAGAAAGATTGATATTGCTCGGGAATTGGTATTCAAATCGGGAGGGTACATCATCCTGAGTCTGTGTTTGATCTTCGGGTGGTAGAGCCGCTCTCATATCTCTGCGGGGCCTAATGCGTCATATCCTCTCATGAATCTCCTGAGTAGCCTGCCGACTCCGACGACCACCCGGCCTCTCACGCTGACCCTTACCTTCAACAGACTGCCTCAGTTGTTTCAACGGGTGCTCAATGACAGATTCTGCAATGTCGGCAGAGCGCGGTCTGTAAGTAACTGCCTTCCCAGCTGCATCGAAGACATCTTTAATGGCTTTGGTCGCCCAGGTTATCAGACTTTTGTACTGGCTTACATTTTGGTTTGTAGTTCAGATTTCTCGAATTCAGCCAGTATCATTCTATTTGACTCCGTCTGTAACATTAATAATCAAATTAGTAATTCAAATTAACAAGATTTATGTTAATAACAAAAGGAAAAAACTTACCAAAATATCTCCTGTTGTTGCGTTGGGTTGATAACCCATCGGGAGTGGCATGGTATCCTTATTTCTTGGGTTCGTAAGAAGGTGAACGATAATTCTATTGTACCAAGCCATGTACTCGGGGTTTGGTAAAATAACATTACCTATAGCGGGAACACCTTTCACAAGTGTTTGTAAGCGCTCTTCCCACAACGTTATGTATCTGTTGTGCTCGTTCTCCCCATTCTTTGTCGGGACTTTTTCACTGTGTGGATGTCATCACCCTCGACAATACCGTGCGTCACTGCCGCTATTGGTACAACCTGCTCGAATCCAAATTGCCTCATAACCTGGTCAGGCAGGTAGTACTCCACTACATCGAAACAAATGAGTGGCACTCGGGAACGCACGATTAATAGGAAGTCGGCATCTCGAGCCGCTCTCTCTGCAATTACCGCGTCCGGGTACGGTCTCCACATAAACTGTAAAATAAAATCAAGTTAATGTAAAACAAGTTATTTAATTAAAAAAAATACGAGAAAATCGAAATTAACTTACCCATTGTGTCCCGGTCATCAAATATAGCTGATCACGAAACACCAACAATTGGTTTTTCGGAGTGTTGCGGTAAGTCCGTGCTCTATTCCATTTTGCCCTGAAATGAGCACCGACGGGGATATCATTTGTAACCTCGCCTCGGTTCTCCGGACGGAGACTAGAAATGTGCTCCCACGTCCACGACTGGTCAAGACAAATAGTATGGGTTATTACATATTAAAATTACATATTAAACATAAAAGTTTATATAATTTAGACAAACCTGAATGAGCAAACAACAGCTGGTCATGTCCTTCGAATCAGACATGCAGGAGGTGCACATCTATCGATACAAATACGCAAGGACACCGCTAGCCCACGAAGTCGTATCATGCTCGAGATTAGTGATGATTAGGGGATAACGCATGTTCGCTCGGGAAAAAAGAAACTACCCATTAAAATGAATATCAATGCCCTAACCCTATGCCCTATCCCCAATGGAGTAGCATTATGTCCTAGAGGCTCAGTAATGTGGGCATGAACTTCATACTGTTGAAGAGTGTTTTCCCTAATTGACGCACTGGCGGGTTCAAAACCTAACGATTGAATACAATACTAGTCCACTGAATTTTGGACATATTGTATTCCGCACCCCACAACACCACGTGTCCTCTAGTAGGTAGTCCATGAAGACATCATACGTCCTCTAGAATAATGGTCGCCTCCCCGGTACGTAAGTGAAATGTATGGGTCTCTGGGCGCCATTTCTCTACTCAGGAAGTCACTATAGCGTGATCTACCTTGATATGTCCTATCCTACAACATCCCCCAAAACCTAATTCGTCTATTAGGTTAAGTAATGCAGTGTTTGTTTCTCTGTTATACACATCATAAAACTGACTATCGCTTCTAATAACTTTCAAAGGGGTGTTTAGTGCGTCATCACTGTGCCATATTCCTAACGACCTATTGTATGACTGTTTGGTTAAAATACTTCTATCTAAATGATCCGGATAAAGATGAGTAAGTGTAGACATCTATACAAAAAATAAATAATTAAATATAAATTTTACTAAACAACTACACATTTATATCACCAAAATTAACATAAATTTTATAAAATAAGATTCATTTAACAAAATTAACATCAATTTAACAAAATATAATATTTTCGGTATCTGCTACTATCAGAATAGTCTGGATCTTTTATCATTCTCTATTTTATTGTCTAGTATAATCTTTATCAGACTGCCAAATATATCTAACTTTTGTTTGAAAAGAAATACAACCTATAGAAGAAAAATTGGTGCAAAAAGCGGTCTCAATGGATTGGTATAAGATCATCGGTTTACACACTCACGTATCTGTTAACATATAGAACTAACTATTTAAAAACTTAAAGTATACTTTATGGATCTGACAATACCTGCAATCACTACTTGATTACTGTTATCGTTATGTCAAAGACTCATGTTCATATATCATTCATACTTTTAGGTAGGACCAAATAAAGGGTAATGCGAGATCGAATATAGTGTAAAACTTAATTTCTACCATCCGACTGATAACTATATTATAACATTTTAATGTCACGTCTAGTACACAAACTATTTATCTAGCAACCGTCGATACTCTAGAAGTTGCTCACTTTGGACACAATGTAACACTTAGTTTTCACACGTCTAATTGATAATCGTTCTCTAGTACCTTAACATCATGCCTGGTCCAAGTGATTTGAAGCGTAATTTATAGGTCTGACAATTACCGTCAATTATTTAGCAACCTCTATCGCAATACCCAAATATATATTTCAACGTGACAAAAAATATTTAAACTCATATTCATATATCATTTAAACTTCTTCGATTTATCCATACTGAATTGGGGATTAGAAAGACAACTTCAACTTTAGTGTTTAAAAATTACTGATCAAGACAAGATATTTAAATTAAGTTATATTTAATTTTTCAAAAAATCTTCACATTGTTTGAATTTCTTAAGAATGAACATTAAAAATAAATTTCCGGGAAAAAATACGCACCCGGTTTCAAAATGAATTATTTAAACAGGAAAGTGGTTTCAGACAGTTGGTGAAAAAAAGAATTCTAATAGCCACGTGGGCAAGGGGAATGCATTGGTGTGACACTGATTTGTTAGAATGGTCAAAATATGTCAGTCAAAAATTTTGGAACAATATTTTTGTCCAGACTTCCGTCCTCGGCTGACGTGGCACTTCCTAGACAGTAAACACGCATCGCCACGCCACATCAAGGACCGAAGTGGGACTTCCGTCCTCAGAGTAAATTTTTTTTTTTTTGGGTGCTAAATTCCTCATTGTGCACCTTGCATACTACAATGACTATTTGTCATTCTTATCCTTTAAATACTACTACTAAGGACTAATAATACTAATACTCTTTCATGCATTTAAATTTTTTATTTTTTTATTTTTTTATGAAAGTTTCCTTTAAACAAGTGTAAAAATGTATGAAACTTTCATATATATAAAAAAAAATTAAATGCATGAAAGAGTATTAGTATCATTAGTCCTTAGTAGTAGTATTTAAAGGAAAAGAATGACAAATAGTCATTGTAGTATGCAAGGTGCACAATGAGGAGTTTAGCACACAAAAAAAAAAATTACTCTGGACTTCCGTCCTCACCTCAGGACGGAAATGGGGACTTCTGTCCTCGATTGATGTGGCGAGGCGCGTCTAGAAAGTGCCACGTCAGCTAGGCGAAATGTTGTTCCAAAATTTTTGATTACCATGTTTTGACTATTCTAACAAATTAATGTCACACCAATTCCCCGAAAGGGCTGCGCCGCGTTGTATTAGTTTGAAAGTTTCAGTCAACTTTTTTTTTTTTTTTTGGAATGACTTAAATTGTGTATACAAAATAAATTTTGATAATTCAAATTAAATTTAACGGTTGATATTTTTTAAGTAAACATTTATTGTAGACCGGATTATATGTGAAATAGTAAAAAATTAGTACGTGCGGAATGCCTTATAACAGTCGTCCTAACACACAAAAATATGACATGTATGTAAAATAATAACATATATTCGTTTAAAATCAATTTTGACCGTCAAAATTTTAATTTACCGGATGAGAATAAGTCTCACATGTGCAAAAATTACTTTGTTCTGCATTGAAGTCAGCTTCCAATTATTGCTTTAATATATATTAAGACATGTTTTATAAAAATAAGTAAAATTCTGATGTGTACCAAGTTTATATGGATTTTGTAGTCCAAAATAAGACATATCATTATAGAGTTGTCTCTCTCCTCATTGTATAGTAATGTGGTCAGTTCTGAACCACGTGATCCAATTAACCTGGTCAATGTCAGAATTATCCTTATAAAAAGCTGCCATGACCAAGTTCAAACAATCAATTTCCCAATTATACCATCACTAACAACCATGGCGAGACGGTCTCTGAAGGTGGCAGTGATCGGAGCTGGAACTGCCGGCCTTGTTTCCGCCCGTGAACTTCAAAGAGAAGGTCACCAAGTCATAATCTTCGAAAAATCTAACCAAATTGGCGGGACTTGGATGTACAACCCCGAAATGGATTCAGATCCATTAGGAGTTGACCCGGATAGAAAAAGAGTTCATAGCAGTCTTTACTATTCTCTTCGCACCAATCTTCCAAAACATTTAATGGGTTTCACTGATTACCCTTTTACTGTCAGTAAAAATGGGGAGCTCAATAATTTCCCGGCCCATGAAGAGGTACTTACTGTTGGCATATATATATATATATATATATATATATATATATATATATATATATATATATATACTTATTATATTATATTGTGTGTATATTCAATTCAATCTGAATTTATTGCCGACGGACTATTTGTTTGCACATATGATTAAATATTCATCATTGAAGTAAGTGAATAGATGTTCATGAATAGTTTATGAGTAAATAACACTAAATGGCCACTAACTATTTTTATATATACCTTTTTAACCAAATATTTTTATTTTAGTGGGTTATATCCATAATTTATTTACGACTTGCGGATATTAGCTCTGGGGATGATTTCGGACCAAATATTTTAATTTTTTTGCCGAAAAGTGTAAAAAGACAATTATATCCTTATATACCCGAATCCGAATCCAAACCCAAACCTAAACCACCTAAAATCTACCCAAACTCTTTTATTCAATATTTATCTTTTCCGGTCATCGTAGACTTCTTTTTTCGACGACAATATGTAAAATTTCAAGAAATTATAAAAAGCTACCCATTTACATTTCTATTTCATGAAATTTGATGAAGATTTCATGAAACCATTACCATTTTCATGATTTAGATAAACCCATTTCCATTTCCATTTAAAAGATACCCATTTTAACACTTCACCACATCTTTTTCTTAAACCCATTTCAAAACCCAACAAATCTGGATATTTTAGCATGAGCCATTGCTATATATAATGGGATTATTATTAATAATGAGTAGCAAAAAATAACCATAATTTCCCTTTTACCTAACAAACTCGCTCAATTTCGATTTTCCAAAATCAAAATTTGTGCTCAATTTCAGTTTGGCATCTCGATTTTGATTTGTATATCGAATTCTGTGCTCACAAATAGGTCGATTTTCAGTTTGATGATATTATAAAAAAAATGAGTTTGCTGAAGAGAGCTATGGAATTGAATAAGTGAGCAGAACATAGAAAACCGAGGAAAGCGATGGGTGATGCCACGAAACCCTTTTCCTCAATTTCAATGGTGATTCAAATTTTTTGGGTGAGTTTTTTTATTTTTTCTTCGATTTTCTTGGGTGAATGTTTACAAGAATATAAATCCATTACTGAAACTGATATGTGATGGGGTCTATTGAAACTGGTATGTGATGTTTCACGGTGGTTCGTCGCCGAAGGTGGTGTTCCGGGAGATGGGAAAGATGATGATGCATCTTGAGAAATAACAATGGAGTCCAAAAAAATCTGGACAAGAATGCCCCTCACGTGCCGGGCACATGTGGGATTTTTAAAAAAATTTGGCCAGAATTTGTCACCGGAGTTAATATCTGCAAGTCGTAAATAAATTATAGGTATAACCCACTAAAATAAAAGCATTTGGTTAAAAAGAGAAATATGAAAATAGTTAGTGGCCATTTAGTGCTATTTACTCATAGTTTATTCTTGAAGTGTTATTCATGCCCTTGATAAATACTTATTCATCACGTGTTCTGCAAGTGTGGACGGGATTCGTCCCCAAACTAAATCCATTTCGATTTTCGTTACCTTATCTGTGTACGTAATTTATCATTTTGAGTTAATAGCTATTTTGGTCATTAAACTATTTACGATTTGCGATTTTGTGACTTAACTATTTTATTGGCTAAAGATATCACAATAGTATTTACATTTGACTAAAAATAAACTGCCACTACTTTTAACGGTGGTTTCCGGCCAAATTAAACATGTGCCGAACATGTTACTAAAAATAGAAGGGTAGAAACGTAAAATCACTCTAAACTTACTTTACTCTCTTTTAACCCAAAACTTAAGCGTGGGTCAAAATTCAAACTTTAACTCGAATTAAGTGAGTTTAGAATGATTTTTACTTTTCTACCCCTCTATTTTCAGTCACATGCTTGGCCTATTTTTAACTGGGCAGAAACTACCGCCAAAAGTGTAATAGTTTATTATTTAGCAATTGTAAATATACTCTAAGTTATATATTTAGCTAAAAAAAAAAAAATTGAATGACAAAAACCGCAAAGTATAAATAATTTAGTGACAAAAATAGTCATTAACTCTTACCATTTTACCTTATGGTTACTATATACTCTTAATAATGTCTACAACGAGGCGTTCTGGTCTTTTCACGCTTTCAGGTACTTGAGTTCTTGAACAATTTTGCAAGAGATTTTGGGATCTTTGAGTTGATTCGGTTTAATAATGAAGTGGTAAGAGTTGAGAAAGAGAATTTGGAGGATAATTTATGGGTTGTTGAGTGGAAAGGAATTGACGAGGATTTCAATAGGGAAGAGATATTTGAGGCTGTTGTGGTTTGTAATGGTCATTATACTCAACCAATGGTTGCAGAACTTCCAGGTATGTACTTCCCAGCCCCAAATACATCGAAAATGGACTCGGACCTAACTCTGACTCCGAAAAAAACTTAAATTCAAGAAATAATCCTGCTCAAGTCAATGCAGTATTTTCAATGCTAATTAGTGAATTGTGTCCTAAACTATTTCTTTTTTTGTGACTAACGTCTCAATTCATTGTTTCTCTATATTACTATCCCCAAACAATTTTTATTTTGTATGTAAGATCTTTCCGTCAAAAAATTGACGGTCAACTGAAATTAGGATAAAAAAATTGAGTCAACTTACATAATTTAAGAGACATTTATGGTAAATTATCTTAAAAATACTCACCCACCATTTCTTCTTTTTGAACCACCCACACCCACACCCTACCCACCAATCACACAACCCGTACATAAATACCCTTTAAGTTTTTTCTTTGAATTGCCAAAAATTTTAAATTAACAGTTGACTAACTCATTTTTGGATGGAATGATGATATATACAAAATGTAAATTATTTGAGGATTGTAATGTACAAAACAATGATTTGAGATGTTAATTTAGGGACATAATCCACCAATTAGCCTATTTTCAACGCACTCCATCATGCCTCATGGCTGAATATGTAGAGCGTGAATATCATTGGACTAGCGGCCTAGTCCAATATTGCGAGCCAGTCTATTGTTGGGCTCCTTATCGACTGTCACACTCTAGATGTTCTGTTCTGAGCACGGATGAGCGTATTTACAAGTTATCTTGCCTTGGGCAATTCCGATTATTTGGATATTAAGGCAAACCATGATTCTTACAAGTAAGTAGTTGTTATAATTTCTTGACTGCTTTTCCTTGCTCAATGTCTATGAAGGAATCAGAAATTGGCCCAAGAAACAAATTCACAGCCACAACTATCGAGTTTCTGAGCCTTTTCGTGGGCAGGTATCAATTCGTTATGCTTCAAATTGATGATCTGAAACAATTAAGAATATATTGTAACTTGTGATCATTTAAGAATTCTTCAATTATACATAATTTTCGTATTTTGGGATGAGAAAATGCAGGTTGTAGTTGTGATAGGTGCTGGTCCAAGTGCATATGATATTGCTGAAGATATTGCTAAAGTAGCTAAAGAAGTTCATTTATCATCAAGATCCTCAGAAGTTAAAATCTTTAAGGTTTCTGACAATGTTTGGCAGCATTCTGAGGTAGAGAATCGTTTTATTGTTCCGCGAGGATCACTAAATATGATTATCTGACAAAAGTTTAGGCCTTAAAATTCACCAAAGTTATCGGGATGGAGGAATAATTCGTAATCCTAACTTCTGAAGCTTCTCATAGGTTGATTACTGTTATGAAAATGGTGAAGTAGCTTTCAAAGATGGAGCTTTAGTTGCTGCAGATGTTATTCTCTACTGTACTGGGTATCCTCTTAATTAGCCGATCAAATGCCTTCCGAATCCAATTGTCTTGTTTGCATTTTGATTTTTTTCCCGTCTTATGGCACACTCCGGTTTATAATTCTCATACACATTCTTTCACAGGTACAAGTATGACTATCCGTTCCTGAGAACAAACGGAATTGTAACAGTTGATGACAACCGCGTTGGACCATTATACAAGCATATCTTCCCTCCACAGCTTGCTCCTGGACTTTCTTTTGTTGGAATACCTTATAGGGTCAGTTAATTTAACTAGCATTACCTGCTTCTATGAAATTTATGTTCTATAGTTTTTTCGCGGTATAAAAAAGCATTATAAAGATGCTCTTTTACCCGAAAGATTTTCTGAACCTCAATTTCAATCCAGGCCATCATATTTCTTATGATCGAGTTACAAGCCAAGTGGGTGGCGAACGTTTTATCTGGTAAGGCCATTTTGCCGTCTAAAGAAGATATGTTAGCTGATGTAGAAGAACATTACCGGCATATGGAGGAAAACGGAGTCCCCAAGCACCATACGCATTGCCTGCACCCCGTTATGGTATGGTTTTCGACTCTGTACCTGAACGTATAAGGATCTAGAAAACCTATCGGCTATCAGGGTTTATTATAATGACCGAGTTAATGTTTTCTTGGCAGCTCGAGTACCTGGACTGGCTATCTACTGAAGCAGGTCTACCACCAGTGGATGATGAGATAAAACAGATATATAAAAAGTTGTTTGAACTCATTGCTCCTTTATATCCATGGATTGGACCATTTAGGGATCTCGATTTTGATAATTTGATTAAATAAACATTCGATTTCTGTTAGCCTCAACTCTTTCGTTACCAATA
This sequence comes from Vinca minor, assembly GCA_026122235.1. NCBI lineage: Eukaryota > Viridiplantae > Streptophyta > Magnoliopsida > Gentianales > Apocynaceae > Vinca > Vinca minor. The sequence goes on from JAOCZM010000291.1 coordinate 4,485,300, forward strand.
CTTAAACATGATTATTGTAAACTATATGTGTAATGATATAGAGTAGCCAAAATGGACCGATTGTCTCATGATCGATTTGTCTGCAAAATTATGTCTAGGACAACTTAGAAAATTTCATTCCAAGTCTTACGCTTTGCACTTCGTTGGTATTCCATTATAAAAAATTATTGTTCTTTTCTCCCTTTTTTATTTTTATTTTGGATTAACTGCATTTTACTATTATTAAGTTAAGACGGCGAGCGCTTTGGTTCATGAAGTTCTTAATAATACACTAGCAATCCAATCATTTAAAAAATGATAGCAAAATGAATATGTAGCCCTTTTATATACTTTTGCGTCCAACTGCTATAAAATTGAGACATTTTTCAGTTTAATTTATTCAATAATGAATTTACACTGTCGCCTTTAATTAATTTTAAAGTTAAAAACTTTTAAAAAAAGAACAAAAATAAAAGTAGGCAATTCCATCAAAATCTTATTTTTTTTAATGCAAAAATAATCCTTAAACTGCAAAGGGATTATGATTATAGAACGAGGGAATAATTTACAGTAAGAATAATATGCAAAACAATCCACAAACTATGTTTATAGTTACAAATTAGTATTTTATTTTGCTTTAGGTGGTGGTGGAATTATTTCTGCTTTTGGGGATGCTCTTGAGAACCTTAGCAGCTTCTTCAAAATCATTATCTGATGCTTCATATCCCATTTAGGGGTGAGCGCCGAATTCGAATTGACCAATTCGGTCATTTGAATTCGATTTTTTTTTTCATACCTCAAAAAACCGACCGAAATTCGAAATCGAATTCGAATTGACCGAATTGGTAAATTCGGAATTCGGTTTCGACCAAATAGGCCGAATTGGAGTAGATTCAGTTATGAGCTGTATATATTTATTATATAATATTATTATTATTAATATTATTATTAATTTATTAAAAAAATCCAATTCAAATTCGGTCAAAATTGGTCTGACCGAAATCGCCCCAATTTTACCCAATTCGAATTCGGTCACGTCCGAATTATCGAATTCAAGCTGAATTACCGAAACCAAATTACCAAATTCAATTCGAATTCGGTCAAAATTCGGCAAAAACCGAATTTGCTCACCCCTAAATTCCCATTCACCCACTTCAAATGCCATTTTTTCAAGTGACGTGCAACACCTTAGTAACAGCTTCATCAAAGCTACCTCAACGTCTGTACTCGCAAAGCATTTCATTTTCACAGTACGAAGTTGTTCTATTTTTAGACTCATAAGTTGTGGTCCGTCCAAGTAAGTTCCTACTTCTGGATCGTTAATCACAGTAGAGTGTGCCTACAGGAGAGTAAAGACAAGACTAGTTGATGAATCCCGAACTTCTATATGAGGAAACTAATATGTTTAGTATTACCTCAATTCCATAATATAAGTTGTTCAAAATATTTAGCGAAAATTAATAAAGTAAAAAAATGTTAGTCAAAATATCAATATTACTCTCTTAAATAGAATTAGTAATATACAAATTTTACTTAAGAGAGTAAAAGTCGTATCCAGTGCACAAGGCTTACGCGACAGAAGGGTCTGGGAAAAATCCCGATTATTTTTTTTATAAAGAGGATGTTTTCGGGGTTCGAACTCGTGACCTAACGGATAACAAGTAAACACTTTATCATCGTGCCAAGCACGGACTTTTTCTATTTAAGAGAGTAATATTGATATTCTGAATAATAAAGTAACTTTCTTTTTGCTTATTTAATTTTTATTACATATCATAAACGACTTATAGTATGAAATGGAGGAAGTAACAGAATTACCATCTTACCTTAATCTCTAAATAAGATAAAAGTGGCGAACTTCGTGGCGAACAGAGGATCCAAGCTATCTTATCCAAACTGAAGATCATATTTTTCAGCACAAGATGTTTCAAGTGTTCAAATCGTATTGGAAGAATATCCGGAACCAGACCTTCAGTGAAATTCTTGGAAGCAAACCAAGAAAGACTTTAATAAGCGATTCTCTGTGTTTTTTTTTTTTGGTTAGCTTAGTTGTAGAAGAAAGGCAGATTGTTTCGCTAAATAACCTCTATTAAACCAAACTATGAACTTTGTCTAACTCAATCTAACATTAAAGAGACTTATTTATTTTATTAAAAATAATATTTTGTTCCTAAAAGAAAAACAATAATTTGTTAAGACAAAAATAATACAGATGAAACGACTTCGCTAGGGGCGTATCTTTATTAGGAAATCTGTTAGAATTATGAATTAAATCTCTAGCTAGTGAGTAGTGATTTTTAAACGTAAGAAGAATTTCCTTGGATTTATGGAGAAGAAAAAAGAGCAAATAAATAGGGTTTTATAATGTTGGAGCCTATAGTAAACTTTTTAGTTCTCTGATGGAGTATTAAAATGTCTTCCTTGGGAAGGTTTTTTCTAGTTGAAATAGGATTTTCTATTTATTATTACTATTGCTAAACAAGGTTTTCTTTTTTCTTTCTTTTTTTGGAATAGAAATAGGGTTTTCTACCTATTGGGTGAAAATCGTCTGTCCCCGTGTATATCCCTATCCCTATCCTATATCCAACCAATCAGAATTCACTATGTGGACATTTCTTTCAATTATATATACACATGGTGAATTGTGATTGGTTGGATACAAAAATAAAGATATAGACGGGGACATTATTTTTTGCCCTATTATAAGGACATCAAAGAGTCGTCCATAGGGGGAAAAATAAGGATATACACGGAGACATATTACTTTTTCCCTAGTATAAGGATATCAAAGAGTCGTCCATAGGGGGAAGAAAGGGTAAATTTCAATGTGCTCCCCGAAATATGACATAGTCTTAAGTAAGGAGCTAAAAGTTTGATAGTCTCAAAAGAGTCCTCCATTTTTGCTCGGTTCTTCTAATTCAGGACCTCCATCCCCATGCTCACGATCAGCTGGAAAATAAATCAACAAAATGGGACTTATTTTGAAAAAAATCTTAAACATGTAAGGTCAAAATAATAATATTAATATAAATTGTTCGCAAACCTTAATTAATCCCCCAATTGACTACCATGGTAAGAGAGGGGGGATGGCCATGGTGATCTGAAATGAAGAAGATGATAGAAAAGGGCGAAGGAAAAGGGAGATCAGAACGTAGGAGAATGTGGAAGGTTTCTTCAAGCTCTTTTTTTCCACAAGCTGCCAAGATGAAATAGAGAAATATCTGTAGTTTCCCCAGCTGAAAAAGATTTGGAAAGAAAGTGCAAAATATCTTAAAAATTTTGCGCCACTTTTTTTTTTTTTTTTTTTTTTTTTTTTTTTTTTTTTTGAAGCCCGCGGCAAGGCGATTGCCTCATAAGGGGAGAGAGAACAGCCTCACAAGAGGAGGAGAAAGCCCAAGAAAGGGAGACAATTAAAGCTTGTCCCATGCATGGGGAGGGTATCGAACCACGACCGTGATAATTTTGCGCCATTTAAGTAGGTTGTGCTGGAATTGAGGACCCTACAAGTTTGTCTGAATCACTATTCTAACCAGTCCCTAATTCCTTGTTAGATTATGGAGTCTGAGGTACTACTGAGAAAACGTCTCATTCTCTCGATGATTCAACTTGCCGGTGAGTTGGTTAGGGTTTCGGGGGCGGCTGCCTCCAAGCCATTTTTTGGGCTTTTCTGTTAATGGGATGAAATTAGGGTTCCGTCTCTTATTATTAATAGCATACTTATGTAAGTTAAATATTGTATCTCAACATAGTAAATATCTTGGCTTGCTAATGCCCAAGACGTAGTCAATTCTTTAACGAACGAGTTAACAATTTTTTGTGTCTTTATTTATAGTTTTAGATATCGTTTTCTCTCTTATTATTGCTGTTTATTTTCTAACATTTATTTCTAGGGCAACGACATTTTTTTTCAGTAGAAGAATATGATGGATAAGATTTTTAGCTGAAACTTAAAAAGCATGTGCAAATTGAATGATCAAGCTTAGTTTGTGAAAATTATTTACTTCTAAAGGCATTAGATGTTAATTATATCTGTAGATTATATGTTTTTTGATATATAGTCATGCCAATCGAGAGAATAGACAATGTTTACCTTAAATTATGCTAGCTTCGTGCCTAGACCTGAATATAATAGCATAGTACATGTGGAAAATTCTTGGTTCGCTTTTTTCCTCTTACCTATTGTTATGTTACATTCGTAACTTGAACAATTACTTTTGTGCACTGTGATTTTTCAGTAGCCTCTCGTAAATTGGCACTGTTGGACATGCCATTGAATAAGAGTAGTTTTATGTTGGTAGTTTACTAAGTTTAAAACTTACATCCAAGCCAATCAATACAGTACACGTAGGAAAGATAATTGAACTTATATCAATTCTCTCTCGTACGTGTACTGCACTCATTTGTTTGGATGTAACTTATAAACTTAGTAGTCTACCAAGATAAAAATTTTCATTGAATAAAGGACTCTTCCTAGTTTCATATTGTCACGCTTCGTGCCTGTGGGCCCGAAACACAACACATGTTAGTTTAAAAAACTTTGATAACACGAGGAATAGCTTGAAAGGAATAATTTATTCATTAGGAAATATAAACTATAAATAACATTACAATAACAATAGGAAATAACAAACCACCTAACTAGTTGAAAATGTGGTGAAAAAAAACAAACTGTATCCTTCCTAAAGAATAGATACTCCTGGATACTAGGACTTTATTTTATTTTTTTATTTTTTATTTTTTATTTTTTAAAAGTAGACCATTTATAAGTATGGTCTAGTTTATTACAATTATTATTATAAGACCTCACTAGAGGAGGAGAAGTAGAAGACCCCGTGAGGGGAGAAGTAGATGACCTCGTTGAGCGGATGTCGTAGAAGTCCCGTTGAGCGGGTGCCCCGTGAGGAGTAGTAGAAGTCCCGTTGAGCGGGTGTCGTAGAAGTCCCGTTGAGCGGGTGCCCCGTGACGGGTGTATAAGACCTCACACAAGGGAACCCAAAGAAATGACAATTAAATCATTCCCCTTGTGTGAGGGAGGTATCGAACCTGGACCTCTCGGTCACAGGCAGTGGATGTTACCCACTGGGCTACCATGCCTTCGATTACTAGGACTTTATTAACCAACTAATGACATAATACAAAAACTATTTAAAACAAATAAATATCTAACTTACACACGATCATTTACTTGACAACTAACTCGCTATGTCAAAAGAAACTAATGAAATCAACTTATAAATATCTTCAATTAGAAAGCATCAGCATCTGATTAATCGTCATGGACCATCTCCTATGTAACTGATAGTTATCCATCATGTCGAGTTTCATCATTCCCTTGTTTGTAGTTAGTACAATTAGATAACAAGTATCTGATTTTCGAGCTTCTAGTTTCTTGTACAATTCAGAATGCAGATTTAATATAATACCTGAAATCCAAGTTAAAAAAAAAAAAAATTAATTTAGCATAAGATTAAGCTAAGAAGAGAATAAATAACATTTGATAGTTTTTTTTTTTTTTAAGCCCGGTTGGGCAGTTGCCCCATGTAGGGGAGAGAGGTGCCTCACAAGAGGAGGATGGTAACCCTAGAAGAGAGATTTAAAGCTTGCTCCATTTAAAGGGAGGGTATCGAACCCATAACCTCATGGTCGTGAGCAGACCTTTGCCCCACTGGGCTAATTAAGGACCTTGTGATAACATTTGATAGTTAAGTAAAGAACTTACATTTTCTTGGTCTTGCAAAGGTGTTCAACAAATTAGGCTTCCTCATGCTTAGAATTACCTGTGAGTAGAAAATCATGTAATATTGAGGTTTTGCGCGAAGAAATCTAAGGCGTTAAAGATTAATAGAAATCTCTATGGGATCGAATTTACTTGCCTTAGCTTCACCATTCAAGATGACAGATACGGACCTAAAGTTTCGCCTCCCTGCAAAATCAAGTTTAAGCCATGTAAGAAATTTGGTTAGGAAATTAATGTTTTCTATGAAGAAGAAAAGGTTCAGATTTGGTCATTTTTTACCATCTGATGTCTCCACAGTAAGCTGGACGCCCTTCGTAAGCAATGATCTAGAGTTATAGAAGTCAAAATCGAGGTCACTATTATCTTCTATTATCTTGATTCCAGATCTGACTTTAAGTGTAGCTGCCCCTCTAAGTGCTGGATCAAGATAAAAAAAACAATTTTTGTTAGAAATTTATAATTTTTGTGATGAATAAAATTGATGGCTGAATTTATAAGTTCTTGTGATATTAATATTTTCTTGTTTGATATAATTAACATAAGCATCGTGGCGAATCATTATGTTCGGTATTTGGGTTCTATCATTCAAAAAGATGGAGAACTTGATGAGTATGTGGCACATTGAGTTAAAGCTGGTTGGTTGAAACGGAAAGGTGCAATTGGTATCTTGTGCGACCGTAATATATATACCGTTGATACTGAAGTGGGAGTTTTATAGAATAATTGTTAGACTCGCGTTGTCGTATAGAACAGAGTGTTGAGCCGTGAAAAGATGTCATATCCAGAAAATGGGTGTAACATATATACGTATGTTGTGATAGATGTGTTGGCATACTAGAATGGATAGAGTGAGAAATGTGACTATCGAGAGAAAATAGGAGTTGCACCTATTGAAGAAATGATGAGGGAATATCGCTTACGCTAGTTTGGACACATAAAAAGAAGACCGAGTGACGCTCCGGTTCGGAAACTTGAAGGATGTAGTCATCAAGTTGTAAGAGGTAGGGGAGATCGAAGGCATGGTAGTCCAGTGGGTAACATCCACTGCCTGAGACCGAGGGGCACCCGCTCAACGGGCTTGTACTACTCCTCCTCTGGAGAGGTCTAATAATATATAATTGTAATAAACTGAACCATACTTATAAATGATCTAGTTTTTTTTAAGTAGGGGGAGATCAAAGAAAATTTGGAGCGAAGTCATCAAGAATGATATTGATTTGTTAGATTTGGATAAGGGTATGATGTTTGACAGAAAGAAGTGGAGGAAATGTATTCATGCGGGACGACCACTCAGAAATTTTATATTCAATTCATGTAGCCGACCACAATTAATATTAATATTTTATTGTTTGATCGTGGTAATAGTAGAGATAGCGCGAGTAGTTACAAGTTGTAGCAGCAGCGGAGAGTGTTAAGATATCGCTTGTGCTTGTGCTAGTCATGGCGGAAGCTAGCGCGCTGCTAAGATGCTCTTTCTTTGCCCCCATTGCTTCTGCAACTTTGGCACACTGAGCAGCTACTAGAGCTGTGGCTGAGGCCACAGCAGAGTCCTTAGTCGCGCTTGAATCTTCGTCTTTTGAATTTTCAGATGCTATGGCAGCTAAGGCTGCTGCTAGACTAGCTATTGATAATGCTGCATGCACTTCAGCGTTCTGTAACCTCTTTTCTTCTTTGCTTTTCTGCTTAATCTCTTTAAGCCATTTCGTAAGCTTAAGTGGTTTCCACGACATCTGTATGGTAGACGATAGAGGCAAATTAATACTAAAGATCATCGAACATGTATAGGCTAAACTGACGAAATTTTTTAATAGCTCTATATACTACTTTGAAGATTTTTTTTTTAAAACGCGACAATATTATATTAAATAAATAATCTTGGTGGTGTGGTGTGGTCCAAGTATAAAGAAAAATCTTTGGTGAGGGTGTGGTCCGAGCATAAAGACAAATCTAATTAATACTAATTAAAATATTCTATTAATCAACTCTCAAATTCATAAGGATTACAAATTCATAAGGATCAACAATCCTAACCACAACGTAATTTTAATTCAAATCATAGCACAATTTTACTCCAAACCACGCTTAAAGCCACATAGAATATTAGACAACTCTCCTATTTATATAGGAGTCAAACCCTACTATAACGGGCCGTCTCAAATAACATTGAGGTCCGGTACTAGTTATTAAATTTAGGCCGCTAATTTTTTTAAAAGCATATATTATAAAAAGTGTCAAAACATAATTATAAAAACTCGCGTTTTAAGAGTGCAAGCAATCATAAAATTGATATTTTATTTAAAAAAATGAGAATCCTTCTAACACTCTTTGAAGCGAATTAAATTGTTATAATCGATATTTTCTAAAATATCATTCTCAATTTCTATCAAAACTAATCCATTGAGTATTTTTTGTGACATTGTAGAACGCATATCGGACTTCAACAACTTCAATTTAGAAAAAAAAACTTATTTATGTGGATAAAATAGTCACATAAATATGCAACAAAATTCTATATGTAATAATTGCACTCGGAAAAAAGTCAAAATCTTCATTTTTTTTAATAATAGTTATATTTAAATTAAGTACTTTTAATAATTTTGGGCCCTTTAAATGAGAGGCCCGGTTTCGCATATCTTGGAGTCGGCATGTACTATAATCTTTAAGATATTTAAGATATTTAAATTGACTAGGAAAATACCAACATAAACCATTGGAGCACCCACATACCCATTTTTTCTTGGAGTAGCTGTTGTAGTTCAACTCAGGGTGCATTGCTTGTTGCATCCATATCCATGACTAAAATATAAAATAAAATAAAAAATAAAAAATACAAAATCATCGTATTTATTTCGATGCATAACATTATTATCGCGGATTAATTATAGTCGCGAAATAAACATTATAAGAATCACAAGGTCTATAGCCCAGTGAGGCTATGGCCTGCCCACAACCATGAGGTTGTGGGTTCGATACCCTCCTCACACTAAGGGGCATAATTTAATTTCCAATTCTTTGGTTCTCTTTGTGTGAGACACTTATATTCCCCTCTTGGGGCAACCGGCTTGCCGATCTTCTATCCGCCCTACTTGGGCGACCTCCTCTGGTGAGGTCCCAAAAAAAAATGTTTAAAAAAAAAGAAATAAATAAACAGTATAAGAAGTTACCTTCACATCATTGGACTTCCATGGAGGAGGTACAAAGTTATCAGAATTACTATGGAAAACCGAAGGTTTCCATGGAGAAGGTTGGAAAGCTTGTACAGCAAAGTTGCACCATGTTTTCGAGAGGAAATCCATTGTGTCGGGGTGCGCCTGAGATATTGTTGCTGCTGCCTTATGCTCAGAATCCATTTTTGTATTAAGAGGTAAGAAATTTACTGAAGCTCCTACAGTTAATGTTGCTCACTAGAATGAGAAAAAAAGACTACTTAGTCTAGCATATAAATAAGCTCAAAATGTGTGAGGTTTAACTTGGTGTAAAAAGAGCTTTAACTTGCAGTTATTTTTTATATTATGACATTTCACTTGGTTATGAAAGTATGTATGTATAGAATATAACTAATGAGAAAATTTATAAAGGTTGGAGAATTAGAAACTAGCCCTAGTGAAGGTTCTTCATCCCCAACATTGTGGTCCATAACACTACAAGAAAACAGGGAAACAGTGACGGCCGTTTCCGTCGGTAATCGGTCGCTAAACTGAGTTTAGCGACCGATTAACGACTGAATGACGTGGTCGTGTATTTTTCGTCGCTAAGCAAATTACCGACCGAATACCGACGGAATATATAGCGACCGAATCTTCGGTCGCTATTTACCGACCGAATACCTACCGAATCGTCATCATTGTTGACTTTTGACTTTGACTGGTTAACGACTGAATACCGACGGAAATTCTAGCGACCGAATAATCAGTCGGTAAATAACGACCGAATACCGACCGAATGGTCAACATTGTTGACTTTTGACTTTGACTATATAACGACCGAATACCGACGGAAAGTCTAGCGACCGAATAATCGGTCTCTATTTACCGACGGAATAGCGACCGAATGGTCAATATTGTTGACTTTTGACTGGTTAACGACCGAATACCGACGGAAAATTTAGCGACCGAATATTCGGTCGCTATTCCGTCGCTAAATTGTTTTTTATTTAAAAAAATAAATTTGAAATTAAATTAAATCCCTATTATAAAAAACAGCAATACGCACAGAAATACAAACCAGAAACAGTATTAATAAGATCCCAAATAGCAAAAATAATCAATAAACCCAAAAAACACAAGTTTACACTTCTCATTTACAATACAACACTCACAATCAAAGTGTGCACTTCTCATTACATTTCAACACTCACACACTTTGAATTATCAAAACTCACAATCAACACTCACACACTTTGAATTATCAAAACTCACATATTATACAATTAGCATACATTTCAATAATACACCAAGAAAACCAATAATACACCAAGAAAACTACATTGGATGTTAAAAAACTACATTTGAAAAACAAAGAAAATTATGAGAATTGGCAAAAAAAATTGCAAGAAATTATAAGAATTGGCAAAAAAAATTGCAAGACATTATAGAAAACCCATATATTAAAATCCAAGCAGAAATCAGTACTACCTCCCCTCCATTTTTGTTTGAATCTTCTCAAAATAGATGTATTTATTCCAATTGTTAAGAAAAAAAAGCTAGAAAATGCAAGATTCTCACCTAAACCCTAAAAAACCCAACTGAAATCGGGAGGTGGTGGCGATGCCTTGGAGGTGCCGGGAGGTGGTGGCGATGTCTTGGAGGTGCCGGAGGTGGTGGCGCTGGAATGAGGGAGGGGATTTGGGGGAAATCGCTGGAAGAGGTGGTGGTGAAGGTGGAGGTCGCGGGTCTAGGGCTGAATGAAGAATGAGGAGAGGCTTCCGCCTTAGATATATTTATAGAAATAAAACGCACAAAACGACGTCGTTTAAACATTTAATAATAGCGACCGAATAGCGACGGAATTGGCCAATTCCGTCGCTATTCGGTCGCCACTTAGCATGCTTAACACTTGTCCAATTTTTCAAATAAATGAGCCCGCGAAAAAGCAAACGATGTCGTTTATGCGTTTAATAATAGCGACCGAATAGCGACGGAATTTGCCAATTCGGTCGCTATTCGGTCGCCAATTAGCATGCTTAAACACTTGTCCAGTTTTCAAATGGCAAAAAGACGTCGTTTAGGCAATTAATAATAGCGACCGAATAGCGACGGAATTAGGGTTAGGGTTAGGGGTAGGGCGACCGACATAGCATATTCGGTCGCTATTATTCTCCCGGATTCCATTTTTTTGTAAAATAGCGGGGGGTTTTAAGGATATATAGAAACATTTTACCTAATAGTAACTAACATAAGCAAAATGTTTCTATATATCCTTAAAAACCCCGCTATTCTATAAAAAAACGGAATCCGGGAAAAAGATAGCGACCGAATAGCGACGGCCTTCGCAAATTCCGTCGCGATTCGGCCGCCCCTTAGCTTAATAGCGACCGAATAGCAACGGATTTAGTAAAAACTTATAAATCCGAAAACCGACATCGTTCTAAATGTGAGTACGAACTAATATGAATATTTTAGTAATTATTTGTTAATTAATAATCAATTAATAAAATTTTAACTCCATCACTTAATGATTCACATAAATGCACACACAAATGTATTACTTGAATTGTTCTGCTTTGAGTATATATCGGTATTTTATAAATCGGGACTGAAAACTCATTCGATGAGTAGATGAAGAATCGGATTTTTACGTAGCGCAGATTCGTCGTTCCGCTGACCTAAGACTTTGTATATGTATTTTTCCTATTTTAGTTACTATTAGGTAAAATGTTTCTATATATCCTTAAAAACCCCGCTATTTTATAAAAAAATGGAAATCGGGAAAATAATAGCGACGGAATTGGAAAATAATAGCGACCTAATTTCGGTCGTTATTCCGTCGGTAATCCATCGTTAAAGTCCGTCGGTCGTTAACGAAAATAAAATGACGTCGTTTTGTGTCCTTCATTTATTACTATACAAATAAACACCGTTATGTATTCCGTCGGTATTCGGTCGTTAACTTTCGTCGGTATTCAGTCGTTATATATTCCGTCGATAAACGGTCGTTAATATCCGTCGGTATTCGGTCGTTAAGGGTGAACAAACCGACGACGTTTCAATTTGGTCAACGAGACCGATGTGGCCGACGGATTAGCGACGGAATAACGACCGATTTGTTTTCGGTTTCTATTCGGTCGGTATTCCGTCGTTAAATTTGTGACCGAAAATTTCGGTCGCTAAAGTCGGTCGCTATTTAACTATTTCTTGTAGTGTAAGCCATCTAGAAAGTGACTCTTTGTTCACTTTATGCAGGTATACAATTAAGAAATCAAGGGTCCCTTAAGCAAGAGTTGGCCCAAATAGAAAGGTTTTAATGTCCATAAGTAAGGTTTCACGTTCGGATTCTGTGAATAGGAAAAAACTCTATTGGGAGTTCTATTCTTACAAGAGATTCAACCGTTGTGACAAATTGAATTAGTCGTGGACCATAAAATAAACACAGATACCAATTGAATCTCAACCATTTTTAAAAGGACACAAATACCGATCAAGTCTCAAGCCTTTCAAGAGAGAGAAATTAAGCAATAAACAAACTAGTGAATCTTTGTTGTTGGTTGGATCACCACTTCAAGATTAAAATAAAATTTAGGTCAAATGGTGTATTTAGTCGTGAAACTATTTTTGTTTGGCATGCTTAGTCCTTAATGATTGTTTGCATCTTTTTAGGTCCCATTCAATTTACAGGTAAAAAAAAGGTCATTCCAACATATTTTTTTTTCAAAAATTGAGTGTTAATCAAAATGTAAGTGTTAAATGGATGGGGGCAAAAGGGAACTTCAGTTTTTTAACATGGTATTTTTGTCATTCATATACTAACCCATCCCCAACCCGTTTTCTAACCCATTGCATAACCCACCTCCCCCTACCCCATTTCATCTTCTTCAACCTCCCTTTCAAGAAGATGAGGACAATCATGGCTAAGGAGCCCCACAATTCCTTCACATTTTTCAGAAATTGGCCTTGGTCGAAGTTTCCAAGCTCATGCCCGCCTCAATTTCACAAAAATCGGTCGAATTTCTCCGGTTTAGGCGCCAAAGTTGTGGATTAAAGAATGGTGGTTCATCAATGGTGAATTAAAAAACCCAGAAAATCATGTTAAAATCGAAATTGATCTCACTTCAATCTTAAAGGTTTTCAGAAACATCTTGATCTTAGGTTCTTAACCCATCATTTTCTTTTCATTTTATTGGTTTCCATCATAAAATTTTCCAAATTTTGAAAATAAAATTCCATTTGTACTCCAAATTTAACAAAGCTTAAACTCATTCAAAAATAGAGCAATCAATTAGAAATCCAGACTAGAAATCCAAAAATTTGCTAACAGAATGAGCAACCAAGCCACCTATGATTACATTAAGACAAAATTGAGTACCTAATTGAGTTTTCAAAATTTGAAAAATTATGGCCATTTGATCATCCAATTTCTTAAGGTTTGAGTAGTGTAGGAAAATACCAATTTTACCTCTGGTACATTGACCATGATTTCTTAACGGACATCCAAAATTTGAAAAAAAAATGACGGAATGATCTATTTTCTGGCCCATAAATTAAATAGGGACCTACAAAATTACAAACAATCATTAAGGACCAAGCACGCTAAACGAAAATAGTTTCAAGATTATATACACCATTTAGCCTAAAATTTACTTAAAAGGTATTTTATTCCCTATCTATAAATTTGTGGATCCAAGAATATCAAACCAGTGGCACCTAGTTGTATTTTCTTTATGTCCTCTCATTTCTTTTTTCTCTTTTTTTATACTCTTTAATGTTGTGCACAAAATTAAAAGTCACAATAGCATAGTTGGAAAGCTCTCGGCTCCTATGCGGAACAGCCTTTGTTCCGTACGGTGCGGGAAACGCTCCTACCCGTCGGATGATATTTTTTAACGGTCCAGATCTGGAGAGAGAAATTTTTTTTATATTATTTTTTAAGTCAACCGCGACTTTTTTCTCTTCAGATCTGGACCGTTCAAAATTTCATTCGACGGCTGATATTGTTCCGCACGTATGGAACAAAAGCTGTTCAGCATAGGAGCCGGACTGGGTTGGAAAGAGGTGGATGGGGTGGGTTTGAGTATCATTTATTGTTTGTTGTATATTAAAATCTTGGAACTGGAAAAAAAAAACAACGGTCCCATGATTAACTAATAGACAAATATATTTTGTACTAATAAATTTTGATTGAGGAGACCCCCAATTGTGCAGAGATAGTCCAAAAACTTGCGAGACTTGGAAGAAGCATGAGGTCTTTTCCTTTTTTGCAACTTTAACGTGCTTGCAAAACTATTTGAAAACATTTTTCTATTGATTGGACTTCTATAATAAATAATTTATTTTTACGAAATTTAAGAAAAAAATATTCATATACAAATTCATACAAAAAGGTGAAGGCATGTGGGATTTTAACCTATATAATTTGGTAGGGATAATTCTTTCGTTCAGGATCTTATGTGGAACAACAAAAAACCAATACTACAAAACGTCCCAAAATAGATGTCCTTAGATACAAAACACACGATAAATGTCATTAAAAAATATGACAAGTGTCGTAAAATTATAACAAGTGCCCGTTTTAAATTAATTTTGACTATCAAAATTTCAATTCGAAAGTGAAGAACTATAAGAATTTTAACCGGTTCTTGATCGATCATTAGCTATTCACATCTTTGGTTTTATTGATGGACTGGTAAGTCGTAATTCCAAGGGTAAAGTGACAAATAGGGAGATTATTTTGAAATCTTTGGTTTTGATTCTAATTAGTTTTCAGTGGTTTAAAATCAACTTGATGTTTGGAATCCGGTAGGAATTTGCAGTCCTCATTTAATGTTTCATTATCTGTTCCACTAATAAAAAATTAATATGTGTTAATTTTTTAATTAAAAAATTTATAATTTAAAAAAAATATTGAAACCCGTAAAAAAAATGAACACGTTGCAATAATCTATTTGTGAAATAAGAAACTAGACACATAATGGAAACATGAGATTTTTTACCTTTGGAATCGGCTTTTGGTTTTTCTGTAAGTGCTTAATTAAGGTTGATCAAAATATCTTGGTAACTTTTCTCTTTTGAGGGAACAAAAAATCTTCGCATTGATAACTAGTTGATTGACATTTTGGACACGGTTTTATTCAATTGGTTTAACTTAACATCGTTAAAACTCTATAGTACAACTTTACTAGTCCTCGCATTTTATTTCACAATTACAAAAAAATGGGTAATGATAATGCCAGAGAAAGAATCCTTCTACAAGAGCGATTTACGTGCATGTGACAAAATTACCCTTATAACATATTAACTAAATCTTTTAATTATTTTTTCTATTTTATCTCTATACTGACATGATATTTCTCTCCCCTAAATTCTTTCCTTATTTTTCTCTCAATCTCTCCTGATTTTTGTTTCTATATATGTTGTTTTTTTCGTTTTTTCCACTCTCTCCCTGTTTTTTTTTTCTTTTTTTCCTCTCTCTCCCTGTTTTTTTTTTCTTTTTTTCCTCTCTCTCCCTGTTTTTTTTTCTTTTTTTCCTTCCCTCCATCTCCAAGTAATTTTGTTTTCTTCTCTGTTTTTTATTATTTTTTCTTCTCTCAATTTCCTCACTGAATAGACCATTTTCTTGGATTGAATCATTCAACAACAATAGTACTTCGTTAGTACCCATAAAAAAATCTCAGAATCATTGAAAATTAAAAAAATTTAGACTAACACTATTAACAAAGGGATACCAGTAATGATAATAACCATTTAGTGGGATTTGCTTATTTTTTATGGAGTCTCCTCCATTTCAAGTCATTTCCTCATGTTCATATTCCAAAAAAATGAGCCAAGAACTTGCTAAACTAAACAAAAAGCCAGTAATAACAGCAATATAAATCAATAAAATATCCCATCTCCTAGTTTCAATGTCAATATCTATTTATGCAAAACTCAAAATTCATAAAAAATCACTAAAGAAAGAAAACACTCGGAGATGGAGAGAAGAAAAAAACGAGAAAAAAAACAGAGAGAGGAAAAAACGAAAAGCACAACAGATATTAAAACAAAAATCATATCAAAATCGAGAGATTGAGAGAAAAATAAGGAAATAATCTAGAGGAGAGAAAAAGATCAGGCCAGGATAGAGAAAAAATAGAAAAATAATTAAAAGATGTAGTTAGTATGTTAGAGGGGTAATTTTGTCACATGCATATAAATTGCTCTTTCAGGAGTATTCTTCTCTGGCATTATCACAACCCAAAAAAATAAAAATAAAGAATTCAAATAAAACCCAAACCAAATACAACCTTATATAACATGTAGGATGATTGAATCTTTTATTTCATTCTCTACGTACCATCTATTCTTTATCTTCAATTTGTCAGATGATAATACATTTTTTTAATAGATACATGACTTATAAAAAAGAAAAAAATGAAAAAGAAAGTGAGAAATCGGACGATGCTAGCTCATTCCGGATCCTATGCGAAATAATTAAAATTCAGTACGTCGAAACAGCTCAAAACACGTGTCCTTAAAAAAAACGACAAATGTCGTAAATCAGAACATGTATCCGTTTCAAATCAATATTGATTGTAAAAAATTCAATCCGACAAAAAAATGTAAATTTCGCACGTGTAAAATTTGTCTCGTTCCGCATTGGAGCCAACGTCATGCTAGCTACTAATATTCTGAACTCTGAAGCATTATCACCAAGCATACGATTTTTTTTTTAAGCCCGATTGGGAGATTGCCCCATGTAGGGGAGAGAGTGTTGGAGAAATTGGATTTTCTCAATACATTAAAGTGTCGTGAGGACATTTTTGAGCTAATATAAATATAAGTTACACCACTCGGTTTTGAATGTTATTGAGTTTATCACGAAGTGGGTTGCGCAAGCTTCGCGATGATATATAACATGTGAGAAAATCAATTCTTGGTGTGAATGATAAAATGGTAAAAATGTAGGCCTGATCAGCCACGTTTTTGCTACCGCGTTGAGTTTTGCATATTCAAACTTTGCTGCAATATGCTGCTGAAAACAGCTGTTTCGCTGCTGAAAACAGGTGTAAACATCTGCTTTATGTAACTAGTATGTAACTGCTTGAAACAGTATGTAACTACTGCTTTATGACTAGTCTGCAGTTTGGCTGCTGTAACAGCCGAAAAAATGAGAAAATTCAACGTTCAAAGTTTGCTGCTGTAACAGCTGTATTAGAGCTGTTTTCAGCTGTATTTGAGCTGTTTTTTGCTTATAAAAGGAGAGAACTTCAGCAGTTTTGAATAATAAAAAATTAAGCATCAAAAGGCATCAAATAGCATCAAAGGAGCATCCAAATTCAAAAAAAAACAATTCCCCTCTTCCTTTGCATAATTTTCTGCATTGTTTTCCTCCACTTTGCACAAGCATTTTCTAAGAGTTCACACAGTTACAAATCGATTCGAAGGTTTCGTTTCTTTCGCTTCAAAGAAACGGAAGTGTTTGGGCGTTGTACCTTGGGAGTTCATTGTTCTCGAAGGCCTGAAGCTGATAAAAGGCAGGACAAACTGAACTTAAGGGGAAGCGGAGATTACTGCTGTCTCGTCCAGGATTTTAATCCAAATCGGTTGAGGTTCTAAGTTTTATTTACTGTTAATTTTTCTGTGCAGCATTTGCTGTTTTTCTGTCCAGAAATTGCTGTTTTCAGTCCAGAATTTATTTTTTTTCTGTCCAGAATTTACAGTTTCAGTCCAGAATTTATTTTTTTCCAGTGCAGAATTTTTTTCCTGTCCAGAAATCATAATTTTCGTGCAGAATTTCTGTCCAAAAATTATAAAATCAGTGCAGTTTAATTCTCAGATTATATGTTCAATATTCTAGAAATATTTACCAACAGAGAGGTACCTCACAAGAGGAGGATGGTAGCCCTAGAAAGGGAAATTTTAAAGCTTGCCCCATGTAAGGGGAGGGTATCGAACCCACGACATTATGGTCGTGGGTAGACCTTTGCCCCACTGGACTAAGGACCTTGTGATACCAAGCATACGATTGGGGGGCCAAGATTGGCAAAAGAAAGTAGGAATGCATGATTGAAGCTTTAAAATTCATAAAAAATCACTAAAGAAAGAAAACACTCGGAGATGGAGAGAAGAAAAAAACGAGAAAAAAAAATAGTGAGAGGAAAAAACGAAAAAAACAACAGATATTAAAACAAAAATCATATGAAAATCAAGAGATTGAGAGAAAAATAAGGAAAGAATCTAGAGAAGAGAGAAAGATCAGGCCAGGATAGAGAAAAAATAGAAAAATAATTAAAAGATTTAGTTAATATGTTAGAGGGGTAATTTTGTCACATTCGTATAATTTGCTGTTTCAGGAGAATTCTTTCTCTGGCATTATCACTACCCAAAAAAATAAAAATAAAGAATTCAAATAAAACCCAAACCAAATACAACCTTATATAACATGTAGGATGATTGAATCTTTTATTTCATTCTCTACGTACCATCTATTCTTTATCTTCAATTTGTCAGATGATAATACATTTTTTTTAATAGATACATGACTTATAAAAAAGAAACAAATGAAAAAGAAAGTGAGAAATCGGACGATGCTAGCTCATTGCGGATCCAATGCAAAATAATTAAAATTCAGTACGTCGAAACAGCTCAAAACACGTGTCCTTAAAAAAAACGACAAATGTCGTAAATCAGAACATGTATCCGTTTCAAATCAATATTGATTGTAAAAAATTCAATCCGACAAAAAAATGTAAATTTCGCACGTGTAAAATTTGTCTCGTTCCGCATTGGAGCCAACGTCATGCTAGCTACTAATATTCTGAACTCTGAAGCATTATCACCAAGCATACGATTTTTTTTTTTTGAAGTCCCGACTGGGCGATTGCCCCATGTAAAGGAGAGAGGTACCTCACAAGAGGAGGATGGTAGCCCTAGAAAGGGAAATTTTAAAGCTTTACCCCATGTAAGGAGAGGGTATCGAACCCACGACATCATGGTCGTGGGTAGACCTTTGCCCCACTGGACTAAGGACCTTGTGATACCAAGCATACGATTGGGGGGCCAAGATTGGCAAAAGAAAGTAGGAATGCATGATTGAAGCAAAGCCCTTTATAATAAAAGAAGGGTTTTATACAATAAGAATATTCTCAAGTAACATTAAAGAAGAATAGCCTTTTGGATTATAATATTAATGAGAATACCTTTTGTGTCAGCACTTAGCAGTACGTCTTTATATTTACAATATGTATTAAAGGTTGTCTTTATATTTACAATATGTATTAAAGGTTACATATTATACCTTTAGGTTGATTTATTTTTTATTTTATTTTTGAAAATAATACCTTTAGGTTGATGATTTGATAGAAATTCCTTTTTCATTTTTATAAAGTTGTATTTATAGGCTCATGTGACCAGACATTTTTGTGCCTGCGGTTATTTTAATACATGAAATCTATAATGACATCCTTACTTTTCTTTTCCTTCTTTACATCCTTTTTTTCTTCTTTTTTGAAATTTATCTTCTCTTTCCAAAACTCATAGCCACTCTTAAGAATCATATTGCTAAATTCTTCTAAGAACAAGGCAAATCTTTAAAAACAACGAATTAATCACCGATTGAGATTATGTCATACATTTCCCATTTATTTCGATGCAAAACAAAATGGAGTTTATTTTTAAAAACATGTTTCAGGTTTGAGAAGAAAAAAATTACAGAACTCCCCACGCATAAACAATGAGTGACCTACCCACGCGTGCTCGCAACACACGACCTCCCCCACCCACGCACTCCCAACAAGCTACTCCTCATCCGGAGGGATGAAAGCCAGGAATTTGGCGTTGGGGGCGAAATTACAACAGTATGTCGAACTACATATAAAAAAGGCAAAAAAAAAATTTCGGGGACGAAACTGATAAAATATTCCTAACTACATATAAAATTTATTGTACCTCCACACGCCCTCCCAACACGTCCGACATGTTTTCGGCCATGTATTCATATTTCCGGTGATGTTTTCAGCTATATTCATATTTTTGGTGATGTTTTCCGTTCAGGTTCATTCTTAAAAATTTGATTCCATACCAAAATAAGAGAAAAGGAATGTCAAAAAAGGCAAAATATGAGTGTCATTATAGTACGCCCCTTCAAATATATTGTTGGAATTATTAAATCAAACTTATTATTATTTAAGAGAATATTTAGTTTTGGTAATTATTAGTTTGATTGTATTAGGTTTGCTTTAGTAGTTTCCTACTCATATTATATTTTCTTAGATATCTTTGAGATTCTATTAGGTTTGACTCATGCATAGAATATTGTCTGCTCCTCTCCATAGTATTGTTGTGAGATTTGATATCTCTGTTTATACTACAGACACTCACCACCAAAATTATTTATTCAATAGATATATGTGTTTCCGCATTTAATAAAAATTCTATAATTGGTATCAGAACTTGGTAGAGCTAGTGTTATGTGATGGATCCTCGATTTTTGAGTTGTCCAGTTTTTGTGGCAAAAATAATTTTGATATTTGGCGAAAATTTGTGGAAATTTATTTTGTGTGTCTTCATTTGTAAGACACCAACTCGGTATTAAGGTAGCATCAGATGTTGCAAGACAATTTGTCAAAATTGAATCGGCAAAAGAGATTTGGACTCATTTGATTACTTGTTATGGAGGTAATATTTCTTCTAAAAATAGTGTTGGTAAAGAGAAAATTGAAAAAGATGAAAGTTTTAGATTTAAAAAAGTTGATGATAAAATTATTTTCTTGGGTGAATGTGTGGGCATACGAGAATGGATAGAGTGAGGAATGAGACTATTCAGAAGAAGGTTGGTGTAGCACCTATTGAAGATAAGATGAGAGAGAACCGTTTGCGTTGGTTTGGGCACATTAGACGAAGGCCAAGTGATGCTCCGGTTAGGAGAATTGAAGGATTATGTAATGTAGATGGCGTAAGAGGTAGAGGGAGACCGAGGAAGACTTGGATGGAGGTGATAAAAGGGGATATGAATCTGCTAGAACTAGATGAGAGTTGTGTTTGGGATCGAAAGAAATGGAGAGATTGCATGCATGTGGATGACCTTACGTGATTCTTACTTTGGTTCATGTAGCGACCCCAATCTGTTGGGATTAAGGCTTGGTTGTGGTGGTGGTGAATGTTTACAAGAATATAAATCCATTACTGAAAGTGATATGTGATGGGGTCTATTGAAACTGGTATGTGATGTTTCACGGTGGTTCGTCGCCGAAGGTGGTGTTCCGGGAGATGGGAAAGATGATGATGCATCTTGAGAAATAACAATGGAGTCCAAAAAAATCTGGACAAGAATGCCCCTCACGTGCCGGGCACGTATGGGATTTTTAAAAAAATTTGGCCAGAATTTGTCACCGGAGTTAATATCCGCAAGTCGTAAATAAATTATAGGTATAACCCACTAAAATAAAAGCATTTGGTTAAAAAGAGAAATATGAAAATAGTTAGTGGCCATTTAGTGCTATTTACTCATAATTTATTCTTGAAGTGTTATTCATGCCCTTGATAAATACTTATTCATCACGTGTTCTGCAAGTGTGGATGGGATTCGTCCCCAAACTAAATCCATTTCGATTTTTGTTACCTTATCTATGTGCGTAATTTATCATTTTGAGTTAATAGCTATTTTGGTCATTAAACTATTTACGATTTGCGATTTTGTGACTTAACTATTTTATTGGCTAAAGATATCACAATAGTATTTACATTTGACTAAAAATAAACTGCCACTACTTTTAACGGTGGTTTCCGGCCAAATTAAACATGTGCCGAACATGTTACTAAAAATAGAAGGGTAGAAACGTAAAATCACTCTAAACTTACTTTACTCTCTTTTAACCCAAAACTTAAGCGTGGGTCAAAATTCAAACTTTAACTCGAATTAAGTGAGTTTAGAATGATTTTTACTTTTCTACCCCTCTATTTTCAGTCACATGCTTGGCCTATTTTTAACTGGCAGAAACTACCGCCAAAAGTGTAATAGTTTATTTTTTAGCAATTGTAAATATACTCTAAGTGATATATTTAGCTAAAAAAAAAATTAAATGACAAAAACCGCAAAGTAAAATAATTTAGTGACAAAAATAGTCATTAACTCTTACCATTTTACCTTATGGTTACTATATACTCTTAATAATGTCTACAACGAGGCGTTCTGGTCTTTTCACGCTTTCAGGTACTTGAGTTCTTGAACAATTTTGCAAGAGATTTTGGGATCTTTGAGTTGATTCGGTTTAATAATGAAGTGGTAAGAGTTGAGAAAGAGAATTTGGAGGATAATTTATGGGTTGTTGAGTGGAAAGGAATTGACGAGGATTTCAATAGGGAAGAGATATTTGAGGCTGTTGTGGTTTGTAATGGTCATTATACTCAACCAATGGTTGCAGAACTTCCAGGTATGTACTTCCCAGGCCCAAATACATCGAAAATGGACTCGGGCCTAACTCCGACTCCGGAAAAAACTTAAATTCAAGAAATAATCCTGCTCAAGTCAATGCAGTATTTTCAATGCTAATTAGTGAATTGTGTCTCTAAACTATTTCTTTTTTTTTTTTTTTTGTGACTAACGTCCCAATTCATTGTTTCTCTATATTACTATCCCCAAACAATTTTCATTTTGTATGTAAGACCTTTCTGTCAAAAAATTGACGGTCAACTGAAATTAGGATAAAAAAATTGAGTCAAGTGTCATAATTTAAGAGACATTTATGGTAAATTATCTTAAAAATACTCACCCACCCTTTCTTCTTTTTGAACCACCCACACCCACACCCACACCCACACCCACCCACCACACAACCCGGACATAAATACCCTTTAAGTTTTTTCTTTGAATTGCCAAAAATTTTAAATTAACAGTTGACTAACTAATTTTTGGATGGAATGATGTTATATACAAAATGTAAATTATTTTTTAGGATTGTAATGTACAGAAAAAATGATTTGAGATGTTAGTTTAAGGACATAATCCACCAATTAGCCTATTTTCAACGCATTCCATCATGCCTCATGGCTGAATATGTAGAGTGTGAATATCATTGGACTAGCGGCCTAGTCCAATATCGCGAGCTAGTCTATTGTTGGGCTCCTTATCGACTGTCACACTCTAGATGTTCTGTTCTGAGCATGGATGAGCGTATTTACAAGTTATCTTGCCTAGGGCAATTCCGATTATTTGGGGATTAAGGCAAACCATGATTCTTACAAGTAAGTAGTTGTTATATTTCTTGACTGCTTTTCCTTGTTCAATGTCTATGAAGGAATCAGAAATTGGCCCAAGAAACAAATTCACAGCCACAACTATCGAGTTTCTGAGCCTTTTCGTGGGCAGTATCAAGTGCATATGATATTGCTGAAGATATTGCTAAAGTAGCTAAAGAAGTTCATTTATCATCAAGATCCTCAGAAGTTAAAATCTTTAAGGTTTCTGACAATGTTTGGCAGCATTCTGAGGTAGAGAATCGTTTTATTGTTCCGCGACGATCACTAACTATGATTATCTGACAAAAGTTTAGGCCTTAAAATTCACCAAAGTTATCGGGATGGAGGAATAATTCGTAATCCTAAATTCTGAAGCTTCTCATAGGTTGATTACTGTTATGAAAATGGTGAAGTAGCTTTCAAAGATGGAGCTTTAGTTGCTGCAGATGTTATTCTCTACTGTACTGGGTATCCTCTTAATCAGCCGATCAAATGCCTTCCGAATCCAATTGTCTTGTTTGCATTTTGATTTCCCCCGGTCTTATAGCACACTCCGGTTTATAATTCTCATACACATTCTTTCACAGGTACAAGTATGACTATCCGTTCCTGAGAACAAACGGAATTGTAACAGTTGATGACAACCGCGTTGGACCATTATACAAGCATATCTTCCCTCCACAGCTTGCTCCTGGACTTTCTTTTGTTGGAATACCTTATAGGGTCAGTTAATTTAACTAGCATTACTCGCTTCTATGAAATTTATGTTCTATAATTTTTTTTCGCGGTATAAAAAAGCATTATAAAGATGCTCTTTTACCCGAAAGATTTTCCGAACCTCAATTTCAATCCGAGCCATCATATTTCTTATGATCGAGTTACAAGCCAAGTGGGTGGCGAACGTTTTATCCGGTAAGGCCATTTTGCAGTCTAAAGAAGATATGTTAGCTGATGTAGAAGAACATTACCGGCATATGGAGGAAAACGGAGTCCCCAAGCACCATACGCATTGCCCGCACCCCGTTATGGTATGGTTTTAGACTCTGTACCTGAACGTATAAGGATCTAGAAAACCTATCGGCTATCAGGGTTTATTATAATGACTGAGTTAATGTTTTCTTGGCAGCTCGAGTACTGGATGGCTATCTATCAAGCGAGTCTACCACCGGTGGATGATGAGATAAAACAGATATATAAAAAGTTGTTTGAACTCATTGCTCCTTTATATCCATGGATTGGACCATTTAGGGATCTCGATTTTGATAATTTGATTAAATAAACATTCAATTTATGTTAGTCTCAACACTTTCGTTACCAATACTTAAACATGATTATTGTAAACTATATGTGTAATGATATATTTTTCTAGAGTAGCCAAAATGGACTGATTGTCTACAAAATTATGTTTCTCATGATGGATTTGTCTGCAAAATTATGTCAAGGACAACTTAGAAAATTTCATTCCAAGTGTTACGCTTTGCACTTAGTTGGTATTCCATTATAAAAAATTATTGTTCTATTCTCCATTTTATATATATATTTTTTTATTTTGGATTAACTGCATTTTACTATTATTAAGTTAAGACGGCGAGCGCTTTGGTTCATGAAGTTCTAAATAATACACTAGAAATCCAATCATTTAAAAAATGATAGCAAAATGAATTTGTTACCCTTTTATATACTTTTGCGTCCAACTGCTATAAAATTGAGACATTTTTTTTTTTCAGTTTAATTCATTCAATAATGAATTTACACTTTCGCCTTTAATTAATTTTAAAGTTAAAAACTTTTCAAAAAAGAACAAAAATAAAAGTAGGCAATTCCATCAAAATCTTATTTTTTAATGCAAAAATAATTCTTAAACTGTAAAGGGATTATGATTATAGAACAAGGGAATGATTTACAGTAAGAATAATATGCAAAACAATCCACAAACTATTTTTATAGTTACAAATTAGTATTTTATTTTGCTTTAGGTGGTTGTGGAATTATTTCTGCTTTTGGGGATGCTCGTGAGAACCTTAGCAGCTTCTTCAAAATCATCATCTGATGCTTCATATCCCATTCACCCTCTTCAAATGGCATTTTTTCTAGTGACGTGCAGCACCTTAGTAACAGCTTCATCAAAGCTACCTCAACGTCTGTACCAGATCGAAAAGCATTTCATTTTCACAGTACGAAGTTGTTCTATTTTTAGACTCGTAAGTTGTGGTCCGTCCAAGTAAGTTACTACTTCTGGATCGTTAATCACAGTAGAGTGTGCCTACAAGAGAGCAAAGACATGACTAGTTTATGAATCCCGAACTTTATCCAGTGCACAAGGCTTCCGCGACAGAAGGGTCTGGGAAAAATCCCGATTATTTTTTTATAAAAAGGCTGTTTTCGGGGATCGAACTCGTGACCTAGAGGATAACAAGTAAACACTTTATCATCATGCCAAACACGGACTTTTTCTATTTAAGAGAGTAATATTGATATTCTGAATAACAAAGTAACTTTCTTTTTACTTCTTTAATTTTTATTACATAACTTATATTATGAAATGGAGGAAGTAACAATATTAACATCTTACCTTAATCTCTAAATAAGATAAAAGTGGCGAACTTCGTAGCAAACAGAGGATCCAAGCTATCTTATCCAAACTGAAGATCATATTTTTCAGCACAAGATGTTTCAAGTATTCAAATCGTATTGGAAGAATATCCGGAACCAGACCTTCAGTGAAATTCTTGGAAGCAAACCAAGATAGACATACCAATACAAATTGACTAAGTTGGTAAGGATTTGACACGTCCTTACAAAGGTCAAGTGTTCAATTCCCACTGCCGACGTAAGGGCTGTGTTGTTGGGTGATCTGTAAGATCTGCTTATAAGCGGCCACTATGGTCGCTAGAGCTCTTGCTGACCCATGGTGGTGACCAGAGCCGAACCCACCCAAACTTTATTTTACCCAAAAACCAAGAAAGACATTAATAAGCGATTCTTTGTGTTTTTTTTGTTAGCTTAGTTGTAGAAAAAAGGCAGACTGGTGAATTTTGGTCCATAAATATAGCATATTGGATGTTTTGGTAAATGTTCCATTTTATTTTTATTTTTTAGACCTTAAAATGTTTTAGATTTTTGAAGAAGAAGAATATTGTTTTTCTCAAAACACCTTTCAATTTAGTGTTTTTGAATTAAATTTTTGTTGATTGGCACTCGACTATCACGGTTCTAGACGGAAGAACTATCTCCACCAAACACAAAATTAATGTTTAAGGTCATAAAAAATAAAAAAAAATAGAATAAGAGCCAAAATTCCGGAAAATCCTAATATAAGGGCAGCTTTGTGGGTCTGGCATTACAGCTCTCTCACATGAGTGTTGGCGGGACCTACTTTGCAGGTAGGCTGCACTCCAATTCATGTGAGATGACCGTAGGGCCAGTCCGACAAAATCGGATCCATGCCAAAGTGACCCAAAATCACTAAACGTGCTACGTACCAAATTCACAAATCTTTCTAGAAAAAAGAAAATAAAAAAGATCAGAGGTTACCTCATTAGTAGCTCCACAAATGTTAAGTTGCAAAAGTTTTGGCCAGCATACGAGAAGCTCAATCAAGTTGATATTTTCAACATTTCCATCTTATTAACATTTCCCAGAGAAAGAAACGCATATAGCATTTCATTGCAGATGATATACGACCGTAGAGGCAGATTCATGTCATTGTTTCCATGGCGCAACCAATAAATCCTCGGAGCATTAATATGAATGGGAGTAGAAGACCCACACAAGGGAACCCAAGAAAATGGAAATTAAATCATTCCCTTTATGTGAGGGGTATCAAACCTACAACCTCAAGGTTGTGGGCAGGTCATCGCCCCACTGGGCTATGGACCTTATGATGACATTAAAAGACTTAAGTTCGGAAAATAAAAGAGAAAAAAATGGCAATTTACGTAAGGATTCGCCTCCGGATTAAAAATCATCAGTCCTTGCAAAGTACCCTCTTTCTTTGATAGGAACAAAATCCACATATCAACATCGGAGTGTCGTTGAATGTCTGAAATATCAATAAAAAGTTCTACTATAAATCCAGAATGTTGTAATAATGTTCTATGGACTATGTGCGCAATGTCCTCATTGAATTGATTGGCTGATCTTTTTTTTCTTATTTCTTTGAAAAATTTATAGTCAAGTTCAAGATATGGGATACCAGTCCATAGAAGTCTCCACTCGCTTGATAAAATACTTGTTCTTATTGAATCTCGAATAGGCATTTTTTCTAGGATAAGAACAATGACATTTAAAGGAATGTTTGAGATTCTATCCATGGCGACGATTCTTTTTTCTGATTTCTTCTGTAATCCTTGAAAAATATTGTGAGACAAAATCATCAGTTTAGGTATATGTAATATATATAATATAATGCAATGGAGGCTGCTACTGAAATACAAAAGCATGAAGAGGCAAAAACACCGATTTCGTCCTGAAAGATATTCTAAATTATGGTTTTTGTCCTGTATGTTATAAAATTTTGGGGTTTTAGATCCAGTATGTTTTTACGACCTGCCGTTATTGTCCTTCCGTCCCATTTTCTGTTAGAAAATCGTCAAGACAGTCATGTGCCTCACACGTGAGGCACTTTTTAAGGGTATTTCAGACATTTCAAACCAATTCTCACAAAAAGAACTTGAGTAGTCAATTGTTAAAAAAATTAACTATGAATACTCCAATTTAATTTATCCAAAAAATCTTCTTCTTCTTCACTAAATCCTCCGGTAATCTACCCACCATTTCCGGTGAGCTTCTTCCCCAAAATTGACCATCTCCGGCAAGCTCCATCACCAATACATCACTCCACATTTCCAAGAAATCCTTAGCTAATATTCCCCTATGATGTCACAAAAGAATAAAACCCATTTCGTGGTAATCTACCCACCATCTCCGGTGAAATATTTTTCAAGAAATTCTGAGGGCGCAGAGATTCATTAACTGAAATTTCTTACAAATTTTTTTATTTTTTTGTGAAAACATTCAGTGGGTCATCTTTGCTTTTGTTTTTTATTTTGTTGGTTTTTGTTTATTTCTTTATTTTTACTACAATTCAGCTGAAATTTCTTACAAAAGTTTTGAACTTTTTGTGATCCTCTAATGGGTTTTCATTGTTTTTGTTTTTGGTTTTGTGGGTTGTGTTTATTTATAGGTTTTGCTGCAATTTAGCTGAAATTTCTTTAAAAATTGTGCAGTTTGGAGGTTTAATTGGTTATGGGTTTATCATCAGCTTGGGAAGAAATCTTGAAGCCTAGATATTTGAGTTTGGGACAGAACAATTTTCCTCCTGAAGAAGAGGATATGACCCTTAGAACAGAGAGATTTGAGGAAAAAGATTCAGAAATCCCTTCTTCTAAATCATCCAAAGAATCTAGCAAATTGACTAGGAAAAATTCCATAACTTGAAAATTTGTGAACCATTGAGGTTTATGCTAGAAACTCAACTTTCATTCAAAGGTCTTGTTCAAGATTTTGCAAAACAAGAATCAAATAAGACTAGTTGTAAAGAATCTGAGGAAAAACCTCGTAAATCGCTTCCCGCATTTTATGTTCCTGAACCCTCATTTTGCTTCTCTCCACAACCCATTATTAGTAAGTTTGAATCTGCTGCTGTCACGGTTCAGAAAGTCTATAAAAGTTACCGGACTCGAAGAAATGGTCTAGAGCAAGAACAAGAGCAGCTAAGGTATAAATCTTTAAGAGTTTATAGAATTTCCAATGTCATTTTGTCTTGTTTTGGTGATGGAGCTTGCCGGAGATGGTTAATTTTGGGGAAGAAGCTCACCGGAGATGGTGGGTAGATTACCGGAGGATTTAGAGAAGAAGAAGAAGATTTTTTGGATAAATTAAATTGGAGTATTCATAGTTAATTTTTTTAACAATTGACTACTCAAGTTCTTTTTGTGAGAATTGGTTTGAAATGTCCCAAAATACTTTGCAAAAAGTCGCTTCACGTGTGAGGCACATGACTGTCTTGACGATTTTCTAACAGAAAATGGGACGGAAGGACAATAACGGCAGGTCGTAAAAACATACTGGATCTAAAACCCCAAAATTTTATAACATACAGGACAAAAACCATAATTTAGAATATCTTTCAGGACGAAATCGGTGTTTTTGCCTCATGAAGACGATCAAACAATAAGAAAAAAAAAAATAAAGAAAAGAAAATACTACCTACTTTTCATAATATAGTAGAGATAGGTTAAATATCCCACACCGACTAGTTTGTGTGCATATTTTCTCCTTATATAGCTTGGAGAATCCTCCCCTCTCGAGTTACCTTTTTTAGGAATTGACTTATGTCAAGTTCACTTTTAACAAGGTACTTCTAAATACTTTAGCATAAATTTAGGAAAGTGGGGACAAAGAGAGTTTTTACTATTGTATCTTTAAATCTTAAGCACCCAACTTATTTCTCTCCATCTATTTCTTAATATGTGGCGAATGATTATGTTCGGTATTTGAGTTCTATTATTCAGAAAGATGAAAAGTTTGATGGGACATGCCATTGAATAAAGGGACTCTTCCTAGTTTCATATAGTCACGCCTCGTGCCTGTAGGCCCGAAACACAACACATGTTAATTTTAAAAAACTTTGATAACACGAGGAATAGCTTGAAAGGAATGATTTATTCATTAGGAAATATGAACTATAAATAACCTTACAATAACAATAGGAAATAACAAACCACCTAACTAGTTTAAAATGTGGTGAAAAGAAACAAATTGTATCCTTCTTAAAGAATAGATACTCCTGGATACTAGGACTTTATTAACTAACTAATGACATAATACAAAAACTATTTAAAACAAATAAATATCTAACTTACACACGACTACTTACTTTACAACTAAACTCGCAAGAAACTAACGAAATCAACTTATAAATATCTTCAATTAGAAAGCATCAGCATCTGATTAATCGTCATGGACCATCTCTTATGTAACTGATAGTTATCCATCATGTCGAGTTTCATCATTCCCTTGTTTGTAGTTAGTACAATTAGATAACAAGTATCCGATTTTCGAGCTTCTAGTTTCTTGTACAATTCAGAATGCAGATTTAATATAATACCTGAAATCCAAGTAAAAAAATAAAATTAATTTAGCATAAGATTAAGCTAAGAAGAGAATAAATAACATTTGATAATTAAGTAAATAACTTACTTTCTCTTGGTCTTGAAAAGGTGTTCAACAAATTAGGCTTCCTCATGCTTAGAATTACCTGCAAGTAGAAAATCATGTAATATTGAGGTTTTGCGCTAAGAAATTTAAAGATTAATAGAAATCTCTATGGGATCAAATTTACTTGCCTTAGCTTCACCATTCAAGATGACAGATACGGACCTAAAGTTTCGCCTTCCTGCAAAATCAAGTTTAAGCAATGTAAGAAATTTGGTTATGAAATTAATGTTTTCTATGAAGAAGAAAAGGTTCAGATTTGATCATTTTTTACCGTCTGATGTCTCCACAGTAAGCTGGACGCCCTTCGTAAGCAATGATCTAGAGTTATAGAAGTCAAAATCGAGGTCACTATTATCTTCTATTGGTAAAACTGGAATACTTCCGTTAAGTTTGTTCTTGATTCCAGATCTGACTTTAAGTGTAGCTGCCCCTCTAAGTGCTGGATCAAGATAAAAAAAACAATTATTGTTAGAAATTTATAATTTTTGTGATGAATAAAATTGATGGCTGAATTTATAAGTTCTTGTGATATTAATATTTTCTTGTTCGATATAATTAACGTAAGAATCATTATGTTCGGTATTTAGGTTCTATCATTCAAAAAGATGGAGAACTTGATGAGTATGTGGTGCATTGAGTTAAACCTTGTTGGTTGAAATGGAAAGGTGCAACTGGTATATTGTGCGACTGTAATATACCGTTGATACAGAAGGGGGAGTTTTATAGAATAAATGTTAGACTTGCGTTGTTGTATACCACAGAGTGTTGGGCCGTTAAAAGATGTCATATCCAGAAAACGGGTGTAACATATATACGTATGTTGTGATAGATGTGTTGGCATACTAGAATGGATAGAGTGGGAAATGTGACTATTCGAGAGAAAATAGGAGTTGCACCTATTGAAGAAATGATGAGGGAATATCTCTTACGCTGGTTTGGACACATAAAAAGAAAATCGAGTGACGCTCCGGTTCGGAAACTTGAAAGATGTAGTCATTAAGTTGTAAGAGGTAGGAGAGACCGAAGAAAAATTGGACTGAAGTCATCAAGAATGATATTGATTTGTTAGACTTGGATAAGGGTATGATGTATGACAGAAAGAAGTGGAGGGAATGTATTCATGCAGGACGACCACTCATAAATTTTATATTCAATTCATGTAGCAGATCACAATTACTTGGGATTAAAGTTTTATTGTTGTATTAATATTTTCTTGTTTGATCGTGGTAATAGTAGAGATAGCGCGAGTAGTTACAAGTTGTAGCAGCAGCGGAGAGTGTTAAGATATCGCTTGTGCTTGTGCCAGTCATGGCGGAAGCTAGCGCGCTGCTAAGATGCTCTTTCTTTGCCCCCATTGCTTCTGCAACTTTGGCACACTGAGCAGCTACTAGAGCTGTGGCTGAGGCCACAGCAGAGTCCTTAGTCGCGCTTGAATCTTCATCTTTTGAATTTTCAGATGCTATGGCAGCTAAGGCTGCTGCTAGACTAGCTATTGATAATGCTGCATGCACTTCAGCGTTCTGTAACCTCTTTTCTTCTTTGCTTTTCTGCTTAATCTCTTTAAGCCATTTCGTAAGCTTAAGTGGTTTCCACGACATCTGTATGGTAGACGATAGAGGCAAATTAATACTAAAGATCATCGAACTTGTATAGGCTAAACTGAAGAAATTTTTTAATAGCTCTATACCACTTTGAAGAATTTTTTTTTAAAACGCGACAACATATATATTAAATAAATAATCTTGGTGATGGTGTGGTCCAAGTATAAAGAAAAATCTTTGGTGATGGTGTGGTCCAAGCATAAAGACAAATCTAATCAATACTACGGTAAAGAGTAGAAAATATTGTATGAATCAACTCTCAAATTTATAATAATCAATAATCCTAACCACAATATAATTTTACTCCAAATCACAGCACAATTTTACTCCAAACCACGCTGAAAGCCACACAAAATTAATATTAGACAACTCTCCTATTTATATAGGAGTCAAACCCTACTATAACAGGCCCGTCTCGAATAACATTGAGGCCCGGTACTAGTTTTTAAATTTAGGCCCCTAATTTTTTTAAAAGTATATATTATAAAAAGTGTCAAAACATCATTATAAAAACTCACGTTTTAAGAGTGCAAGCAATCATAAAATTAATATTTTATTTTAAAAAATGAGAATCCTTCTAACACTATTTGAAGCGAATTGAATTGTTATAATCGATATTTTCTAAAATATCATTCTCAATTGCTATCAAAGCTAATCTATTGAGTATTTCTTGTGACATTGTAGAACGCATATCGGACTTCAACAACTTTAATTTAGAAAAAAACTTATTTATGTGGATAAAACAGTCACAGAAATATGCAACAAAATTCTATATGCAACAATTGCACTTGGAAAAAAGTCAAAATCTTCATTTTTTTAATAATAGTTATATTTAAATTAAGTAATTTTAATAATTTTGGAGCCCTTAAAATGAGAGGCCCGGTTCCGCATGTCACTTTAGACATGCTTGGAGCCGGCCTGTACTATAATCTTTAAGATATTTAAGAAATATAAATTGACAAGAAAATCTAAATTGACTAGGAAAATGCCAACATACACCATTGGAGCACTCACATACCCATTTTTTCTTGGAGTAGCTGTTGTAGTTCAACTCAGGGTGCATTGCTTGTTGCATCCATATCCATGACTAAAATATAAAAAAATACAAAATACAAAATCATCTTATTTATTTCGATGCATAACATTATTATCGCGGATTAATTATAGTCGCGAAATAAACAATATAAGAAGTTACCTTCACATCATTGGACTTCCATGGAGGAGGTACAAAGTTATCAGAATTACTATGGAAAACCGAAGCTTTCCATGGAGGAGGTTGGAAAGCTTGTACAGCAAAGTTGCACCATGTTTTCGAGAGGAAATCCATTGTGTCGGGGTGCGCCTGAGATATTGTTGCTGCTGCCTTAAGCTCAGAATCCATTTTTGAATTAAGAGGTAAGAAATTTACTGAAGCTCCTAAAGTTAATGTTGCTCACTAGAATGAGAAAAAAAGACTACTTAGTCTAGCATATAAATAAGCTCAAAATGTGTGAGGTTTAACTTGGTGTAAAAAAAGTTTTAACTTGCAGTTATTTTTTATATTATGACATTTCACTTGGTTATGAAAGTATGTATGTATAGAATATAACTAATGAGAAAATTTATAAAGGTTGGAGAATTAGAAACTAGCCCTAGTGAAGGTTCTTCATCCCCAACATTGTGGTCCATAAGCCATCTAGAAAGTGACTCTTAGTTCACTTTATGCAGGTATACAATTAAGAAATCAAGGGTCCCTTAAGCAAGAGTTGGCCCAAATAGAAAGGTTTTAATGTCCATAAGCAAGGTTTCAGGTTTGGACTCTGTGATTAGGAAAAGACTCTATTGGGAGTTCTACTATTACAAGAGGTTCAACCGTTGTGATAAATTGAATTAGTCGTGGACCATAAAATAAACACAGATACCAATCGAATCTCAACCATTTTTAAAAGGACACAAATACCGATCGAGTCTCAAGCCTTTCAAGAGAGAGAAATTAAGGAATAAACAAACTAGTGAATCATTGTTGTTGGTTGGATCACCCCCACTTCAAGATTAAAATAAAATTTAGGTCAAATGGTGTATTTAGTCGTGAAATTATTTTCGTTTGGCGTGTTTGGTCCTTAATAATTGTTTGCAGCTTTTTAGGTCCCCATTCAATTTACGAGTAAAAAAAAAAAGTCATTCCGACATTTTTTTTTCAAAATTTGAGTGTTAGTCAAAATGTAAGTGTTAAATGGATGGGGGCAAAAGGGGAACTTCATTTTTTTTACATGGTATTTTTGTCATTCATATACTAACCCTACCCCATTTCATCTTCTTCAACTTCCCTTTCAAGAAGATGAGGACAATCATGGCTAAGGAGCCCCACAATTCCTTCACATTTTCTAGAAATTGGCCTTGGTCGAAGTTTCCAAGCTCATGCCAGCCTTCAATTTCGCAAAAATCGGTCGAATTTCTCCGGTTTAGGCGCCAAAGTTGTGGATTAAAGAATGGTGGTTCATCAATGGTGGATTAAAAACCCAAAAAATCATGTTAAAATCGAAATTGATCTCACTTCAATCTTAAAGGTTTTCATAAACATCTTGATCTTAGGTTCTTAACCCATCATTTTCTTTTCATTTTATTGGTTTCCTTCATAAAATTTTCCTAATTTTGAAAATAAAATTCCATTTGTACTCCAATTTTAACAAAGCCTAAACTCATTCAAAAACAGAGCAATCAATTAGAAATCCAGACTAGAAACCCGAAAAATTTGCTAACAGAATGAGCAACCAAGCCACCTATGATTACATTAAGACAAAATTGAGTGCCTAATTGAGTTTTCAAAATTTGGAAAAGGGATAAGGTGGGAAATTATGGCCATTTGATCATCCAATTTCTTAACGGGTTTGGGTATATGGGTTTGGGTAGTGTAGGAAAATACCAATTTTACCTCTGGTACATTGACCATGATTTCTTAACGGACATCCAAAATTTGAAAAAAAATGACGGAATGATCTATTTTCTGGCCCATAAATTAAATAGGGACCAAAAAAACTGCAACCGATCATTAAGGACCAAGCACGCCAAACGAAAATAGTTTCAACATTATATACACCATTTAGCCTAAAATTTACTTAAAAGGTATTTTATTCCCTATCTATAAATTTGTGGATCCAAGAATATCAAACCAGTGGCACCTAGTTGTACTTTCTTTATGTCCTCTCATTTCTTTTTTCTCTTTTTTTATACTCTTTAATGTTGTGCACAAAATTAAAAGTCACAATAGCATAGTTGGAAAGAGGTGGATGGGGGCAACTTTTTACATCTTCCCGAGGCAATTTGTAGGACGGTTGATACGCCCATGGTCCCTATAAATTGTCGACCTCTAGGAAGATGTCGAAAGTGATATTCTCCCTGTCCCTCGTGGATCGAGGATTGCGATGAAGATGCTTTGAAGGAGAAGATTATGTATTTGTTTAGTTGGCTAGTTTTTATAGTTGTTTTTTCCTAACCATCCAAGTTTTCTTTAGGGTGTGTCTTTTTATACATTATCGTGATTTTTAAATCATTGTATAACCTTTACTTTTCTGTATTTTGATTTTCGCTTTGATTGTAATGGCTTGCTATTTGTGATTAATGGAAACTAAATTTATTCAAAAAAAAAAAAGAGGTGGATGGGGGTGGGTTTGAGTATCATTTATTGTTTGTTGTATATTAAAATCTTGGAACTGGAAAAAAACAACGGTCCCAAGAAAAACATGATTAACTAATAGACAAATATATTTTGTACTAATAAATTTTGATTGAGGAGGCCCCCAAGCTTGTGCAGAGATAGTCCAAAAACTTGCGAGACTTGGAAGAAGCATGAGGTCTTTTCCTTTTGCAACTTTAACGTGAATTAGAATTGAGTTTCTTGCTTGCAAAACTCTTTGAAAACATTTTTCTATTGATTGGACTTCTATAATAAATAATTTATTTTTACGAAATTTAAGAAAAAAAATATTCATATACAAATTCATACAAAAAGGTGAAGGCATGTGGGATTTTAACCTATATAATTTGGTTGGGATAATTCTTTCGTTCAGGATCTTATGTGGAACAACAAAAAATCAGTGCGTACGGAACGTCCCAGAACAGATGTCCTTAGATACAAAACACACGACATGAGTCCTTAAAAAATATGACAGGTGTCGTAAAATTATAACAAGTGCCCGTTTTAAATTAATTTTAACCATCAAAATTTCAATTCGAAAGTGAAGAACCATAAGAATTTTAACCGGTTCTTGATCGATCATTAGCTATTCACATCTTTGGTTTTATTGATGGACTGGCTTTAAGTTTTTGTTTTCTTCATAGAATTTGGTTGAACCGGGTAGTCGTAATTCCAAGGGTAAAGTGACAAATAGGGAGATTATTTTGAAATCTTCGGTTTTGATTCTATTTAGTTTTCAGTGGTTTAAAATCAACTTGATGTTTGGAATCCAGTAGGAATTTGCGGTCCTCATTTAGTGTCTCATTATCTGTTCTACTAATAAAAAATTAATATGTGTTAATTTTTTAATTAAAAAGTTTATAATCTAAAAAAAAGTATTGAAACCCATAAGAAAAATGAACACGTTGCAATCATCTATTTGTGAGATAAGAAACTAGACACATAATGGAAACATGCGATTTCTTACCTTTGGAATCGGCTTTAGGTTTTTCTGGGGGGATTGCATTAGGATGACATTTGTTTAGTAGAATGGTCATGACATGACATGTAAAAAAAGTGGGAGCAACATTTCTGGCCAGGATGGAAGTGGGACTTCCGTCCTGAGTTGACATGGCACTTTCCAGATGCGCCTCGCCCACGTCAGCGCAGGACGGAAGTGGCGAGGACCCCCGTGAACCTGATGATTTTTTTGATGAATTGTGATCTCTCACTTTTTGTCTTTTTCTTTGTCTTTGTCTTTTTCTTTTGTTTTCTTTTCCTTTTTATGTTAATTTAATATATATATATATATATAAATTAGTTTTTTACAATTGTGAGTCGAATTTTTTTTGAATCCTTTACACATTATTTAATGTGTTTAAAATAATCATATTACTACATTAAATAATGTCTAAAGGATTCAGAATTTTTTCGACTCGCAATTGTAAAAAATTAATTTATATATATATATATATATA
Organism: Vinca minor; assembly: GCA_026122235.1. NCBI lineage: Eukaryota > Viridiplantae > Streptophyta > Magnoliopsida > Gentianales > Apocynaceae > Vinca > Vinca minor. The sequence continues at coordinate 4,522,334 of JAOCZM010000291.1, forward strand.
TATATTTTTAAATTAACATAAAAAGAAAAAAACAAGAGAAAAAGACAAAAAGTGAGATCACAATTCACCAAAAAAATCATCAAAAAAAAAGGTTCACGGGGACTTCCGTCCTGGGAAGTGCCACGTCAGCACCACTTCCGTCCTGGATAGAAATGTTACTTTCATTTTTTTGCATGCCATGTTATGACCATTTAAAAAAAGTTGGGTCATACTAATGCAATTCCCGATTGTTCTGTAAGTGCTTAATCAAGGTTGATTAATTATCAAAATATCTTGGTAACTTTTCTCTTTTGAGGGAACAAAAAGGAAAAATATCTTCGCATTTATAACTAGTTGATTGACATTTTGTACACGGTTTTATTCACTTGGTTTAACTTACCGTCATTAAAACTCTATAGTACAACTTTACTTTGAGTCCTCACGTTTTATTTCACAATTACAAAAAAATGGAAAAAATAATTCAAATAAAACCCAAACCAAATACAACCTTATATAACAGGTAGGATGATTGAATATTTTATTTCATTCTCTAGGTACCATCTATTCTTTATCGTCAATTTGTCAGATGATAATACATTTTTTTAATAGATACATGACTTATAAAAAAGAAACAAATGAAAAAGAAAGTGAGAAATCGGATGATGCTAGCTCATTCCGGATCTTATGCGAAATAATTAAAATTCAGTATGTACGGAACGACTCAAGACATGTGTTCTTAAAAAACACGACAGATGTCGTAAATCAGAACATGTGTCCGTTTCAAATCAATATTGACCGTAAAAAATTCAATCCAACAAAAAAATGTAAATTCCGCACGTGTGAAATTTGTCTCGTTCCGCATTGGAGCCAACGTCATGCTAGCTACTAATATTCTGAACTCTGAAGCATTATCACCAAGCATACGATTTTTTTTTTGAAGCCTGACTGGGCGTTTGCCCCATATAGGGGAGAGATATACCTCGCAAGAGGAGGATGGTAGCCCTAGAAAGGGAAATTTTAAAATTTGCCTCATGTAAAGAGAGGATATCGAACCCCACGATCTCATGGTCGTGAGCAGGCCTTTGCCCCACTGAACTAAGGAAACTTGTGATACCAAGCATACGATTGGGGGGCCAAGATTTGCAAAAGAAAGTAGGAATGCATGATTGAAGCAAAGCCCTTTATAATAAAAGAAGGATTTTATACAATAAGAATATTCTCAAGTAACATTAAAGAAGAATAGCCTTTTGGATTACAATATTATTGAGAATACCTTTTGTGTTAGCAGTACGTCTTTATATTTATAATATGTACTAAAGGTTACATATTATACCTTTACGTTGATTTATTTTTTATTTTATTTTTGAAAATAATACATTTAGGTTGATGATTTGATAGAAATTCCTTTTTCATTTTTATAAAGTTGTATTTATAAGCTCTATGTGACCAGACACTTTTGTGCCTGCGGTTATTTTAATACATGAAATCTATAATGACATCCTTACTTTTCTTTTCCTTTTTTACATCTTTTTTTTTCTTCTTTTTTGAAATTTATCTTCTCTTTCCAAAACTCATAGCCTCTCTTAAAAATCATATTGCTAAATTCTTCTAAGAACAAGGCAAATCTTTAAAAACAACGAATTAATCACCGATTGAGATTATAGCATACATTTCCCATTTATTTCAATGCAAAACAAAATGGAGTTTATTTTTAAAAACACGTTTCAGGTTTGAGAAGAAAAAAATTACAGAACACCCCACGCATAAACAATGAGTGACCTACCCACGCGTGCTCGCAACACACGACCTCCCCCACCCACGCACTCCCAACAAGCTACTCCTCATCCGGAGGGATGAAGACAGGAATTTGGCGTTGGGGGCGAAACTACAACAGTATGTCGAACTACATATAAAAACGGCAAAAAAAAAAAAATTCGTGGACGAAACTGATAAAATATTCCTAACTACATATAAAATTTACTGTACATCCACACGCCCTCCCAACACGTCCGATATGTTTTCGGCCATGTATTCATATTTCCGGTGATGTTTTCTGCTATATTCATATTTTTGGTGATGTTTTCCGTTCAGGTTCATCTTAAAAATTTGATTCCATGCCAAAATAAGAGAAAAGGAATGTCAAAAAAGGCAAAATATGAGTGTCATTATAGTACGCCCCTTCAAATATATTTATACTTGTTGGAATTATTAAATCAAACTTATTATTATTTAAAAGAATATTTAGTTTTGGTAATTATTAGTTTGATTGTATTAGGTTTGCTTTAGTAGTTTCCTACTCATATTATATTTCTTAGATATCTTTGAGATTCTATTAGGTTTGACTCATGCATAGAATATTGTATGCTCCTCTCCATAGTATTATTGTGAGATTTGATATCTCTGTTTGTACTACAGACACTCACCACCAAAATTATTTATTCAATAGATATATGTGTTTCCACATTTAATAAAAATTCTATAATTGGTATCAGAGCTTGGTAGAGCTAGTGTTATGTGATGGATCCTCGATTTTTTGAGTTGTCCAGTTTTTGTGGCAAAAATAATTTTGATATTTGGCGAAAATTTATGGAAATTTATTTTGTGTGTCTTCATTTGTAAGACACCAACTCGGTATTAAGGTAGCATCAGATGTTGCAAGACAATTTGTCAAAATTGAATCGGCAAAAGAGATTTGGACTCATTTGATTACTTGTTATGGAGGTAATATTTCTTCTAAAAATATTGTTGGTAAATAGAAAATTGAAAAAGATGAAAGTTTTAGATTTAAAAAAGTTGATGATAAAATTATCATTGATGATGAGAAGATTAAGAGTTTATCTCCTCGAGATGAAGAAAAATATTTTGAAAATATTGAAGATGATATTGAATATTTGAATTTGAATTTCTTAGAATTGATATGTAATTCTTTCGTTAAAGTGGACGAAAATATTGATTTGGATAAGTGTGAAAATAATAATTGGATAGATTGCTCTCAAGATAATATTGATGTAGCGTATTCGTTGAGTGCTACAATTGGTTATGAATTGTTTATTTAATATTCTTCACAAATTATTGATTGTTTAGATAATTGTGATATTATTGGAGTTGAAAATTTAATTGAAAAAGAGGAAGAGGGTGGTGAGAAGGGAAACAACACAAAGATGTTTCCTGTGGTTGATAAAATTATAGAGGACATTGGTTTGTTCAATGGATTCATGCGGCATGCTTTAGGGTCTCTTGTTGATTATGATTCACCATGTTTCGAATTGGTGGTCAGTGAGTTGGATTCTTGTTCTAGTTTGGTGGATGAGTTTTTTTATAAAGCGGAGCTAGTAATACAGGTGTTTGCAAAGTATAAGATTTTATCGTCTTACCCATATAAAGAATAAAGTTACTTCTAAATTGGTGTTACACAAATTATTCACCGCTAAAGAAGTTGCAATGGAGATTTTTGCTCGCGATGGAATTGGACCAGATTTATTGCGATGGAATATTGTCTACTCCTCTCCGTAATATTGTTGTGATATTTGATATTTCTGTTTGTACTCCAGACACTCGCCACCAAAATTATTTATTCATATATATATATATATATATATATATATATATATGTGTGTGTGTGTGTGTGTGTGGGGGGAGGGGAAAGCGAATGCCCTCAGTGGAAAAGGCATCACATCCCAAGGATAAGACCCCTGGGATCGATTCCCATATCCCCCACTCTACATAATATATATATATATATATATATATATATATATATATATATATATATTTCTTTCAACAAAAAGAAAACAAACGATGTGTAGAAACACCTACTGAGTATTGTAGAATTTTTATTAAATGCGAAACACACACACATATATATATAATTTTGACGTTGGAGATTCGGTATAGAACCCCCTACATGTTTCTTACATAAATAGAAATATATAATCAGACGTCGTCGAAAAGTTCTAATTGGTGAACAAAGGGTAAAGTTTTACAAAAAGATTGGGGGCGAATGATTATTTTCTTAATAATCTTTTTAAAAGAAAATTAGTGCAAATTTAAAAATTTTGAGGGCAGCTGCCACCATTCGCCCTATCTTCGTCCATGTGTATAATCCGAAAATTTAAGGAGCATTAGAATGTTACCTTCAACCATAAATATTTTTTTTCATTCTCTATTATGTTAATTGAATTAATAAGGGATATAATATGAACAATATCATTTGTTTCCATCTTTCTTAATTTACGTAAAAAAATTAAAAAGTATTATATTGTGAAATATAATGAGTATTTCATAAAGTTAATTTTCTAAGGGTAAAAAATGAATTTGATCATAATTCCGACCTCCAAAAGATAATTCAAAGGAGAGACAATTTGCCCAAATCTTATAAGAGCATCCACAATGAGACAATGAATTATCTTTTAGAGGTGGAAATTATGATAAATCCATTTTTTTACCCTTAGAAAATTAACTTTATGAAATACTCATTATATATCAAGTCTTTTACACCTTAAAAATGGAAAATAATCGTCTGTACCTGTTTGTATACCCTATTTATGTTCAATCAATTACAATTCACCATGTGTATATATAATTTAAAAAAAAATCACATGACGAATTCTTATTAGTTAGGCACAAGAATGAATACACAGACGAGTACTATAATTTTCACCCTTAAAAAATGAGTAAGAAAAAATACAATGACCTACTTGGAATTGAAAGAAAAAAAATGAAATTGATGATTTGGCGATACTGGGTCGTGGCACGCCGAGGTAGCGAGTGGCTCTCCCAACAGAGCCATTATATTAGAGATGTCCTAAATTATAATATACTCGACTATTTTCAAACAAAAAAGTATGAAAGAAAGACACGCAATAGGGTCCATCCAATTAACCTCTCTTGGCACATACCTTTTGTTTTTTGAAAAGTTTAGGGTACATACTTTGTCGACCTCCAATTTAACATTCTTTTAATGGCACATACCTTGCCGATAATAGTATGAAAGAGAGACGAACACACTAACTAGGGTCCATCCAATTAACCCTAGAAATCTTCTTTCTCCATTCGGTATTTCATTTCCTTTCGAAATTGATGTGTTAAAATTTTAATTAAAAAAGATTATAACTTAAAAAAAATAGTTGAACTCATAGAGAAAAAGTGAACACGTGACAAACATTTATTCGTGGAACAAGTAAGAAAGACAGAGAATAGGAATAGACGATTTTTTTCCCCAATCAACCTCTCTTGCACATACCCTTTATTTCTTTTTGTGTTTTGGAAAAGATTGTCACATATTTTGCCGACTTCCAATTTAACATTATTTTTATGGCATATACGTCGCCGACTAAATGTCAATAGTTTATATGCAGAACCTTCCCAACTTACATGAGATATGATGTATAAAGATCTATCATAATGTAAATTACTTATCACTATATGAGGGGTAGTGATAATGCCAGAGGAAGAATCCTCCTACAAGAGCAATTTACGTGTATGTGACAAAATTACCCCTCTAACATATTAACTAAATTTTTTAATTATTTTTTCTATTTTTTCTCTCAATATTTTCTCTCTATCCTGACCTGATATTTCTCTCTCCCCTAGATTCTTTTCCTTATTTTTCTCTCAATCTCTCGTGATTTTTGTTTCCATATCTATTTTTTTTCTTTTTTCCTCTCTCTGCTTTTTTTCTTCTCTCCATCTCAAGTGATTTTGTTTTCTTCTCTGTTTTTTCTCTCAATTTCCTCACTGAACAGACCATTTTCTTGGATTGAATTATTCAACAACAATATAGAATCGAAAGCTCAATAAAAATAATAAAATTTACCTCTTTTACGAAAGTAGTTGATATATATATATATATATATATATATATATATATATATATATATATATATATATATATATATATATATATATATATATAGACAAAAGAGCAAGAAGAGATAATGAAAGAGAAGAAAAAAAAATCACTTGGAGGTGGAGAGCAGAAAAAAAAGCTGAAAAAAAACAGAGATTGAGAAAGATCAGTCCAAAATAGAGAGATTGAGAAAAAAAATAAGGAAAGAATCTAGGGGAGAGAGAAAGATCAGTCCACGATAGAGAGAAAATATTGGGAGAGAAAATAGAAAAAATAATTAAAAGATTTAGTTAATATGTTAGAGGGGTAATTCTGTCACATGCACGTAAATCGCTCTTGCATGAGGATTCTTGCTCTGGCATTATCACTACCCCTATATGAGGTGTACATCGTTTCAAAAGATATTTTTTAAGGAAATAAAATCCAACGAAAGGGAACTATTAGCAAAAATTAATTCTAATATCGTGTGACAACTTGTTAACGAGTTAATAGATTGAGTCTTCAAGACGTAAATGCCTTGAATTTAAACTTCATTTGAGTTCTATGTTTTTACCTTTTCTAATAATAAAAGAACTACAATGATAAACAAATATTAGTAGCATTAAGTAGGACTCAACTTGGATTGAATTTTGATTTTGGTCTGAGTTTGAGTTTTGGCGGAAGAAGCTAAAATTAAAAAAAAATCATGATTATTACAAATTAGTTTTGAATTTCTTAACTAAATTGAGAGGAGGAACTCTCTCATTAATTCTTTTTCTCTAAAGTTAAAACCTAATGCTTTATTGGGAGAAAATAAGATTGCCATTTATTAGTATATTTCTACTCTTTTAAAAAATATATTTCTATTTTATGACCTACATTAGATCCTTTGAACCAAATAATGCCATGATCTTATTTATATGGTACATATTAAATAAAGGGCCTTTTTAATTTAAACAAATATCATATGGACATTAATTCGATAAAATAAATTATATATGCTAATTTAAGTATATCAAAATCTAAAATCTTATCAATAATGAAAACATAATAGGGGAAATAAAAAACTTAAATTGTTATCTAAAATAACTTAATACACATGTTAATAAATGTCCGGACAAGAAAAATCTTTTTAAACAAATAAGATTAAAGGTAGAGTTATTCTTTTGACACAACCCCTATCTTAATGGGTTTTTTTTCAGAACCCCAAATATAGCTTATATATAATTGGGCCTTCTCAGCCTGTAGGCTTAACTCCTTTTTCCCGGGACAAACACGGAAACTTAGTGGACAAGGACAATCAAGATATGGGCCATTTTGATTTTACTCTTTAATATAGGTCCAAAGTTATTCGTCTGAGGCTCATTTTCTAGCATTTGGGTCATTGGATTACAATATTTTAGATCTAATGGATCTAAGGTATGCGGGTGTCATTGGAAGCGCCCACACTAGATCATTTCGCATTCAATGATTCAATTTTTCGCGTTTTCACTGGAAGCTGCCATCTTTTTTACTGAAATTCCTTAATTTCAGTCAATCAATCGAGATTTTCTCTCATCAACTTCAGATTCTTTTTACAATTTCACTAATGTCTTGTAGATATTTACCAAATCTTTAAAATTTCTCACATATGTTTACCCAAATCTCTAAAATTTCTCCAATATCTTTATAGATATTTCTATAATCTCCAAAATTTCTCCATCTCAGATTGAGATTTTTTTTCAAATTCCTTAATTTCTCTCTATCTCAGATTGGAATTATTGTAGACTGGTTACCGCTATTATGAAATGTCTTTATATATACTAGTTTTGCATATAATAGCTATTATTAATTTGTCTTATAGTTATTATGAATTTGTTAGTTATTATGAATTTTTCTTATAGCTATTATATGTCATGTTAATAGCTATTATACATTTGTTTTACAGCTATTACTGTTCTTAAAATTTTCTGAACTTTAATATAAAGAGAGTTTATGATGATAATATCAATTATCTTAGCGGATTTCTGTGAGATTCTGAATCTGTGATCTCATTGTTAAAATCTACTCTTACAATTGTTAGAAAAACATCTAACATCTTTTAGGACAAATAATATCTACCACAATTCTCACCATCTTCCATAACTGTAAAAAAACTTACAAACTTGTTAATGTCTACAACGTGATGACCAGAATAACTATTTAGTTGTTGAAAAATCCAGAATATCAATTTTTTCGAGAAATTGATATTGTTTTAATGGTGGAAATCGTGTTGTTCGGTTCGTGGGCAATATTTATTGAGCAGGAGGAAGGTGGGGATCGTCCGTAAAATTCCATAAAATTTGGGGATCATGGGTTACAATTATGGTGAAGAGGAGTTATAGTGATTTAGGGTTTGAATTTTGGAGGAAAATCAGATTGAAGGTGCAGTGGGAATGATGATGACGTGGAGTTTTGTTCAAATGTTTCTGATCCGGTGTGGCGCGCCTTTAAAATACGTGTTGTGCCGCGCTATTTTTGCATCCTTTGAATCTGTGCCTTTATAATCTAATGACTAGAAACATGTTCTTCTGGGTTTAGCACCATAGCCAGGTCGCATCTTCTATATAAGGGTGGGTGCAGATCGCTTTCAATATTTTTAAAACGTTAATCCTTTTAATATATATATATATATATATATATATATATATATATATAAGTTTTGAAAGATTTTTTAGAAAAATATATCTTCCCCTCCTTGCAAATCTTATTTTCTGTTTACACTCTCAATACTTTTCACTTTCTCCCCCTTCTTTTCTTTTTCTCTAATGACTAAATCTGGTTAAATACATAGCAAAAATCTGGTTAAAAAGTTAAGATTGTAAGAAGGGGAGAAAGTAGAATTACTTTTATCACCATATTTTAATTTATTTTTGGGGTTAAAAATTGGCCCATCACCTGCGCTATCCGCTGCGAGTACGCCATATGTCCATATCTCACTTGTTGGTTTATTGCGTCTCCACAAATAAACGTCTTCACATATAATTATATCTCCCCTCATTCTATAATTACGATGTGACAATATTCAATTTAGTACAATACAGAGTTAGTACTATGCAGGAATGCAGCAAAACTACACATGCACTTTACTATAGTGAGCGGATCCAGAAATATAATTTCACTGGGTTCATTTGATATACACAATAATTCAGTAGGATAATTTATACATTTATTATCTAAATTGAGTAAAATATATCATATATAATTAAAAAAAAAATTTTCCATCCAGTGACAACATACTGAATCCGTCTATGCTTTACTATAAATCAGGTAAGACTTTTGTGCAAGAAATCAAAACTGCAATCCCATGGTGGACCCTTAAAGTTACATGAGATGAACTACACAATGCAACTCTCTGCCATTGCCACATCTTTTTCGAGAGGATGTCTAGGGTGAATGTATCTTTGGATATTTTATCCTGTTACTGGAACTGTGAACAAAGATCCGAATAAATTTAAAATGGTATCCAAATTCAGTCTTAATGTACGTGAAACACTACAAGTGTACGCATATACCATGTATACTATTTACTGTACCTTTTCGCTTTATGAAATACATATATTTTATATAGTATATTGATTAACCATATATACTACTGATGGTGTACTGTGTACATTATAAAATACATTAGTATACTACATAATGTACTAATCAAACGCAACAGTTAAATTCCAATTCTTACTGCCCGAATCCTATATGTCTATAGTAGTTTGGCTTCTAAATTTTGGCATTCCATTTAAATTTCATTTTAAATACTATTTTTCCAAAAGTCCAATGCAATCAATATCTATTTTCATGGTCTGCAAATAATTTGTTCAGCTTCTATAACCGAACCTAAAGTACAAATCGAACCCAAAGTCTCATCCCAATTATTTGGAATTGAACTGAATTTTCTATATTACATGATTATAAAAAAAGAAATTATGCATCTCACCCACAATGTATTTTGTTAAAAATACAATTTGTTTTTTGTTTTTTTTCTTCTAGTTCTGGTCAATCTGTTTCCTGAGACTTGAGACTGGCTTGAGTCCATGCTTCATTGCTGCTTTCCATACAATGTCAATTCTGTCCACATCGATTGCTCCAACTTCATGATGTGTCCATCCTTCCAATGAATGAACCACACCTCCAGCATGGCATGCATGGACAACTCCTCTTTCCATTGTGTACTGTTCCAATACAAATAAAAGAAATTTTAAAAAAAATATCGTAGCATGGATCTGACTTATTGGTCCCGATTTTATATTTTTTGCACAATTATGAAAGATAATTACTCAATCACCTCTCTTTTGCAAAAAGGGAGATTAGTAAAATGTGAGGAGGTTCTCAATTGTTCTGTTATTGACTCTTTTTTTTGGGGAGGGAGAGGGTCACTCAATGCTAGGATCGTCCTTGCGGGACTATTCCCACAAATCCCTCACATTAATTGAGTAGACCTCACATCTCCAGGTAGCCCCGCCCAATTAATGTGACAGTGCTGTGAGATCAATCCCTACAAAGACGGTCATATGATTGAATTTTTCGGGAGAAAAGAGGGAGACAATTGTCTGGACATATCTCTTAGTGATCAAGTGTATGACTTGTTATTTAGGACAAACGATGCCAATCTCTGACAATTTAAAAAAAAGAGAAAGTTGTGTGTAGATCTTACCTCACATGACCCTAGGCCTTGAACATCTTCAGGTAACCTCATAGCAGCAAGATCACCATAAGTGCAATCTCTTCTAAACCGAAGAATAGGAGGAACCACAAATTGATGAAAATGAGCTCCAGATGGCGCAAAACTTTGCTCTCTTGGTGTGATCCACTTGCCTACTATCCATGCCTATCAGGACAAAAATGTACAATTTTTTTAGAGAATTAATGAATAGTTCTGGATGCATTTGGAGGGCCAAAATAGTCAATTTATCAAGTTGATTTTTCAAAAGTCTTCTTTAGCCATACCTTGCAGTTCTGTGCTGCTTGATACTTTGTCACTTGGACAAGATATTTCTGATAATCTACTGGTGCTTCTTTCTGAATCTTTTGGAATCTCTCTGTTGATAACGTCAGCATCTGCAAATTGTGGACACATAGTCCTAGCCATTTTTAAAGCTAATATGGGACACAAAAGTTCATTATGAGAGAAGAATTGACATCTAATTTTTTTTGGATATCTAAAATTAATTGGATAAAATATTTAAATTGTGACAAATTTATAAATAATTCGTGGCATTATTATAATTAATCCGTTAAAATTTTTAGAAATTCAGAGAATTTGAGGTTTTAGTTAATTAATTTTAGTCAAACAACATTTTCTTTTCTTTTTTCATTTAAAAAAATTATATATATTCTAGTGGCATAACCTAGGCTGGATTTGTATTAGTCTTACTAAAAGGTAGGAATACCGAATACTTTAAAGCAGAAAAACATAATATATCTGTTTATTTTTCAAAAGAAGAAATTACATTCTTTTGCCGAGGTTGGTTGGTTTTGGTTGGTGGGCTACTCTTTTAATTCAGAAATATGGTTCAACTTTGTAAATACAAATAGTAAAATAGATATAGATATTGGTTTCTCTCAGACATTATCCAAATGATTAGTACTCACCAGAACTCGAACTCTTTTCCTGCAAAGGTAAAGAGCAATGGCTCTTCCAAGTTTAGAAGTAGCTCCAGTTAAAAACACCTCAGTCACGTCTTTAGGTATCTCATCTAGAATTACAGCTGCCGTTAAAGTGTTTCCATGTACAACACGAACTTTAAGGTTTTCATGTTTGTTCACGAACAATGTTCCACCTCCGTTCAATGCTTCATTCTATTTAATATAAAAAAACAAAATTCAAGAAATTAATGAAGATAAAAATCAACAAGTAACAAGCATTATTTTCAGCATTTCAAATGCTTTGGCATGAATTTGTCACATTATTCAATTAATATTGTAGGAAGTTGATGCATTGAAATCTATATAATGCTACAACATGTGCTATACCTTATGAAAAATTAATTCTTGGCAGCATAAGTTGTCAACAGCCATTAATATAGTCATACCCTACATGTCCTAATGGACATTAGCATCAAGTGATGTGTTTTATATATATATATATATATATATATAAAGTATGTGATATGTTATATATGCATGTGTTCTGTTCCAACTTTGAATTGGTCCAAAATTATGATAATAGGGCCTGATGACGTGGAAAGAAAAGGCGTGACAAAGACACCGAACCTCTTAAATTTAAGATAAGTTACAAATTATGTTATAGTTATTTTAAATATTCTTGTTAGGTGTTATATCAAAATTCTACTGATACGGACTTAATAAGAACTACCATGAGTTGATGCAAGTCCTAAGATAGATAGAGGGGGGGGACCTTATTTAGAGCAGCAAGACTGATGACTTTAATTCCTAGTCTGTCTGCCCTTAGAATTGCTTGCTCAATTTGATTATTGATACCTTCAGCAGCAAATGGTAAGAAATACTGCAACAAAAAAAAAAAAACAATTGTTTCAATTACTAAGTATATCAACAAAAATGGCTTATTAATAAGAAGAAAAAGTTGTAAGAATTAATTACAAACCTGAAAACCAAAACGAGGAACAACCCATGTTTGATGCAATCTTCCTCTAAGGTTGTAAAATGAGAGCAAGAAGGTTTTAGATTTAGCCCACATTACTAACATTACAACAAAGCAAACAGGCAACAGAGGCAACATATAAATCTTGGTAGAGAAAGGCATTGATCCAAATGATCGGAACACGAATGGCACGTGCATTGCAGATGTCATATCTACTACATGTGCCAAGAACACAAAATCTGGAATCCTTCCATTTTTCCCTGCAATTTTATTTTTTTCCAGAATTAATCTCATGTTAAACTATAGTGTTATTATAATAATAAAAAAAATCGCGATAAGTTATCCGATGTTTGGGATAATTTAATTAGGCATAAGAGATTATGGTTTTTTTTACCTGAATCTATACTTATTTTCTTGTGCATTTCCCATGATTTGCTGTTCAGTGTATTCCCTAGCAGATCAAAGAGTGGCATGAATAGGCAGAAATTAGTTCCCATCTCTGTATGGTGTAGGCTGTGGTATCTGCAATCAAACAAAAAATAATAAATTATATATAGGTATTTTTTTCGTTATTTTTTTTTCTGTTAGTAAAGTTTTATTTAAATTTTTTTTGTTGTTAAACTATTTTTGAAGTACTGTTTTGCCAAATTAGTGTAAAGCTTATGGTTTCAGATTACTTTTTCATCATGTGTTATTCACATATGGTTAGTGTTAAGGGTATATTTGTCAATTTAAATTCTTAAAACTAGCGACATGTGTATTACATGTAATCAAAAGTGGCAGAAAAACACCATCTTTATATTAATTTAACAAATGTAGTAGTTCGAACATAGTTTATAGACAAAAAATCTTAAATAAAATTTTACCGACAGAAAAAAGAAAACTAAAAGTAAATATATATATATATATATATATATATATATATATATATATATATATATATATATATATATATATATACATTTTTCTCTATATTTGATTGGTGCAATAATTTTCTCAACAACTCGATGATTTCAATAGTCGGCAGAGGGTTGTAAAAGTGACAGAACACAAAGCATAGAGACCACATATTTCATATAAGTTGGTCTATTTCATTTCCTGTCCATTAAAATAACAGACAAATTTCCATTCGTACGAGGTACTACTGAAAAAGAAAGCTCAAATCTGTTGAAATTGATATCCCCAGATTTATCTATTTTATTGTGAAGTGCTCGATGTCCTTATTAGTGATAAAACTAATATCAACTTAACTTGCATAACGTTCATAGAGTCTGACATCGAGATAGTATGATCCATAAAGTTTCCTTTTCAAACATTACGGTCATCAAAAGATTTTACAGGTAGCCAAAGTGATTTCCAAACCTTCAACTATTTAGAAACCATTCCATCAACCCTTAAAATCTTTAGGGAACTCAATGGCTAGGAAAGAACTTTTTTAATCATACTATGTAGAGACCTAACTTTGAGGACCAAATTAGCCTTTCCGAAAATAGTATAAAATACAGCCTTTCGAATGGGTAATAAAGTCCTAAAACATATACAATGGATCCCTTTCTCATAATTCACTATAAATCCTGCATTTAATTGCACGTGTAAATGCAAGGACTCACGGTGAATGGTAGGAAATAATCTATTATGCGTCTTAGAAAAATATTTTCAATTTCGAACCACAAATATAGTACATGATGTAGTTTATTCAATGAATAATCTCCTTACTACATAAGATATATTAAAGTTTTAAATGCATTAGGGGCAGTTCACCTAGAATTATACTGTGACATTTATAGGTCCAAGTTATTACTAGCTACTTACGTTGGAGTATAAATAAGATATCGAAGAAAAGGCAAGGCTTCAAAGACTTGATGTGGCACAATCTCAACGTTGCAATGTCCTAAGCATCTCAACAAATCAAACATCAACACATAGGCATATATCAAAGTTATTGATCCATATCCAACCATACAGGCCCCAAGAATTGGGATTCCAATAACTGGAGCTAATAGAAGTTGCTCAAATAATGTGGCATGTCCAGCTGCAAAAACATTTTAAAAAAAAAACCAAAGAATTGGAGTCATTAAAACATGTAAAAATGAAGCAATAATAATTCCACCTAGAAAAAGTAGATTAGTTAGTACTACCGTTATTATTCAACACATGTAACAAAAATTAAGGAAACAAAAAAGTACTTTTTAGTCAAAATAGGACGCGTATACCAATAGTTCTATTTAAGAGAGTAATATTGATATTTTGACTGACAAAATATATATTTTTTACGTCCTTAATTTTTCGCTGCATGTCATGAAGATCTTATATTATGGAATGGAGGTAGTAAAAACTAAAAAGTGCATGTAATAAATGCCTTACCGGTAAAGGGTTGTGGGACAGCAGAGGAATGGTGGAGGGAATGGTAATGTTTAAACATGTAACTCCCATGAAGCCTTTTATGTAAGAAGTAATATAAGGGTTCCGAAACCGCCACGTGGAGGAGACCGGCAAAGGCGAGGCCGGCGGCATTCCACCGTGGAAGATTTGCAAGAGAGGGAAACATGTAGAAGATAAATGTGGCTATGGCAGCTTGAAGTAAGATAAAATTATCCCTGTCAAAGAAACAAAACGATTATATTGCTGATTTTTTGAACTACGAGTTATATACTTTGACTGACTGTTAGACGATTACTTAAACCGCAGGAAAATTGATATTATGAAGAAAAAAAAACATGGTATAAAACAACTTATTACCAGTCCCATTCTTTGTCAATCTGCTTAAAATCAACTCCTTGTTTGAGAATACGGCGATTTCGAGTAAGAAAAAGCATGTTGCTGAAAGAACTCCATAGCTGATACATTCCACATCTAAGTCCACAAAGAACAAGAATATGTAGACACCAAATAGCCTGGCTTATATGATCTTCTTGATCATTATTTCTTGCATACAAAATCTTGGCAATAAAAGGTCCATACAACATATACTGTTTCAAAAAAAAAAAATCAGAAACATTTCTAGTAAAATGGTAATAAATTGATTAATTGTAAACTAAATTAATGTAGTAATTACCTTAAAGCTGCCTAAGCTCTCCCATGGCCAAGTTGATAAGGCTGCAGCCATATTTCCAAGTTTCTCAAGCTTAACAATATTTTCTCTCAATTTGATTAAATTATAAAGAAATTGATAAAATGTATCAATTTCAGGTGGCCTAACAAGTTGAAGTTCCAATTTAAGACAAATATTATTATAATCCAATTAGAGCAACAAATCCCAGATAGTAGCACAAGAGAAGGAGAGAAATAAAAAATGTTTTTTTTTGCTTAGCCAAGTTTCAATATTTCTTGGAAGATTGCAAAAAAACTCTTGGGGTTTTCTATTCTTACCTAAGACCCCTATTTATATAGTTTTGTACCATCTATATATCAGCATCAAACAAAAAAAAGTCAATTTCTCTCTCCGTTTCAAACGCGTCCAAATTTCTGTTTGTGAACAGCTGTTAGGAGTGGCCAAACTCATCAGAATTTAATGAATTCATTTGGGGTGTTGCTTGAGCGTTGGTCTTCTTTTGATGGTTGGGGATTGTAATAAAGGTTCGATATTCTGTTTTATTCTGTGTCTCATTACTAATAGCGTGTTTAATGATAGTTTCTTGTTTTTTTAAACATCGGGTGCATTTGGGTTAAGTTTCATTTTAAGCTAAACTTAAACTTTTCACTTGTGGGACCATAGCGAAGGGGTTGAGATGGTTATAAGAGGAAAAAAAAAAATCGTATGTTCTCATCCTGTGTTACGTTTCTGGTCCTATCTTTGGTTATAATTTTATAAAATTAAAAAATTGACAAATTACAATTTCTTATTGATGGAATAAGAAACCAAAAACAAAATGAGGACAAACAATTCTTAACAGTTACTCCCTCCGTCCCAAATTATCTGTCCACTTTGTGTTTTGCACGGAGATTAAGGTTTCATCAAATTATATAGTGGAATATGGTAAAATGTCAAACATAACCCTATTTAATGTTAGTCACAATTTAATTTTACATTCTCTTCTCTTTATATTCTTCTCTCTCCAACATTTAATGTAAGGGGTAGTATTGGAAAAATCACCATTAATGAACCCTTTATTTAGAAAGTGGACAAATAATTTGGGACAAATTAAAAAGGAAATGTGGACAGATAATTTGGGACGGAGGGAGTATATGATATCTTCTTTCACAAATAATTTAGATGTCACGTAATGTAGAGAGTTTAGTTCCAAATCAAACTAAATCCAATTACCTTCCCAAAAAAAAGTTGGAACTCAAACAAGGAAAGCTAGGCAAGTGGTCATTTGTAAAAAGGATTGAGCTCCAATTATAAGATTCTCTCCGTCTCTAAAGATATTAGAGGATATATTTAAATCGCGAGAAGTGTCACACTAAAAATATACCACAAACAGCTTGTACACAATTTAATTGCATGTCTTTAACAACAACAATATTTGTAATCCCGTCTATCACTGTCCCACGTTACAAGTGATTTGTATGAATGGAATAAGGTGAAATAAGAAGTTAGACAAGTGATTCAAAAAAAATGCAAGTGTTATGAAAATTCAAACTTTCAAGTCCCGTTGCCCGATTTTAAAAAAAACGCTTTGATAGTTTAGGCTGGCTATTGCCTGGTTACTTGTAGGAAGACAATGACATTTCCTGTATAATTGCATGAATTCAATGCAAAACCGTGAAGTTTAATTGAACAAGAAAAGTGAAAACGTTTGGAAGTATACTATGATTTGATGATTTTTTTTTAATGAAACTTGTGTCTTGAAATTCGGTGTTCTTGTCCCTTGTCCATCCACACTCTACAATTAGTCATAGGCTCATAGGGATGAAGTGTGAAATTTACTCCATGATTGCTTTGATTTCCATTTTTATGATTCAATTCTTTCATTTTCTTCTTTCTCTCTAAAAAAATCAAAACAAAGAACATAAAAGTAGAAAGGAAGGACAATAATGCATGGTAGCATTTCTTTCCGTGTAGACTTGGATTTTAGCAATCCCACTGTGTGAAATCTTTAATCAAATTGAATCGTAATTATTTTTTTTGATGAATAATGAATTTTTCCATTAATCACAATGTAGCCGAGGTAATTACAATCAAAGAAAAATCTGAAAATATAAGAAAATAAAAGTTATACAATGATTTAAAAAATCACGATAACAGACAAAAGCTCACAACTAAGAAAACTTGGGTGGATAGGAGCAATTGACTCGTAATTATTGCTTTGATGGAGTGTTGTTATTTTTACAAATGGGCGAAGAGAGGTACATTTAGTTCCCAACTGTTTAAAGAGAGTATCCACAATGGAAAAAAAAACGTGAAAACAGATGAAGGATGACCAGATTCGATCTATAGTCGAAAGTTTTTGGCGAATATAGCTATCAGAGATAAAAGAAAAAAAGGGGATTGACAGTTTGGGAGGTTGTTAATGTCCGAAGGGTATCATTTCCTACTTATTCATCAAAAAAAAGATATATCATTTCCTACTTATGAACGCGAATTTTTTACTCATTGGACACTGATATATTTTTTACAAAATTTTTACTTTTATGAAATTCAAAAAGTCTAATTCCAAACCAACTCAATCCATTTACTCCAGACTATCACATATTTTGCAATCCTCGAATAAATGTTCAATTTACAATTACAACAGGCATCACGATAGCCTAGTGAAAACGGTTATTCAACGCAGGGCTTCGATACTGCGTTGAATCCCTGTACCCCCATCCCCCCTCCGCCAAAAAAAAAAAAAAAAATTTACAATTACATAATTCAAATGTACGTGATCTATGTATGATGTAATAAATGACATTATTAAAAAAAAACTATCACCTTACCCATTGATCGCATTATATCAAAAGTCAAAGACAAGTTCACTTTTTCTTTCCTTAATTTAAAGGATAATAATAATATTAATAATCATCCAAATTAATAAATGTTTCAATATAAGGTTTTTCTAATTGGAGTTAAAGGGACACATGTTAATATGAATAAGTTACTAGTATATTATAGTATAATATTTTTCCCTAAGAATCTCTCATTTATGATATAATTTTAAATTTTCATATACTTAAATTACTATACATAATCAATTTTATCTAAATTAATACGTAACCATTAAAAAAAACCTCATTATAATAAATTAAATGCAAAGTTAGAAATTTGAAAAGAACATTCTTTCCTTCTCTTTCTCTTTCTCTTTTTCTTGCTAACCCTAATAACTATTCGGCAGTAGTACAACAAATTGAAGGCGGTTTACATCTTTGTTGAACCGACCTTAGACTTATCTTCTTGGGCTCTCCAACGACCAAACCCTGGTCGATTACACAATTGAATTTTCTATTGCCACCCCAAAATTAATTTCTTTTGGATGTCGACCAACTAAGTTTTTTGCAAGAAAGGTAGAGGTTGAGTGCATTTAATTTATCAAAAGATACATTACTCATATGGTTTATACGTGCAATCAAATATAGTTCGGTATGAAAGTAAACTAATTGGATTACATTATGTATAAGAATTAATTTTTTTGACTCAATGCGAAACTCAACCCAATTAATTGATGCACCCCAATATTCATGTCAAGTTCCAGACAAAAAATCATCTATCACCATTTTGTATCTCGTTTTTTCCCCCCACGAATATATAATTGTCATGTATTCACTTTTCTCATACGATTCTACTATTTTTGTTAAGTTATAAATTTTTTAATTACAAAATTAACACATGTTAATTTTTTATTAATGAGACATAGAATGAAACATCAAACGGAGATAGAAAATTCTTACCGCAAGTTCCATATATGTTTTTATTTTTCCTTTTGTATGTGGGGTGGGGGTGGGGGTGGGGGTTAAAATGTTAGTACTAGCAGGCTTTCCCTAAAATCATTGTCTAATTCATCATTTCAAGTTTCCTACACCATTTTTTTTATTAAAATTAAATTTTCTTATATATAAAGATCGATGTACAACATATAGACAGATTCAGAATAAGTTTGGACATGTTCCAACCTATGCTCAAAGAAAACCCCTTGTCTAATTCATCATGTCTCAAGTTCACTACACACCATTTTCCTTTTTCTTTTTTCTTTTTTTTACTCTGGTCAAAGTTTGCTAATTTTTATTTTTTCTTTGTTCTCATTTAAAACACATAAAACATAAAGACAGAATTCAAAATAAGTTTGGAAATATTCCGGCCTCCGCTGCTTCTTCGGGTAAGGTAATTCTAACCTTAACAGTTTTTGTCGATCGGGTCGTCTTCTCGGCCAGGAAATTATACAAATCTCCATCGGGTTCTATCCTGAAATCCTCGTCTTTAAAAAATTCTACAATTTCTTCTTCTTCTCGTTGTTCATCTTCTTTGACTGCTAAAGAAAAATATTTCTTTGCATCCTTTTTATCTGCCTTCAGCTGGAATCCTCCTTTCAGATGGGGAAATTCCAACGTCATATTTGCAACAGATACTCGTAGGAAAATTCTAAAATAGGCAGTTCTTTGTGGAACTAGCTTCACAGTTATCTCACATGAGTTGAGATGGAGCCTACCTCAACTCATGTGAGATAGCTGGGGGCAATCCCACAAAGACTGCTCCATACCAAAGTGACCCAGTGCCCTCATGGCTACGAGTGTGGACCTTCTTAACAGGATATTGTATGTCGAAGAGGAAGAAAAGGCAAATAACTTGGACTATATTAGGGTGTTACTTCTGTCTTATAACCAACTTATTATCTCTACTTGACGATCTTTAACTTGTTTTAACCCCAACAATAGAAGATTCGACAATTCATAGTTTTTGTTTCAAGTGATGAAACGCTGGGCTCTTTTTCTTACAATGCGCGACTGTATTTAATTATCAAGACCCAATTTTATATTCTTGAAGAAAGTGCGTTTGTACTTATTATTGTCTAAGGCCATTATCATTTAACAGCCACATGGAAATGTGATAATTGAATTAACGAGAAGCACCCTTTGTTGACGAATAAGTAGTAGGTTACGAGTTTGAAACAAAATAATAGTTGAGATCGAACCACGTTATTCTTGTGTTATTTTTTTTTTTTTTCCATTTCTTTTATAATTTGTGTTTTTGGAGTGTTTCTCTGGCCAACAGTTTAGTTAGTTTCTTTCGTGGGTCTACTTTGATATTAAAAGAATTTTATCCTTACAAAATTTTATTACAACTTCCGGATTGGATGGGAGTTTTATTTTTCTAACAAAAATATTAAATTTGAATTCTGTAAAAATATATATCCACAACTCCGAAAGGTAAAAAATTTCACTATTTATTTTTTAACGAAAAAAAATTACAAACCCTTTTCAAATAATTCCAAGTTTAAATATTCACAAGACTCAAATAGTTAATACAAAAAAATTCAAAACTAAATGATGAGTCTATTTATAATGCCTCTTGCATTGACCATTTTCTTTTTTAACCAATGTGGGACTTTAAGAAATATTACTCAAAACCAACCCCCCAAACACTCTTCAGTTTGCGGAAAAAGATCTTCGGTCTCGAACTCTAGTCTCATCTTTTGTCCCATTAATAAAAGACTATCATGTGTTTACTTTTTCCTGCAAGATTCGTCGTTTTTTTTAGGTTATACATTTTTTAACAAAAAAAAATACATGACAACTTCTTAATAATAAGACAGATAATAGGACAGGCAAAAACTAGACCTTTCTTTTCTTTCTTTTCCTTTTTTTTAGTAGAGTTACATGCAAAACTATTTATCCAAAACACAAAACAAAAGATACATGCAAACCTAAAAAATTGAACGAAAGGCATTTGAGTGAATATTTCTTCACGATATATGCAAACTTAAAAGAAGATCGATTAATATTCCAATCCGAAAAATGAAAGAGTAGAGGCATGAGGTTGTAATAGGGAGAGAGGTCGTGAACTGAAAGAGTTTGGTCTGAATGCATAAAGAGTGATATAAAAGTTTGTTAAATTTGGATGATAGTATTATATTGGATAAAAAAATGTAGAATAAAGATCGTATTTATGTTAATGACTACACGAAATTCCTACGTTGATTTATTTAACCGACACCAACTACTTGAAATTGAGGCTTTGATGTTGTAATATATGCAAACCTAAACTCACGTGCCTTGTTGGGTATATCATAAATACTATCCTAAAACAAAATATTCATCACTTGTTTATAAATATCAAAAGTCAAGCACAAATTAAGAGAAGAATGCACTTAGATTGTCTCAACTGAGTTTCGAATTGATTAACTGCAAAAATATAGCGACATATCGGGGACAAGTATAACCATTGATCATGTCAGATGCCTCAGTTTGGCGCAGCGAATTGTTTAAAATTATTTTAATTAGTAATTAATATTATATTAATTATAATTTTCTTATGCACATTTAGCATTCATAACTATAGTAATAGAGAGTTTAAAAAATTAGAATAAAAACGTAATTACACATGTTTTTTACCGTTATTATTTAAATATGATTTGAAATTACAAAATAATTAACCAATTATATATCTCTAACATATAGTTCCTCTATCTCAAAATCCATTATTTTTAGTTTTTAATATAAAATGATTAGAAAAATGTACGTTCAATTTTAGTTTCAAAATTCAGTACAAAGATTGATGTTAAAAGGACAAACGATGATCATATTGGATTGAGATAGAATGCTAAAAATTGGTCTAATTAAGGTGATGGTACACTAGCTGTGTCTTTGCTGGAATGAAACCAAAAGAAATTGACCGAAGCCGCATAAACGGTCGAGCATTTGATTTAATTCGATGAAAAATGAAAAACCTTACTAATTAGGGTTTGACCTAGCACGAGACAAGTGGTGGATGGCCATTTTTAAATTTTGTTAAGATTGATTTAATACGGTACTAATAGTCACAAAACTCCTTTTACTACCACTAGAATCAACATGGTTGAAAGAAAAATATATATACTTAGAGACGGATATAGTATGGTGGCACCGGGGTTACATGATCCCCTGTGAAAAATAAATTAAATTAGTATATATGATATATTTTACTCTATTTAGATGATAAATGTATAAGTGACCCCACACAAAAATTTTAATGACACACCAATAAAATAAAAACACTCCAAAAATCTTTACCAAATCTAATTTTTTTAGGAACATGCTAAAAATATTAATAAATTGTCGTATGTCTCAGTATTTTATTTTTCTGGATCCACGACTATATATGCTGAACCTTACACTTGCTCTAGCCTTAAATTCAGCAATTATCACGAAGCTACTTGCCACATGCAAATGGTTTCAATATCCATCTGCTAAGGTGCCCACTTTTGTCCAACGTGCACCAACAATTTCCAAATCTCTCTCATTTATACTGCCCTACATGACTATAGAGACAACCATGAAAACCAACCACATTTTTCCCCCTTGAACTCCACACCCATATCCCAACTATTAAGTATTAATGAGTTATATTTTTGTTTTGTCGTAATTCTCGATTAAGATTTAGGACTATAATATTTCATGTATAATATTTCATGGGATAAGAAATATGGGAGGATGTCCAAAAATATTTCCAACGTTACAACTTACAAGTTGCCAACTAGAATATGTACCAGAAAAGTACATATTTAAATGCTAGGAAAAACCTTTCACAAAAAAAAATGCAAGGAAAACAACATGTTTCAATCAGGGATGAAGGTAGGACTTTGAATTTGGGGCGAAAAACTGTAACAATATGTCGAACTACATATAAAAACAGGAAAAATAATATTGTGAGCGAATTTGATCAAATATTTCGAACTACATATAAAATTATTATATCTAATATGATTTTTAAAACTCTCGGGCAATACCCCACCCACCCCTTATCTTCGTCTCTAGTTTCAATGATATCATGACGTCTCCAAGTTGGAAAGAGCTGGGGTCTCCTAGGTGTCGGGAGGGTTTTATTTCTCCTCCTTTAAAGTTTATTCTCCTTATAATAAGACTAGTCTCTCTATTTTTATAGTTTGCAACTCTGGTCAATTCTTGATCTTTGTCATCATATTAATAATATAATTTCCACTAATAGTGTAACTCTTGTATTAGGAAAAAAAATGTTATCATGCCATCAGAAACTTGACTATTCGCTGATTTTTATTTAGAAAATTTCTTAAGTGCGTATTTTTTTTTTTTTTTTTTTTTGTGATGAAAAGAGGATTAATCATTTAATAGAATAGAGTTACATCCAATGAGAATTTCAACACCCAAACCAGTATTTTGTACTAGTAATATTCCGAGGAATAAGGGGTACTCCAGTGATTGAGGACACCCGTTACCTGAATGAGATTCTAAATCGATTCTTACTTCTACTCTCCCTCCAAACAGAAATACAGTAATATATTTTTGATAAAAAAAATAAAAAATATACAGTTGTAATATTTTTTGAGTGGGTCAAGATGAGCGAAAGTGGACCCCATTCAGTGTTTTTAATCGGTAGACCAGACCCGAGTCCAATTGAAAAAATCCCGTTTTAGCTTATTTCAATGGGCTTGACCCATAATTTGTATCACAAATATACAAAACCAGATCTATTGGGCCTTGGCCTAAAATCAAAACCCTAGCTACTCTGTTTACACATATAGATAGATAGAATCATCAGACTTGCTTTAGGATTTTGTTTACCGCAATTGAAGAAGCTCCTCCACAAGCACATATCTCACAAAATCTCTCTCGCGCCGTAAAAAATGGTAAAAAAATCCCTTCTTTTATTATTTAATTTCTTCGAATTGGTTTCCCTTCTTTCTTGTTCTTCAAATTTTTGGATTAATTGATTTCTTTCATGTTCAAAGTTGATGTTCCATCCTATTAGTATTGTTTTGATTTAAAATATATTTTTTTCCATTTTGGGGATTAATTAATTGGCTTCTTCCTTGTTCAAAGTTTGATACTTCCTGTTATCTAATGTTTTTTTTTTTTTGGTTATTTGGGTGGGCTATGGTGATGGATTTGGTTAATTTTGATATGGATTATGTGATCCAGATTCATGCACATCAGCAGAGAGATATTGTTTCCGCTGAGGTTGATGAATCTGGACCTCATGTATCAATGTACATATCTGAATTTTCCAATGGATTATTTGTTTGGAAGAAGATTTTAAATTTCTGTCTAGCTAGTTTAGACCCTCGTGTTTATAGGCGAATCTAGAACCTAGAGGTTGCGGGTGAATTACCTAAACTTAAAAAACCTTTGGGATTTGGGGGCAAATATAATATTTGTCAACGATTTCACCAGAAAAATTTGCTATTTAAAAAATTGTTGGGGGCTGCCGCCGCCCCTGCCCCCTAGGTCTGCTACATGTCATATTTGAGCTTGTTATAGATACGTTCCTAGATTCTTATTGGTATGAGGAAATGGAGGACTTTGTGTATGTGTTTTCTAATTTTGACGTCGCGTTCAATTGTTTAGACTTTTAGATTGCTTGATAAATAGCTACTGTAGAATTTTTGGGCCTTTATGGTTTTTTCTTTTAGGGTGTGAGTGTGGGGGTCGGGTTTCAATTGCCTTTAAGATTGTTGGGTTAGTTTCAGTTGTAAGATTGTGCAATGGTAGATGTTAATGTGTTTTCTCCTTATTGTAATGGTGTCATATTTAGTTATCATTTTAGTGAATAGCTCCATAGTAAGATAATTATGTTTAATTGGACTTGATGTGTTATTGTTTAGATCAATAGTAAAATATTTTGTGTATTATGAATTAATCTGTTATTGTTTCTTTGATTTTTTAAGATGTATGATTAGGATAGCGTAAAGGCTCTCTCTTATAAGCTTATTTTCTAATGTGTGGACTTCTCTTAGATGTAAGGAGAATAATAGCATGTCTTAGCATGCTGTAACTTAATTGTTTTTTGTAGTTGCTAAACGTATGGGAGCAGAATTTGTTTCTGAAACTTGGTCTTGCAGGTTAACGTTCCGAAGACTAAGAAGACATACTGCAAATCAAAGGAGTGCAAGAAGCACACCTTGCACAAGGTTACCCAATACAAGAAGGGAAAGGATAGCCTTGCTGTTCAGGGGAAGCGTCGTTATGACCGTAAGCAGTCAGGTTATGGTGGACAGACCAAACCAGTCTTCCACAAGAAGGTAAAAGCATCTCTGTTTTGAGAAAAATATATTAACCTGGGTATCCAAAGACCTTTATGTGCATTTTAGGCAACAAATAACTCCCCAATAAAGAAAGAATAATGTTATTGCCGGTTTGAACAGGGTATTGTTATAATTTAGTTAAGTCTTTCTTATTTGAAGTATGTTTTGATGACATTGGTTATGTTCTGTGTGTCCAATTAGGCCAAAACCACAAAGAAGATTGTTTTGAGGCTCCAATGTCAGGGTTGCAAGCATGTTTCGCAGCACCCAATTAAGGTTTATGAATATTCTATATTGTTATTCTTGTTTATCTTTTGTTTCCACAACCTGCATAAGTGTACTAAGTTGTCGTAATTATTTCTACAGAGGTGCAAGCACTTTGAGATCGGTGGAGACAAGAAGGGAAAGGGAACCCAGCTTTTCTAATAAGCTGGACATCAAAGTTCAAGTGCTGTTTTATCTCGTGTTTTCGTTTTAGATATGCTGTTTTAAAACTAAAACTGTGACCATTTTATCAGTTGGGAGTTTCATGGAGAATAGGCTGTACTGACTTTGATTAGTCTTCTTATTTCTAAGAATTACTATGTTTTCCGATTTGCAGTTTTGTCCAACTTAAATGATCTTGTTTATTGGGTTACTTCTGCTGTATTCCTCATTACTCTTGTTTGTTAGAATTTAAAAATTAAAGTTCTCCGATTTGCGATTTATATCTGGAAAACTTAATGTAAACAAATTCTAAATAACTAGGTTTTTGTAGAATTCAAACATTAATTATGGAGGATTTTGGAAAACTTAGATCTGTACAAGATTTCAGTTGTTTCATTACCCAGTAATCATCTTAGATTCTCTCCCAAAATCTGATTGCTTATTAATAGGCGTGTAATTTCTAGTACTTGAGAAAGTCTTAAACTGCCATAAGCCACCATTTGCCCTAGCCCAGTCGGGCATGATCAGACATAAGCCATCTCGAGCTGAACTCTCATACCCGCTCAGGAAGCAGGCCAGGGACGATGGAGACAGTCTCCTCCGAGAATTTTTAAAAATTCTTCTAAATATAGTAAATTTTATATGTATCTCGGAATATTTCATCACATTTTTGCTCAAATATTTAGTTGCAATTTTTTTTCCCAAAATTTTAAAGTTATAGCATGGTTCATAAAGTAGGTACTAATCGGGTCGAGTAAATCTCGAAACCCAACTCTATCAAAAAAGTTAACATGTATTCAATTTGGAATAGATAAATAACAACATTATCATCGATCTCTTATGTAATTGTTTTATTACCCCTTCCTTCCTTGACCACCCTTTTGTGTGCTTACATTTGTCAATTTTACTTTTGAAAGAAGTGCCTTTTATGAAACATTTTTCTGGGTAATTAATTCCCTTTTTTTTTTTTGTTAACCCCGAGGGGCGCGCATGGTGTTGTAGTGACTAATTCAAGCTCGGTATGCGGTTTGCCCGTAGCGTAACTGCTAGCGGGGAGGGCTTGACTTTATACTGCTCTTTTACACGGAGGTCTACCACAGCGGAAAAAATCCACGAGAGTCGATGTCTACTGTGGGAATTGAACCCTCGTCAACGGTAAGGCATATGACAACTCCAACCAGTTGCCCAGAGCTCGGGGTTAATTAATTCCCTTTTTGAAAGAACAACCAAGTGAACTTACAGTATGAAAAAAAGTTTTAAATTAGTCCATGACCAAATCGGTAGATGTCAGAAGCAAGCAGTGCCTAATCGCCGCGGAGCGGTGAATTTAAAATCACAAAGTTAAAGAGGGGACAAATAATATTCCTTTTAGTGTTTTTTAATTTTATTTTTCTTTCTGGAATATAATCAGCACTATTATTGTAGACAATAATTAGGCAGCAGTCGTCATCCCATATGGTTTTGTAGGTATGCGAATCAAAATATTTGGCATTTTGTGTACTGCTACGTACTCCACATGATTAAGAACTTGGTTTTGAGTTTCTTTTCCTAATTATTATTTTTATTAATTGAATATTGAAGTTTCTTATATTCAAATCAAACTATGGACTCAATGACAAATTTGAAGTCTATATTGCTAACTAGGATCATTGTCATAGTTGTTTAGGTAGGAAGATATTTCTATTCATTAAAAAGAAATGAGTAGCAACTAGGAAGACATTGTAGGATCATATATACACTTCAATAACATTAATAACATAACTCATTAAATCCTTAATAACTGGGTATGTGCGCGGGATAGATAAGAGACAAATCTAACATTTAACAATAAACACACAAAGTGACTGCTTTTAAAATACCCCTGAAACAAATGAATTAGTGGCTAACCTAACATTTGACAATGAATGCACAAAGTTGTTACTCATAATACCACTAAAATAGTAGACCCTACAGAATTATGCACTAAAATCAAATTTAAAAGATATCATAGAAGACATTAGATATACACCTATTCGAGTTATAATTGAATATGTATTGATGATTAATTTGTTAAAAGTTGAAGGAAAATAGTAATTTTTGGGTGAATTTAGCACTTTATGTAATAATATATTTTGAAACTTATCATTTTTGTCAAAAAGAAAAGATCATCAAATTACGAAAGATGATTGCTTTTCTCCATCTCAAAATGAAGTCAATATTTTTTTTCATTTTGTATAGGAATCAGTACGTAGAGTGACAGAAGAATTATATTTCTTTTAGCTCTCAACTATGATAAAGTCTATCAATGTTTACTATATATATGTTTAGTTGGCTTTTAGATGTAAATGATAAATGTGATGTGTTAATTTGGATGAGAATGCGACCTATTATTCCCAAGTAAAATATTTTAAATTTTAGATCTTAACACCCAAAATAAATTATTTTTGTTATAATAAATAAAAAATAGTAATCTAGTATATAATTAATGCAACACTTGAGAAGTCTTCGACTAATCCAAAAATGGAAAGAAAAAAGTTTAAATCACCCTGTTACTCATTCACGGTTGAAGCATATATATTCCTACTATTCTATAATATAAATAGTTGGTAATTCATCTATATTATCAATAAATTATATTATAGAATGAAGATAGTAGTATAGACATTCTCGTAAACATTTAGTATTCTCGTAAACATCGCTATATAAGGCAACATTTGAGAGCATTTTCGACTATTCTAAAAGGGGAGGGAAAAAATGTTTAAATCACGTTGCTACTAATAAGTATACTTCATCTATTATGTAATATAAATCTTTGGTAAACTCATATTAACAACGACTTATGGAGGGAGCATTATAGATATAGATTATTAGTATCTCGGTTATAATGCAGAACAACATGTGTGTTTTATACGTGTAGAACATTTATCGCCCGTCGGATTAAAAGATTTGACGGTTGAGATCGCTATTTCACACCACCTGTTAAAAAATACATGTTAAAAAGTTTTCTAACAGATATTGTAAAAAAGTAATTTCAATCGTTCGATTTTTAATCTGAGTGACATGTGTTGTGTTTCGCAAGTACGAATATTTTTAATGTTCTACAGCCCAACTGGATTATTAGGGTAGTATATTGCATATAGTAAGTTATTAATGACAGACAGACATAAACAAATACTGTATGAATCAGCTTAGAGCTGCTGATCAATGCCATCTTCCAACTCACCTTACCATCAGATCATCTAACCCGTCTTCGGAAAAAATTCAATCCTACAATCATTCTAATGGGACTGATCTCACGCCCCCCTCAAATGAATTGAGAGGACCCTAACTATAAATTTGAAACTCCGTTCAATTAATATAAAGATCAGAGGTTTGATTGGCTTATATTATAATGCTGTCCAAAACCAAACTTTTTTTGTCTTCAAATGAATTAAAATCTCTGACCGACAAGAAACTTCATGAAATAATTTCCTCCTCCACATAACTTATGTGACATAAGCCACTGTATAAATGTCCTATGCATGCAGTCTTGTCCGATTAAAACATCTTTCCAAGTGCTAAAAAACTATGGGTTTGGACAAGCCTACTATTTTCATGTTGTTGTTGCAGGTTATGTATTCAGGGCTCACTTTGGTCATTAAAACCACTCTTTCAAATGGTTTGAGTCCTAGGGTTTTCGTTGTTTATCGGCAGACCATGGCCTCTTTGATTATGGCTCCTTTAGCTTTCCTCAACAGGTACGTCATACACCACTTTTTCTTCCTATCAAATCTCTTGTTCCAATTTTCTGTTCACTAATAATAAGTTATTAAGTGTCGACTTTTTTATTTTAAATAATAAAATCTAAATATAATAGTCATTACAAGAAAAATGTTAAATAAATACGGACTTTTTTGTCGCTATGTATTATTTTGAGGTGATCAACGGTACTAATATAGGTGACAATGTAGCGTCGGAAAAATTTTCGGCCTCAATTTAATAAGTAGTCGGTCGCTATTTTTGTGACTGAAAATTTTGGTCACTACGTTTAGTAGCTAAATAGTTGTTTTCTTATAGTGGGTGAAACCCTCTGAAAAATAGTAACACTAGGCAATTAACCATAAATGAGACAGAATATGAGACTAAGAATGAGGTAGAGATATGCTTTTTCTTTATATTTAAAAAATGAATGAGAGAATGTTAAATTCAAAATTTAGAATTTTGAGTCAGAATTATTTTACCAATTGCGCTAATTTTGGTCACCTTTTCTTTGTCTAATATGCGTAGAGGTAATTGATGACTTTTTTTTATTTTCTGGATACAGAAGAAAATCAAATCCCTGTCATATAGATTTGAAGAGCTTCTGGATGATATTTTTGATCTCCCTCATTGGGTAAGGTGGCTGCTGATATTGTGTTCATCATCATATGTTCTTTGTCATGTGCATGGAAAATTAATGTTTAATATAAGTTTTTAATTTTGTTTTGCATGATCTGCAGCGTAACGATAAACCAGAACATCTATTTTGAGGGTCTATACCTAGCTTCATCATCAATAGCAAGTGCAATGGCAAATCTTGTTCCAGCCATTACATTTGTTATGGCCTATGTTGTCGGGTAATTGCTCTCAATAATTATCTATACCTACTTTCCAAAACTAAAGGGAAGAAAAGAAAAATCTCCTGTCTCGTTTTTGTGTCTCGTCTCTTATCCCACTAATAACAATTGCAAGCAGTGAAATTTTGAGAAAAATGTGTGACACTTTATATAATCATTTACAAATTGAATAGAAGATGTGATAAGAAATGAGACAGAAGATCCATTATCCCGCCTAACTAATCAAATATGGAACTTCTGTCATATACACTCTCGCATCATATGTCCCATTACTAATAAAATCGTCACATAACAATTCCTTTGAAAAAACGCATGTAATAAACAGTTGTTTATGAAGGGGGAAAGAAGATTATGATTCATGAGACTATTGTAACAATTAAAAAAAGTTCAGGTTCGAGAAAATAAATATTAGAAGCTTGAGGAGCATAGCGAAAATCATTGGAACAATAATATGTGTAGCTGGAGCATCATGCATGGTGTTGCTTAAAGGGTCAAAGCTACTGAACAAGGAATTTCCATTGATGCATTCATTATTCAGTAGTGGTGGAGGTGGTGATCAGTCTTGGTTGCTTGGCTGTTTATTACTCTTCGGGAGCAAAATTTGCTGGTCTCTTTGGCTCATTTTGCAGGTACTTATATCTAAATATGCCACGTCTATAGTATTGAACGCCTTAAATTCAATATGTATGAAACATTTTTTGGACAAATTTTGCATGTTTTTGGATAGGTGTCAACTTCTATGCAACATTTGTTCTCTCTTTATAAACATCTGTCATAATGCTGCAACAGATGTTTTATCCTAATGAATACTTTCCATTAGCCATGTAACACGTTAACAGGTGTCTGAAAATCACATGTGTCCCCGCAAAAAAAATAAAAAAATATAAAAATAAATTTGGACCGTTGAATTTTTTTAATTAATGACTCAGAACGGCTAAAATTGTTTAGTATGTATTAAATTTTAAATGTTCTGCAACATAAACGTACTGCTCCAAATATATATTCTCTAAAATAACATAAATTCCGTATTCATACAAAATTTATTTCTATATTTATGTAATCTTCTTATAAACAGGTCCCTGTGTCGAAATGCTATCCTGATCATTTGTCTTTGACGGCATGGATGTGTTCTATAGCTGCAATGCAATCTGCTATTGTCACCTTCTTCGTAGAGCCTGATTTAGAAGCTTGGAAAGTCCAATCTTATCAAGATCTGGGATGTTGCTTCTTTACTGTAAGGATTAAAAAAAAATACAATGCTGTTTATATGTGTTCATAAATTATTTTTATTTTTCTCATTTTATGTATACAAATTATTTATGAACGAATAGAGCAAATTCCTCGAGAAAAGAATTGAATGGGACGAAAATACCTTCAAAACTCTTCTGAAACTATCACACATCTCACTAGTTGTTAGACCTGCTAATATAAAAATAGTTTGCGTATATAAAAAGATAATTAATTTTTTAGAGTAGATAGTTTTTGGACAAATATAAACAATTCCTTAACACAATAATTTCTATCAATTTTAGGAATTTCAATTGAGAAATTTTAATTACCATGCATCATGCATGTTATATATATCAGGGTGTATCATCAGCAATATCATTCTTTACTCAAGCATGGTGCATTTCAAGAAGAGGTCCACTATTTTCAGCCATGTTTAATCCTTTATCAACACTTATTGTCACTGTCTTCGCTTGCATCTTCCTTCACGAGGAGATGTACTCTGGAAGGTAATTAATTATACTCCTTCTCTCTCTCTACACCCTAAATGCGTTGGATTTTATGGTTTTTAATTAAGTATGAAATTCATTTAATAACGTGTTTTACTCTTCTGTCCGTCATTTAGATAATAGATGAACAGCCGAGTGTTTGACTCCTACCTAATTTAGGAAACTAGGAAGCAAACTCTTGGCAACTTAAAAAGAAAAATATAATGTGTTTTATACTTCTAAAAATGTATAACCATGTACAGAAACCGATATGGATCTTGTGTTTCATTAATATGTCACATTTTATGTTCCCTTTTATTTCTCTGTTTTATTATCAATAAGATGTTAACTGTCTATTTTTTTTTAAAAAAAATCTATAATTTATAGAAAAATGGTAGAAGCCTAGAGTAAACGTGTGCCACACAACACCATCTACATATATGATAGATGATGACACATGAACAGGAAAATCCTAAACCTAAAGAAACATAATATAGTATGCATGCAAAGATTTTTTTTTATAAAGGAGGATCAATAGTGGTTTACACTTTCTCGGATGTATGACTCTAACTCCCAACATATCCGTTAGAAGTGAAGCGTCTTACCGCTTGAGTTGCGCGCTTTGTTATCGTATGCATACACATATTGATTGTTATATAGTAACCTTTTAAAGAGTATTGTATAACTTTCCCTTTTTCCTTCTTTTTTTAATTTTTCCTTTTATTTTTTGGGGTGTCAGCTTGGCTGGAGGAGTGGCTGTGATAGGTGGATTATATGTTGTGTTATGGGGTAAAGCCAAAGATGAGAAAGAGGACACACAGCTGGAGATGAACATTAGTGATCAAACAACCTCAATTATTGATGAATCTTCAGACTTGAAAAGTTGTAGAATTGATTTGGAAGAACCTCTTCTTATTAGAAAATCATGAGATCAAGCTGCATATTCACAATATTACTACTAGTAATATTTTGAACTTTTCAGATAAATTAAGGAATTCCTAAAAATAATAAAAATGTCTGATGTTGCTCTTATTTTAAGACGGAGAAACTATGAATTTCGCAAGGTTTATTGATCGATGAAACGATTTTGCGAAAATTAAGTTTTGTTCGTCTATTGCGAAATCTGTCGTTCTTTTATTTGCACTTTTTATGTGCAATTAACTCCTAAAGGTTTTATTTTCCACATTGATATACTTGATAAGGCATTGGAAATTGAAATTTTTTTTTCTGTTTAAGAAATTGTTTTAGTATCATAATTAGTAAAGAAAAATTACATATACATGGAGAAATGTAGAAATGTCTCCTATAGAGAAATTCAATATTGAATTTTTCAAAGAAAATCAATATTTACTTTTTAATTGAGAAAATAGGTGCCAATATTGGGTCTGAGTAGATTGGTTCTCACAATGAGATTCCTGGTTTCAGTCTCACGCTAGTCCAAAGTCCAAACCAAACTCTCCATAATTTAATGCTTTAGAGATTTTACTCTCATACTCTATTCAAAAGAAGTTTGTGTTTCAAGTTTCGTTTCAAACTCAGATCATACTCAATCCAAATACAAACATTATCACTCCTCCAATTGAGCATATAAATACACGTTATAAACAATGTGATAGTGAGAAATATCAGTGCCATCTCGTTTCCATGTGGTTATAGTTCACAAATGACAAAAAAAGGAAAAAGGACAAAGGTAACATGATCATCTTAGATTGGCAAACTAAAAACAACCCTTTAATAATTTGAAGGAAGCTTTTAAGCTCGATTGGGCGGTTGCCCCATATAAGGGAGAAAGAACTGCCTCAGACAAGGAGGTGATATCCCTAGAAAGGAAGTTTCAGTTTCAGACAAAGGATAATTATCTTTTTCTTCAAAGTTTACTGTACATTTTGCGTATAAGAAAGTTACATTTAATTAATTTCACCGACAGAATGTTAAATGATGTTACATGATTAAATTCAAAATGAAAAATAGCTTGAACCATTACTCAAAGTTCAAATATACATTCTTCTCAATTTTATCTTCGAGTATGTTTTAGAGGTGTATTTTTCTTCTTTTGTTTAGGGGACAAAATAATATACTCGTGTATTTTATTTTCCAATATAAAGTTATCCATGAAGGTTTGAAATCTGATATATTTGATACTAAAATGTCATTTGAGCTTGTTCGGTTACTGTTCGAAATTATTAATTCGTATTTGAGTCCATAGTTGGTTTATTCGTCATAAATTCTAAATTTACAGATATTTTTCTCTTAAAATACAACTTATTTAATTTTAAGAGTATATTTCGTTTAAATGAATACGTACTCAACTTATTTTCATGAATACACACGAATACTGAACCACTAAACTCGTACCTCAAGACTTAAAAATAGCATCGCAATACATATGAAAATACAAAGCTCGAGAAATAACAGCAAATGCGGCACCAAAGCCAAAATACCGAACTTCTATTGATTACTCCCTTCGATTCAAAATATAAGTCTTTTATGAGTTATTTTTTTGTTGCAAAATATAGGTCTTTTTACAAGAATTGTGCATGTATGGGACTAATTTACCCCTACATTATTTTCTCTCTATATTCATTTTGGTCAAAATGTGTAATTCTCATACAACTCTTTATTAATTTTTTTGTTCTTTGGAGTATTAATTATGGGTACTTTAGTTATCTTAATTAATATTTTCATTTGTGTACAAACTTCTAAAAAGACTTATATTTTGAATCGGATGGAGTATTGTTTAAGAAAAACATCACACCGTAAAATTCAGGCTCAGAAGGAAGTCAGGAAAGTTAAAAGATTTCATTCTGCAAAAGAGTTTATCCCACCGATAAAGGATGAAGAAGATATTTGTAACACTGCCTTATTAATCTATGGCATTTGAACAATTACCAGAAACAAAGTCCAGGTGAGAACAGAAGCAAACAGCCAGGTGTAAGGCGATTTTGATTTAAAGAGGTCCAGGGAAAGTCCCGGTCTCCCTTTGCTCGTTCCACCTCTCCACCTGCAAATATCACCTTTAAGATCACAGGCCAAATTTATAGGTAGATGGTTGCACGATCAAACAATTTATTTAATAAACAAAATGCTTTTAAACAAATCAGTACCAAACTCTCTAGCAAAAGAGAGGGGAGGGGAGGGGGAGAATGAAAAGAAAAAAAAATGCAACTCGAAAAGACGGGGTAAAAAAATAAAGAAAAGCAGGTGCATTTACAGGTTAAGGTAACTGAGCAAGAGTTGATACTACTATCAGTTTGATGCAAGCCTCCACCCAAAGAATAAACATGTAAATAGACATGTTTTATATGCTTTAAAACAATAAATAAAAAAAAACTAGGAATGTAGCACAGAAGATGTTGTTTTGTATAAACAAAAATGTCATTGATTATAGAACAAAATATTTTGGCGACCGAATAAAACTATCTCAAATACAAAAAGAAAGTCAAACAACTAGTAACCATGGGGTCATCAACACTGGCAAAAGAAACGAGGTAGCATTTAATACAATCAAAACATGCGGACAATTGATGGTTAACATCATAATATAGATCTTCCATATCATGGGTAACTTTTACAGAAGCTATAAAGTTCAAATAGTTGGCAAAATTCTATGCATCACATTCAAAAGAAAGATGAAAACAGTATGAAGTATTCTTCCTATGTTTAAATGATATATACCAAAATGATTTGTTTTTTTGCAAAACACAGGGTCAAAGACATGTTTGGTCCATCATTCTTCTTTTCCATTTTTGGGAATGTTTCCAGATGTATGCATCAAAAGAATAAGTATCATGTATCATGTGTGAAGCCTTTAAGAGACTAAAAACCACAGATGATTTAGTACAAAGGTTAATTGTGTAATTACTTCTTTACTCCAAGTCTTAATGCCACCCCCTCACTTTGTCCTTTCCTCTTCTCTCCTCCTTCAGGAAGAAATGGATGGTCATCCCCTCAAGACAATCCCACCCCCAACCCTGCAGGTGCCCTTCTCCACCAACATCCTCTATCACTCATCACCAGCCCCCCAAGATGCAACAAAAGAGAACCAAGTTGCATCATTGTTTAACAGATGTTATCATTTGAGCATGATTTTTTCTTGGTATTCAGTTTGTTCTCTTTTCAGATAAACAAACAGTGTTACTTAAATATTTTATCCAACTGTCAAAAAAGATGACCAATTAAGAATGAAAGATTGAGGAGCAGAAAATTTTATCGCCGAAAACATAAAGTAAAGCACTGGTTTGAAGCACATGTACTAAAGAAGAAAAAATCTTATGCATCCTCAACATGGATGGACGGGCAACCTAGGTAACAACCAATAACAAGATGACAATAATCTAGTACAGCTGATAAATTAAAATTTTGGATATTGGAAGTATTTGCAGTTTGTGCACTCATTGCCAAATGTTAGGTTAGTCTCCAATCCATCTGTTTCAGTGGTACTTTGAGATCATCCACTTTGTGCATTTATTGGCAAAGGTTAGCTATGTCTCCCTTCCATCCCCGCCCATACCCCCAATTATTGGGGACTTAATGAATTATGCTATTGTTGTTGTTGAAGTATTTGCAGTGTTTTACATGTTTTAGAGAAACAGATATTCAACACTCTTGAATGTGCTCATATCTAAAACACAGAGAACTGAGTTGTAATGAAGAGCTGATGATGATGATGATGATGATGCAAACTTATTGAGTTATTGTGTGATGGTGCTGGTGGCCATACAGCAAAGGATAGCAAATTATCAGAAACCAAACCACATAAACTCACCCATTCTCCAGGGCAAAGGGAGCGATAAAACTTTGCGAACCTCTCACATTCTCCAGATTCTTCACCCTTAGCAGAGACACACCTGAAGTTTTCAAAATTCACAACCTTATATCAGTTCCAGGTATTTGAATTCGCACTAAAAGTCATTATCTCCAAGTACATAGGCAAATAAAACCAGCAACTGAAGCATACAGTCTAAAGCATCATATCAATTGCATAGGAAAATACATCCAGCAACTGAGGTAGGTTCCACCAAAGTTCTTTTTTTAAGTTTTCTTTCTTCTAAATATTTAAGGGAGTTGGTTTTGTTCAAGGTACCATCCAGAAAAGTGTATGGCACACCATGTTTAAATATTTGTTTATAAATTTTCAGCCTGCTCCTACTTCCCTGGAAACATGTAGAAACTAAATAAGAATTATTTCAAACCTCAACTCGCTGAGACTAGAATACAACACTTTTGATTATTGGAATATGACGATAGGTGAGGTTGTTTGAATCTAAAATGACCAGCATAAGATTTTCATTTGCTCATGTTGTGTAAGACTATAAAAAACAGTGATAAAAAATTGTGTAATTTCTCTATGCACTTTAACCCATCCTAGACATGGAATTGTGACATAGACTATTGTCACCTAAATACAAGATGTAGGTTTGCATCACACAAGGGCGGAACTAGAAGTTAGATGTTGGGAGGCAAACTATAAAAAGACATATAATATAGTAAAATTTTAAAAAATGGGGGCGAGGTATAATATTTTAAATTACTTTTCAGAAAAGGTGATTTTTTTTCTATCGAAAGACTGAAATTCTAGAAACTTTTAGGTTGCTCATAATTTACATTACCTATGGAATTCAACGTAGCGCGTGAAACAGTGCCTCGTTTGATTTGTTGTTGGAAAGCGGAAATCAGCAGGAGCAGTCTTCAGTTCAATCTGAAAGGACAAAATCAATAATAGATATGAATATCACAAGTATCATCAATAACAAGAAAGTCAATTAGCTAAAAATCTAAAAGTCCAAAAGTACATGATCTTTTAGTTTCCAAATGTCAAAAGGGAAACATCAATTCATCACAAAGATATTAAAATATGGACTCATTTAGAACCATTATACGACAAAGTAAGCATTTTCTTTCCTGTCCTTGTGGTTTACTCAATCTTGCAAAATAAAATTTACAAAGCACTTACTAATTCAAGAAAGCCAACTAAGATGTATGGCTATTCTACAACTGCAATTTTACAAGATTTTAGCAGCAGACCAACACCAAAGTGATGAACTTTGTCATAGTTAAAAATGTCGAGAATCAGCATTTCATATTTCACCTTAAATTTTCAGAAATACCTCAGCACTACATAAATCTCAATTACCATTACATATGCCTTACTTTTCAAATCAAAATTGCATTTCATTGCTCAATCAAAATTGCATTTCATTTCCAATCAATTGTTTAAGAAGTTTCTCCACTACATCTACATCAAATATCTAAATCATAAGCTCAAATTTTTTTAAAAAAAATCTAATTATATTACCAACATAGACATCAGATACAGTAAACATAATAGATATATATTCTAAAAAGCACAATTTTCACTCCATAAATCAATTACTTACAATGTTATAATTATATAATCATTTATACAGATTCCAAACAATCATCATCAAGTCTAGGAATTCCGTTAAATAATCTCATAATCGATTTCCAAAAAAAAAAAAAAATGAAAGCAAAATTAAGGACAAAAACTAGAAAACTAGCAATCTATATATTTGATTTGAATCTGTTTCAATTGGATTTTGACCTTACCTTAACCTCAGACATGGTTGCGATGATGAGATCACTGGGAAACGATGAGGAGAGGAAATTTCGAATTGGCGAGCGAGATAGGCAGTTACTGTCAAAGTCTTTTGGGTGACCAAAATCCGGTTCACACGGTGTCCAGTTATGAACCGGGAATTCTTGTGTTTTTTTTTTTTCTCTTTTGCTGTAAGAGTTAATACCGTTTTAGTCACGAAACTATTTACGCTTTTTTCGCTCTTTGTTACGCAAATATTTTTTTTCTTAAATATATCACCCTTAATAATTGCGTTTAACTAAGAATAAATTGCCAATACTTTTTGTGAGTTTTTCGGTCAAGTTAAACATATGTCGAGCATATTATTGAAAATATAGAGATAGAGAAGTAAAACTACTCTAAACTTATTTAACTCCCTCTTAACCTAGAATTTAATTGTGAATCAAAATTCGATATGTAACCCGATTAAGTAAGTTTAGAGTAACTTTATTTTTCTACCCCTCTATTTTTTAAGCATATACTAGGCACATGTCTATCTGGCCAGAAACCACCGCGAAAAGTAGTGACGGATTAATTTTAGTCAAATGTAAACACTAGGGTGATATATTTAGCCAAAAATAATAATTATGTGTTAAAAACCGCAAAGCGTAAATAGTTTAATAACCAAAATAGCTATTAACTCTTTGCTGAAAAGCCGGACAAAGACGAAAACATAATGTTAGGTACGTGGCTCCAGTGAAGACGTTTTTTGTTTCATACAACCGTTCAGATTTATTTGAAAATAACACACACTCTTCTCTTGAGAACACTCGTTCTTCTCTTTCTATTATGTTCATAAAGAGAAGAATATGTGTTTTTTTCAAATATTTCTCAACTGTCAAATCACAACATCTGTGCACTAGAACCGGACTGTGCATTTTCTATTAGGTCAATAAAAATGCTATGTATGTAACAATATCAATGAACTAAAGATATTTCATAAGCTTGGACTAATCTCATTACTCTACATGTATAATACTTGTATAGCAACATTGATACGCAAAATCTATTCTAGCAAGTGTACTAGGTCAATGTTGTAGTAGTCAAGGTCGATCCCACAGAGAATAATGATTAATTAATTCCTAGAGATGAATAATTCTACGATGATCAAAAGCAAGTAAAATAAATCCAAATAGTTGATGGTGATATGATTAATCTAATTAAACTAAAAGAAAGCAAAATAACTTTAATATGTAGTTTTGATATGATGAAGGTCTAAGGCACATGAATTCACTAAATTAATAAATATGTTATCCTAACAATCAGTTATTCTAGAGTGTGTTTGGTTAATCGATCAATTTCTAATTATATCTAATAACCTCTTTCAAGGCCTATCAAACCTATTCTCATGAATAAACCAACTATATGTCTATGTTGATTTTAACTCATAAAAATGCATTAAACATATGAAATTAAAGAGATCGCACAAACCATACAAGTATATGTCTATCTTGCATGCAATTTGTGTTTAGATTATTTAACCCAATTAACAAGGTCAGCTGTCGCAAATTTTCCAAGTTAATGTAAAGACAATTTAAACGGTGATCAATCATCTAAACGCATTAAGAACAATAATCTAAAATTACTTCCACACACTCATCGAATAACAAGATCACAAGAATAACATATAAAATTAATCTAGCTACATCATGGCCTTAGATTAAAAGTTTAGTTCATGCTAGAGAAGAAAATAATAAACAAAGTAAAGAAGAGAGTATAAGAAAACATCACTGTTTCGATTAAAGTCTCGAACTTTAAATTGTATCAATCTCCAACAGCAAAGTAATAATGAAAGCTTGAATCTTGTTCTAACAAATGCGTAAAATAAAGAACTCTCAAACCAACTCTTGAAGAGAGCTTAATTAGAGAGAACAAAAACTAATGAATGCTGACCTTGTTTTCCTAAGACTAGTATAGAGTATTTATAGCAATAGAAATCTCCTAGCTTAAAGTAATTGACATATATCAAAACTCTCCCTCCTTTAAAGTAGTAGACATAAAATACAACTCTTCAAGCTCTTTTAAAGTAGTTGCCATAAACCAAAACTCATCAACATCCTTTAAAGTAACTGCCATATCTTCTCTTCTAGTATGTAAAGATGTCTTTTCAATTCCAGCAGCTTCTTTCTTGTTCTGCAAGTCCGGTTCACTTTTAGGCTTCAAAAGTACTATTTTGCCCCTATAATTAAAAGCACAAAGAAGTGAGGATTATACCATTCTAAGCTCAAAACGCAACATAACAATATACAAAATTGCTATTAAGATAGACAAAATAATAGACTATATTACTAGTTATCAAACATCATTGGGCAAAAAAAATTCAAAGGAAATGTACTAAAAAAATCAGGATAAAAAAACATCATTGCTCTACATATATAATTTTATTGGTTTCCTAGGAAATGTACCAAAAAATTCAGGATAAAAAATAACCCTCCTCACATAGTCAAAAAAATCAGGACTCTCCTTTCCTTTTATCTCATTTTTTCTTTTTTTTCTCAATCCGTACATAGTCTAAAGATTGTGTCACACCCCGTAACCAGGGTGATGACATGTCAGTGCCCCATTGGTCGGTGAGACACCAAAGCCTACTATACAGAGTTACTAAAAAGGCAATTCTTTATGCATTAAATCCAAAGTAAATGTTTAACAGCAGAAATCTAAATACATAACTGAAAATGAATCTATCTATTACATTATTGGAATAAGTCTAAGTGTTCTAAAAGAAATAACTGAAAATGAAATAAAGTCTAGCAACTACGTAAATTAGGATCACTCCTCAAATGGCCCTTCCCAGGTATCATCATCGTGAACAAGTTCAACATCTACATTACCTGCACAGTAAAAAGCGGATGGACTGAGCTCTGGTGCTCAGTAGGGACCTAAAGCAGTAATATAGATACTGAAGATTGAACAGAAACAGAACAGTAGAAACAGATACAGATAATGCAGATGCCCGTTTCCCAAAATACCCCTATGGAAGTATATGCAAATGACTCGTCCCAAGTCTAGCAAGACTCAGAACTCAGTGCAGGACAGTGCAGTACAGGATATATCAGAACAGAACAGAGAGTTCAGAACAGAACAGTGGACTGCACAGCTGCGGTTTCAGAAAA
Organism: Vinca minor; assembly: GCA_026122235.1. NCBI lineage: Eukaryota > Viridiplantae > Streptophyta > Magnoliopsida > Gentianales > Apocynaceae > Vinca > Vinca minor. Next base: position 4,564,252 of record JAOCZM010000291.1, read on the forward strand.
ATGAGTTTTAAACTTGTGCCAAAGAATGCACTAAACAATATCCAACCTCCCCAACTCATATGAAACCAAATAGACTCCAAGCAAACAGCAATTAAAGACCCAAAACAAATGTTCGACTATACTTATCAAATCTGACATCCCATATCGGAATTCATGACATGAGCATCCTATACTACTCATGCACAACAAACCAATAGTCATGTCAGACAATCGAGTATAAAACAAACAAGGACCAAACAAGTAAAGAACAACAAATAAGCTAAACAACTAAACTCTTCACGTCTAAGCACTTCACACAACCGAATCCACATCAAGCACGTCTGCCCTACAGTGTTCTCGATTACACAATTTACTTAGACGTTACGAACTTAGTTATCGCTATGACACTACAATCCCACAGTCAAGCTCAATTGTCTAATCAGACCCATAATCACTGCTAACAGCCCCCATGTAATAACCCAATGAGGAAGGGCAACACAGAATCCACACAGAAACCGGCTGAATCTTTCCCCCGGCTGGAGGCCCAAAATAAAGAATACGTCCATTGTGTCATTGCCCACACATGAGCTCCACAATTAACTGTTAGCAGCCCCAACTTGTTTCTCCCCGCTAGGGTCCGGGTCCACATATCCACACAGAAATCCACACAGAGATATCACGAACACCAGGTTCTAGCGATATATAAATGGGACGTATCCTGCTACAGACCTTTCATACACAAGAGCTCGAATGGGGCGACGACTCGGTCGACCAAACCAATTAGGACAAAACAATGAAGACCCAAATAACTCAATTACAGAAAGGACTCCAGCAGTCCACAGAACAGTTCAGATACATTCCAGAAACGGTTTATAAGATTTCAGCAATTAATGAAAGCGATTGAAATTCAGATATAGACCCAATTAATCCAAGACTCACAATTATCAGTTAATTATGAAAATTTACATAAGACAATCATAAGAACGCAGTAATGAATTTACAAATCAAATTATAATGAATTTAAATCATACCAACACAGTTTATACAATATCGAAAGCAGTAAACACAATTTGTGCAACTATTTTATAAATTGAATAGTTTATTCGCTTTTACTGTGCAGTAACATGCGAGAATTAAATGACGTAGGGTCCCTACCTCTTACGAACGCGATAGGACACAGAAATTCGTAATCAGTCCTGGCAGCTTACTCCGAGGGTGATAACTTTCTGCTGGAACCTCCGATTCACGATCCGTCTGCGCTCACTCGAAGGTCTTTTCATTATCTTCGAATTGGTATATTGTGGGTCGAAAACGGAGGTCGATAACCCCCTCAAACGTCGTGTCGAATTTCTGGGCAGAATATATAATCGCTCAAAAAATCTCTCCTGGCAACCTACTGCCTTTTGGTGTTGGAGCACGGATTCCGAGGGAAGACAAGTCTCCTGCTGCTCCCACGCAGCTGAGAGCCGCTACTCTCTCTCCTCTATTTCTTCTGGCGCGGCTGATGCAGAGAGGGAGCCGCCTCCATTTCTTTCTATTCTTTCTCTGCTTTTGGCTTGCTTCACGATTCCAGAGAAATGGCTCTGATGCCCCTGATCCCCACGAATTGCCTTTTTCTTTGCCTTTGATTGGCCCGATGCCCTAGACACCCACACAGCAAAGTCTTCAATCCCAGTAATCCCACCAAATGCTTTGCCCTCTTTTTTTAATTTTCTTGTTTGCTGCGGCTCCAGAGAGAAAGCAGCTTCATTTTCTTCTTTTGTTTTTTTTTTTTTTTTTAATCCCCTGTAACCCACGAACCCCTCTACTTCTTTTTAATTAAATTCTATTTATTATTCAATTCATTTAATTTTCATTCCAATTATTTATTTAGGTGAATAATAATTAAATCCCCCAACTACTATACGTGAGCGAAACACTTTCTCAATAAAACGTACACAAAAATAATACGTAACATGTTATAAAAATAATTTTACACGTAATCACATAAGCACACGAAATAAATTACGTCTATACAGTTACTCGCGAATAATAAATTACACGTCAAAAAATCACATACGCAAAAGTTACGGTTATCACAGATTGAATGACTACAAATATTTATTAAAATTTAATAACTTACTACAGTCTCTCGTTTTATTTATTTTAGTTTTTTATTTGTATGATATGATTAATAATTTTGCATCAACATCATGTGGATGAAGCATTTCCCTTACTGTCTGTTTTTTTATGACATCTCTATTCTAAATTTATATAAACTTATCTATTAATATGTAGTTGAAAATGCTCAAGCCATTACACTTGCTTAATGATGGAAATAATATAAAAAATTATTAAAATGTATTTATTAACAATAATTTATGTATAATTAAATATATTTTGTATCGATAAATGCTATCTAATCTGAAGGGAAATTAGAGAATTCATTTCTGACCATGAAAGCTAAGCTAACTCGAAACAAATTTCTCTAGAGTTGTCTTTACTTAAGTTGATCTTTTTATGATGCTATTTTAAAATGTACTTAACCAGTCATGCACTTAGTTAAAATAAAAATACTATGTTCGAACAAATAAAATGTTATATAAGTAAGTATACGTTTGTTTAACTATCAAGGTAGAAACTATATACTCGTTTAAGTTAGGGATTTATCTCATCTCATTAAAATCGGAATGACAACCTATTCTTCTATCTATTTTCCTATGATAAGTGAAAGGTGTCTATTTTGTGTCATCCTTTCTCTTCCCCTTCTCTTCATGTTCATATGGTTGCTAGTCACCGGGACACATGATTGTCAGAGTATCCTTAAATTGCGGAAACTACAGATGGAAGTAGATGTCGCCATATTCATTCTCTTTGTTGCGAGTAATATCGTGGTCTTCTTCAGATCTAAATTACGCGTACTAGAACTTTTCTTAATTATGGTACCATCGATATTCATGTTGACAGTAAGTCTAGGACTTGCGTCGCGGCTCCTATGCGGACCTTGAAAATTCCGTACGGTGCGGGCCACGATCTCAGTCGTTGGATTTTATACTTTTTGATCCAACGACTGTATTAAAATAGGGGGTATTTTAGGGATAAACTTTGCGTGTTACTTTTTGTTCCCGAAGAGAGAGAAAAGTTGCGGCTGAACAAAAACACATGTTCTTGGTTATAGAACGTGTTCTCTAACGAAGAACATGTGTTTTTGTTCACCCGCAACTTTTCTCTCTCCTCCTCGGTAACCCAATCGATGTGACGGTTACCGAGGAGGAGAGAGAAAAGTTGCAGCTGAACAAAAATACATGTTCTTCTTTAGAGAAGAACCAAAAACATGTGTTCTCTAAAGAAGAACATGTGTTTTTGTTCAGCCGCAACTTTTCTCTCTCCTTCTCGGTAACCCAATCATTTATTTGTAAAATTACATATGTACCCTTCATTATATAACATTTGTTTTTTTATTATTTTTTATTGTCAGCCGCAACTTTTCTCTCTCCAGATCTGGACCGTTCAAAATTCAATCCGACGGTTAGGATGGTTTCGCAAGTGCGGAACTTTGGGCGTTCCGCACAGGAGCCGGACTGCTAGGACTTGTGGGAGCTTTCAATATAGAAACTCGTGCCATGCCTGGTTCTCCAGGATGGCTCACAATAAAAGTACGTGACAACGAAAATTGGAATGAGATAAAGTCCTGCATATATGATGAAACAACTTGTAAGAATTTGGTCACAAGCCCATATTTGCTTCAGAACTATGACTTCATCTCCAAATTAGCTCCAATCGAGGTACTTTTATGTTACTATATTCTTATTTTATTTGTATATATTCATTACGTAGAAAATGGACTTGTGCTTAATTCATTCCCTCAAAAGGTACCTCAAGAGGGAGAAGATTACCCAATCCTTATAAAGAATAAATTTGCTCACTAGCTAATCGATGTGGGATTTCAGGACACCCCTCACGGCCAGAGCTGGACATCTGGACCGTGAACAATAATAGGGCCCAACATCGAACTAGGTGGCTCTGATACCATGTAGAAAATGAACTTGGGCTTAACTCATTCCCTCAAAAGGAGTTAGGCCCAAGTCCATTTTCTACATGGTATCAGAGCCACCCAGTTCGATGTTGGGCCCCATTATTGTTCACGGTTCAGATATCCAGCCCTGGCCGTGAGGGGGGGTGTTGAAATCCCACGTCGACTAGATAGTGAGCAAATTTGTTCTTTATAAGGATTGGGCTATCCTCCCTCTCTCGAGGTACATTTTGAGATAATTAGTTAGATCCAAGTCCATTTTCTACACATTATACTCAAATGTTTGAACTAACTATGTGTGAAATTATTAGTATTCATTTCACTACTAATCTTTTAAAACATTAAAACATGGGTTTTAAATGAATTTATACATAAAATAGAGGAAAGTTTTAAAGTTACATATTGATTAGACCTCTTGATCTACAACCTAAAAAAATGCAATATTTAGATAAATTATTAGTTTAGCCCCATTTTTGACAACTAATTATAATTGCTATGGATATTGAATATTTGCAGTCTGGTTGTTGTGTTCCACCAATAAGCTGTGGAATGGAGAGTGTAAATGCAACATATTGGAAGAAAGGAAAAGGAGACATTGATACATCAATCCCTCATGATAAAGATTGTGATGTTTGGGAGAATGGTGAAACTAATTTATGCTATGATTGCCAAGCTTGTAAAATGGGGTTTCTAAGGCCATTGAAAAGCAAATGGAAAAGAATTGGGATTTTTCTCATTGTCTTATCTTCAATTCTCATTATAACACATCTCATCCTATTTGTTGGAACAATATTAGAGAAGTTTGGGGGTAGTAGATGCAATTTTTTTATTTTTTTTAGTTGTTTAGAAAATATTTTTCTTAAGTAATTAGTTGTTCTTTTCAATAATTTGTTAGAGAAGTTTTTGGGAAGTAGATGGAGATTTTTCCCTTTTGTTTTTCAGTTGTTTAGCAAATAATTCTTTCATAGTTAGTGTTTATTTTTCAATAATTTTTTATGATGGGTAGACCATTTGGTTCTACAATTTGATGAGTTTTTTTATTATCTTTTCTAGTGGATTTATTTTGTTTCTCTGAATTGTCTATTTTAATGATTTTTTATTTATCTGAAAATTTAAATTATTTTATTATTAAGTAGACTCTTAAAAACGTTTTTGCAAGAGAATCTGCAATCACTATCTAACCGACGAGCTAGCAAATTCCATTTTATATAATAACTGGCAAATTACATGAAAAATAAGCTGCACGGCGGAAGCCTATACAATATGAAAATTATATACAATATGCTCCTATCTGTTTAATTTGTTGTTTAGGAGAATTGTGTTTAGTCGAGAAACAATTTTTGGCTGCTAATTAATGAAACGATCAAATGCAGTTTAAGGTAGAGAATGATTTCACTTTAGTCCACAAAGTTAAAAATGGGCATTGGCATTTGGGTGAAAATCATCTGTACACGTCTGTGTACTCATTCATTCATGTGCCCAACCAATAAGAATTCGTTATGTGATCATTTTTTTTAATTATATATATACATGGTGAATTGTGATTGGTTGGATACAGAAATGGGTACACATACGGATATAGACGATTTTTTTTTTTTTTTGCGAAAAAAAAGTTTGTGTGGGTTCGGCTCCGGTCACCAACACGGGTCAAAGCAGACCCTAGCGACCATAGGTACAGACAATTATTTTCCTTGGCATTAAGCAACGGACAACACACCACAGCTCCATTGCGGAACGGGTATTTGTTCTGAATGTGCGGAACGGATTCTCAGCTGTTGGATTAAATTTTTTACGGCTGAGATTGATTTAAAAAAAAACACTTGTTCTCATTTTGAGAATACATATTCTCCGAACACCTATTTTTTGTAAAAAGACCTATTTTTCACGTAAAAAACATTCCGCATAGGACTATTTTCTTTAGAAAAAGATCTGCATTAAATTGTGAATTTTTCCTTTTTGTTGAACAAATTGCGATTTTTTTTTTTTTAAATAGTAAAATAACTAAAGAAAGAAGTAGAGATATTTTCATCAATTAAATTTAATTATTCTGCTTACATCAACATTTTCTTAATAGACACTAACGTTCAAACTGCTACTTCACTTTTTTAGGCTTTGTGAACTAAAGTGCAACTACCCGATAACTTAAGGGGACTAAACCGCATTTAACCCTTAATGAAATTCCAGATTAGAAAGAAGAAAAAAATAAAAATCTGTGTGTCTTTAGCAAAACAAAACATGGCCAAATAGGGGGGAAACGCTCACTTTGTAGCATTAGAAGCGTCATAAGCTTGTGTCCAGGCAGGGTTGCCACCGGCACCAATAACAGCTGCACCGGCAGCTTCCACAGGAGGAGGAGGTGCAATAACTCCACCGCCATACGGATCCATTCCATGCGCGATAGCATTGGAACCCATCTGAGAGGGTCGTCCATAAGGGTCAACATATCCCCAGCCTCCATGCTGCACTGAAGGTGGATAAAATGCAGGTGGAATGATGTAGGCACTGCCATAAGGGATTGGAGCTGCTTTAAAGAGAGGATTGCTATTAGCCAAGGCATTAAAAATCGATAACTTGATTAGGGAATTTTCAATTATATAAGCTCTAAACTGATACCGTTTGCTGCTCTCTTCTCAGCGCTTAATACTTCAGCACGCAATCTTTCCATTTCGGAGGCCATGCCCACCATGTCTTTCTCCATAATTTGCATTCTTTCTACTCTTTCTATATTTAAACCTTTCTCGTACTCAAATGTCACACTTTTTAAAACATGAAAATTGCATTACTATCGATTAATAGCACAATGTAAGAGACAAAATCTAAAGTAGAGCATGTATAAGCAGGAAATATGATATTGATTTGAGTTTTATAGAATGCAAATGCAGTATTTGGTATTTAGTTATTAGGACATTTTAATTTTCCGAAAAAGGGGGGAAAATAAAACAGTAAAAACATGTATACTATCAATAGAATATAGTGCTTGATTTTTAAATTCTCGATGACTTCTATATGAGATTGTTTTGTTATCACCAGTTGTTATACGTTGACGATTTTAAGCTTAATTGTCTATCTACAATGTTTTAGCCCTCCTCACAAAGAAGTCTGGTTATAGAAATCATGAAGAAAATAACAGTGGAAAAAACCACTCGCTTAACTCACCGTAGTCTTTGATGTTCTTGCCGCAAACTATCAAGTTCAGCATGCATTTCTGGTAGCCTCTTGACATCAGCACGGGCTTTCTCCAATTCCTGAGTGGCCTGTTCTATTTGTGCAATTAGCTCTTTTCTAGCTATTGCCAAACTCCTGGCCTCAGTATGCGCTTGTTGCAGGTCCTTCCTCACACGATCACCAGCTCTAATACCGGCTTCCATTTTTGTAATCTTATCCACCAAAACCCGAACCTGTATATCAGTCTCTGTCCTTGTACTTCTTATATGTTCAGAAAGTTTATGTATTTCTTCCTGAGCAGAAATAAGATCCTGCCTCAGTGCCACATGAGTGGCTGCCAATCTATGGTTGTCTCCAGCGAGTTGTTGAATTTCCGCTGCCTGAACAGCCAGCCTGTTCTCTAAAATTTCAGGAGAAGGAAGTAGTTCTGTTGGACGTTGGCCATGCAGTTGGGCACGGTGGACCAAAGCTGAAGCTGGTGTAGGACGGCCTTCATATTCCGGTGGTATATGCTTTCTTGAGGCCATCTGTGTAAGCCAACCACCTCAAAGAAGGAGAAAAACAACTTATGTGACGAGTAATAGAGACCCCTGCAGCATAAAAGTGAATCGCTCAGTTCGTACAACATAATTCATCAAGATCTCCAGAGTCCATAGAGAATGTGATGGCGGAACATAAATCCAAGTTATACATGGTGTTAAACTAGCAACGCGTCTAGAACTTAAAGCTGAAAGAAAGTAACTTTCTATTCATTTACATACTAGATAATACCACCGTGCCTACATGAATTCATCAACATATGCCTCTGCTAGGGAAAATCCAATCCCACGACCGTCCTTGTGAGACTGGCCCCACAACTCCTCACATTAATTGGGCAAGACTTACCTGCATATGTTTGGCTTCGCTCAATTAATGTGAGAGGGTTGTGAGGACAGTCCCACGAAACGGTCCTAGGATTAAGTGACCCCCTGCTAGCCCCCCTCCCAATTATTTTTTATCATTTTTATTTGCTAGATGCAGTTGCTCAAGAAATCCATCAAATCCAAACATATGATAAAATCTCATAATTGAAAATGTTGTGCAAGTGAAACAGAAAAGAAAAAGAAAAAACAGACAATCAAATAAACAAAAAATGCACATTAAAGAACCATTTAAGTTTTCACAGATTAAATGCTCATATTTGTTTGATCAAGAAAATTCTTTGACCATCCCTGAAGTAACCCCAGAGAAACATAAATCGAACTATAAATATTATTCTTTACATAAAAATTAGAAACAACCCACAAAAGATAAATGGAAAGGCAACAGATTTTACCTGAATTTGAAGCGAAATTTGGATGGAAATTGCAGAACTGAACGAGAGGGAGGGAGGGAGGAAGTGAAATTTGGAGAATATGGAGATGACAAATCATGTCGGTCCAACAAGTTTTGTTATTTCAAGGCCCAATAAGGGTATAGCCCAATAAGAGTAGGACTACCGTCTGGTTCGGCCTAATGACCTATAAAATTCATAAAATTTACACATTTTTTATTTTTCTAAAAATTTATCTCAAATAAAAATTGAGGAATTTAAGAAGTTAAAAGAAAGATTTAAACTCAGGACCTTGACATTAATTATTAAATCAGTGCGTCATCGATAAAGTTTACATATTCTATTTACAATAAATTAAAATAAGGCCAATTTGATTATACCTTAAGAGAGGGAGGTCTTCCCAATCCTTATAAGTCACATATATTCTTACAAATTAGCTGATATGGTATCTTTAACACACCTCTTCATGCCTAGAACTGTACATCTAGAGCGTGAATATCAATGGGTGACAAAGTTTACATATTCTATTTACAATAAACTAAAACAAGGCCAATTTGATTATACCTTAAAAGAGGGAGGCCTTAGTTAGTCCAGCCTTTGAGCGAGATCCAATTCGATGTAGAATCTTTAACACATTCTCTCACGTTCAGAATTAGACGTCTTGAACGTGAATATCAATAGGGACCCAACATCAAATTAGGTGACTATAATATCATGTTAAAAATTGACTTGAGGTCTAACACACACCCTCACGCCTAGGTCTGGATATCTGGGTGTGAATATCAATTGAGCCTCAACATCGAACTAGGTGTCAATAATACAATGTTAAAAATGATATGTGACTAACTCAATTTATCAAAAGATACCTCAAGAGGAAGGTTGCTCCATTCTTATAAGTTACAAATATATTTACAAGTCAGACGATGTGGGATATTTTAACACTATTTGAGGCTAAGATTGAACCATTAGTTTTATACACCTCAGCCTCCAATCCAGATGTTTCTCATCCATCACAAACTTCATTTGCACTATGTCTAAAGCTAATCAAACCACGTTTCCACCTTTCCATTTCCCATTTTATATTCATTTCTGTAGCACATTTTTTATGTTTCAACTAAAATAATACTTCTAATGCATATCAATATATTTGTCTACTCGCACAACCCAATAATTAATAATTTAATGAGTTGTATCTATATATTTTTCTGCTATGTATCTATATGTACAATATATACTGATGATATACAAGACTCCACTACGGTAGTGGAATTGTAGGTCGGCACAATCTCCATGCGTTACCCTTTTCGTTCACAGACTTTGCTTCATTTTAGAGTCAACCTTATATCACTACATCTCCTATATGTTTTCAATGATAATATGCACTGTCCCCCACTACTACATCTTTATTCTTTAGGTTGCCGACTTCGTTTTTTCAGTTCAAATATTATGTAACATTTTATAAAATAATTTTTTATTTCCAACATTTTTATACTATAAATAGTTGTACATTTCTGAGTGTGAAGCACCACAAGAATCCAAGGAAATATAGCCTAGTGCCAAAAATATTCTTTGGCTTATTTTGCATACAAACTTGCATTTTTGTTGACTAGGGTTTTGAAAATATGACTAGGGTCAAAGTCTTAGTTCTTATTGTTGCCTTGATTATTTCTTCCCTTGCTGTGTTGACTAAAAGTCGAGTAGCAAGAAAGGACCTAGGTCTTGACTTGGGGGGAGCTGGGAGGATTGATATGGGGACTGGAATAGGTATTGGTTTAGGAGGTGGAGGAAGTGGTTCTGGAGCAGGAGCGGGCTCAGGCTCCGGATCAGGCTCTAGTTCGAGTTCGAGCTCAAGTGCTAGTTCTGGTTCATCAGGTGGTGGTGGTGGTGGTGGTGGTGATGCTGGTTCTGAAGCTGGCTCCTCTGCCGGTTCATACGCCGGATCAAGAGCCGGCTCAGGATCAGGAGGTAACCGTGGAAGAGGGTCGGGTCGAGGTTCTGGATCAGGACGTGGAGAAGGATCCGGAAACGGCGGTGGCCATGGTGAAGGAGGTGGGGGTGGTGGTGATGCTGGCTCTGAAGCCGGCTCCTCTGCCAGTTCATACGCCGGATCAAGAGCCGGCTCAGGATCAAGAGGTAACCGTGGAGGAGGGTCAGGTCGAGGTTCTGGATCAGGACGTGGCGAAGGATCCGGTGAAGGATCCGGAAACGGCGGTGGCCATGGTGAAGGAGGTGGGTCTGGATCCGGATATGGTGAAGGAAATGGCAAATAAATAATTACTTGTCATTTCTATCTTAATCAACAAAATATAAATGTACTAATATGCATGTAATTGCACTTTTAGCAATGAATAAAATCCTAATTAAGTAAAATTTCAAGTGTTATGTACTTTTGCTTTATTTGTATCTTTTGTCTGCATGATTGTACGTTTTGTGTTGCATGCTTTCTTCTCACTTTGTAGTCTGTAGTAAAATATAGGTTACATGATCAATTGTTGCATGGCCTTCTTTTGCAATAAAATATAGTGTTATAAATTCATAATGATTGTGTTATAGTCTTAATTTGTCAATTTGCAGTAAAGTATCAGGTAATATGATTCGCAGTAACTTTAGAAAGTTGTATGATTTGGTTGCAAGAGAACTTTGCATGGCCAAAAAATAAAAGTGCTGGAAAATGACATTTGTGACACCCCCAAGTACTCCGTCAGGTTTATTGCGACTGAGTAAGGTATTTGCGTACTTCTTGGCACTAATATATATTGAAGCTCGAATGTTTGGTAAAAATCATAATATATATATATATATATATAATGTACATGAGTTAGAATCTTAAAAGGCAAACAACAAAAATTGATAATAATTTTTCATAAACAGATATGGTACATAAATATTCAAAGTTACACAATAATGCCCACGTCTTCATCAAGCTCCAAATATAGACGGTCCCGAGGTTATTATGTCAATTTCCTAGTCCGTGTGATCTGAAAACGTGACATAAAAGCACGTGTGAGGCAGAAAGATCAGTGAATTTGTTGTGTGCCAATATATTTTCAAAGATCGTTTAGTAAATGTTTGCATATGTTTTTCAAAAATATTTCCAGTGCAAACAAATCAATTTTCCATCAAGTTTCAAAATCAAATGCAAAAATCGCATGAAAGGTTGAGGCGCAGTCTGAAAGTCAGAGTTAATCAAGACACATCGGGTGTAGCCTCTCAACCCGAGTTTTCAAAACAGTTCTCAAATCAAAGTTGGATTCAAATGAGACATGTCCGAATCTCAAAGTCATTACCAATCCGACACGAGTACGAGCTCGATTTTCCATACATTATATTTTCCCAAACTAAAACTAGGATACGAGATTCTTTGGCACCTACCAGCTCTTATATGGTGACTAATTAACCCAATGTTAAACCCCTCTTGACTCTCTGCGGAGCAACAGAACACCTCGAACATGGTGTCTCACACAAATAAACGCAATATTGGTTGGGTCGAACCCTCCCCAAATACTACGCCCATCTTCAAATGGTACCACAATTCAAACCAAAGTCTATGCATTTCATGCTAGCTTAATAAACCCTAGTACGTGTTACTAGCCATGTACAGTGCAATCCATGATGCTTTGGGCTATCGAAATATTTTTCAAAGCATATCCAAATCAAAGTTGGATGGAGCGGGATTTTAATGCAAAATTTTAAAATCAAAAGGTCATGTAAAGGTCATCCAACAAGATCATATTCAAATTGAAATCGAAACAATCACCTATTTTTCAGTCTAAATATACAAATATACATAATTTCTTAAATATACCATGACAATGCACATACACGTATTCAAATGTTGAGTGGCCTTCTAAATTGAACATTGAGTTGTGACATTCTTTTGACCTGGTCTTATTATTAATATATTATAGATTAAGAGAGAAAATCAAAGATAATTAACAGAATATAATTTATCGTAAAACCATGGACAAGACCGTCTTTTACCTATAATTTGCTTTGACATGATACTTGTTGCTCTGACAATATTATTATTTATTAGTCTAAAAGAAATTTTTAAATCCCGTTTACTTTTTGACGATTATAAAGGAAGAAATTTCTAAACCACGAAGCTCAAGGCCCAATACCTCTTAGCTAAAATCGGCTTGAAAGGCCTTATAATAAATGGACTGATCCAAACTCAATCTCCTTCAAGACTGGGCTTAAAACTATGAACTCGGTCCAATGGGAACCCTACTGCTTGAGCAGACACACCCTCTAACAATATTTACACCCAATTCAAGGCTTTTTTTAGTTTCCAAGCGGAGCTTACTGCAATTCTTGAAGGCGTCCGGTTTGCTAAGGTTTTTGTCAATACTAAGCTGCTCGTGGAGACAGACTCTATGGAATCGGTGAACCGTCTATATTGTGATGAAGAGGATTTATCTGAAGTTGGCCACATTGTGTCGCTTGTGAAGGAAGAACTCTTAGTTTTCCCTTCATTTAGTGTCCGGCATGTTCGTCGTACTAATAATATTGTTGCGCATTTATTGTCTCATTATGGTACTTCTCTAGAGAACACTCGTACTATACCAGATTCTTGTATTCCTGCTGTTTTGGCGGATATTCAATAAATCTATTTTTCCCTCAAAAAAAAAAACTTTAGGGCACTTTTTTTGGATTTAACTTATTATTATATAGATTTTTTAATAAAAAATAGTATTATCAAAAAGAGGTTAAATCTTAAACTTGTAGTTTTATGTTGTAAGTGCTAAGTTAACTACACTATCTTTTTCTAGCTTTCCATGGCATTATATACCCTATGTTATATACTCAATTCAACTAAACTATTTCATTTATACTTTAAATATAATTTAGAATAGCTTTCCTATTTGAAAATTTTTATTTTCAAAATTTAAAAATGTGTTAAGATAAAGTGAGACACGAGAAAAAATAATATATATTCTTTGAAAAGAAAAACAATTCAAAATCAAATGTACCACAAGCCGCACTGAAGACACTAGTAATTATAAAAAATGCTAGTCAACATTTATAATTGACTGTGCTCGCGAGACAAGTTCAACATTTTTTTTTTTTTTTGGGAGTTCAAAATTTGTAACTTGCCACTTACCAAAATGAATTTCAGGAATTATTGAAGCAAGAATTAAGTGATATAGTTGGTTTTTATAATTTGTTTGCATTTAAAAGTTTGTGTTTGATGTGGAAAGACAATGCAATCTAAAATCAACCCCTTCCCCATGTGAACCTAAAATGTAACTTTATAAATAATGTTACATGCTCTTAGAAATCAATAATATTTAATTGCAATCAAGAACTTGATCATAGTTCAAACAATTAAGGAATACAAATGAAAAAAGAATGACTAATTGAACATATAGAGATCCCCCCAGGTCGTCTGTCGATAAGTCTTGAACGCTCCACTTTTGGAACTCGCGTCTGCACAAGTTAGAGGCTCTCAAGGGGCTTCAACCTCCTCTGACTAATACGAGGCGACTCTCTTTTGCTTCTGCCCCCCCCCCAAAAAAAAATCTGAAACATGGTCAAGCACTATCTTGTAAACTTTTGTCAAAGGATTTTAATAATAAGAATCCAGCTAACAAGTCACTAAGTTCAATTACAACTAGTTTAAAGACTTTTTTTTTGGCTAATATTATAACTTGAACCAGAACTGCTTGGTCAATAATACTTTACTTAGAAGCAATGACCACAATGAGATCAACTTCTCTTCTCATAAAAAATTAATCAATTTTTCACAATTTTAAATAATCATTTTAGTTTTGTTATTTACAGATTTTTTATTAGTATATTAATACGATCTCAGTCGTTGGTTCAATAACTATTGACAAAATATTGTTCTTCAATAACTATATTTTCTTAACTGGCAAATTAATGACAATGATCCAAATTTTGATATCGTAACATAAAACCAAATAGTCAAATAACAAGTGAGTTATTAGTAGATGGAAGGAGTATAGAACTATAATGCAGGTAGAGAACATAAAGATGGGGTTGTGAACATTGAACGAGTTGGGACAAAATAAGGGGATGATGAACACGGAATGACAGTGAATTTCAAATAGAAAAGGTTTGTCAATTTTGACACTCCCATTATTATAATGGCTTTATGGCCAACCTGTCAAATTAAGACTGGTGATTGAATTGAAGGAGATGAAATAAAGAAGGGCAGTTGATGGATCGAGGGAATAATTGTTTAGAAAGATTCCCTTTTTTTGTCTATCCGTTTGGAGTATTTACCGACAACATGATAACTATATCCGTATTCGGCCTCACGATTGGCCTGCAACGTTACTGTTCAACGAGGAGAGTCTGCCAATACTGCTCTTAAATGTCGCTCTCAGCCACGGGAAATCTAGCAAGAGTCGAATTCCACCAAAGGTAATTGAACCCTCGTCAACGGCGTCAGTTTAAGCAGTTCCAACCAGCTGCCCCAGAGCTCCGGGTTAGTTCTGATATAAAGGTTCTGTATGTGAGAAATGAACACTCATTTTACACTAGATCAAACCACTTCTATGGGAAATTCGTATATGGATTAGGTCCACATGGACCTTTTGGTTTAGAATTAACCACATGATCATCACATAATTGTCTCTCTCCTCATTATGTAGTGACATGATCAGTTTGAACCACGTGGTCCAATGGACCTGATTTATATCAAAACTATCCCTCCTATTAGGGTGAATAGTAAAAGTGTTCCCTTTTAAGTAAGTCGATGAGGATTCGAATTTCAACTTTTACAAATTAAACAGACCTAGTTGAGAACCAACATACGGTTTTTATGTGATTTAGTCAATGTGACTTGCTTTCACTACAAAAACTTTGCATTTTGGGGGTGGGGGAAAGGGTGAAGATCTATATAAGGGTTTTCGAAATGGAGACAAATTCATAATACAAATGCCTAAAATATTAGAAAAAATAATACATATAAAGTAGTTTTGAGAAATATTGGGTGTGATAAGCAGGGGCGGTATGAAAATGTAATGTTAGAAGGCGTCAAGATGTTTTGAGAAATTACAATACAATAGTTTTAAAATTTTAAGAAGGGCTAAAACAAAACTTTAAAGTCCAAAAGGTATATATAGAGTAATTATATATCTAAATATTAAACGGATATCTCTTAACAATTTGCTTAGTGATAGAATAAGCAGCTAAATTGTCATTTCTCTTAACAAAACTCATAGTTGCGCCATGCGTATTCAAACGAGAACTAATAAAGTGAACAATATAGGACCAAACTCTGAGAAGTCTTCATCGTGATCACTAGCTCGGCCAACAAGATCCTGACAATCACTTTCTAATATGAAGAAAGAATAGTGAAAACGTCGGGAAAAAATAAGGCAGCAACATTAATAGACGGTTGAATGTGAATGCTTGAATGGGAATCGTTACTTTGCCTATCGACCTTTCGTGCTGCACTCTTGCTTGATTTGCTCTTTCAAATGGCTGACGACCAGCAGTCAGGGGAACCCACCTCTTGCCGGTGAGGTTTCTGCTTATGGCCTTTTTTGCCTAGTCTTTCATCTGTCTTAAGGCCAAGTGTGAGATCGATTTAAATCAAGTCTATGATTGCCCGATCCTCATTT
This sequence comes from Vinca minor, assembly GCA_026122235.1. Classification (NCBI taxonomy): domain Eukaryota; kingdom Viridiplantae; phylum Streptophyta; class Magnoliopsida; order Gentianales; family Apocynaceae; genus Vinca; species Vinca minor. The sequence continues at coordinate 4,580,315 of JAOCZM010000291.1, forward strand.
ACTTTTTATGAAAGCGATTCCTAACACATTTTATTTTAAATGGCAGGGAGGGGTCCCTCAACCAGAACCACATACTCGATATGCATAGGAGATAGAGAATTATGAACCCTGTTTTACAAAAGCCGTAAGACATCTCTAGCGGCATCACGTATTATCACACCAACACCCACGTTAGGCGGAAATCAAGATCCCTCAACATTGACCACGGAAAAAAAATTACATATTTTCATTTTGTGTCTCGTTCTCTATCCTTACAAATTGATAATTATTACGTGTTCACTTTTAAGTCATAAACACATGTTCCACTATTTCTTTTAAGTCATAAGTTTTTAATTAAAAAATTAACACATGACAAATTTTTTTTTTTTTTTTTGGGAACAGAAAATGAAACAAACTCCTACCGACTGACCCCTAAAGGAGGTGGAGACCAAATCTACATGTTTATTAATTAATGTAAAATTCTTTTTGGCAAATGTTTAATTAATGTGAATTACTATACTATCATATTTCATCCTTACAATTCAATCAAAGCTAGATATCATGGCAAGCGAAATCATCATGGCAGTACATGAAAATTTCTTATTTAAATTTTCTTTAAATATATATATATAAGTGCGTAATGATGTAACAAATATGAAATGATTGAGGATCCTTCAAGTTGAATGTGCATATTTTTTTAATACAACTAATAAAAAAAGTGAATATTTAATTTTAACTAAATACGCTATTAACAAAATTGTTTAACTGTTAGAGTATGTGATGATAGCTATGATGGTGGGAAAGCTTTCACACCCTAGGCCCTTAAAGCAAATGGTGGGAAAGCTTTCACACCCTAGTATTTGGATGTAATTCAACAATTTAAAACTATCATTTAAACTAGTGGTGTAAACAATTGTTGAGTGAGTTGCGTTTGCTCAAACTTAAGGAAGAGAAAGTGCAAATAGTTTTCTTTGTTAATGAGGCAGAGCTCAGTGAGTAAATTCATTATGAGTATTGTTGTAGTAGCCTGCTTTTTCTCGTTTTGAACACGTCAATTGAAGATAGATTTTGAAAAGTCGTCTTTGCCTTGAAGACGGATTCCAAGAATCTAATTTGGCCAAAAAATATTTTTCCCAAAATTTCGTGGTTATATTCCTACCGATTTGTGGTTAATATGGTCAATTTCTCACAAAAGAGAAATTATTTTGGCTAAATCGGATTCCCGGAATTCGATTTGGTCAAGAAAGACGGATTTCAGGAATTAAATTTTAGTTTATCCTAACAATACACTAAAATACCATAACACTTTAACATAAAATCGGATTTTAGGAATCCGTCTTCCGTTGAAGACGGATTATGTAAATACGATTTCTCCAAAAAAAAAAAAAAAAATCCTGACCGAGCAGATTTCCAGCCAACCAAACCTGCCAATTCCAAAATTAACTTTCCAGGCAATGCCAATATCAGAAATCTGATTTGGCCAAAAAAAGAAAATCCCCAAAACTGATTTATGATATGATTAATCTGATTTATTATCTAAGTATATCTAATTTAGCCAAAATAGGAGAAGGAAAAAAAAATACACACTCAACCCCCGATTATAGGTTCATTCATCCATAAAAAAAAAACCAAAAAGAAAGGTCCATAGCATGCTATAGTGACAAAATGTACATATTTGTATGCTCTAATAATGTGATATTCTTGAGTCATAATTAAAACTACTTTAAAGGAGCTTTTTGCCGTACTAGGAAAAATTTCACGAAAAAAGTATTTTCCAAAATTTGATTCAATAATTTATTTTGATGTTAGTCATTGCCTAAATAATTTAAATATAAATAAAATTATTTATTGTAAGATAAAGACTGAGATGATATTGAACAAGACCTTAAAATATATAATCATAAAACCATGGACAATGTTGTTTAAGTACGGAATCAAATAAAGTATCTAACTTGTATTTTTCAAGACAGAGTGGATCCACAAATTTTGACAACTTCAAAAAAAAAAAAAATTGTTATCAGAAATTCAATTCTAATGATAGTGATTTGCATGGAAAAAAACATAATTCTTGATTAAATCAGGAAAATCTTAATAGATTTCTGCTAAACTTTTGAAAAATAAATTACATTTTCAAGGAAAAAAATATTTTTACAAAATTTCATCCAACTATTTATTTAGTAGTTAGTAATTACCAACAAAAGTGAAGTATAAATAACATCAATAATACTTGGCTAAAGACCGAAGTGAGATGTGATTGCATAATACCTCAAAATTCATAATCATTTAAAGATAGGATAACGTATAGTTTAAATAATAATATCTTGATACTTGACTCGTATTTTAAAAGACAATTCGATTAGACCTAACAACTTTTTTTAAAAATAGTATAATATAGAAGTGAATTCTAATTCTAATGATTTATTTAGAAAAAAACAAGAAGAATTCATGATTTATCTGAAAAAAGAAATTTGTACCTCAATCGATTTAATGTTTTACCTTTTTTACCTATTTAGAAAAAAACAAGAAGAATTCATGATTTATCTGGAAAAAAAATTTGTACCTCAATCGATTTAATGTTTTACCTTTTTTACCTATCTCAAATTACATATCACATTTTAGAATATTCAACGCTATTACTTTTTCAATATTATTTATAATTTAACACGCAACTAACTACTAATTTTATACCTTTTCTTTTATAATAAGTTACAAGTGCAAATGTTATAAATAATATTAAACGGAATTAACATACATGCATCCACAATAATACTACTCCTTATGCCATACCACTTTTTTTTCTTTTCTCTCACTAAAAAAATAAAGAAATCCCATATCCAATGTACTACCACTTGCTCACATCTCTTTCTTTTTTAAAGTCTTCAGTAATTGGCTGTCTTCCTCCTCCTCTCTCTATACACGTATCCTCCACAATTCAGTGCTTCTTTGACTCCAAAACAATTTTTTAAAAAAAAACAAAAAAAAACAAACAAGAGTAAAGAACTATTACTATCTCCGTCACAAATTATATGTACCACTTTGTATTTTATACAAAAATTAAAGTTTTAACAAATTTTAGAGTGGAATATAATAAATATCAAATATGATCATATTTAATGTTGCTTCCAATTTAATTCTACCTATTTCTATCTCTCTCTATCTTTTTATTTCCAACATTTAATGTAAAAGGTAATATTGAAAAAATCATTATTAATGATTTATTTATTTAGAAAGTGGATAATTAATTTGAAACATATTAAAAAGGAGATGTGGATAGATAATTTGGGACGGAGGGAGTATGTTACTAAATTATTTACATTTTTTATTTTGACACAACTATTTTTTTGACTAATTATATCACTATATTATTTATATGTGGCCGAAAACAAACCGCTACATTTTTTGCGGTGTGTCTAATTTAGCCGAAACCACCTTCAAAAGTAATGATATTTTATTTTTATCTACACTTAAATACTAGATTTTTATAATTAGTAAAAATTATAATTAAGTGATCAAAAGAGTAAAGCGTAAATAATTCTAAATAGCTATTTACACAAACAAAAAAAAAAATATATATATTGACATTTGCCAGGCACTCTTCTTCCTTCAATCTAGCCGTCCTTTAACGCGTTCACGCGTAGAATTGCCTCATCCCCCTCTCTGTTATTGTGGTCTCCCGCTATATATATACCTCCTCCCTCCCTTCCTCTCTTTCCTTGGTAGATGCAGGCTTTTCTCTCATCTAATCACCTTCTGCATCTGTTTACCACCCCAATTTCAGAAGGAAAAAAACCCCACAAAAATTGTATCCCATTCTTGAAAATCATTACACAATTCTGTTCTGTTCCCTCTTATTATCCTTTGATTGAGAAAGAAAAGTTTCTGTATTTGTATTTTCTTTCAAGAAAAAAAAGATGCCGTCTTTGGAGGAAGAATTGTTCCCGTCGACACCTGGGAAGTTTAAGGACAAAAGTTATCTGAGTATGAATCGACAGTTCGGTAGATGTTTCGCTTCGACGAGTACCATGTTCTTGTGGGCACTTTTCTTGATTGCTTTAACGGCGTCGTATTTGAGTTTCCAATCATTTATGGATTCAAGTACACGCTTTTTCTCCTCTAAATGGGGCGGTCTTCATTGGGAGAAACAAGTTCGTAATTCCGCTACGATCCACCGGAACAATGGGTTTTCCGTTCTTGTTACCGGCGCCGCCGGTTTCGTCGGTTCTCATGTCTCTCTTGCTTTAAAGAAACGAGGAGACGGCGTCGTTGGACTTGATAATTTCAATAGCTATTATGATCCTTCATTAAAGAAAGCAAGAAAATCCCTTTTGGATTCTCATAATATTTTCGTTGTTGAAGGCGACGTTAATGATGCCCGATTGCTGACGAAACTTTTCGACATTGTTCAATTCACGCACGTGATGCATTTGGCTGCTCAGGCCGGTGTACGGTACGCCATGGAGAATCCCAATTCTTACATTCATAGTAACATTGCCGGATTGGTTACGCTTCTTGAAACCTGTAAGAAAGCCGATCGTCAGCCGGCTATTGTGTGGGCCAGCTCCAGTTCTGTTTACGGGTTAAACGAAGGTGCCCCATTTTCCGAAGCGGATCGGACTGACCGACCCGCTTCTCTCTACGCTGCAACCAAGAAAGCCGGTGAGGCAATCACTCATACTTATAATCATATATATGGGTTGAGCATTACCGGGTTGAGGTTCTTCACGGTTTACGGGCCATGGGGAAGACCCGACATGGCGTATTTTTCGTTCACAAAGAGTATTTTACAGGGGAAGGCGATTACGATTTATCGGGGCAAGAACCGGGTTGATTTGGCCCGTGATTTTACGTACATTGATGATGTGGTGAAGGGGTGTATTGGGTCGTTGGATACGGCAAAGAAGAGTACCGGGTCGGGTGGAAAAAAGCGGGGTCCAGCTCAGTACCGGATTTTCAACTTGGGTAATACGTCTCCGGTGACGGTGCCGATGATGGTGGGGATGTTGGAAAGGCATTTGAAGGTAAAAGCTAAGAAGCACTTTGTGGATATGCCTGGAAACGGCGACGTACCGTTTACTCATGCGAATATCAGTTTGGCCCGTAAGGAATTTGGGTATAAACCCACAACTGATTTGCAAACCGGGTTGAAGAAGTTTGTTAAATGGTATCTCGCTTATTACGGCTACAATCAGGGCAAGTCTGTATAGATTTGAATATTATTTTTCCTTTTTTTTTAAAAAAAAACTTTTCATTTAAAAAATAAAAGAAAAATGAATTAGGGCAAGGAAAATCCAGGTAAGAGGGAGGGGTAGGGGTAATGTTGGAAAATTAGGAAATCAGAAAAGAAAAGATGAATAGAAATTACTACATTCTTTCCTTTAGGGATGAAGGGAGTTGTGAAAATTTGATAAAACTCCTTTTTTTTTTTTTCCTTTGGTTAGATATTTGTATTTGCACTTTTTATCTTTGTAAAGTAAAATCAAAGCATAACAATTTGGCTTTGGCCCACCCACATTTCCTCTTTTCTCTTTTTTTACTGTTAGAGTTCCTTTTACATTTACTCCCCGATTATTGATAAATTAACATGTTGGCCAATTTTTATTTCTTCCACTAAACCTAGTAATATTGTGCTTATAGTTGTTATGTTACTCAATACATTATAGTTGATCTTTAAATATATTGATAAGTAAATTTCATTTGTATAAGATTTTTAAGTACCTTGATTATCAAGCTGGTAAATCAAAAAAATATTTTTAGTATATAAGGTGGTGAATGAACATTAAGGTGAGGGTAAATATTCGCAGCTACGGCAGCATACCAATAATGATGGACCTCCCTCAATCAATTAGGCAAATGGACAGCTAAGTAGAAGAGAGAGATTTATATACAATAGGAATCTTTGTCCCCGTCTGGTGTATCATTCAGTGTTCTACTAATAAGAAATTAATTTATGTTAATTTTATAAATAAAAAATTATTACTTAAAAAAAATAGTAGAATCTGTATGAAAAAATGAACATATAACAGTAACTTATTCGTGGGCACAAGGAACAAAATACAAAATAAGAATGAGACAAACGATTTTGTGCCATTTTTTTCAGGATAATTCTGATATGGACTAGGTTTATTGGAACATGTGGTTCGAACTGGCCACATCACTCTAAAATGAGAAGAGAGATAATTATATAGTAATGTGACCAGATTATGTACCACATGATTCATGTGAATCTGCTCCATATTAGAAAAATCCTTTTTTCATATATATATATGCTTGCTAAATAAAGCATGTATTTATGCTTTGAAAGACAGGTATACGTGAGGATGAGTAAGAATGGGTCCCATCTCCATGTGATTAATAATGATTTATTTATTAAATTTCTCATTTTTGCTTTTCTGTAGCCGTTGGATTGACTAAAAAACAAGGGCGAGTGTCACATCGAATGGCCCAACTGTAAAGTTCCGATTCTTATTGCTTCTGGCCTTTTCTTCTTGCCGACAGTTTTGGTTAATTGTTCATTAGATATTCTGGGCTTATTATGTGCCTTTCTAGTGGGCCCATAAGTGTGGTGAGTACTACATTTTGTACTATTGAATTTGTTTGGGGCTTCGCCATTTGTCAATTTTTGTGTCCTTATTAGCAATTATTTTAAACTTATGAGTTTAAAATTTTTTAGTATACTCTCTAATATATAGCTTAATACATATGTTAAATTGCACTACTTTTAAAAACAATATTGAATTAAGAAAAAATTATAAGTTTAAATTAATTACATAGTTCAATATTACATAGTTTCTCTAAATTAGGCATCAAAACTTGCACTAGAATTTTTTTTGGGTCTGCTCGGATTGAGTCTCTAGATGAAATTTTGATCTCAATCTCAAATCAGTCTCAAACTCAAATCAGATTCTAGATGATTTAGTGTTTCAAATTTCATTTACAGACTCAATCCAAAAACAGTTTGGACCTCAGTTCAATTTCAAATCAAATCAAACTCAAACCGACACAATCCAAGTATACTTTCTTTTCTTTCACAATTATCAAATGTTGTACCTTTGAGATTTAACAATTGATGAATGTTTATAAAGTAAAGAAAATCAACTTCCTTATGTGCAATAATCCTAGTGATTATCTAATGAAACCGTCACTGGAATTGAGATCTTATTCAAAGAGAAAAATATATTGTCTCCTGTTTAGGCTGATAAATCCACGAAAAATTACTATATCCTCAATTCAAAGAAGAGAAATGAGTTTGGATATAAGTAGCTCTAGTTTAGGGTCAGATGAATGAACCCCCGGGAGCTCGTATGCGAGTTGGTTTGACTGCCCTAACTATGGCGGAATATTTCCGAGATGTTAATGAACAAGAGAAGTTGGCTATTTTGAGATACTATATTTTGAGATACTAAACAGGGCCAATTCAACAAAACGGGGGAAGGATTTCTTTTAGGATTAGGAAAGAAAATTGCTTAGGCATTGGCTTTGCATCCACCGACACTTTGTATGTCGTTTTCTCTTTGATTACAATATTAATTTTAGATTTAAATTTACAATATAAATTTCTCACGATAATCATCTTATCATAATTTATAATTTTGTGGATGTTTGGCCCTAGACTAAAAATGATTCTTTTTGTTTTTGTCATATTAAAAATACATACTAAAAGATGAATATGTGGTTTGATATAATCACATCGCTAGCTCTCTATTAATGTCACTCATCTTTGTTGGCAAGGAATGAATTGAATTTATTTTTTCTGTTGAACTAATTGTATTAAATATTAACTCTGAACATAATATAAGTTATTTAAGTTATTAAAATATAAATTAACAAAGTACAAAAATAAAATATTTTTTATTCAAATTATCAATATTATTCACTTAAATAAAATTAGTAGTAGACTAATCCTATTTAAAAGAATAATATTGATATTTTAATTAAAAAACAGTATCTAACTTTTTTTTCTTCATTTATTTATGTTATATGAAGTTGAAGAAGTTCAATAATTTAAGAAATTCTATCAAAGTAATTTCTTGCCTTATAAGGTTGTCACTGCTTTATTTTCCAGGTAGATAACTGGAAAAGATTTCTATAGTGGAAAGCAATCAAATGGTTTATTTATACTTGCTGATGATATTATTTAATATATGGTGTGTATTAAATATCAGAGAGTTGCGTAAAGTTATAGGATGTTATGTAAAAGCACGCGTAACACTAAGTCACTGATGATGGGACATGTTTCATGTTTTAATGTATTTAATTGTCACTGTCGATGTGAGGTTGTGTTGGCGGATAATCTGTAAGTATATTTGTAAGTGGTCTATGGTCTCTAAATTTGACCTGTAGTGGTGACATGAGCCAAACTCACCCAAACTTTTTATTACTAAAAAAGAAAAAAATAACTTCCATTTGGAGCCATTTGTTTAATTGGGAGTAAATTTTACCGAAGTTGAAATTTGTTTAATTAGGTATTGGTTTTCAGTACGAGAGGGTGTTAATTTATGATGTGATATTGCAAGTTATCATTTAAATAATAGAAAGAATAAGACAATCTATCAGGTAAAACTTTCAATGTTGCTTTTATTAGTACTCCTTCGGTTTAATAATATGTGTTATTCTAGGTATTTTCGTATAGATTAAAGAGGTGGGAGACAAGATATTTTTTTACTATTATACCCTTAAGTTTTAAATACTCATATTATCACTCTCATTTTATTCTATAATATGGGTAAGAATAATTTCAGAAAAAATATCCTAACAAGTTGAAAAAATAATTTTATTTTGAAATGAGAATAAGGATGTAAAATTACATCATCTATTAATGAAACGGAGGAAGTTAATTGGAATAACTTGTGGAGGTACATGTTTTTACACATGTTTTTTTTCATTATGTGTTGTTCCAAAGCAAGATTCATTCGGGAACAAGAAACTGAACGTGCGAGAGAGAGAGAGAGAGAGAGATAGGGATCTAGTTACGTTAAAAGTCATTTAAGAATATCCTACAACATATGGAAAAGAATTGGAGTGCATAATAAATGGTGCACCTCAAGTTGTTAGCTAGCTATATCAAAGGTCCAATATCCCAGTGGGGCATTGGCCGGCCCGTGATCGAGAGGTCCCGGATTCGATACTCTCTCAGCGTAGAGGGTAAAGCTTTAATTGTCTTTTCTTACAGAGTACTCTTACTCCTCTGCATGAGGTGTTATCCCTACGCTTTACGAGTTGATTCTCTCACTTTGGGGGTTCAGCCTCAGGGCGTTCAAGTTGTTAGCTAGCTATGATGTATTATTAGCATATATACCTTATTCTTGAATAAAATGAGTTTTCTTTACTATAAAACAATGCATAAGAAAATCAAAGTATTTAAAGTATATTGAATATACTTTTCCTGTTATAAATAATATTGTAAAAAGCCAGATTAAACATTTGTCAAATGTTGCGATCTATCAACACCATCACAAGGCCATGAGCCCTCAACACTCTAACCAGATCCATTGGATGTGTGTCCTAAAAGATATGTTAGTATATTTTTAGGATTTACTGAAATGCTATTGCTACTGTTTTATTGTTATAACAGAATTAAACAGTGCAGGAAAACAAAAAATCAATAGACTGTTATTGATTATTAATTTCCCAGAAAAATAAACGAAGCAGTACCAAAACAGTAAAACTCAGCAAAACAGTAAAGAAATAAAACTCAGAACCTTAATCAGCTTTGGATTTAAATCCTGGACGAGTTAGTAGTACACCGCTTCCCCTTAAGTTTAATATATTCGCCTTTATCGCTTCAGGCCTCTGGAACACTGAACTCCCAAGGTACAACGCCCACACACATTGTTAACTGAAAGAAGCAGTAACAACAACTTTGAATCTCTTTTTAAACAGTAGAACTCTTAGAGAGAATGATATGAAGTGCAAGAAAAAATTGTAGAATGCAGAGGGAGAGGGGAATTTAGGATATCATTTTCTGGCAGAAGAGACATCCTTTCATAGGATGCAAATCCACTTCTAGTAATTGTGCAGCAATAACCAAGGTGTAATGTTGGTTGTTACATTCAATCACATTCATTTGAAATGAATTGCAGAAGAGTGTAACTGTCAAACAATAACAATTATACTGCCATAACATACTGACTGTTACAGCTTTGAATTGTATTATTACTCCAGTAATTCGAAACCAAAAATTCAAACCAATAGCAAAACTTTGGCTGATCAGGCCCGCACACAAGTTCAAGCTAATTTTGGGGCATAATAATGGCCAGACATTTTAAACTCATGTGGACCACTTTTCCTTATAAAGTGATTTTCATTTCCATAGGTTTCCCATGCGGGATGTGGGTTTAAAATACATTTACCACATTTCAACAACCCCACTTTACGCCAATTTATCATTCACACCATGAATTGGTTTTCTCACATGTTATATATCATCGCAAAGCTTGCGCAACCCACTTCGTGATAATCTCAATAACATTCAAAACCGAGCGATGCAACATATAATAATATTGACTCAAACATGTCCTCACGACACTTTAATTACAATTTAATCTTTGAGAAAAATCAGTTTCACCAACAAGATATAATTAGAAAATTTTGGGCGGAAACTAATTGGCGGTGTTTGTTAATTATATGAAGTCCATATTAAGAAAAGCTAGTGTAGTTAACTTAAAATAATAGATTATGAATTCGACATTTCTTTTCGATAATAATAAAAATTTCAAAGTACACACACACACACACACACACACACTATATATATATATATATATATATATATATATATATATATATATATATATATATATATATATATATATATATATATATATACACACACACACACTAACCATTTAACATGGGCTTGACCAGTATGGACTGGGCTATGTAGCTGATTTAACAAACCCCTATAATAGGTCCCATTCTTCTACCCTTTCCTGGAAGTCGATGACTATTCATAACTATTACCTTGACTTCCTCCTTTTAAATTACTACTTTCATAAACCTGCTATGCTTCTCTCTGATTTTTACATTTTGGTGGATGAATTGGCTGGGTTATCGAGCCTAAAGTAGTGAACATGGACTCATGTTAACGGCAATCCAATTCGCCGATGAATTAGCTAGGGGAGTAAAAAAAATTGGAGTTTTTCTATTAATAGGGTCGTCCACGTAAAATTGTATTTAGATCTCTGTCTCTTATTATTAATAGCCTACATATGTAACTCTAACTTATTGTATCTCGATATAGTAAAAATATTCTAATTTAACAGCGTTCCACACAGTTTTTTTTTTTTTTTAATAAAATGAGTTAACAATTTCGTGTGTTTTTCTTTATCGTTTTCGATTTTGTTTCTCGCACATTATTTCAGTTTTTTTCTAACATAATTAACATATACTTCTCCTTTAGAAGATTGATCTATAAATCAACAAAAAAAAATTACATAATACAAATTCCAAATAAGTAAATAAATGCGCATTAAGCAAACATAGATACCCTCTTCATTTATGAAAAGTTTTATAAGTTTTAAGTTTAAACGTATTCAAAATAAATACTTGCAATAAATTGCTCAGCAAAAAATTAATGATCTTATGTAACTGATAAACATTCAATTTCCCTTATTAATATATAGTTAGAAAAAAACACAAATTCTACTACAAAATTCACTCATTCTAATTTTTTAAACACCTTATATCATAATGGGAACAGAGTCAAGAACCCTAGGGCGCTTCTCCATTGTCCTAACGGTGTTAATAATCAGCAGCGCTTTTATGGTTCGTCCAGGATTCACCCAAGACGTAAAACAAAACAATGCTAAAAATACCACAAAAATAGCAGACGAATACTTTCGCGGTCTACCTGGAAAATTGAAAGACAACGTAAGAAATTGTCTTAAAAGGATTTCATTAGAGTGCGGTGAAGAAGTTGTGGGTTATATGGTCAAGAAAACAAATGTTACTGATATTTGTTGCCATTACCTAGTGGAAATGGGATTCGAATGTCACACTATAATTGTCAATGTCTTTGCTAGTTCGCCAGCGGCACAAGGAATTGCATGTGAACTTACAAAGAATAATAGACAAGTTTTTGATCATTGTGTTGCTGTTGAGAAGCAACGTGGGAAACAAAGACCTGGACCAATTCTTCCTTGATAGAAAGAAAAAAATATATATATAAATATTGTTTTGGGTTGATTTTTCTGTTATTTGCTTAGATTATCAGAAAACGAGATTGATTGGATTAAAAATTAAATAGTCATCTGAAATAATTATATTTGTGAAGATTTATGATAGATGCTATTGATGCGAAATCTTCCTGTTCAAACTTGTTTTTAGAAACTCGGTTTGCTTTTTTTTTTGGTTATTGACCTTTTTAATGTACTATAAGGTTCTCTCATTACTGTCATTGGAATACAAGTGAAGAATATTTTTTACCGCACAACGACTAAGGTTTAGTAAGATCAGGTGATAATTATTTTTCTGTATAATTTTGGTGTATTTAGATTGCTCTAATATGAGTTTGATTTGATTTGAAACTCATACCGATGTTCAAATTCTTTTGAATTGAGTATGAGTATTAAACCTTAAGTTTTGATCATTTAAAAGACTGATTTTCGTCTAATCGTCTAATTTAGAATTAAAACGAGAAATTTAAAACTATACTCAATTTAATAGGACCATTTTTTTTTGGAAATAAATCTTATATGTAACTCAATAAAGTGTTAAAATATTAAAAGTTCAGGATGAAAGTCCTCTTAGCTACCTTAATAGCTTCCAAATTTTATATACAGAGTGTAAAATAATATTTAAGTTTAATCCTAAAAGGCAGAAGTAAATTTGTAAATATTTTCATCATGCTAAATAAGAATTATCCATTAATTATAAAAAAGCCGAAATCATTACAATCAAAGGATAAAAAGAACATGCATGAAAAAATAAAAGTTATACAAATGGTGTAGACCACCACGATAACGAGATAAAAGTCCACACCCTGGACCGGGTAAACACTACAAAAAGTAGAAAAAAAATAAATACATAATAAAATTCTTCGCATCATATTCTCCAAAATCCTTGAACAGCAGTAGGAAGCTCAGTTCCAACACCTTTTTTGATGATGCAAAGAAAAGGAAAGGGTAACGTGAAGGAAAGAAAAAAAATTGATAAGGAGTTTAGTTCAAAAGGAAAAAATCTCTGATCTTTAAGAATTTACTTATAATAAAATTATATATTCGAATCATATAATTTTAAGGATAGTGAGCACTTCTTACCAATTCAAATTATTCAAAAAAAATTTATATCGTATTATCATGGGTAACTAAGTATTAGTCACAAAAATAAAAAAAGTCAGAGCAAAATTCGTCAGGAGCTGACGTGTACTAAATCCTTTCTTGCCAAAAAAAAATTAACCAAAATTTTAAGTGTTATGATTGACCCATTATAAAATTTTTGGACTAGTCTAATGCTAAGCCCTAACATATATAGTTTCAGTGGAGTCCCATTTTGCAAAAAGAAATTGGAAGAGGGAAATAAAAAAGAAAAAAGAACAAACTTATATTACTAAATTCGTATAATTATTATTATTATTATTATTAAGTGTAAAAAAATGAGTAGAGGAATTTGGAAATCATCGACATGGATGATAGTGTTCCCTTCACTGAGAAACAGCACTGCCGCTCACCTCAAATTCAATTTTAAACCATTTCGAACCAGCTCCACTCCCTCTTCTTCATCATCATCATCATCATCATCATCTAGGGTTTCTTCTCCAATGGCGGCAACTTCTCATTCTGCTGCTTCCTCAGACTCTCCCTCCGCTTCCTCCGCCATCGATTTCCTTACTCTCTGTCACCGCCTTAAGGTAGCATTTTTTTTATATGTAAAGTCTATGATGAAGTCTGAATTTGATTTTGATTAGTGATATTAACTATGTTTACGATTCAAGTACAAGTAGTAGCTTGTGTTGATTCAGTAAAATAATTTTTTTCCCCCAAAGTTGATCGTTAATTGATGAAGTTTGAATTTGATTTTGATATAATTATGTTTTAGGATTCAAATTCAAGTAGTAACTGGTGTTGATTCAATGAAGTTAATTGTTTTATTTGTTCTATTGGAGCTTTGAGCAGTTCTGTTGAATTGGATTTCGATTCTCCAATAATGCTGCATTGGCGTTATTTTGTTTTTGCCGTCTGTAAGGGTCACTGCTTATCTGTTATATGAGACTAAGCATCCACTCGTTTTATCTCAATAAAAGAAAAACAATCACAATGGATAATTGGCGTCTATCCGTTATTGATGAAGTTTGAATTTGATTTGATTATCCTATAACTGTGTTTATGATTCAAATTCAAGTAGTAACTTGTGTTGATTCAGTAAAAATAATTGTTTTTATTTTTCTCCAATGTAGTTTTTGTACAATTGTGCATCCAAACTGGTTTTTGATTCTCGAATAATACTGCATTGGAGTTATTCTGTTTTTCTTGCTTGTAAGGCTGCCTGTTTCTCTGTTGCTATATATGTGAGATACTGAGATTAAGCATGTGCTATAATTAATCACAATAAAATTTAAAAGCAAAAGAAAACATAGAAAACAATGTGCTTTTAATGTCAGAATGATACGGTCTGTTCCTTATAAATTTCTTCTGTTGTCGATTGGAAAAATTATACGCATATTGTGATATTTACAAATGGAAACAAGCAGACAACAAAGAGAGCTGGATGGGTGAAGAGGGATGTTGAGGATCCAGAATCAATTGCGGATCACATGTATCGAATGGGACTGATGGCACTTATTGCTACTGATATTCCTGGCGTCAATCGAGACAAGTAGTTTGCTTTCTTTTCCATCTTCTGTTTAATTTGCCTGTATTCAATTTATTCACAGCTTGAGGATGGAATAATGTTTGAGAAGTTCTTGGCTTTATTGTGTTTCAGGTGCGTAAAAATGGCAATTGTGCATGATATTGCAGAAGGTGAGAATGACTAACTAAGTTAGAGAATACAATAGGTTATTGGAGTTAAATGTTTCTTGCTGCTGATAAAATACTCTGATTTCTATTTGGTTGCACAAATGTGGTCTCTTTAGCTAATACAGCTACATTAAGGCTTACAGCATAATTTAGTGGTCATAATTCCCTTGTTTCTTTTTGTAGCTCTTTAGAATTTTTTATTTTTTTTCCTTTTGGTGGAGGAGAAGGGTAGGGGGATGAGGAAGGATGGCAAAGTAATATCATTTTGATCCTCAGAAGGCATAATATAAGTTTGCATCCTGGGATGAGTTGCCATAAATATGTAATGCATCTGAATACTTTGGTTACTTCAACTTTTCCCTGAAGAAGAAATGAGATATGGGCATCATATAGTCAGGAAAGGTGTGTGGTCGGGAGTGTAAAGACTTTCTAAATTGAAGTTAATTTCTTATGGTCAAAGGGCAAGGTAAGTAACTTCAGGACGTCCTTTTGACTCCTGATTAGATATCAAACAGTAGAAAATAGTGATCAAGAGAAGAGTGTGAAATCTTTTAGCCAGGCTGAAGGTGCTGACAGCTTCCATGCTTAGTTGCAGTAAATGTCCAAGAGAAACTTTTAATATGTTGCATGTTGTTATCTAACGAAAATTGAAATTATATGATATGCTTCAAAGAGTGTCCGCCTTTCATCTTTTGCTTCGCGTTTCTTTTTTGTCCTCCCTCATCCCTGGTGCCCATGGGGGTTGGTATTGATTAAGAGAAAGGTTTCTTGACAGAAGCTGGAAGTAGAGTTTTACCATCAAGGTTCATATGCTGTCAACTGTATGTTGACTTTGAAATGATACTTAAATTATTATGTTAACAAAAATTGAAAAGTTATAGCATAGGACAAGAAATGTTAACTTGGAAATTACCAATAAATGAGCATATATTTGAATGAAATTGTGCTATGTGGTTGTCAAAATTAACAAAGTTTCTCATGCTTATAGTAGTTGGAATTAGAAGAATTCTTTTCACTCGAAGAATAAAAGAGTTGACGTAACTTTCATTTTCCTAACTTTTTTTATTCTAAAGTTTCTTTTAGGATAGTACTGTCTTTAGACGATTCGGTGTTATCAATAGCGACGTGGAGTGGCCATATGCCACTACAGACTCATCCATAGCGTCGCTCATCAGTGTTGCGGGAATAGCGGCCGCTATTGCGGCTAAAATGGTGGGAATAGCGGTGCTATTTGGATAAGAACTTAATACCCCCTTTTTCCCTTTACAATAGTAAAAAACTTATGGGTAAATTGGGAATTTCTTGAATTAAATGGCTTTGGTTATGTTTTTATCTTGGATTTAATGACTTTGGTTATGTTTTTTTATATTGGATTTAATGATTTTGGTTGGGACTTTGTTTTCTTTGTTATATGGAATTTTTGTTAATTATTTATATTAAATTTCAAATAGCGCCGCTACCACTATCCCACTATAGCGTTTTTAGGGTCGGATGCTACGCGATGCTATCCGGGATTGACGACACTGAGACGATTAAGGTTTAGCTATTGCACTCGCATAAGGGTGTTAAGAGCCATCAGATACATTAGTGTTTTCATTAGTGTTTCATTTAACTTGCAAGGACGCATATTAAAGCTTAATACCTTGGAGATAGTGCTGTGCTGTGCTGTTCCTGTTCCTTATTTTTGTTACTTTTTTGTTTTCTAATATCTCATCCTTTTAATTGCTTCAATAGCTATTGTTGGAGACATCACACCTTCTGATGGGGTTCCAAAACTTGAAAAAAGTCGGATGGAGCGGGAAGCATTGGAGCACATGTGCAAATTACTTGGTGGGGGGCCTCGAGGTGCTCTCTCTCTCTCTCTCTCTCTCTCTCTGGTTTGGTTGCTCGATTACTTTATTCATGATCTGAGATCACAAGACATGACATCTTTTATTTCTGGTTCTCTCTCCCTATCTCTCTCTGGTTTGGTTGCTCGATGTACTTTATTCATGATCTGAGATCACAAGACATGACATCTTTGTTTCTGGTTTTCTGATATTGCAACCTTGCAGCCAAGGAGATGGCTGATTTGTGGATGGAGTATGAAGAGAACACCTCGCTGGAAGCTAAAGTTGTCAAAGATTTTGACAAAGTATGTTGCAATTACTATTATCACTAAAGAGGTGGCATTGCGGCCTAACATTCATTGAAGAGAGAGTACTAAGGATTTTGCATAATGATATCTGAATCATGTATCTTTTCTCATTTGCACTTGATTTCTACATAGACCATATCTTTTCCCAGAGATATGTTTGTGTTCATGCAATGTGTTATTTACATATTTATTTTATGAGCATTACTAAGTTAATTATCTTTTGTTTCTTTTAGGTGGAAATGATTCTTCAAGCTTTGGAATACGAAAAGGGTAATTGTCCCTCTGTAATTTGTTTCTTTTGTTCATGAATTCATCTTTGTAAATATATCTGTCTGTTTATGTCATTGTCCATATTTTCTCTAAAAATATGTTGGGAAATGATTTTAATCTATTTAATATTTTATTTTTTATTATTATTTCTTTTTCTTTCTGGGAACACTAAGGACATTCTTTGCGTTATGCAGACCAGGGGAAGGATTTGGAAGAGTTCTTCCAGTCAACTGCAGGTGTGTAAAAATAGTTTTATTTCCTCTGCTGGGGGGGGTTGATAAATGTTTTGGACCGACATTAAGCCTGTTAGAACTGCTGCACAGTTAGGATTATTAGTTTTGCCTGTCTTTTGCTGATTATTTTCCTTCTTTTGATCAACTAAAAGGATTATCCAAAGCACTCTATCATGTACTGCATACTACTAGGATAGTTCAAGAGATATATCCACCATATAGAATTATAAGTTGCCATTAGGAAATTGTTGTGACTCGTATAATTGTCTTAATAACCACTTCTCAAAACGTTTTTCTTGGTCAGTGCACACTGTTTGTGTTGAGTCCTTCAATTTATGCCCACTTTATCATGAATAACTGTACATCTGCCACATGGGAAATAGTATGATGATCCGCAGATTCTCAGTCACCATCTTGGGGCGGAACTTGTTTGTCAAAGCCCAAATGGTGAAAGGAAATTCTTGTAGATATATAGCAACAGTACAGTTATGTTTGATACGTTTCCAGAAACAAGTATATATAGACTAGTAATATACTGTTTATGGAGTATGGATTGGTTCGTTTCTCCTTAATCCTGCTTTTGGATTAAGAAAATTGGTCCTTTCCCATAGTTGGTAGATGATTTGACATAAATTTAAAGCTCAGTCTCACTTAACTAGAAGAATTAAAATCATAAAGATCCTTTATCATGACTTCTGCAGGGAAGTTCCAAACAGATGTGGGTAAAGCTTGGGCTTTGGAGATTGCATCAAGACGAAAAAGCCACTGATGTTGCAGGATCCTTGCTGTTCATTACTACTTTGATGATGGCTTTCAGCTCTTGTAGCGCTAGTCCCTGGTAATCACTGTCGTTAAGCCAAAGAAGTTAACTAACTCAGAAAACACTTGTTTTTAACCCTGCATAAGTAAAAAGCGTCATCTTTTATTTTTGCGCTAGAAAAAAAGCATGTACTCTCTCTATCGGCTTAAACTATTTCTGAATAATGTGATGAATGATGGTATTGCTGCTATGTTAATTAATTTCGAGAAAAGATAAGTGTGTTACTTATCAGCAAAGTGCCTGCATGTTTCCATTCTCAAATGTGTTTAAAGAAAAGACACCAATGTGCCTACATATGGGGGGTGCAGATTTGGTTAATTTTCAAACACTTCAAGTTGGTTATCGGGAAAGGACATAAGAAACATACAATGCAATGTAAATGCCCTTGTGAAATACAACCACTAGCCGTTGCAACGGGATCAGAGCCAAGCTCAATTGGGGAGGCGGCCACCTGCCGGGCTAGTATATATATTAAGCAGCACTTTTTTTTTTGGTAGGATGGACACATATTATTACTAGAAACAAACAGTACAAGGAAAAAATAAAATATGAGAAAATAAATACAATACTAAACAGAAAATACATTAGTCGTGCTTAATTACTAAAGTGCGAGAACTAAAATTCCCTCACTTGTCATGAAGCCAGTTGTGAGAGGTAAAGTCTGGGATGGATGAGAAAAATTGACGTTCATTGGAAGAGATGGTGCTTCCATAACGTTCTAACACATCAGCCACTTAATTGGTATGTTTGAAAATATGTATCGTGCTACTCACTTAAAGATGTGATAGGAGTGATCTGCGATCAAAGATAATATTAGTATATACTCCCTCCATTCTGAAATATAAGACTCTTTAGACAATTTGAGAAAATTAAGGAAGTTGTCATTTTTACCTAAACTTCCAATATTATCCCCCACCCTCCCTCTCTCTCACTTCTTTGTCATAAATAAAGGAAAATGTTGAGGGTATAATTGAAATAAATTGTTGACAACTAATAAAACAACCTTAAACGATAATTAATTTGGATACCTAGATATCTCCTAAACGACAATTAATAGGGAATGGAGGGAGTATTTATTTTGGCACAAGTATAAATTTAATATACTTTTGTAAATGCAAGCATTTTATGTAAACTCCAGTTATCAGCAAGTATTCTATTTATTTATTTTAGTATTATCCTAACCAATTAAACTAGCCTGATAAACAAATAAATTTCAAATTTGCAATAATCGAATTGGGCTAGATGGAGAAGGGCTAGAGGTTTTGGGCTAAGAGGCCCAAGACAAAGACAAAGCAACTTCTTAAAACCCGAGTCAAAGCTCAAGAAAACGACGTCGTCTGAAAACTGATTTCAATAACACAACCGAGGTTTCTGGAAACACAAGAAAAATGGTAGAAAAGAAAAAACCCAGAAGAAACCCTTGGTAAAGATTGCTGAAGAAGTTTCAGATTCCATCGGAAAAAATCAAAGAGACGAAGAGCAGTGAAAAAGATGGCGGTGATTGAAGAAGAAGAAAGTAAATATGAAAAGATTCCGGAAACAACGGCTGAGGATTCACGGCAGGGCGGCGATGATGGTACTGCTGTTGGATATAACTCCGATGGATTTGAAACGGCCAGCGAAACTGATCTCCATGATGATGAAGAAGAAGCAAAATTCGAAGATGAACGGAATAAAAGTAAAGGCAATGTTGATTTGAAGGTTGCTGCGGATGATTCATTGAAGGGCGAGGAAGAGCAGCAGCCACAAGATCGAAATTCGGAGGATAATGGAGAGAAAAACGATGAGGTAATAGGAGATTAAATGCATATTTTTTTTATAGGTTCTTAAATTGATATTTCCGAAACTTGTTTGAGGATGATTTTGTATCAAGGAGATTTTTTGGGATTTTGAATGTTTTATTTGCTTAAGATTAGGTTTTGATATTTGGCAATTAGACACGTGACTCTGGAATTTTAGACCTAATGGAATATCATTGGTGAACTTTTTAGTTTAAACTGACCAGAATAACATAATTCCTTCTTTATATTTGTTATCTCTAAAAATACCCTCTTTCGTTTGGAGCAGAAAGCAATAGCAGAAGCAAACAGTGCAAAAATTGAAGGCAATGCATTATTCAAAGATGGGATATATGAAGAGGCGCTGTCAAAGTATGAGACTGCTTTGCAGCTTGTGTCCAATGTATCCTCATCTTGTGAAATATGCTCTGTTTGCCATGCAAATCGCGCAGCGTGTTTATACAAACTGGTAAGTTCCCATCTCAGTTTGCTGGCTCCCTCTATGGTGATGTCATACATTTATGTTAGTTCCTGTTTCAAGAATTCTTTCCTCCTAAATGTGACATTTAAACCAATCCAGTTAAGTGGTTTTGAAGATCCCCTCCTGGACATTTTAGTTTATCATGTAACGTTGTCACTTAACTAAAGAAAACTGAACTTTGTGTTGTTAGTTCTGAAATGAACCTCAGACAACCAAAGCTGGAATATGCTGGCCAAAGAATAGAATAAAATAAATAAAATCTAACGATATACTTGTTTTTCAAACATGAAGATCCAGTGAAACAATATGTTTGGAATGGTAGGATGACTTCTTGGTTGTAAAGTTTGAGCTTTTATTTGGCATCTTAATATTTTTTACCTGTTAAAATGTTCTTTTAGTTAAAAAGGTGAATTGATGGAACAGCTGGTTGTAAAAACCAAATGTTACTTCCATCTAAAAGCTCTCAAAGAAGGTAGTAAAATGGCACTTTATTTACTGTTTTCAAGACTGACATTGAAGTTACTTTGAGCAAAAAGGATGCTAGAGCTCCTCAGAACAATTTTTACTTGTAAAAGATTTTCAATCATACTTTTTCAATCAATGAGATAATATCTTTAGTTTACATTTCCAAGAGACTCACTTTGCTCTGTCTTGCACTGCTGTATGTGGCCATGTGCATATATTAATTGTCTATAATTCTATATATCAAGTGAATGTTCTGCAAAAATTACTCTTTAGAAAAATATTTGGGTTTTCCCTCATCTAGTTTCCTTTTCTGCTGTGTCATAATATGAACTTCTACTGAAAGAGTAAATCCGAACCCATTAACATATATGGTAGTTAGTTTTTGCTGGAGGAGACCTCATTGGATTACGGTTAAAGTGTAAAATGTAGGAAATGTACTTTCGCACTGTTTGGTTTCCTACATCGCTGAAATTACTAGAAAGTGAGTTGGCTGCTTTCCTTTCGTTCCTTTCGCTTTCAGCAGCACCTTTTTGTCTATGCAATTTGGTAAGAGGGTTGTGGCTGCATAATATGTACCTTTATGTTCTGGTAATATCCATCAATTGAGTTTTATGTCTTCTACTGTATTGTCATTTTTATCTCTTGTAACAGTTTCCCATGAGGAGAATTGAATAACCTCTTGCTGTAGGAAGATTATGTTTGTATCAGTCTTGGATAGGGGATGCTAATAGTTATGCATTTGGTCTTTTACTCCTGCGTTTTTAGTGTGAGGAGACTGTCTTTTATGCATGATTGTTTCGAACTGAGTTTACATTTTTGGTCTTTTACAGGGAAAGTTTGATGAGACTATTAAAGAATGCACAAAAGCATTAGAACTCAACCCAAAGTACATCAAAGTTTTGCACAGAAGAGGAGAGGCACATGAAAAGCTGGAACATTTTGATGAGGCTATTGCTGGTATGTTGTCTAAAGAAGTTTAACATCTCATTGCACAATTAGTTTATTATTTGCTGCCTTCTTAGTCCCTCATAAGCCTGCATGTTTCAGTGTGCCCTAGATACTCAAACATGGGCTCCATTCTTTTTAAGATAAAATAAAATTTCATTGGTGGAAAGAAGAGTTACGACAAAGAGGATGAGAAATCCTGAAGCACGTGACGTATGCTTTTAGATCCCTATGTTGATCCCCTAGATACAATATCTGGAAAACCACCAGACAGGCAGATATTGGTGACAAATGTAAAGAAGAAATGCTAGCTCCTTCCCAAGTGTAAATAGCTCTGTATTGATATTTTTTTTCTTCCTGCAAAATATTGGCTCTTGATTTTCCTCATCTGTATGTCACTGTCTTATGCTTTATTACTTTCTTGCAGACATGACAAAAATCTTGGAGGTGGATCCATCAAATGACCAGGCTAGAAGAAATATTGCCCGTCTGAAACCGTTAGCAGATGAAAAGAGAGAAAAGATGAAGGAAGAGATGATTGGTAAGCTTGCTTAACTGAATTTGCCAAATGAACTTCTTGGCATCCTTTTTATTGGTGGTTGTTGTTGAGAAGGAAATCTTTTAAGCTACAAATTACACTATAGATACACTATAGATACTGGACAGTGCACTTACTGAAACTGAACAAAATCTGATGTGTGCAGGGAAGCTGAAAGATATGGGGAATTCCATTTTAGGTCGATTTGGGATGAGTGTCGACAATTTTAAAGCCGTTCAAGATCCCAACTCTGGTTCATATTCAATTTCATTCCAACGCTAGTTTTACTTATATATATATATATATATATATATATATATATATATATATATATATATATATATAAGAAAACCGTACTTAATTAAAAACTTCAATCAAACTTCCATAAGTACCAATTTTCTCTCTGTACATGTGAAAACGTGGAAAATTTATCACCTTTTTTTTGGAAATATTGTATTTATCACAAGACTATTATATTTTTCAATTTCTCTATTTATCTTGGACCAGAAAGCTCCATAGCATGGGTATCATAGTCTTCATCCATTGTTATCATGTCAAACATTGCTGAATTATCATAAACATTGTCCCCAGAGACAATGGAATGATTTAGCCTAATTTTGCTGCTCTGAAGTAGGGCCAAGTTTGTGATGGAATTGTTGTAATTATTATGGGATGCTGCCCATTTTTCGGCAAGGCCTTCTCCTTCCAGCATCCGAACTATGTCCGACATCTTTGGTCGATGAGCAGGCAAGTACTGAGTGCAAAGCAAAGCCACTTGCAGCATCTCGCCAACATCAACCCGGTCGTAGTTGCTTCCCAGCTCTCTGTCCACCAAAAGTTCAAACTTCTTCTCTTGCATTATTTTCTTAACCTGCAAATGAATGACAAATTTTACTAAGTAGTGTCATTTAAGCTCGTTTTGGTAGAAAAGTATTTGATTGTCTCGACACTTGATGCTAATAAGAAATGAGGGAACATGAGTTTGAATCTTTTGTCTGTCTCATTATTTGTCCTGTTATTGTCAAGCTGTCATATCATATGCGACTTTTCATTTAATGTAGAATATAGAACTTACGAGCACTGGGACAGAAAGTAGTACAGATGATCCCCGAACCCTTGAAAGCTATGTTCATACAATGCAAATGCAGGTGAGATCAATAACTCTATGAAAACGTACCCACTCAAGCATGGCTCCTTTTTGATTTGCTGTTTTTCCAAATTCTAGAGCTTTCATTCCAGTTATAAGCTCTACCAAGAGAATACCAAAACCGAAGACATCAGTTTTCTCTGATGATTGACCGGTTGAAAGGTATTCCGGTGCAATGTGACCGACAGTGCCACGAACAGCTGTTGTAACATGAGAATCAGCATGATCAAGGAGCTTCGCAAGTCCAAAGTCGCCAACAACAGCCTCGTAGTAATCATCAAGGAGAATATTGGCAGCCTTAACATCTCGGTGAATTATCTTAGGATCGCATTGCTCGTGGAGGTAAAGAAGGCCCCTTGCAGCTCCAATCGCGACTCTCTTTCTCGTATTCCAGTCTAAAGCAGGCCTTCCTGCAATAATCATGGCAAAAGAAGCTGTAAGGTACGAACATTTCGCAAAAATAAATATATACGAGAAAGATGGGAAGAGAGAGAGACGACCAACTAGAAGATAGGAGCGCTCCTTTTGGCGGTCTTTCGGCCCGACCTACGATCTTGTGTGGCAGATGACCCTCTTTTAGATAGATTTTAGCCTCAGTAAGCCTGGTCAAGTCCAGCTCATCAACAACATCTTCTTCCTCCCTCTCGGTCGTTCCCACAGGTAACTCTAACACAGCGCCATCTCATGGAATATAAAGAGAAATAAAAAATGTGTAAGGTACCAACCTCGAGTCTTGATGCCACACTGCCATTAGACATGTAAGGATAAACCAAAAGCCTTTCACTTGAAGTAGCACAATAACCAATCAGCCTAAGCAAATTTCTGTGAACTGCTAAGCTAATCAGTTCCAACTCGGTCCGGAACTGTAATTCCCCAGCAGTTCTGGTCACGTCCTTCAAACGCTTCACGGCAGCTAATGTGCCATCCCCTAATTTCCCTCTATAAACATTGCCAAATCCCCCGGCTCCGAGTATGTTCTTCGAGTTGAAATGGTCCGTCGCGTGCTGAAGTTCTTTGAATGTAAAGCTTCTTAGATTTCCCAATCCTATTAAATCCTCTTCTTGCAAATCTGAAACATTATTCTAAGTTCATCAAGCAAATGCAGTGTTGTAAAAATCAGCGTAGTCGGGGTAAAAAATCGCTTGACCAACTTAATCGGTTAAAAATCGGTCAAAGGGTCAAAGCCAGTCAAAACGACTTTGCTGACTTTTTTTTAAACTCAATTTTCTACCCAAAACTACGTCGTTTGATTATTTTAGTATTTGAACTTGTTATTACTTATTACGATATTGAATTTAACTATTATGGATGGATTTTGTGTACTTTTATTTGACTACTATTTGATTGTTAATTATTTATTGAATTTTGTTTGACTAGTATAATATATATGATAATAAAATTTTTGAAAATTCCTTGTAATCTAGGTAAGCCGATTACTCGCTGGTTACCAGTCGATCGACTAGCGACTTCTGCAACATTGAGCAAATGCATACATAATCATACACAAACACTTAAAAGGACATGAGTTTGAAATTACTAACCATTAATGTTGAGAATGGAGTGCTTTCTCTTCTTAGTTCTTCTCCATATGATAGTTCCAATTATTAAGGATATAAGCACTACAAAGTTTAGGCTTACCCCAAGCGCGGTAGCTAATTTTTTCGAGTTGGATTTTCCTGGATAATAGTTAAAGAGCAGAGTGCTTAAGACACTGATCATAATATACATAGCCATTATAGAAAATAAAATAGCAGTTAAGGATGTAATAACATGTACCATTTGATGGATTTATGGAGAATGCAAGAGGACCTGGTTCAAGATTTCCAGAACAGATTTGACCAGAGTGGCTTTCACAAATCAAGGGATTTCCAACAATACTACAAAATTAACTAGGCATGATTTAGCAAGATGAAGCAGCAAATTAACAACAATAGTAACAGTAAAGAAGAATACTAATCATTATATTACTACCTCTGTTCCATAATATAAGTCGTTCAGGACATGCAGTGAAAAATTGAGAAGGAAAAAACGTGGTATACAAGTCCTATTTAAGAGTAATATTGATGTCTTAAACGACTTATATTATGAAATGGATGAGTAATATGATTAGTGATGTCAAAAAGGGCTAGCGCAACTGGTGCAACACTTCTGACCAGGGACGATTCTGGGGGGCAGGGGTGGTCGCCCCCGAGATTTTTAAAAATACTATTAGATATAGTAAACTTTATATATAGTTTGGAATATTTGATCAAGTTCGCCCCCAAGATTTTTTTTGCAGTTTTTATGTGTAGTTCGGCATATTGTTGCAGTTTTTCGCCCCCAACATACAATTCCTGACTTCGTCCATGCTTCTGACTCGAAACAATATGTCCCAAGTTCGGCATTGTCGCCCCCGATAATATTTATAATAAAAAATAGCGATGGAAGCAGAAAAATAGTACTCATACATGCAATTAAACACAGGACTAAGAAGAGAAGCCATACTTGAATGCTCTGGTAGGAAACTTAGGAACTGGTCCACTGAGATTATTGTAAGACAAATCCCTGAAACATTAAAAGGAGATTCCAAATATCAGAACAAGATCATTATTATCTTTATTATGAATAAAAAAAAAAGCATTAATCATTTCTGATTTCAGATAGAAAAGTTTGCTGGAAAATTTGAAGCATAAGATGTTACATTTGACAACCCACAAAGACAAAAAAATAAAAAAATAAAAAAAATAAAAAAAATAAAAAAATACTACCTCCATTCCTTAAACTAAATCGTTTAGGACATGTAGCGAAAATTAAGGAAGTAAAGAGTATGGTACTTTGTTATTCAAAATATTAACATTACTGTCTGAAATAGGACTTGTATAGCTCTAATTCTATTTAAAAGAGTAATATTGATATTTTGATTAAAAAATACCTTATTTTTTGCTTTATTGATTTTCGATACATGTCTTAAACAACTTATATTAAGGAATGGAAAGAGTAAAATAAAAAAGAAAATGAATACTCACAAGAAAGCAAGTTGAGGGCCTCTGGATAGAGTCATAGGAATTGGTCCAAATAAGCTATTGTTGTTCAACCTCCTACTCAATTCATCACATGACAAAAAAAGTCATGCATAGAACTCTTCCACTTAGCCAAACCAAATTTCTTTAAGAAACTAGAAAATTAAACTGGCAAAGATTACAATATATATATATATATATATAGAATATTACAAAAAACTCACAGATATTGAAGATGATTTAGTAGTCCCAAAGATTCAGGAACATGACCAGATAACTTGTTGCTTGAAAGATCCAATGTTTCAAAATTTAATATATTGCCTAATTCTTGTGGAATATGACCAGATATGTTATTGTTTTGCAATAACCTGAATTAAACAAACAAAAATGTTAGAAAAACAAGAGCACGTATCAGGCAAATTCAGTAGCAGAGTTTAATATACGGACCTATTCGGTCCCAATCTGACCACTAACCGATACTACCTTCATTCCATAATATAAGTTATTTAAGACGTGTAGCGAAAATTAAGGAAGCAAAAAGTAACGTAAATTGTTAGTCAAAATATCAATATTACTCTCTTAAATATGGCTAATTCTATTTAGGAGAGTAACATTGCTATTTTGACTAACAAAGTACTTTGTTTTTTATTTCCATAATTTTCGCTACATATCTAAAACGACTTATATTACGGAGATAGTAGCAATTATCAGTAAGAACACAAAGTGGGCATCAAAACATTGTATTTGTAAAAATTCTAACAAGAAAAAGTGAAAATACTCTGTTTTTTTTCCCTTACACTTGCTTGAGGCTTGTGAGATTAGCAATGTTCCCAGATAAAACACCTGATAAACTTTGACTTGGAGCACCACTGTTGATTTCAAGACAACCCAGAAGAATGTAATAAAAAATTAAAATTCAACCTTAACTTCCAAGAAAACAAAATTGTTTGTTCCTATGAAAAAAGATACAAAGGAGAAAAACTCACATGGCAGTAACAAGATAATCAGAAGAACAAGTAATCATGGACCAGCTACATGGGTCAACAGAATCTTCATCCCAGTTGCTAAGAACTCAATGTGGATCATTCAAACCACTTTTTATACTAATCAAAGCTTCAACTGAAAGAAAAAAAAAAAACCCCCACCAAGAAAAAATTATAAAAAATGGCAAATAAATATTTCCAAATGCTAACAAATATTATCTTCACTCCTTAATATAAGTCATTTAGGGCAGGAACGAAGTCAGAAATTTGACTATGGAGGCGAAAACTGCAACAGTATGCCAAACTACATATAAAAACTGCAAAAAAAATGTTGGAGCCGAATTTGATAAAATATTCCGAACTAAATATAAAATTTACTATAACTAGTAATATTTTTAGAAATCTCGGGGTGACTGCCATCCGCTCCCTATCTTCGTCCCCGGTCTATGACATATATCGAAAAGTAAGGAAGTAAAAATCACGATACTTTGTTAGTGAAAATATCAATATTACCTTCTTTAAGGAAATAAAGCACATTATTTTTTGCTTAACTAATTTTCGATACAGATACTAAACGACTTATATTAAGGAACGAAGGGATTAACATAATCTTGATTATTTACCTTGGGGATTTCGGCCTTGATATGAGAAACAAAGAGTAGAAAAAAACAGAAAAAAATAGAGAACAAAGAGGAGGAGGAAAGACATAGTGGTTATTGCATTTGCATAATACTAAGAAAAAAATTCAAGAAATGATTGTTTCACAAAAGAAATAGTAAACAAAGAAAAAAGAAATGGGATTCCAGGTTTGCTCTACAACTAAAGTTGGCTACTTTTTCAGTAGTCAGCTTATTTAGCTGTGGGCAAAGAAACATACCACAATGTGTGAATGTGTGCATCAGCGTGCTTTCTATATTCTTGTTTTTCTCTTTTTTCTTTTTCCCTTTTTTTTTGTTCTCAAATTGGTTGAATATGTAAAGACATAGTTTCTTTTATCAGTTCGGTTATTGCGTGGAACCAGGGACGAAGCCAGAAATTTGATGTTGGGGGGCGAAACTGGTAAAAAAATTCCAAAATTCTTGGGGCAATAAAAAAGGCAAAAAAAAATTCTTGGGGGGGCGAAATTGATAAAATTTTCCAAAATTTTTCAAAATACACATCAAATTTCGATAAATAGTAGTATTTTTAAAAATCTCGGGGGGCGAATCGTCCCTGCGTGGAACAAATAATAACTGTCAAATTATAAATCTAACGGTTTAGAAAAGAGTGGACATTTGTATCTAACGTCTTATCTATTCAAGAATAAGTATTCTTCAATTTTATTTTTATTTTCCAAAGTGAGTGTCAGAGGATGGGTAGTAGGGGGGTTGGGGAAAAAGAATCAGATAGAGTGGGGACAGGGACAAAGACAGAGGAGGCAGGGGTGGCAATTGCCATCTCGAAATTTCTAAAAATACTATTAGATATAGTAAATTTTATATGTAGTTAGGAATATTTTATCAAATTCGGCCCCAGACATTTTTTTTTTTTTTTTTGCAATTTTAATATTCAGTTCGACATATTGTTGCAGTTTTTGCCCACAACGTCAAATTTCTGACTTCGTCCCTGTGGGGATGAAGATATGATAAGGGTTGAAGCTCAGAATTTGAGAGGTACACCCCAGTAACAGTTCAAAAGGATTGAGCCCAATTGCCAGCACAACACCATACAAGGAATCCAATACAATACTTTTGTTAGATCAAACTCCCAAGTCTCTAGAGGTAGTGTTAAATGAGATAAATTCCGCAATGTTAATTATTGTTGTGCGTAATGCATAATAAGCATTATTCATGAAAGCATATCACTATTAATAAAATTAAGAATAGTTGTATACGCCCGTATATAAAAAAAGTATTAGTAAGTGTAGAATTTAATCTTATTTCACAAAATAATTGCGACAATAGAATAGAAGTAAGACTGGTACAACAGTGCTGATGAGCAGATGATAATTTGTTAATAACGGAATAGAGAATGAGACAGAAAATCCGAAATGGTATTAACAATATTTGAAGTTTAATTTCTCCCTTTTGTACTTAAAGGCATTATCCAAATCTTCCCTTTTTGAGGTTCAATAATTCATAATGTCCGAATGTCAATTTCATATCTTATATCTTATAGAATATATATATATAAATAAGAGTAGTAGATGATACTCAAATTCAAATGGATGAATATATGATATTGGTCAACTTACACATGTTGATGATATTCATGATTGTGACTAAACAAGAAGTACATGAAACAATAAGTTAATAATAAAAACCAAATAGAAATAGAACAAAAGAAGTGTATATGATTTCAAGTGATTCTTCATCTTCTTTGTTTTTATTCTTTAAAAAAAAAAGAGCCCTTATTGTATTGTATAATACACCAACATCAGCAAGTTTGGCAATAGACAAATAAGAGAAGCTTGTAAGGCCTGAGGACATTATTGTTGAGATCATAATCCTGGTACTGCTATTGTTCAGCAGGAAACACTCGAGTGAAAGAAAAAAAAGGCAGAAAATAACCTATGATTTTTTGTGGGATTTTTCTGATATGGACAAGGTCCACATGGACATTATGGTCCAGAATTAGCAACGTCATTACAGAATTGTCTCTCTCCTCATTCATTCTGTAGTGATGTGGCTAGTTCTAAACCACATGGTCCAATGTATCTAGTCCATATCAGAACTATCCTTTTTTGTGCCCGGCATTTTTACTCGATTAATATGGTGGAGATCGAATGGACAGTGTGATTTGCTGATAGAAAATTTTACAAATACGTGTGACATTGTTCAGTTTTAAGATGTCTAAGATTCACAACATTATCTTTGACAAATCTTAAGAGACGATAGTGTGACCAGCTAATTAAAATCTTGGCAAATTCGCAAAAATAGTCATACAACAATTTACGATCTGTGACTTAGGTACTTTATCTTAGATCACACAACAATTTACGACTTGCAACATAGGTACTTCAGTCACTTTTTCCATCAATCAACGGTTAGTCAACAATTTTTCAATTTTTCAATTTTTTCGATACGATGCAAAAACGCCTTAAGACAGGTGTTTTGAGGCAAAAACAGACAGGGTGTCCTTCAAAACATGACAGACGCCTTACAAATCAAGACATGTGTTCGCTTTTGAATCAATTTTTGCGATGAAAAATTTTGAAAAATTGTTGACTAACCGTTGACTCGACTGGAAAGACCTAACTTGCAAGTCGTAAATTGTTGTGTGACCTAAAAAAAAGAAAAAAAAGATAAAGTACCTAAGCTGCCAGTCGTAAATTGTTGTATGACCATTTTTGCAATTTTGCCTAAAATCTTTTTGACAAAAATGTTTGACTTGACATCCAAGATTATTGATAAATGATGATAAAAGAGATCCCATTTTTTTTGAAGATCTGATCTAAGTGGTAACTGGTAAGAAACCGGTTCTTTAAACAAGTCGGGCGAATCTTTTAAGCGTGGTAACAATTAAAGAATTTTGTGTACCTTTTAGATGTTAAGGGGTATTACTACGTCAACAAAAGGCTTGCCCAAGTGGGTAAGTCTTTGGCTTGGGACCGAAAGGTCCCAAGTTCGACACCCTCTCCCCATGAAATGGGGCAATAATATTTCTCCTCCTCTGGTGAGGCGTTCTCCTCCTCCTCTGGTGAGGCAATACTCTCCCCAGGCATGGGGCATGCTACAATAGACCGATCTAGGGTACTATCCGCTGTAACTCGCCCATTAGTGGCTTCAAAAAGGGGTATTACTACGTTATTTACGAAGTTAAGGATACTTTTCCGTATAAAAAAAAATACTTAACTGTAAAAAAAAAAAAAAAAAAGGGTTAATTTTAATATGGGCTAATTTGATCCAAATTTATTTATATCACGAGAGAAAGTTTTTTATTAAAGTGAATAAATCTGGATGATATGATTCGTTGGACTATGATATCTTATAAAAAAATATTAAGAAAAAAAGGTTACTAATTTATTGGTTGAGAAAAGCCCAATGACATATAGAGACATTGCATCATCAAGAGGCCCAACACATTGAGGCCGAGATTACTGTATATTATTGGCATGAGTTTAATTATAAAAAAGTCCACTGGCCCAAAAGGAAACGGGTCCTTTTCAATTCTAGGATAGGGTCCGAAACTAAACCCGAAAATTCAGTATCTCCAGACTTCAGTGTACTTATATCATTTAATTTTTCTTTTTAAAAAAAAATAAAATAAAATCATTTTATTAACCTAAACTTAAGCGTCAACTACACTAACATTCCTTATCAATCGGCTTTCACCCCTGATATTAAGGGCAAAAAATCCTCTGTCTCCGATCCTGTCTCTATCTCTGTACCCAACCAATCATAATTCACCATGTAGTATATAATTGGAAAAAAATATTTATATACTAAATTCTGATTGGTTGGGGATAGAGATGGGGATAGGAATGAGGACAGAGGATTTTCAACCGATATTAAGCTATGCTTATGATTTGCTAATAAGCATTATGATTGTGTGGGCAGTAAACCAAACTAAAGATAGAACGATCAGTTGTAGGAAAAAGAATGTTAAGTGCACTTTGATTTTTCTTCTACGTATGCAAGATTTCATGCCTCCGAGGATTTTTGTTTTTTTGGGTGTAATTTCCGGATACTGTTAGGATTTGTTTTCTTTTGTCATTTAATATCTACGTAGATAATTGTAATAAGAAGTTGTACATTTATATATTTGCAGTTGCAAATTGAAAGGAAACGGAAAAGATGGCTTTTGCATTTTCTTCGACTTTATTCTTCATAGAGACCTTGTTAACTTCTCATCTTTTGAGTACAATCTTGGATGTATTCATTGTGTGCAGGGGCGGGTGGCAGTCGCCCCAGATATTTTCTAAAAAAATTATTAGATATACTGAATTTTATATGTAGTTCGGAATATTTTATCAAATTCGATCCTCAATAATTTTTTTTTACAGTTTTAATATATAATTCGGAATACTGTTGCAGTTTTTACTCTCCAACGCCAAATTCATGGCTTCCTGATTGTGTTGTTCTGAGAATGTACCATAATTGATTTTGCAAACCCCCTTTAAAAGTCACGTGAATGAATCTTACTACCGAGGGAAGTGCTGATGTGCGATTTGTAAGAATTTTTGTAAAGGATCTATAGTCACGGGGACATGTTCTGACTGGTGGTGGTGACTGGAGCAGAATCCGCTCACTTTTTCAGAGAAAAAATATATATTTCATGAGTGGATTACTAAGAAACGCATTTCCATTTTGGTAAAAGTCCTAATAAAGCAAAGCAGCAGGTTTGTGAGTACTAATAAAAATGGTTTGGGGTTGAGGGGCAAGGATGGTAATTCACTGGCCTCTCTTGATCTTCTTGATAGTGCAGTACGAATGGGGAAATCTATCTTTAGGATATGATAACACTCTCTGCAAGCAACGGTTGCTTTCTTTTCACTGTTTCACTGATCAATGCTTTAATTACCTTAATGAATTCTGACCCTACATTGCTATCAGCCATTTTCTTATTCATCAAATAGTAGATCTGCCTGTAAGTTTTCACCTGCATCTATTAACACCCCCCACCTCCCAAAAGAAGTCCCTTTCACCGCTGCAGTGACGAAGATTGGGGCGGGTGGGGCAATCGTCTCTCAGAATTTTTTAAAATATTATTAGATATAATAAATTTTATATGTAGTTCAGAATATTTGATTAAATTCGCCCCAACATTTTGTGCAGCATACTGTTGAAATTTTTCACCCATAACTTAAAAGTCCTATCTTTGTCCCAGCACCCTGCCCAGTTTCTCTTACTCCAATTACCTGTTCAGTGAAAAATGGCATTACTGTGATGAAAACACAAATTAACCTCCATAAACCCCCTCAATTGGAAAAATTATATCCTATATTGATTTACTAACTCTATTCAATAATATAAGTTGTTTATAACATGTAACGGAAATCAATAAAGTAAAAAAACAAAGAATTCTATTAGTCACAATATAAATATGACTCTATTAAATATGACTTATATACCATTTATTCTATTTAATAGAGTGATATTGATATTTTGATTAAAAAAATTTACTTGTGCAATTTTGTTTGGTAGGGAGCATTAATTTTTAGTTTTGTTCCCTAAATAAACAACTTTTTGCAGCTGTGAGAGAATAATTTGTATATATAATAAATCAGTTCTTCTCAAATAGAGATTTCTTGGATTATCCAAAACCTTTATTTGATTTCGATGTTGACAAAGTGTTTTCTTTTTTATATAAACATTGTACTGCTATGGTCTCAATTGTTGAATATTAATTTGATGGTCAATAACATTTTAAAAAATAATTATCGTACTAACAATTCATTAACTGAAATTGTATAAGCACGTTATTGACAGAATAAAACAATTTTTTTTGGTAGAAAAAAATTTAGATGAGTTCGGTTCCAGTCACTACCACGGATCAGGACAGGCCCCAGGGACCATAAATCGCTTACAAAGACATCACCCACCAACACAGCCCTCACGTTGACAGTAGGAATTGAGCACTGAATACGTGAGATCCTAACCGAAACCAAAATGCAAAACCTCCTTCACCCCCCCCCCAAACCCCCAACTAAGACAGAACCCCAAAACTCCGAATTATTAGCCATTTTTGTCCTCAAAGAAGTTGCGCTTAGCCAGTTTCATCCTTTTTCTTTTTTTTTTTTAACTTTTCACATCCCCAATGTATTTTTAAACAGCCACTTTCATCCTTTTTCACTTTTCACATCCCCAATGTATTTTCAAACAGCCATTTTCATCCTTTTTAAAGTGGCTGTTTGAAAATATATTGGGGATGAAAGTGGCTGTTTGAAAATACATTGGGGATGTGAAAAGTTAAAATAAAAGAAAAAGGATGAAACTGGCTAAGCGCAACTTCTTTGGGGACAAATTTAGCTAATAATTCCCCAAAACTCCCATCCGAAGATAATGAATACCAAAAGTTGAAGAGACAAAATCAAATACATAATTTAGAAGATCCAAAATCTGCTAAACAATTTTGCAGAAGAAGCCAAGAATTGCAACTTACCATGAGAATTACAAACTTGATCATATTTTCCAACTTCCAAGACCACAGAAATAACTCAAAGATGAAAAACCCCACATCTCCCATTCACGTGCATTACCATACCAACACACAACCATCAAAATCCACACATCCAATTTTAGAGAAAAGATCACGCGACAAGTTTTAATCTTTCTTTCTAGGGCTATCTTCTCTTCGTCTGAGATAGTTTTTTCTTTCCTATATGGGGCAACTGCCCAATCAAACTTCAAAAAAAGAAAAAGAAATGATGTAATCTCCATGGTAGAAAACAATGCCAGCCCATCATCATTCATCAACTCCCTATTTTCCTTTTGTCTTCCTTGTCATGTCTTTTCCTAGACTTCATAACCTCCTCCATTTGTGGTAAAAAAAAATATTTTATCTTTGCTGAGAAAAAAGATTTTTTTTTTTTTTTTTGAGAACAAGATAGGTCTCAACGCAATGACTATAGTGCATAATATTAAAAATTTAGTAAATATTGAACATTTTGTTCAGGTGTTACAAGTTTTTAGACATATGTTTTATTTTATATAATATTTGTTTTACACAATATGTGTTAAAACAACACTTGTTTGATAAAAAAAAATAATCTAGAGCGTCGAATTTTATATTTTGACGGTAAAAAAATATTAAGTATATAATGAATTTTTAATATTCAGCATCATATCCGATCGATGTCTCAATCATGCATACTTGCAAGCGTGACACTTTTTTTTTTTGCTGAATTGTCATTAAGATATATTTTTTCTGGTACATACCACTATTATTTCAATCAAGAATGAATACATATTAATAGAATTTCGACAGATAATTCTCGTTCCAAACAACTTAAAATATTCTCTAAGTAATAGGTATTTGGAAAAGATTGTATTTAATTTGAATAATTTATTCACTTGTTTAAATACTTAGACGATTAATAATGCATGAGTACGTATTGACAAAACTATGTATCTAACACCCTAATAAGCCATACACTTCCTTTTTACATCCAAGATTAATATGATCCGGTCCTACCATCATCAAGTAGAGAGAGAGAGAGAGTTTCCAAACACAATTTTGTCCATAAGTATCAAGCTTGAGACTTGATTTTCAATCTCCTACATCATATACATGATTCTTCGGGTTAGCAGCAGAATCGTTCGATCCAACAACAAACACAAGTATATCACTACAATGTTGACAAAATGCTTCTATATAACTAGTAAATCTCAAATTGATATTCAATTCAATCAGACTCAATCATTATCGACCTCGAGACCTTTGGCAACGCAAAAGTCCATCTTCACCTACACAAGTTTTCACAATCATCAAAGGTAGTAGAACAGCAGCAACCCATGTTTATCTATCTCAACAGTTACTAGATTGGGACAAGGCTTTTCCTATAATCTCTTTCAAGTTGCCCACATCAGTTATCCAAATGAAAATAAGGACAAATTGTACACACACATTGATAATGATTCATAAACAAGGAAATCATAAAATCCACATCATCCCATTAGACTTCTTGTGTCCTCTCTTTTCTTTTGTCCTCTTCTTTTAGTTGCTATACATTTATTATAAGAAGGATTTCCCAAATTTGAAAATTGAAACCAAATTAAGAGGAAGTAATACAAATAAATAGGTTTAACTCTCTCCCACGTCAAAGGTGTCCTACCCAGTGGGGCAGGCGTCTACCCACGACCTTAAAGTCGTGGATTCGATACCCTCCGTCTACGTGCGGTAAGCTTTAATCTCTCTTCCTAAAACTATTTTCTCCTTGTCTGAGGCAGTTCTCTCTCTCCTATATAGGACAACCGCCCAATCGGGCTTTAAAAAAAACTCTCACCCACGTGTATTTAAAACATTGGAGACCGGTCTTTCAATAGTCTCTCCCAATTCTATCATATATGTTGTTTAGGTATGTAAAATATCAATTTTACTTTTCAAAATAGAATTAATGGTATACAAATGTTATTTAAGATAGTAATATTAAAAAATTTACTAACAAATTAACTTATTTTTTTATTTCTTAATTATGTTACATGGAAATTATACTATAAAATAGAGGTAGTAAATTTAGGGGATAAAGGATTTGTCAATTCAGACTCAAAGTTGAAAGCCAGTGGCGCGGTAAGAGTACATTACTGGCCCACAATATTTCCACCAGCTAATTTGTATATCAAAATTAACTGCTGCGGAGATGATTCAAATTCCCAATAATAATACATAATATAAAAAAACCCATTATAAGGGCTTAATAACTAGTCCAGATGATGCCAAAATGGAAATTCTATAATTTCTTGAACTTTCTAAATATCAAGAAAATATAAAAGGTGTTCTTTGCATAAATAATAAATAAAACAACAGCAACAACAAAAGAAACCTAATTCGGAAAATCATTGCATATGTATTCTTTATAATAAAAAAAAGCATGATTGCCCATCATTAATAATAAAAATTTCTATGATGCTAACCGGAGTAATTAGTTAACACTCGTCAGAATAGCTTACAAATTGGTATAACATTCAATCAGCATTTTGCGGGATCGAATCTCATTCCAAAAAAAAACAAGAGTAATTAGATTGAGCCGTCTCGCCAATATCACAAATTAATCTAGGGCACCACCACCAGAACAACCACCGTTTCCGCCGCCGTCACCACCACACTCCTCCTCCTTTATAAATATATAATGGAACAGAAAACAACCTTCCAAGAATGAGTCACCAAAGGAGGAATCTTGATGAGACCAGCCCAAACCTTTTGCTGCCTCGTCAACCACATTTTCTTGAAAGCTTCAAGACTATTATAACTAGTAAGATCAAGAACTTTCATCATTTGACAGCACTGCCAAAGCAACTACAACACAACCACCAGCAGGTCTAGCAAGAAATTAGAAGACAACCCTTTAATGATCAAGATGAAAACAACATATGAGAAAAGATAAAAGCTGAGTTTTTTCCAGTTGAGAAGAAATAAAGGGGTTGGTAGAGAGAGACAGAGAGAAAGGGTACCAGATTTCTTCTACTTGAATAAAATGGGTTTGAATGGGCATTATCGTCCTATTCTTAAAACATTGAAATGGCTACCTTACATTTGATGGGCATTATTTAGGACATAAATAAGAGA
This sequence comes from Vinca minor, assembly GCA_026122235.1. Classification (NCBI taxonomy): domain Eukaryota; kingdom Viridiplantae; phylum Streptophyta; class Magnoliopsida; order Gentianales; family Apocynaceae; genus Vinca; species Vinca minor. The sequence continues at coordinate 4,618,250 of JAOCZM010000291.1, forward strand.
TTTTAGGCCTTGTTTTTTCTTGGGTGAAAATCCTCTGTCCCATGCGTTGTGTGTGTCACTGTGTCACAGCAATCGAAATTCTTATATAAATATTTGTTTGATTATATATCTGCATGGTGGATTGTGATTGGTTGGGGACATGTGACAATATCTAAATGGGGACAGAGGATTTTTTGCCCTTTTTCTTGCATCTGGTGCATACATTTTCACACAGTGGGCTCGTTCGGAGGTCACTCGGGTATGAATTCGCTTTTGTGGGACTAGACTCACACCTCTTTTACATAAGTTAGAGAGGAACATATCTGCAAAGTAAACTTCGCACCAACTCATGTGAAAGACGTGTGGGATCAATCCCACAAGGGCAACTCTGCCTTAAAAAATCCCTCAGTATGTATTAATCTAAGAACTATGTGTATTGTGTTGAATGCTTTTTTTTATTATATATGGAATACTTTGGGACAAATGTTACATATTTTTTGTAACATATATGTGTTCTTTTGTCACAGACCACGCATCTTAAAAATGCAACGGATATTTTTTTGTTATAAACACTTGTTTTAGATGTAACAATAGTCTTATATAATATGCGTCTGCAAATCTCAACAGGTATTTAAAAAAAAAAATGAACCGTTAATTTGTTTTACCTAACTACAAAAAAATTAAAATGGTTCCTTGCATACTGAAATTAATATGTAATCCACAATAATTGTACTCTAACGTAAGGAGTCCAAACTTTCAGAGAAATACCAAGAGAGATTGATGTTTTTTTGTACGGCTAAGATATAGGGGAAGGTCTGGCATGGGGCGGACCCAATAAGTGCGGCCCACACTTCTCTCACATAAATTTAAACATGATCCATATATAGAGTAAGTATCGCAGGCTTCTATATCTTACAGGTACATACAAGATCCGCCCCACAGCGAATTTTTCCAAGATAGACTTCAAATTGTTTTTTTGTCTTTCAAATCCCCAAACCCTTCATTTAATGCACTCAAATAAAAAGAAAAAGGTGAAAACCCCTTCTATTTCTTGACACTGAACTTGCCCCAAAAAAAGTTTCTATGGCCAGATTAGCTAGATTTGCGCAAGCAATCTATGTCCTTCCTTTGCTTAGCCTTGACAATTTGCGAATTTCCATTTGTGTCCCCTCTCTCTCCAACACAACTTTAGTCAGGGACAAGGGACGGGTGGGCAGTCGCCCCGAAATTTTTAAAAATCCTACTTGATATAGTAAATTTTATACGTAACTCGAAATATTTGATCAGATTCGGCCCCCAAATATTTTTTACAGTGTTATATATAATTCGGCATACTGTTATAATTTTTCACCCCCTCAGTATGAAAATTCTACCTTCGTCCCGACTTTAGTTCAGAATGTCTTAAATTTCGCACATACAAAACAAATTTTAATTGTCGAATATAAAATGTAACGGTCAAAATATTTTAAACCAATATCTATTTCGATTTTTAAAACACATTGCACTAAAACAGATATTATATTCTTTTGCGATAGGTGTTCATCAAAACATATTACTTGTCACAAAGGAATATAAGACCGGGTGAGACATAATTTTCTATTGAGAACTGATAATTAATTTTCTATTGAGAAGTCATTCCAAAGATAAAATGAATGTGATACATGGAATTAATGGCGGAATAACCTACCACTTTACTTGTCTATTCAATAGAAGTATTCAACATATTTTGAATGGTGACAAGTATGTTTAATTCAAGTGGTTTTCCATTTGATTCCTTCAACATTTTAGTCAGGAAATGTCATAGGTCCAGTCACCTTGGGAACAACCGGATTAATTAAAATGTTGTATTTTTAAATTTATATTGTTCAGATTAGTCGTAATAATATCAAGATAAAGTAAAAAAAAAGACATTTTTTTTCATGGTCACCTTTATAAGGGAAAACAAATTGCTGAATATTTTTATATGGCCACTAATTCAAACTGTTTAGATCAGCTTTGGAGTATTATATGAAAGCCAGTATTTTAAGAGAAGGGACCTGACTCTCTTGACCAAACAGGCATCAACTTCGATGCCTTTTTTTTTTTTTATCGAGACTGCCACCAACAAGAAAAATGGCAAAACATTAAAGAAATAAAAAACAAAAAATCCCATTTCCACCCTCCAAGATTGTTTTATGGGATTCTACGAGTGTGGTGCTGTGTGTGTGTGTGTGGGGGGGGGGTGGGGGGGGGATCTTCTTTAATGCATGTGGGATTTTCTTAATAAAACTGGTTTGACCTCTCAGTCAAATATATAACACCATGTGGGGTTATATTATTAAATACTACTTCCGTCCAAAATTATTTGTAACATTTTACATTTTAAAATATCTCAAATTATTTGCCACGTTTAAAAAATTAATGTATTTTTAGTATTACTTTTCCAGTCTTACCCTAATTTATTACTCAATTGACCACTAAAAATAACTTTCCAGTCATTAGTTGAGGGGTATTTTGAACTTTTTTCATACTAATTGCTTTCCATTCACTACCTTAATCTTGGTGAAAAAGTGAAATGTTACAAATAATTTAGGGACGGAGGTTGTATCTTGTTTTGTAGATCCCGTTTAAATAATTAAAAACCTAATCAAGGGTTGTGGTAATCATGTGGTTAAAGGTGAAATGTGTTCTAACCAAATTAGAAATCAAAAGTGAAATGTTCCTCCCCATGTTTTCTTGTCCCTTGTTCAAGACTAGTCATTATTTTTTAGATAAGTATATAATACTCTTTAGAGGGGGGGAAGGGGTCCAATGGCTCATTTTTATAGTCCAACTCAGAATTTTCAAAATGGTAAATAAAGATGTGTAAGGTTTCTGAACAACTTTTTTTGTGTTATTAGTAGGAAAAGAGTTATGAATTTATTTCATTGCATATTTAAAATGCTACCGAACGAGTTAGAGGTAGGTGAATAGAGTTTGATATTTAAAAAATTAAAATTGTGAGATCATACGCACCGTTAATTTATTCGATTGAGTCGGTTATAAAACATTATTCAAACAAAATTTTCTCTAATCCTATTTTTTTATAGTATTCTGTTCATTTCAAGACTCCACATAAGATATTAAACCTAAATTTCATATATCAATCTCATAAACAGTTCATTTCAAGACATCAAGAGAGAATTAGCACTAATAAAGACTTTGTTCTCTTGTAAACACAAGATAAGAGACACAGATTTGTTAGGAGGATTGAAATAAATTTACCTCAAAAATATTTTTCTATTTTTAAAAATCTACAACTATTAATTTTTTTTTCTTAATCTATTAAATAAAACATTTGACTGCTTTTACTATTCTGCAGGCGCAAAATTCCTTATATTTGACACCATAGCTAGACCGGACAATGAGAGTATAATGATTATATCTTGAGGAAAAGAAAAAGGATGCATATCTTCATACTTTACAGTCTGCTAATAATCTCTTTTCTGTTTCTGAGAATTGTAAAAGGTCCCCAGATTTAAAGCCTTTTTCTCATGAATGTAGACCCAAAAAAGAAAAAGGAAAGAGTGACACTTTATTATACTGTAGGGAAGCTTCTCATGGTCTTTTATTTACCACCAGAAAAAAAAATGTATTTACAATTAATTTACTCAGTTCTTACATCATTCTCTCCTCACATATAGGGACGAAGCCAAAAATTTGGCGTTGGGAGCGAAACTGCAACAGTATGTCGAATTACATATAAAAGAGTGAATTCCAATTTCATCCTCAGAAAAGAGGCGTTGTGTCAAATTCATCCCCAGAAATGAAATTGTGCCTAAAAGAGTCCTTCGAAAAGTGGTTGTTGTCTCAAAAAGTCTTGGGGTCAACAAACTAACCATTTTAGGCCAAATTATAAAATCTAACTTTGCCCAATTTATATTGGCAAATATTTTAACCGAATCCCCAAAATTCGATATAAACTCAAACCAAATTTCAGATAATTTAATGCTTCATGTTTCATTTTCAGACTCAATTCAAAGATAATTTGAGTCTCAAGTCAGTCAAATTCAAGTCAGACTCAATCCAATCAGAATAATTGAGATGAAGTTGTCATTCTTTTTAGATGTTTTGATAGATTTCAGTTGGATTGTTGTTTTGATGGAATTCAATGACAATGAACAAGCTTTTCTGTATGTATTTTCTTGATTTTTCAATTTTTTTGATAGAATAATTGTGATTAAATTTTCTTGTTTTCATAGATTTAGGTTATTAAATTAGTTTTTGGGTATTTGATGGCAATATATAACCTGGGTAAAGTTAAATTTTACAATTAGGCATCAAACTATTAGTTTATTGACATATTGTTGACTCAGAACCTTTTTGAGACAGTAACCTCTTTTCGAAGGATTCTTTAGACACTATCTCATTTATGATGATGAATTTGACACAACAACTCTTTTATGAGGATGTAATTGAAATTAACCCCATATAAAAACGACAAAAAAAAATTTTGGGAGTGAAACTAATAAAATAATTCGAACTACATATAAAATTTACTATACCTAATAATATTTTTAAAAATCGGGGGAACTGCCCCGCCACTGTCTTCGTCCCTGCACACATACTTTTGTCCTACTAATTAAAAAAGCTTTGCAATTGTGAATAGCATGGAGTCAGTATCAATAGAGTTAGCCTAGGACAAAATTTTCACTTAATCAAAAATAAAAATAAAAAATTGAGATGTAAAACATAAATCTACTGCAATTGCGCACAAACTTTGCCACAATCTCCAACAATATATTTTTTTTTACTTTGCACTTACCTTTTCTTTCTTAAACAATTATTATTTTTCAATCCAACAAGCCAAGATTTCTCAAACAAAAAATAAATGCAAATAAGTTCCGTTTCTTGATTAATCCAGAGAAGATATCACATAATTATTCATTAGGGATTAATACTCCTATAATTACTTAACCATTTTGCTAACTACTCCCTCCATTCCTAAATATAAGACTCTTTAGACAATTTGATAAAATTAAGAAAGTTGTCATTTTCACCTAAACTTCCAATATTACCCCACCTTCCCTCTCTCTCACTAATATATCATAAAGAAAAGAAAGGAAAATATTGAGGGTATAATTGAAATAAATTGTTGACAACTAATAAAAGAACCTTAAACGACAATTAATTTGGATACCTAGATATCTCCTAAACGACAATTAATAGGGAATGGAGGGAGTACATGAGATTTTCCATTGATTAGTTTTCATTTTTTGCCTCTGCTTGTTAGAGATAAAAAAAAAAAAAAAAAATCGTTTTTGCTCAGGTAATAAGACCTCTGTAACGTTGTATAGTCAAACTTGAACATTATTCTGTCAATTTTTAGGAAAAAACTAGTGAAAATAGAATAAAAGATAATTAACAAATTCCTTAAAAGGAACTTGTGAAAATAATAACAAATTACAAAGAAAAATAATTAGGGCCCTACCGGGTTCGAACCGGTGACCTCTTGATCTGCAGTCAAATGCTCTACCACTGAGCTAAGGACCCTTGAATGGGCTTATTTTCCTCTTTTTTATCTCTATTTGTTCCTCTTAAAGTTTCTTCATTTCTTGGCTTTCATGGCTAGATCTTGGTTGGATCTAGCCATCTTTCTTCCACTTTTGGTGTCTTCATACCCTCCTTTTACCGTAAATTGTGATTAAATTTTTTCAAGGTATTATGATTCAAGATTCAAGACTCAGATGCAAGATCTACTTCAGATCCTTCCAGATCTAGAGTTTCCATCTAAACCTGGAGTTGTTCTGGGCCCTTCTTCAATTTTCTTCATCTTTCCGAGACAATCTATGAGACGGTTGATACGCCCATGATCTCGTAGATTGTTGATTTCTAAGAAAGGTGTTGGAACTGAGCTTGCTACTGCTATTCAAGGATTTTGGAGAAGATGATGCGAAGAATTTTATTATATATTTATTTTTTCTACTGTTTGTAGTGTTTACCTATTCCGGGGTGTGGACTTTTATCTGTTATCATGGTGGTCTTCACCATTGTATAACTTTTATTTTCTTTTTATCTTTTTGATTGTAATGACTTCGGCTATTTTATGATTAATGGATAATTTCTTATTTAGCAAAAAAAAAAAAGTATTGAAACTTTAGTAACACATTAGCATTTCCAAAACGGAAAAAAAAAAAATCATCTGCCCATTCATTTATCTAACCAATTACAATTCACCATGTGTATATATAATTGAAAGAAATATTCACATAGAGAATTCTAATTTATTGGGTAAAGGAATAAAGATATACACGTGGACACACGATTTTCACCCGGTTTAGGTATAAGAATAAAGACATACACGTGGACACACGACTTTCACCCGAACTTGCCCGAGGTCCGCGTGCCTTTTTTCTTTCTTTCTTTCTAGCCTTTATAAGGAGACAGAAGATACTGAACATATAATCGCTAGCATCTTATCTTTACTACGGATACATGAAAGGCATTCTAGACTAGATCATACCATCAATACCTAAGAGAATTAGTATAGATAGTCTAACACTAATGTTGATTAATTTCCATGTAAATCCATAACAATTATCCATTCAGGATATCGATCTCCATGGAACTTAACTCAGCAAACGATTTATTAACTATAATTAATACTATCTTTAAACATTAAGTGTGTTGTGACATTAATTAGCACAATAGATGTTTCAGAAGGAATCATGTAAAACCAATGTTTTCTACAACAAAAATGGCGATTATGGACATAATACAAGATGTTGCTATTAAGGTTCATAGAATGTTCCATCTCTTACATTCTACAAAATTATGATTCTTAAATAAAAAAAAATAAAGCAATCAAACAATGTCAAAGCAAAATCTTGAAAACTGATTAGATTGTTTCTTCCCTTGAAATCGGGAGTAAATAAAAAATGGAAATAGAATCAAAGCCAAGAGAAATTACAGAGAAAAAACAATAAATATAAAAAGAAAAGAAAACATCAGAAGTAATAAAGCATTTATAAAGTCGTTGAAAGGTCAATATTTCCGAACAACCTCATGTTCGGGCTTTCGTGTTCATCAGCGAACATATCAAACTTAACTGAACAACCAGCGCAAGCACTAGCCCAGTCAAAGTAGCACCAAGAAGGGGCAAGTATAATTCATAGAAGCCGGCAGCACCAGCCAAAATTCGAACTCATGACCTCGGCTTTACCAAACCACTTGAGAGTAAGTTTGGAATCACTTGTTCAATTTAGTCCTCACATAAAAAGGACGAAATTTAGTCTCAAAATTGGTCGAAACTGTCTATCAATAGTCCCGGAAGTGGCATCCGGTCAATTTAGTCTCAAAATTGGTCGAAACGTGTCAATTTTGCACATAAACAGGCCAACTGATGGTTAATTTCCCTTTAGTCCCTAATTTTTTTATTTTCGCAATTAGGTCCCTATAATTGTAAAAAATGTGTCAATTTGGAACAATAGATCTAAGTATAGATATTAAATCCTAGACCATAAACCCTAGGCACAAACCTTAGACACTAAAGAAAAATACAAGTACAAGGTTGATTTGAGAAGAAGCAAATGTACAGAGAAAAATAGCAATAAACTATAAAACCCTCACAAATTCTAACCCGAAAAACTATATATAGTATATAATTCTTGGGGGGAGAGGGGTAATTTGTTAGTGTGATACCTCTTTAATTAATTTTGGGTGATTTAATTTTTATAACATGTTTTACGTGTTATATGATGGGCCATTTATGTTGGGAGGCGTTTGGATGAGTTTGAAAATTGAGGGACATATGTACGAATGTGTGGAAAGTTGGGGGATTTGTTTGTTAGGAATTTTAAAAGTCTAATTGTGGGAGTGATGGAGAGATTTAAAAGGGTAGTTACAAGGAGAGGAAATAGATAGTAATAAAAAAGAAATGGAGAGAAAAGAAAAAAGAAGCTGGTAGATAGAGAGATAAGAGTTTTTTCCCCTGAGATTTGACAGAGTAAAAAGTGTCGGAATTGAGTGATTCTTGCGACGTTAGAAAGGGGAATGTAAAAGCTGTGTCTGGGTGCTGAAGGATTGGCAATTGGAGTTTCCAGTAGAAGGTAATTGCAGTTCAAAGTTTGATGTTTTATGGGTTTGGCGAACAAGAGTGTTGTGATGTTTTTCAGACTTTTGAGATAGTAATCGGTATCCGAATTGAGTGATATTTAGTGCGTTTCGAATAGGATTGAAAAGTCTACACTACAAGAAAATAGTTAAACAGGGACAGACAAATTCGTCGCTAATCGATCCCTAAACTAAGATTAGCGACCAAATAGAGACCGAACTGCGTGGTCAGATATTTTTCGTCGCTAAGCCGAATAGCGACGGATTATGTAGCGACCGACTATTTGGTCGCCAAATACCGACGACTAGTGTACCGACCGAACGGTCAATAATGTTGACTTTGATTTCGCATATGATTTAATTATTTTGAAAACCGGATGAAGTATTAAATTGTATTTGCGTTCTTGTATGAGTCTACTTGCGATTGTTGTTTGCATTCTAAACCCTTTTTGTCATTCGTATTGCGTTTCATTATTGATGTCCTATTGTTTTTGTATTTGATGTCGTCGTAATTGTTATATGTTAGTCGTGTCGCCCAATCTCGAGTTTTTGTGAAGAAACGGCTTTTGGCATGAGTCATCAATTTATTTTAGCTTGTCTGTTTTGTTGAACCCGAAAATTCAAATATTAAGTTTCTGTCAACTTGGACCTTCATTAATTGGGCGATAATTAGTGGTAACGGTCGTTGTGAAGTTCGTTAGACATCTTTGACAAAATATTTATTAACCTATAAACATAAGAAATATTGACTAAAAAAGAATACATAATATCTTTGACAGGTCGTGATAGGAGCTTTATTACATTAATAAAATTATTAAACGTGGAGCATTATGATTAGTCTAAATTTAATCCAATATTGTCTTAGATAGTATTGCCACGCTCCGGATCCCGAATCTAAAAGTCCGGATCCGAAAACTCGACATGACCGTATACTCAAAGTAAACTCCAAGAATAAAAGGTCCTTACATTAAGAGAATCTATATCACAACAGAATTAATTATCCATTTAATTCAACTATCAAAATTCCTCAATAAACTTTAATACATTAAAGTAGAGAAAGATAATTTTAATGGAATTATCCTAAAGTTGTATTCCGTAAATAATCCAAAGTTGCTTTTACACTCAGTCCTCGTTGTACGGTCTATCGTTCCCTTATGACTCATCATCTGTAAAAACAACAATGCAAGAAGTGAGTTACAACTCAGTAACTATAGAAACGCCTCCCGGGGAAAATCCGGTTACATATAGTTTTCCAGAAACCAACAGAATTTTATAGAAGTATATTTTAAACAGAATCTTTTGACAAAACAAGTATTTTAAGAAACTTTAAGTTCAGACATATACAGTGGCGGAGCCAAGAATTTATCTTTGGGGGCACAACTAACATTGACAAAATAAATTCATAAAAGCATATAACACACAGAGATGTTAATTTGAGGTTTTCAAGCACATTTTTCAAAGCTACTACTTTAATTTCAGTATTATGATCACATAATTAGTGCAAAAAGCTCAAGAAAATTACCTCGATTACTTGACTCTTCAGATTCATCATGTCCACGGAAGGCCAAACCTTGTCATAAGAGATAACGAACACAATCAATAGACGCGTTCAACCGAATTCGATAATCATTTTGAGTTTGATTCGATTGCTTAACAAGACAAGTTCGGATATTGTGGACTTTTGCTTCTGGTAGCATGACCCTATGACTACTAAACTTGTAGTCTATAATATAGACTAGAGTTTTTTTTTTTATGAAATCTTATACACTAGAGTTATACACATTTTTTTCATCATTTTCTAGTAGTAAATTTTATTTATTTATTTATTAAATAAATATTATAGTCTCTTACGAACTTAAACTTGTTACAATTTTAACCAAAATTGGTAAGATATAAGTAGTGTCATTCCTATAATTCACGAACTACATAATCTAATTTTAAATCCTAAAGTGATTCAAAATGAGTATAATAAACAATGTTCACGGGACGAGGTGTTACAAAAACAAAATTAAAACTATAAAAATTAAAACTAAATTTTTTTTTTTTTTTGGAAAAAAACTGGGTGGGGGCACTTGCCCCACCAGGCCCCCCTTGGCTCCGCCAGTGGACATATATAATATTTTAATAGTTGCAGAACATAACAAAATATACAGAGTAATACTTTGATCGGGGATCATAGGTTTAGCGAAATAGACACTGATATTAGCCCTAGACTTATAACCTCTAGGGAATGGGTCAGAACAGAGTCCTAGCTTTTACCCCTAGGTGGGTCAGAACAGACAATATTCCAATTCAATCCGCAAAGTATCAAACAGTAACAGAATCTCGAAATATTATATATATTTCCAAAAAAATAAACTGTAACAGATTTTCTTCTCACAATATAATAATTATTTTCGTGATGGTTTTTCAAAAAAAAATCTCCTATCACGGAAGACAGAATTCACAAAAATTACACTAAGAATTAGGTAAGGTGGCCAATTATTGACGCCTTAACCAAACCTGAGCAAAACTTAAATAATTATAATATTCTCTTATGTTGTCTAAAGTCCAAGGAGGAAAATGATAAGAATTGTACAAAAGATTCAAGTGTACAAAAGGCTGGAAGAATCAATATTCAAGAATAGCAATTTCTGTGGTTCACAGTAATATTATTATTATTAAACAACATACATAATAATAGAAGATTTGAAGCAATAATACTTAGAATTATATTATTTACAGAAATTAGTGAAAGGAAAAATAATCGCTGAAGGAAAGACATACACAGGATGTTGATGTTTTTTGACTTTGGACAAATATGCGAATATTTGAGCAGAGAATAGGAGGGGCCGTACAAAATAGGCATCACAAGACAGTGGGAAAAACAATATTGAAATTGTTGCTTGCACTAGCCCAAGGTTATAGAAAAATACAGGATAACCCGAGCTCTGGGGCAGCTGATTGGAGCTGCTTAAGCTGACGCCGTTGACAAGGGTTTATTTTCGTGGTGGTGACTAAAGGCTAACTCACCCAAATTTTTTGTTTACCAAAAAAATATATATATAACTTGGCTCTGAATTAAATTTCTAATTCCGTCCCTATTTTATAAAATAGAAAATTGAATGCCTCCTTTTATAATTTAGTTACTCATGTAATCATGACTTGTTAACAGGGAGAATTTGCTGAAGATGCAAAGTTGAAGTTATTGATAACTGAACCGGACAAGAAGTATTGGAAAAAGATTTGCAAAAGCTTTCTCAAGTGCAATTGAATAGTAAAAATTAAAATAGTGAATGTATTTTGATGATCAATACTTTTTGTAGTCAAAGGGTTTTGTGTCATTAAAATTATTAATAGACAAATAATTGTAATAACGAAGAAAGTAATTTCATTCTTCAAATCCTTGTATTCCGTGTCCATCTTTTGTATTCTGTCTTCATCTTTATGTAATGGAGTTTATTGTGTTTGTATTATTTATGGGAAAGGAAACCAAATAAAATCTACGAATTTACATATTTATTTTTATGCGCTCTTTCTAATGTGTAATTCAGATAAAATAAATTATTTATGATATTTAAGTATTTTAAAATCTAAAGACATATTAGAAAAGGGGAATTTAAGAAAATAAAAAACTTAATATACTATATATAAATAATTTTATAACATTATGTTAATACAGGACACACGTTAAAAAAAATCTGTTTTTATTAGTATCTTAAAATGAGGACAATTTGAAATCCTTTTTGTTTATTTCGATTTGTTTCGGTCTACTCTTGGATAGAAAGAAAACTAATACGTATATAAAGTTGATTGAGCAATTCCTCTCTTAATCTTCCTTTCCTTTCTTTCATTAGAAATCAATCCACAAAACGAATAAAATAAAGTTTAATCACTTCGTCTTGTCTCTTTTTTTTTCTTCTTTCTCCAAGCAGTGACAAAAATAGGGGCGGGGCCGTTGTCACCGAAATTTTAAAAAAATCTATTAAATTCTATTAGATATAGTAAATTTTATATGCAGTTCAGAATATTTGATCAAATTGACCTCCTAAATATTTTTTTAAGTTTTTATATGTAGTTCGATATATTGTTGCATTTTTTTGTCACCAACCTAATTTTTTTGGCTTCGTCCCTTCTCCCAAGTATATATTTTTAGTTTTTCAACTTATTTTAGGTAATATTTTGGTTTTCAACCAAGGATGTAACTAGTCAATGTCTTATTGAAATGTCCACTCCATGACATTAGCTTGATAACATTTGCTTGCCTTGGAGTAATAATAATAAATGTAATGTAACTAACCACCATTATACAATGCTAGAATTGAGTAGTACATTTCCTGCACGGGTTTGGCTTAAGAAACACATAATGTTTTTTTTTTTTTTTTTTGAAGAGAAAGTAATATAATTAATAGATATTAAAACTTACATGAGGGAGGTGGAATTTTAATGGATTCCCTACCCTTTAAAATGGGGCATCAAGCCTTAACAAAATCCCAGCTAACCAATGAGTTAGAACATTACAAGACTCGCGATTATAGAAAAATTTAGAGAATAAGTGCCCTATAGTACAAAATTCTATGACCGTACAACCAGACACTACTACTAAAAAGCAAGAGGAAAGTCGAGGTCACGTACAAACTAGAGGCCTTCCACAACTTCTAGAGTTCTTGTCTGCAAACTTTTAAAACGCATAAAATTAGGAGGGAAGATCAGTTGAAAACCGCGTAGAGTAGTTGGCCAGCGACCACGCCAGATACGAACAGAACATCCGCTCACGATCCTCCATTCTAAACCACGTTGCAGCAATTCTCTACCTTGAGGGATGACTTGCCAGATTTGAGACGATCACCCACATTATTATTTAAAATAAATTCTAATTTAAAACATGAAAGAAAATCTAAAACAACCATGATATTACTCATGTAGTCTGTAAACGACTTTATTATTATAATGAAAAAACTAATAGAATTGTGAGCCATTTTGAGGTGCACTGAATTTTGAATTGTCCAAAATTTATAAATTCCCGGACAATTCCCGATCAAGCAACTCATAAGCTTTGACGGGATCGACCTACAACCTCTATCCTATCATCGTTGTCTATCTTGTGCTTCCTCCACTTTGGCGCAGACATATGATTGACCAGTGCAAAATCATTTTTGGGTTTAAAACGATGCGTCTAAAAAATTTCAATTTGGGTTTCAAATATTAATTCCCCAAAAAGGACCCAAATTGGGCCAGCATAACCAACAATATTATAAAGGTAATAAAGGACCAGGCCCTTACTAAAAAAGCAATGGCCCAATAGCATGGCCCAATCGTAACCCACAAGGACCAGCATTAGTCTCGCAGCCGGACCCAGCCCATTCGTAGCACTTGAAGCCCGGCCCGCATCATCCATACAACTGGTAGTCTTCATAACCTCCGACTAGGTGCCCACCGGCAACTCTTTTTTTTTGCTAAATAAATTCTGATTTCATTAATCACGAATAAATGACGCCATTACTGATCAATAAAAAATCGAAAGTATAGAAAGTAAAAGTTATACTACGATTTAAAAAATCAGCGATAACGATGACAAAAGACACATCCAAGAAAAACTTGGATGGTTAGGAAAAAAAAACTAGAAAAAACTAGACAAATAAACAAATAAATAATCTTCTTCTTCAAAGATCTTCATCGCCATTCTTGAACCAGCAGTGATGGGGAGAATATCACTTTCAACATCTTCCCTAGGAGTCGACAATTTATAGGGGACCATGGGCTGTATCAACCAGTCCCTACAAATTGCCTCTGGGAAGATGTAGAAAGTTGATAAACGCCCGGATCAAGTCGGGTTGAACGAATCCTCCTAGAAACATAGAAAAAAAAGTCTCAGATCCGTGAAGATCCGAGACTCATCTAACCTCTGTGTCTTGAATCTTGAAGAAAAAAACCCTGAAAAGGTTTCATATGATTCGTGGTACAAAATAGGGTAATAATAACGGAACAAAAGGACCAAGATTTGACCATTGGCCGGAGCCAATGGCCAAATCTGGCCAGCAGTAGGGGGAAGGAAAGCCGCAGGAAGAAAGGGGGGAAGAGAGAGAAGAGAGAGAAAAAGGGAAAAGGAAAAGTTTGCCCACCGGCAACTCCACCGCATCCGCTTTCGAATCACAACAAGATGGCCAATGAGAATATATTTCCCGGATTATATTTTTATATAAGAAAAACTGGGTAAATCACAATTACAATGAGAATCATCTATATAAATCATTTGGATATTAAAGAACTGTATTTTAACCCCCTCAAATGAATATAGATGTTCAGGGGTTGGCTTCCCCCACCCCCTATTCCTATATATAATTTTTCTGGTGAAAACAATGTACAACATCAATGGCCTATAGAAAAAAATGGTAAAAAAATAAATTTCTCAGCCATTACTAATTAATGATGATGTCTAAACAAGAAGTAGCTGTTCTTTTTCTTTTTGATCCCCACCTTAAGTCTCCTACTACTACTCTCTTTCGTTTTGATCCCCACCTTAAGTCTTCTACTTTGGTAACCTTTCTTTTTGTTCCCAGGTAGCCTTGGCAATTTGCAGCACCACAATTGCACTTTACCTCCGGCCCAAATTGTACAAATCTGCAAAATCATACGAGTTATGAACGTTTAAGATCATGGATATATGTTTATTTCATCAACATTCCGAAGACTAATCACCTCAAGTTTAGCAAACACCGTCATTGCAGAAAACAGATAGAGATAACTATAATGCTTGCAATACATCAAGGAGCCATGCATTGAATTATATCGCGAATAGAATGACAAGTTACAAGATGCCAGCTTCAGCCGCGGATTATGAAAAGTTGGGTCTGAAATCAGTTCTTTAGCATTTACTAAAAGGTTCTTAAGTGGTCATTTTAAGAAACTATATGAGCTGATGTTTTGCTTAGCTACAGATCTTTCTATAGTATAGGAGAAAACTGGCATTTTTTTTGCTGACATGTGAAATAAAAGATGCTTGATAATTCATGAAATATAGGTGCTAGGACATATCGATTAGTCTAGTTTTCGAGAACCCTCATTCTTCCTGGAGTCCTTCACTCATCTAACTAATAGAGAAACAATAGTAATATAGAGGCAAATATAATAAGAAGACAAAAAGTGGATATCTATTTAAAAATACCTGTAATCGTATGTTAGTGATTCTCCAATTCGAATAGATTGAGCAGCAAACACCCCAACTCGTGTTTCCCCTTCAACCTGCCTATAACAAGAAAAAGGCAGACGAAAAAGTAAAAGGTAGTCAGGAAAATTATTGTAGTGCAAAATTCTATCAAAGACAGGTTGCTGCGGTTACTAGTGCAAAACATCCTCCCTCCCTCTCTCTTTCTCTTAAACACGAAAACCTCAAGAATGATGAATAAGACTTTATCTAGTCTGGCATATAATTATATTCAACAATTCCGAAAATTCAATCTTTCTTTTACAGGCACAGTGGTCGCTTGGCACCTAAAGCTTTTTAATTTTACTGCAATCCTTGAAACATCTAAACTTGTTGCAATCATGAGTTGGGATTTTATTTAGGTGATTAAGAATAATGTAACAACTTTGATATTCAAATCATTTCAAAATCAAGATACTGCATTGACCTTTCATCATCTAAGAGAAGAATGAAAATATTTGATGTCAATTTCACCAACCATTTCTCTAGTTTACAATTTGGATTGCAGCTGTGATTCAGAAAACGAGAAGTGTTTCCCTTAAATGTTGCATCAATAACGAAGTCCTTCCTTATTTCGCACATGTAGAAGTTTGTCACTTCCTTGTCTTTCATGTCCCACAGCCTTTGTTCACAAAAAGCGTCATCAATTACTGCAAAAGCCCGAAGAGAATCATAAGAAACTGTATACCAGAAAAGCATCAGAATCAAACTGAGCACTAATATAAACTGAGCATTTATGAGAACAGATCAAGAGCCTCCAACCAACTAAATTGAACATGCTTTTCTGCAATATTTTGGGAGAAGTTGGAAACTTATAGTAAGTGGGACCCACAAGCAAGGACATAAATCCATTAAGTGTTGAATAGTAAGGATGAAAAGTTTGCACTCATTCCGTAGTACAAATGTGTAAAAATTTGTTTATGATCGAATACTTATGCAGCTAATATTTCATTTAAGATGTACCTTTTCTCAGAGTTGACTGATTATATATTCTTTTAGTCATTTTGTTTGATTAAAATTACTAGCTGTAAATTCTTTCTTAAAGTACCTTTTACGAAAAGTTTACCAAGATGTTATTCAGTTTTATACAATGCAGTTATTAGAAAGCAACTGCTCGCTAGTATGACAAACGAGAGAGAGAGAGAGAGAGAGAGAGAGAGAGAGAGAGAAAATCACGCTCGCGCGCACACACACACACACACACACATCTTCTTTGGTATAAGAAGAGAGTTACCTTCTCCAACATACTCGATTATGAAGTCACCTTTATTAATCGATTCAGCCGCCACGACACCCCAACCACAGAGAGCAGTCTGATAAGAAACAGGAACTATAGAATTAAGGAAGGAAAAGCTCAATAATATAGTAGAAAAACAAGTTGACACAACCAAACACCCTTGACATATCCAATGAATGATATGAATCCATTGCAAGGAGAATAGTTTCACCTTCGCAATGCTGATTTTCTTCTCCTTCCGAAATGGCCTGTTTGTGCACATTTCAGAGCAACGGCAAGCCTTCGAGCAGCTTATGCACTGATTCCTATTACACACAAATTTATAGAACTACAATGTCAGGCAGATGACAACAGTGGAAGAAAAGTTTGATTGAATAATTAGATCTAGACTCCACTAGGAAAGAAAAGAATAATGAGAAGACATAAACCCTAAACATGAAATATTAATGAGGGGCCATTAATGGCACTTCGAGAAGAAAATGGCTGAAAAATGAAGTTGAGCTTTTTGTTTTTGTCTTGGCAACTAACTGATAAAAATAATGTGGCCAAACTCTGCTGCCGTTTCCCTTATTTAGTAGGTAGTGAATAGGTGTTCATACTTTCCATGTACAACTATTAACAGTATATATACAGGTTCTACTAAGAAACGTATAGAAGTAATGAGCACATATGCCTGAATCTCTAAATATTTTACCAACAAATGTGCTGTTTGTAGTAGTTATATGTTTTGCCGACTTGTAAAGATAATTTCTACATATGTACTAACCTTTTAGGAATTGTTCATATGTCGGTTTATTCTTAGATATTGCTTTTACATGTGCTGATGAGTATAGATAGTTATGTATATCCCCAATGTTAAATGACTTGACACATTTTTCTGTATAATTGCACTTAAAAGTAAAAACATTATGCTTTCTAAACTTTTAGTTACCTTATGAAAACATGCAAGTGTGAGTTTTGAAGAATAATGAACAGATAAAAGAACAACCAAAAAGGAAAATATGACACAGTTACTACATATGAATGTCTCACTAAAGCTGGTACCAAAATAGACAAATTAAGCAAACTGGTAGCCTAGTAATATTTCTTAGCCATGCTGGTTACTAATGAAAGATATCACATGAAACACAGAACTCTTCCACCATGAGGAAATACTTGTAGCATGATCATTATGATGTCTTAATAAACAATATAAAGTTTATAATAAAAAATGTACTCAATTACTGATAACTGTGTTGGTTAGCATCTTATGCCAAGCCTATAGGCTGTTGGTGCAATTCTCACCCTTGTCATTTGTTAAGGTTTTCCCCTACCCCATCTCTTGTACCCAAAAAAAATGAAAAAGAGTTTTTTTTTTTTTTTTAATGCATGTACTTCATTTCTTGTCAAATACTCTAACTGAGAATTATAAGCAACTTCAAGAATGTTGTACCTGCCCATTGTAAGAATGACAAACCAAATCTTTGGATGTCCTAGCTTGAATTGAAAGTTTAGATAGTCAGGTATCATGAAGCTCGATTTAGTTCTTTGTTATCCCGGACTTGAGCGAGTCAAGTCAGCTTAAGTAGCTTGATGTCTATATGACATTTGGACACAGTTCTGCGAGAGTTACCAATAGTTAACCATATTTCATTATTTCGTACTCCTACTTCATTTTACTATTTTCACAACAGATAAAGGTGCGAGAGAACAAAGAGGTGAGCTTTCGAAAATGGATGAGGATAGACCTATACTAAAATACATTCTTTCAATAGAAGATAGTAAGAAATATAAAGGAGTTCTATTTAACAGACAGGCATGGATTTTGGACAGTAATGTCATATCACAAACTTCATCTGTTAAGAACAGTTTATGCAGAGTATATCGCATTACTAAATCCAACAGCTAAAATGTATCAGTGGATGACACTAATGATTTATCTCCAAATTAGAAAGAAAAGAAAGTTAAATCATCCAGTAGGAGGCAGTACCTACAGACACAATCCTCTTCACAACCAGTTGAACTGCAATGAGTGCATCCGATATCGGCATCAATGTTCTCTTTCTTTTTCTTGACAAGGTAAACATCTGATTTGGTTAAGTCATTACAACCTCAGACAGTAATTATAGAGGAAACACAACTTTATTTCAATTGCATAACGTGCTTTTTGAAAATCAAGATAACAATTTTAATAGCTAACTGAATCTGAAATCTTGCAGAGATAGGATACTTCGCTTGATGTGCATGTAAGGAAGTGGCTCTAACTTAGTCTCTACTGTGTCTCTCCAGTTGATATCAATGTTGAACTCCTCCTCGTTATATGGTATAGGCAAGCGAGAGAATATCTCCTGATATGTTTTCAGGTAAAACATTGACAAGGTGGTTTGTATTGATAATCATATCCGAATCTCCTTTTCATTTCATACATGCTTAAGAAAGGAAAATAAGATAAGTTAAAAGACTAACCTCCACTGTCTTCGCTGGAACAGATTGCTGCTTATAAAAAAAGATATGTAAAACCAATCAGCCAGCCTAATCCATAAAAATAAACATCAAGCAATAAAAGAAACATAAATGTGTAAAGTTAAAAGGTAAGTAGATTTTAGTTGTCAGAAACTTTCCAACTGCAGAAGCTAAAAGCAAATTAAGGGTGTGATTTGAAACTGTAAGCAGCATCTTCCCTTAGAGGTCCAACTAAAGTTAATGTCCACTAGAGGAAAATAGTTGCCATATCAGTCAGTTCAGCATGAAACAAAAAATAAAGACTAAAAGAGACCACTGAGATCAGAAAAATGGGATGACCGAAAAGCATTGATCTTCATAAAAGTTAACTAATTTGCATATATAATAAATACCCTCCCAAGAGGGAAAAAGGCAGACCTAAGAGCATGAGTCTCGAACTGATAACTTTTTCAAATTGTTTCAGAGTAATGCCAGGCAGAAGATATTCAATATGCCAGTTTCAGAATTATAGAACCACGACTAGATATAAATGCTTCCTGTACTAATGAAACAAGATAAGATGAATACACCCTGTGCACTGCCTATGAAACTGAAAACTTCAACTTTGCATCAAAATCAGCTAAACAGATTATATATATGGTTCATTGTACCAAATGAAATGTTAAAATTCGAGAAACTTTGAGAAGAAATAAGATCCAAGGTGAAAATTGTCAAACGAAAGGAAATCCAAATACAACCAACGGTTGCAAGGTTTTCTAACAAAGAGGATACAACTAAGCATGATAGATGACAATACGCAAAAGTTGCAGAATTTTGATAACTAGATTTGATAAGAAATTACAAACAATTAAGATGAAGGAAGAATTGACCTGTTTTTCTAAACGCCAATCGGGGTTATGTCTCCAACAAATAACTTGCCATGGACAATCAGGAAAGTGGATCACATAGTCCGGAAAAGCTGCACACTTGCTGTGATTTGCAAGTGGACATCGCATACAGCGCCACAAATTGAGTTTCTCTTTACACAGATAGCAAGCCTATTCAAAGAATGAATGTCAATCATACAAACAATTCAGAAACTTATTTAGCAACATAAAGTAAGAGGAAGTTCACAGCTAGGATATAGCAAAAGTACATAGAGAAGCATAGCAATGAACTGGGCTTACTTTAGTTGGTTGCCTTTTCCATTACAAAAGACAACAGCGATTTGACAAGCAAGAGATTTATATAGTACTAAATTATAAAATAAACTTGATCACCACAACTGCCATCTACATATCTAGTAATAAATTACTCATCAAAGATTTTCCTCTAAAGGTTCCTTGATACTTTATATATACATTAAATGTTATGTACTTCAAAATACATACTCACGGGAAGTCAGATGTAACTATGAATAAAAAACTAGTCAATTTTAGCAGCATGACTATATTTTAGAACTTCATAGAGGATATTGTTTGATTGATGAATCAGAAACAAGCAGCAAAACCATTGTCAAGATAAAACAACAGACAAAGCGGAAGAGTCCTTATATGATCTACCCAAAAATGAGAGAACAGAAAACTAAAAGGTCCTACCCAACATAGGAAAACTGAGCATCCTTGAGTGCATTTACCCATGAAAACGTAGATATTCAGTGTATATAAATGACATATTTTCATCAATATTGGCAAAAGCAAAAAACAAAAGAACTTAAACTTTTGAAGGATAGATTATCTTGACCAAAGCAAAACCTACATGTTGAGGACACTTGAATCGTTTAGATGAAGAGGAGCCAAACTTTTCTTCTGCGCATTTTATGTGAAAAGCCGCCTGGCAACTTCCATAGGAACAACATAGTTCCTCCTTAGGGTATATTGATCGCTGGCAAAGAAGACAGACAGCCTGCAAGAAATCACAAAACGACTGAGCAATGTTGTCTTTTTAGATTAAAAAGAAACAGACGTGTCTAAAGAAATAGATGAACATTAATTATTTCCCGGATCACATAGGTAGCAACATTAATTCCATGGTTGTACCAGATCCCAATTCAGAGCCCTGATTTTGTGGATGCCAAGAATAAGAAAATTGTTCCAAAACTAAAATTCAGATCCCAGAGCACAAGAACATATAACAGACCAGCAAAATCTATCCCTAAACCATTTGAATTCCCACAAGACATTTTTCGAATATTACATCAACAAGTTCAAAATCTCCAAGCTTTATTATGCATGCAGAACAGCACTCCTGAAAATATCTTCCGTATCAGCTCTATCTATCCAAGAGAACTATGAACAAAATCTTAATGGTCACACATCTGCAGGCAAATTGACTATACAATTAAAAGCATTCCTAATAAAAACATTTATCAAAAGATAGAAACTACCTTATAAAGCATAAATTAACTAAAAAAATGTAGTTTTTTTCAAACCAGAAACGCGTCTAAACAAATGCAACTAAAACAATCAATTAAATGTGTTTCCAAAAATTGAAATGCACTACCATCTTTGGAGAGCCAATAAGAAATGGTAAGTAGCAACTGCTCTCAGGCATCCCAGCATCAATCCTCCTCTGAACCCATTGCTTCAGATACTCATTGATCCTATCAGTACTGTCACTCCCATCGCTACTAGATTCCGATTTCCCAGAACCTTCCACCTCACCTTTTCTCTCCTCCTGATTTTCCGACATCAAATTGAAATAAAAACACAGAAAATGAAATAAATAAAAACAACAACAAAGTAACACCAGAATTTAACGTGGTTCAGTCTCTCAATCGACCTACCTCCACAGTCACTTGTTTGTTTTCCATCTTCTCCTGATTTTCCGACATCAAATTGAAATAAGTACACACAATTTAGAGAGAAAATTATATAAGTAAATAAAAACAACAACAACAACAACAACAACAACAAAGTAACACCAAAATTTAACATGGTTCAGTCTCTCAATAGACCGACCTACCTCCACATTCACTTGCCTGTTTTCCTGATTGTTGGCCGCCATCGAATTAAGGTTTACATCTGCTCTGACAATCAATGAGGAATTATTCTGAGAGTTGTCCAAAGCAGGTTTAACAAAATTAGGACAAGAAATAAAGCTCAGATGTGGTGGAGAAGTTGGAAGTGATAAAGGATCCAGGTCAGGCATTGTTGTTGTGGATAAGTATTAATGAATTAAACCCTAGAATTTGATTAGATTACTTGAATTTGGGGAAATAAAAAAAGAAAATCGAAGGATTTCTAAGATATAGTGTTGGTGTTGATCTATGGAGATTGTTAGAGGTGAAACGGCTTTTGTCTGTTTCCGTGCTGGCATTGAAGTGAAGGGGTGGAGGATTGGCTTTATCTGTGTGTGGGTTGGGTTGGTTGGGGGGGGGGGGGTAGTGTGGTTTTTTTGTTTTGGCGGGAAAGATGATTTTGTTTTGGGGGGAGATGAAGAAGAAGAATTACAGAAGGTGCCATTGAGACTGTGAGAGAGTCAAAGTCTGAGAAAAGAATGTTATATATTTATCCCAAAAACAAAAATAGAACAACAATAATAATATAAGCAAGAAAAGTGAGGAATTATTGAAAGAAAAAATATTATATTTAGCAGCTGAAAGTGTCGTAATTGTTTTTATTAGACATTTTCTACCAACAATTGATATTGTGAAATTTATGGAGGGAGTAAATCACAAATGTAACCAAGTTGTTGTAGATAATTTAGCAGTTGGTTATATTTTCCCTTCGCTTATAAATTGAAGTGCATTAGACCTTTTTTTATTTATTGCACATCGACTTGATGGGAGATAGAGAGTTTAACTTGATCATTTTGTTAAGCTTTTAACTTGAGTCAAAACTTAACAGTTTTTGAATAAAAGTAAGGTTCACAGCAGTAAATGATAGAAAATATTAAAATTGTGTTTTGAGTTAAAAGTCAAATTCATGTCGGCGTTGTTTGACTTGGTGAAGAACCACCGTGGCCGACCACCCCGCCGGACCACCATGATTTTCAAACCCTAGAATCCAATTTTCATGTTCTACACGAACGTGTATAAGTTTGGGGACGTATTTCACCATTCTGCCATGAAAATCGATTTTCAATGATATAGGGATTTGAAAATGAAAATCGGATTCTAGGGTTTGAAAATCATGGTGGTTCGGCGGGGTGGTTGGTCATGGTGGTTCTTCACCCAGTCAAACAGCGCCGACATCAATTTCACTATACCAAACCTCAAAATCATCCAAAAAATCTTGAAAAATCAACACAATGGCCATAGGATTTTAAGTGGAATGGTTCAAAAGTGAGCAAATCTTCTGCGGATATAGTATTTCATTTCAGTTCATTTATTGATTTTGTGGTGCAATTAAGCCTTTGATGCAAGCCTTAATATTCACTAGGTGTGACTAATTGGTTGTGGTGGTGCGCGGCGGAAGTGACAGACTCGAGGCCTATGGTGGCGGGACTGGGTTGAAGTGGAGGAGAGAGAGGGTGGGAAATGAGGAAAGGGGTAAAATGGTTATTTCGCAACAACTTTAAAAAAATAAGTCAAAATTCTTTTTTCCTGTAACAGATATGGACGGAATGACTACCTTCACCAATCGCAAATTGTTTGGAGTCTGTAATACAAAGAAATATAGAACGGGAGACCATGAGCGCAAACGTGTATAAGTTTGAGGACGTATTTCACCAATCTGCCTTATGTAAATCCTCTCTTAGGAATTGTATAGGCCAAAAAATGAAGTAGAATATGCTACTAATTCCCTTATCTTATCTTTAACTCATTTGGTTTTCAAAAGAATTACCTTTATCTTAACCAAAAGAAATTAGATTTAAGCGAATAGTAGAAAGATATATACAAGAGATTAGGATCCTTTCAAATATAGATTCTCTCCATCAAATCCGATAAATAATGAACCAAATGGAGTTGTAACTAGGAAGGGAATAGGAAGTCTAGTTACCTATATAAACAAAATTAAGGTAGAATACTTGCTCCAATATTCATTTGCCATTATTGATTGAAATGGCTGTCGAAAAGGCGAAATCTAACAAAGTGCACCCTTTTCACCATTGGTATTGAAGAAAATCCAGTTGATCCTAATAATGTTAACAGATGCAAAAAAATTTGTTTAGATCTACATGATTTATTCAGTTTCTTTATCAAGATTTAACATTTCCAGTTTAGATAAAATTAGCAGTGCAGATTGGAACATAACAATTAGTGGAAAGCGCGACGACAATCCAATTGGCAAGTCAATCAAATATTATTTCTTTAAAGTTTCGGTTTTTCACAAAGGAACTCTTCTTTCATCTAAGGAATTGATTCCTTTCAAGCAAGTTGATGAGTTCTTTGACTTTAGTTTTCCTACACTTCCTCCAGCCAAGGTTGATGCTAGGGTTTACGATTCCATTATGAATGAGAAGAGACTCAACAATACTATTTCTATTGATTTGATGTTGGGGGCTAATGTCCGGGGCATATTGGTAAACAATAAGTTTGTTGAATCCTGCAAGAACGTTGTGCTTGAGTTCATAAGCGATTATGGGGATGCTTGGATGTTATATCCGGAATGCCCCATAACATGTGTCTTGAATTAGTAGTAAAGATCAATGGCATTAGGGTTTTGTATGTTTTTATCCTGGTTTTCTTGTTCTCTCTTGATTTTGTATTAATAGTTCACATGGTTGTCTTACCTCCGCCCCCTCCGAATTTTGATCGATGTATTTATTTGCTTATAAAGTTTGAGAAATTCAGAAAGATTATTAACAAAATTTTATTATCAATTTTTATACATTTATTAAGTAAAATATACTTACACCCCTGAAACATGAAGTTTTTAACTGGGTTTATGAATCTGACGCTAAAGTTCTGCAAATGATCATTTGGGAACATGCCTATTCTCTTACGTGGGATAATAGAGATCGTATCATTTGAAGTTTATCTTTCAACTTTCATCACTCGAATACTTCATTCAGAGAGATTGGGTTGAATTATGATTAAAGAAGCCGGCAACTAACAACGTGTAGTGACTGTACCACTCTCTTTGACTCACATGAGAGCAAATCCTTGACACTTCGAATACAATGAAATTTCACACCTGACGAACCTTTCACTTTACCTCCTCTTAATAAGACCATAGAATGGTCCTACAAATTATGACCTTCGCATGGAATGTGAACAAGCTGAATTTGGTACTTAGAATATTATAGTATTTTTTCACCAAAAAAATAACAATAAAAAGATAAATGTAAAGTTTGGAGAAAGCATTCGGTCTTTTTTATGTTTGGAATTAAATATTCACCCATTAAAAATATACTAGTAAATTGAACATTTCACTTTAAGGACAGTGGGAGTATTACTTGCCATTTGACAATTGGACAATAAATAATAGCAAGAAGCAATAAACTTGTTAATATTCTCATATGTGATGCACCACCCTATTGTAATTTCTATGAAGTGATAGGTTCCAAATGTACAACATAAAGCATGCGGTAGAATCGGATTGATCATCAATAGTTAATTAACATCTAAATCCTTTTAGGTGCACCAAAACTTTAAAATAGATTACCAAAACAGAATCCTAAAATTAGGGCATAAGATCATCTGCGTCATATTCCATCTCAATCTTAAAAAGTTGTCACGCTATAATTCATTCTCTCTCAATCTTAAAAAGGTGTCACACGCCATATATCTCCCTAATACGGATTCTTTGTAATAGTTACTGTATAACAATATTATTGAAAAAATGTTCATTCATATATCTTAAATTAAAGACTTATTTAAGAGTAGTGCCTATTAGATAAAAAAAAATTTAAAAAAATTACTATAACAAATGTTTTTTTTTGGTAGAAAAGCAGGTTTGGATATATATATCATAACTAACCAAAATCATCATCCATTACAGTGGAATTAAAAGGAACAAGCCTAACATAGTTAGCCCCACGTGCATCATCTGCCACTATTTGGCTAACAAAAGGGAGAAAAGAATTAAAAACCAAAATAGAAGTAGAAGGTGTATTTCCTCCCTCCTTCTCAAGTCGATCCGCCACGGCATTGGCTTCCTGTAGATGTGATATAATCTACTCTCCGGGATCCTCATGAGCAATACCCTGCAATCATACTATAAGAAATGTTGTAGAGAGAGCATTACACAGAAAGTGAACTGCTTACTCCCTTATTGTAGGTTCCTCTCTTGATTTCAAGATTAGGGCTAGGGCTTGTAAGAGATTGATGGCATTGAGTACCCTTGTCACCTAAGAAAACCAATTCAGTATTCTTCTCATCAACAACATCAATGGACCCCACAAAGTAAGTCAACATATCATCACAATACAATCTGAATGTAGAATCATCTTTTGCATTAACCCTAGTACTAACCCCGGCACGAACTTCAACCGCGAAAATCATCGTCTCATTAAAAACCTTATGACCAATGATGGCTTTCGCAATCCTATCATCGATCTTGTCATGAAACTTAACCTTAAAATGTTCTACCTTACTCCATGGAGGTTGTTGAAACGGGGCAGGCCTAGCGGTTGGGAGAAGAATGTTGTTGTAAAATAGAGAGATTTGAACATTGTCGACGAAAAGATTGTTGTAAAAGTTGTTTTGTACGGAGAAATTGATTGTGCCATTTGCAGTAGAATTCATATTATTGATGGAGATTGAGAATGAGTTTACTTCAAATTGAACCTTTTTCCTTCGAATAATAAATGTGATCAAGTACATGGAGTACAATCATACCTACAATTAAAAGAATACCTAGGACGCTAATGATAAACACTACTATGTCTTGGGAACTCGGACAACATTGTCGTACTCTTACGTTGGAAGGGTTTTGAGAACTCATTGTTATGGAGGAGTTAACTTAGGGGAAATTGATGTTTGTATGTATATAGTCTGAGGATGTAATATATTTATATGGAGACGGTGATTCTCTTATACGGAGACGGTGTAATTAAGGGGATAAACGATTTTCACCCCTAAATTAATTAGGGTTGTGACTCTATTAGTAAATGTTAAACTGGTAATATATAGTTTTTAACTTTTACTTTTCTTATTACTTGGCTCTAAAGTTGTAAAGAATCTTAAAAGATCAGATTTGATGATTATCTAATTAGTTGTTTTAGGGTCGAAATTAGTTACCCACATTGACACAATCTGTACTTCTATTTAGTAGGGACCATATACAACAAATATTTTGTTCGTATATGCAAAACACATGATAGTCATTGAGGAAGTTGATCTGACTACTAAGGTTTGAAAGAACAACTATTTAAAAATGTATATAACTAACACTTGGTTCCTAAATAAATTTTAAACTTCAGATTAATTTATTCAACGACTAATAAATATTTTCGCATTTGCAGCAAAATACTTCTTCTGCACCATAGCCGAATTGATTCTAATTTCATTTTTAAAAAAAATTTGGGACCGGAGAGGAGATATGGATTGAATCGAGAATCTACTAATTGATAATCAGAGTTGTAGAGATAATCCACATTGACATTTGATATTTAAATGTATTATACTTATGCAACTAAATAATTATGGTACTGGTCTAGTGACAAATACTCATAGTTTATGACACAAAGATAATGAATTCGAAATTTTTTCCCACTTATTAAATTCCTTATTCTTTTTTGTAATATATGAATTTACTTCTCGAATAAATAAAAAAAATTAAAAGAAAAGAACATATGTAACTCATTCTTGAATTGATTCTAATGCCATTTTAAAAAAAATTAGATATGTGCATCTAATACATATAATTTTTTTTAACTAAAATAAAATTTAAAATTATACTCGTAAAGACCACGGTGCAATGAACTAGTTATAATAATATTTCCTAGAAAAGTTTAAAACGATCTATTTTTAGGGGGAAATGAAAAGATTGCTTCCAACTCATTTTTCTATATATTTTTTTTCCATTTTCGACGGCTCACGAAAATCTTTTCTAAAATGTAAATAACCAGCTACATTCCCCTAAGGAAAAAAAAAAGGATATAGTTATTGTAAAATACCCCATGAAGTTAGGGGAGTTTCACACTTTAGTCATGTCTAAACATATGCAGTTTACTCCAAAAGGCTATCAATCAACAAGTTAAATGTATATATAAATGATAGGGAAAATCTGCAAGGTTATATTTGTATTCATGATATATTTTTACTATCGAGAATTGAATATATTATAACTTTTTTATTTCGATTATTTCTCAGAATGATTCTTTCTACTCATCAATAATTATTTAAATACAACTAAAAGACTGATTGATTACTTAATACAAATAAAATTTAGCAAGACTTTGGGTGTGAAAATTTATGTAGGGTAAAAAATATATTTGCATTTTGGCTCAATCTCTTATGTAAATGGGATTCAATATGGTAGGGTTAGGATGGGTTGCAGAGGTTGGAGGGGACTAGGGAAGGCGAAGTTGTCAGACTACAAAGGATTGGCATGGTGTATAAGAATTGGGTTGGAAAAAAAGATGTTGCGTTGTCAATATGAAGAGTCAGCATTGAAAAGATAATGAATTTTTTCTTCTTCTTCTTCTTCATTTTTACGAGAAAAGTAAATTAAAAAAATACAACTCAAAATTTTGGCAGACGGGTTAAAAAAACTAAATATATTTTTAGACATTCGTGACTAAAATGGAAAGTCCCTCAACTTCATGGGGGTATTTTGCAATTAACCTAAAATAAAAAATAAACTAACCAAGGTTAAATGAATGCCAAGTTGGAACAAATCAAGGATTGACACGGTAGAATCCAATTATTTGTCCAATTCCACCTGTACCTAACTATTTATTTAATGCTCCTTTTTAATTTTCCCAAACAACCCATTAAGAGAAATAGGAAAGAAAAGCAGAAAGGAGACGAAAAATCTTTCTCCCATTTATAGGGTTTTATTTTTCCGATTAATCTCCGTCAAACTTTTCTCTTTCTTTCATATTCTTCTTCTACTTCGCCGGCATTGATTTTATTGCTGATTTTTTTTTTAGCTCTAATCAATACAATTTTTAATTTTTTGGGTGATGATTAGAATTTGTTGGTTGAATTCATGATGAGAAGAATGAGATCGCAAATGCCGATGTCGCCTACTGATAATTTGCCGGTGAAGTTGGAAATCACGGCGGAGGATTCTTTTGATGATGAGTTTGGACTTTTCAATAAGCGCTCCAGACTGTCTCCGTCCACGTCATCGTCATCGTCTCTTCAGGTCCTTTTTTTTTTTTTTTTTTGTCCAATTGATCAATTTTTTTTTTTTGTACTTTTCTTATTATGATTTTTTGAGCATTTTTTCTTTCTGCTTTTGGATTGCATTGCTGTAGTATAAATCTAGTAGCTATTTTCTTCTTTTTTTTAATTATTATATAGGCAGGGAAGTGTTTACTTCTATCCGCGAAACTCATAAACCGCCTCTTTATGAATAATAAGAGCAAGGATGCGTACATCGAGCTCCTTATGCGGGAGCCTTGTGCACTGAGTACGATTTTTTTTATATAGGCAGGGTGTCGAACCCTCGAGCTTGTTGTGAGTTAGAAGTGTTGTGTTAGTCTTCCTAGACAAATTTAGCAGCTAATGAAATAACAATTTTAGCTTGTACAAAACTTCATAGCAGGAATTATAGTAGAAGGTTGCCTTTTATGAAATTGAAGGGTTTATGGGATTATGTTATGGAGCCTGTTGAATTTGTATATGCACAATGATAATGAGTTTTCTTTCCCACATGGTTGGAAGCTATTGAATTTCGGGACGTGTGAAAATTACAAGACTCGATTTATTAACAACTGGATTTCAGGTTTTCACTAATGTTTCTTTATCCTGTTGTACTTGTAATAAATGGGTATATGCTGCTCTTTACCATTTCTTGTTATGCAAAAGGTGCTGCATTCTTTACAGGAAGAACCAAGTGTTGTCTTCATATTTCTAACAATATCAGTTTGGATATGGATTTTTTTCTTAGGTGATTAGGTTATGTTCACGCAGTCCTGGTTGGCTGTTATCTCTTCCTTTTCATCGTTTTCTTTTCATCTTTCTTGTGGGTGCTTCTGTAACAGTGGAGCTCTGGGAACAATGGGTTCTCTGCTCAACCTTTGCATTATAATCCTCTGGATGAGCCTAGCCCTCTTGGGTTACGGTTAAGGAAGAGTCCATCGTTATTGGATTTAATACAAATGAAGTTATCCCAGGGCGGTGGTTCTTCTTCTGTGGCCTCTATTCCTGTTGAGAACCTTAGTTCTCAGACTAGAAAAGACATAAGAGAGGCTGCTCCTTCAGCTGCAACTGACAAGTTGAAAGTGAAAGCATCTAATTTTGTGGCTTCACTTTTACGAATTGGATGTTGGGAGGTAGATTGCATGGTCTTTTCTCTTCCATGTTTTGAACCTGAAAACATTGTTCTATTGCCTGATATTTTACGTTCTACCATTGCACCAGTTTGTGTCCAGGTATGAAGGTGATTTGGTGGCCAAGTGTTACTTTCACAAGAGCAAGCTTGTTTGGGAAGTTCTTGAGAGTGGGCTGAAGAGTAAAATAGAAATTCAGTGGTCTGATATTATGGCTCTCAAAGCAAACTGTCCTGATGATCGCCCTGGAACTTTGACTGTCGTGGTATTTGTACTTTTAAATAATTTCTATTATTTCTTTTGCCTTATAATATCATATTTTTTGGCTAAATCATTGAATTTTGGGTCAATGTTATTTTAGCTTTCTCGGCCTCCTCTGTTTTTCCAAGAGACCAATCCACAACCTAGAAAGCACACCTTATGGCAGACAGCTTCAGATTTTACTAATGGACAGGCTAGCATACATAGGTAAGTTACTAGAGAGCTTCTTATGACCTAGAATATTTCTTTTACTTTTTTTACCCATTGACAAGAAGAAATAAAAATATGCTCTTGGTGGTTTTAACTTTTAACTCAAAAGACACGTGAAATACGCACTCCCAAACTGCTCTGTTTGTATCTTCAGCTGATTTACTTTGTTTGTCGAATGCCCCAGACTGTGAGCACTGTGAATAGTTGTACTTCGGTGTGAAATGTATATATTTTTTTGTTGATTTTCTATTGTACTTTTCCAATTTTGATTATCGAAATCTTCAGATAATTTATGTAATTCACAGTAAAATGAATGGCTGTATTCAGGTTTCATTTCTGCCTTAATGCACTTCCTCATCCTGATACACTGTATTTGTATGTTACTGTTTGGATGATATGATATTTGTCAATGCAAGTTATTGATTTTCTGATGTATCTTTTTTACAACTCTGGAATTAGTCCTAAAGCAGTAAGTAGTTTTCAAAATTAAGTTGTAAATATTGGTAATATAAATTACTATAACTTTGTATTAGCAATTTACTTTTTATTTGCAAATAGTGTTCTGTGAAATAGCATTTCAACTGAAGTGTCTTTGGGCTGGTTTGGAATTTCAATTGATATATCTCTTCCAGACTTCTATTATGATTTCTTTTTCATGGGAGGTTCATAAGGTTGTCTACGTTTGTGCCAGTAATTGTAATTCGTATCCTTTGTTGTAACTTGAGCAGGCAGCATTTCCTACAGTGTCCACCAGGGTTGTTAAACAGGCATTTTGAAAAGCTGATCCACCGTGATAATCGACTCAAGTTTTTAAGTCAACAGCCTGAGATAGTATTGGACTCGCCATATTTTGATACAGAAGCTTCTGATCCAGAAAATCCCGATGCAACGAGAGGCTCTGTATCTAGTAACCTTGTGACTAGTGGAACAACATCATTTTCTTCCTTGAGAGATGGAGCATCACCAGCTACCACAGAATCATCTTCCTTGACTTGTGAACAATGGGATACACCATCACCACATTTGTCAATGGAGGCTCCTTCACCTAGCTCAGGTACCATTGTTATTATGATTATTGTGGATGCATTAGAAGTCCATGAATGAAGTTTATTGTATTTATTTTAACAATTATGTTGCTTTATTTTTTCAAAATAGTCAGATCAGTGCCCACTTTTATGGAGTATTAGAAAATATAATTAACATAGTCAGTTGGAGTTCTCAGGATTCTGTATACAACTTGTCATACTTGGTCCTATATGTTTGTGTCATGCAGCATAACTAAAGACCATATAGTTTCATTTGCATTTTCGTATTCTCTATTGTTGAATTGTTGCTTGATTGCATTTTCTAAGTTTTCACTATGCTGCTTGGTTGTCGTTGCTAGTTTGATCTTTATATTATTCGTTGCCAATAGGAGGAATTGAATCTGTTTTTCATTTTTCCCCCCTCAACTGTTAGGTTTACAGACCTCATTGTTGAATTCTAAAGCTGATGCTATAATTAATAAATTCCTGTTTCAGCAAATTCGGCCAACTGTAGTTCTAGTGTTTCTTTCTGAACTCTATGAAAAGATTTGATAGTGATAGGCTTTCTTTTCTTTTCTTTCTTTTTTTTTCCCTCTTTTTTCTCTCTTGCAGCTTCCCCCCACCCCGCCCCCCACCCAAACCCATTTTCTCAGTATTTAGGGCTTAAATGTATTAAGCTTAGCAAGGTTGTGTAATTTCTACAATATGGTCTGATGGAGATGTTTAATAAATCGAACAATGATAAATCACTTTCAAATAGAGAGACAGAATGCTATTGTGCTGTGGTTTGGGTCTTCTATATATGTAACTGACCAGCATTCTCTTTATTAAATTTATTTGCAGTGTATATGGATACACGTACAACGGAAGGGATCGGCAGTAGCAAACAATCTGATTCTCAAGGTCTGGAAAGCTTGAAAGCTCCTGGGTTACGCCCATCAATGTCAATGACTGATCTCGTGAACCGCATTGGACATTGTATATCAGAAGAAGTGACTGCAGGAAATATCCCTACTGAAAAGGCATCAGAATGCCAGGACATGCTTGACAACATTACGCAGATTTTTCTTACTGATACGCAAACTATACAAGCATCGGATGAGAACTCGTTAATGAAAAGGGTCAACTCGCTGTATTCCCTTCTGCAGGATCCTGCAACAGCCTCCAGTGTGCAGAATGATGGCGCAAATCATTGTGAAGGACCTAGTAATGGAAGAGATATTCGATCCAACCCGCCTTATGATTACATGCATGACAGGCCAGCCAACGATAATACTTCAACTACTGTTGTTCCCAATGATGCTCCTGGTTCTAAGCAGACCGCGACCCTCTCAAGGAAAGACTCGTTGGGGGACCTTCTACTTCAACTGCCCCGTATCACATCTCTTTCGAAATTTTTCTCCTGATATTTGCTGAAGGTGTCTAAATTGAAGTTAGAAAATGATTCTATTAGTACAGCATATGATGCTGATAATATTATTAACTATGGTAGAGTCAAATAGTTGATGTGTTTGCATCCTTAGTTCTGATTGCTCAAAAACAATTAGATTGTGAAAATTACTTTGGATTCGGAAATTTGATTTTATGATGAATCCTGATAATTTTTCAAAACATTGTTTTATTTTTTTTGGCAAATCTCAAATTATTGGCTGTAAATATATCAACATTATTATTATTGAATTAAGTGTTAAAAGGTCCTTTACTTTGCTTCTTATCCTTCTTTATACGTCCTTTTGTTTACAGCCCATCTTTGGAATGGTTCCTTTGCTTTACCAATCACACATTTTGCAGCACATATAGATGGCAAACGCCAGTCAGAGTTAGCCTAGTTGGTAAGATATGTGTAAGTAATACCATGTTTCCAACCAGAGTTTAAATCTCTCTTCACAAGACATAGAAGCCCCATGCGCAAATTTAGGTAGCGGGTGCGGATTTAAAAAAAAATATGAAGAAAGAAAGATGGTGAACGGGACTAAGGTAATGTGTCATTTATAATGATAATAAAAAAGAGAGTACAAAGAGTTTCAAGACAAATTGCTGAGACAAAAAATGCACGGAGGATCGCAAGGATCCTCGGTCTCAAAGCTATCCAAGCATTTAGAATGAAAAACATGACCACATCCCAAAAAAGAAACACTAGGAAGAATTGTTGGCTCAAGATCATAGTCATCGTCGTATTCATCCTCGTAATATACAAGTTCCTCCTTTACATTCGTTGCAGGATTCAAATCCTTTTCACATATGAGGCAACATTCTGTAACAGATTCGCACGCGCTCACAAAACCTGCATGCAAAAGCACAAAATTCTTGGTAAAATATGACACACTAAGAACAAATGATTATGATTTAATAGCATTGCAAAAATAACAGTACAAAGAGTTTTATCTGGACTTACCATCGAATCTAATATGGTAGACAGGCTTAGGAGGTTTCTCGTTTCTTGATCTTTTAGGTTTGCTGATTGAAGTTTGCTTCTTGATTTCCTCTATTGAGACCTTTTGAGTGGAAGAATCCTTTTGGACCTGAGTTTTCCTATCGGTGGACATTGAAGAACGTTTAGCTGAGGAATTAACTCGGGCTGTTCTTCTCTGAACTGATGATGAAGGTTCTGAAGGTTGCTTCTGAATTTTCTCCCTCCAGGTCTTTTGCGAGGAAGAATCCTTTTGTAAATGAGCTTTCTTAGGGGCCGTTGAAGAGAATTTAGGCAGGGAATTAGCTTGGACTGTCTTTTGTAAGGAAGAATCCTTTTGTAAATGGGCTTTCTTAGGGGCCGTTGAAGAGAATTTAGACGAGGAATTAGCTTGGACTGTCTTTTGTAAAGAAGAATCCTTTGGTAAATGGGATTTCTTAGTGGTTGTTGAAGAGATCTTAGACGAGGAATTATTAGCTTGGACTGTCCTCTGAACTGAGGCTGAAGGTTTTCCGGCTGATTTTGTTGTAATTTTCTGAGCCTGAACTTGGCTGGTAGGACGACTCTTGTAAGGTTGAGCTTTCTTAATGGATGTTGAAGAAGTTTTCCATGGGGCATCAGCTCGGGTCCCACCCCTCCGAGTTGATGTAGAAGCTTTTTCAGTAGAC
This sequence comes from Vinca minor, assembly GCA_026122235.1. Taxonomy (NCBI): domain Eukaryota; kingdom Viridiplantae; phylum Streptophyta; class Magnoliopsida; order Gentianales; family Apocynaceae; genus Vinca; species Vinca minor. Next base: position 4,653,045 of record JAOCZM010000291.1, read on the forward strand.
TGAGATGTATTTGTCCGAGTTTTTACAAGTTGACCTGCCAGAAGTAATAACAACATAAGCAATCTTCATTATTCAAAAACCTATGGAATATTAAAACGGAATGAATCGCAATAATCAACAAAATATCTGCAGTCTAGTGCAACAAATGATATATATACTCACGAGACTCTCGATTCTCGAATGCCTATTCTCATTAAGCTGCTTGCTCAATGAATTTTTCATTCATACAAAGAAGAATATATTTGCTGACAAAAACCAGTCACATAATTTCATATGCAGTAAAAACCGCCTAATATATGAATAAGTATTCCATAAAAATGACACCATCTTATTACCAACATCATAACTTAGTTCTACAAACACATCGAAATTATAGCCGCCATTGATTTTCAGTATTTCAACTCTTGTGAAGTAAATAAAACAAGCATAATACTGATACAACCGTTTACCTTCTAGTTTTTCAGCATTGGCTATTCTTGATGCCCTGACCTCAGGTTTACTTGGCAACTTCTTCAAGACTCCATTATTAGTGCCGAGTTTCTGACCTGATGATGATTCTGTTTTATTCAGCTTAGAACGCGTAGAATTTAATGAACTCTTAACACATTTCCCAGAAACTGTTTTATTAGCCAAGATAGGTCGGGTTCTGGTTGATCGTTTTGAATCAAATTGACCATCATCCACAGGTATAAATTCAACACAATTATTTCTTTTGTAAGATTTGATATTTTTACATAGATCAATCATCTTTGAATCCTTCATGGTTTCAACTTGCATAATAGGGAACATACCTAAATTCATTGAGATATCAAACAGTTAATTAACCTTGATGAAACAAAATGACATTAATTAATTGCAGATAAAAGAAACCCAAAAAGATTCACACTTTAAGATAGTCTCCCTTGGATTGGGTCTGGTTCAGTCTCAAACTCAAACTTTTCACTTGGACCCGTTTTCTCACCCAAAATAATTCACTTTTACGCAATTTGAGATTCAAATCCAAAGTCCAAAACAAAATTTAATTCACTTACATACTAAATAAAATTCAATAAGATATTTGCAAATTGATGAGCCAATATGAGGAATCAAACTACAAAGAAGGGAGAAAAAACTACACGGAATTGGCAAAAAAAAAGATGATAATCCATAAAAATCCCAAAAGAAAAAGAAAAAAGAAAAACCCCAAAATGAATCTGATACGATAGAAACATGACAAGAAAGATGGAATTGAGAAGAAAAAAACAAACCTTAACTAGAAAGGAAAAAGGAGGAACTTGATCAAGAAAATTGTAATGGCGGTGAAGAAGGGTTTTGGAGGAATTGTGGCAATGAGGCTTTTATAGGTTTCGTTTTGTGGGGTCCATATATTATGACGTTTTCCATTCGTGAGTCCCACTCCTTTTTTTTTTTTGGTAGAAGAAGATATTTTATACATTAAAAACGCTAAAAGGACAGTACATGAAAAATAAAAGAAAGCAGTAAAATCTAGCCGAACTAACTATAATAGCCGAAGGTTTACAAAATTGTTTCTAGGACTACCCTAGAATATAATTTCCCTGCCTTATCATCTTGCCATATTTGCTGGATTGGATCAGGTGGATTTCTGAAAATTTGATCGTCAGTAAAAGACAGAGAAGATCCAAGTTTCGCGAGATAATTTTAGACATGCGTGAACAAATTTGACGAAAACATGTTGGCCCGTATGGAACATTATCAATAACTGCGTCAAGAACAATCGAACCCGTGCAGAAAATTGCACGCGGGTCACAACAAGGGAACGTGGTAGTGAACAAGATCCGCGCGACTAGTTTTGCGCGGGTCATGTCAAAACCCGGTGCAATTTTCTTGTATTTTAAATTGTTTAAAGGTATAACAGTAAAAATACCTCTTCTCTCCCCCTTCCCAAGTACTTCTGTTATGAAACTGCGAATAATGGTTGTTTAAACAACGAAATGAAGTGAAAGCCAATAGAGCAAGAAAGCTCTACCTAGATATTTAACTAAATGGACCACATTTTCAAATAGAAAGAACCCTAAGTGTAGCAGGACAAATATTCACAATGTTTTTTACAATTTTTTTGAAAGGAAATTTTCTTATATACAGAGAAGATTTGATTGAATTAAAAATTAGCAACTGTACAAACAGGAAAATCAATTTTTTTTTTTTTTTTTTAAGCCCGGCTGGACGGTTGCCCCATGAAGGGGAGAGAGAACTGCCTCACAGGAGGAGGAGCTTGCCCCATGTATAGGGAGGGTGTCGAACTAAACATATTAAACTGTACATAATCATATAAATATATTTACATTTTTCTCGTCTTCCATCATGTCAACTTTTAGCCATTCGCAAGATCAGGAAGGAGGAGGTGGCGAATGAATTTTGGAATCCGGTAACATGGCTACCGTCACTATAAAGTATTCACAGCCAACGGGGAGAAGACCATACGCGTTTGAAGCCGATCCTGGATTCAAGGCTCCGGTCTCAGAATTAGCGATCTCGCTGCTTGAAGGTGGCGCTGGTGGTTTCACCGTCTGTCTTTCAATATGCACGATTTGGCCTACGATGAAGGGAGGACGATTTGGGAGATGATCCGTAAACAATGCCACAGATTCTGCAGATAGGTAATAATGGGACAAGTTTCGATTTATTGCCTCGTAATGCCCAGCAGAGTCGAGAACAAAAGCAGCTATCTCACGTACTTCCAATCTACCAAACGATATCCTCTCTTTATTTGCCTGTTATGCAAGAATTTGAACATGAACAAAGATAAAAATAAAGATTCGCGTGCAGGTTTGATGTGCAAGAAACTGAAGAAACGCGCAGTAAATATGATCGGTATTATGATCAACGGCTAGAAGTTACCTGCTTCTCATGTTGATGCTTCATGTAAAGTGTGTTAACCAACTCCTTTTTCTCTTCCAACTCTTTCGCAAGCTGCTCAGTTGAAGCTTCAGATTTCGAGTATCTTTCGAGCAGCTCTACTCGATGCCTTGTCAAGATACTAACTTTGTCAGCAAGTGCCTGGATACATTCCCGGAACTCTACAGTCCCGTCTTCCTCATTTTCACCAACGGAACTAAAACATTAAACAACGGAAAAGGGTAAGCGTCAACAATTCATGTTAATATGGAAGCTAACAGCTAATTAATTAGAGAACCGTCAGTGTATATAATTCTTGAGAATATGAAAACTAAACGTTATAGCAAAATGAATAAATAAATAAATAAGAGATAGACTATACATACTTGGCCAGAGACTGAGCCAAAGCTCGCAAGGATTCAGCAAAGGCAGCAATACCACCAGAAGTAACGCAGCTTCTAAGTCTTTCAAAAAGGCTGCGCATTTTAACAGCAGATGAACGCAAAGCAGTATACTGTGAGGCCCTACGATCTGCAGCGCAAAGATGGGTTTGGGCTTCCTCTCTTGCTTCGTGTAGGCAATTCTCTAAATGAGCACAGTTCATCTGCCGACACAAGAGTACATTGGAAACCATAGTTATTATGGAAAAAATCTATTGAAAGTTACGGAACAGAAAACTAGTCCAGAACCTCACTCAATAGGAGAAGGTTCCAACTGGTATAAAGAAAACGAACTAGGATCATGAACCATTCCATGACGTATCAGTTTTTTCAATTCTTTTTCACATGCTTATTATTTTCTGATACATGGCAAAAGCAAGAAACATGACCTCCTCAGTAAAGGGCAACAGTTTAACTTGTTAATAACGGTCCTAATGAGTAGGTATAGGAAGATAGAAAGTTCCAATAAGGATGTTGTCACGAAGCAAAATCATACAGAATCGTTTGTCTTCAACATTCCAATGAAAATTCTCTTTTACATACTCGATGAAACAACTTCTAGCAGCTCTAATTCAACAACTTCAAAGCCATTAATTGAAGAGACTAAAAACCACCGCCTAACGTTCCTAGTCCCTTGAAGAATTGACAGACAGATTTGTGATTATGAAGTAGATGATGCTTCATACTCGGGCATGAAGAAAGTGCAAAGGAAAAATTAGGATCCTACCACTTTGAGAGAAAGGTAGTTAAACAAAATCTCGGGAGGGAAAGTGATTTGTCCTTAAAAAGCTAAAACAAGAGGAAAAGAAAATGAAGTATGTGAAAGAAAAAAATGCGAAAAATAAATTGCACGGGATCTACAGAAAATATCTTTCTTCAAAGGGCTCTTCTCCTCAAATAATAAACATGTCATTTCATTTAACAGGGTTAGTAGTGTCACATTCCCAGTAGTAAAGAAGATTTTCTTTTAACCCCATCCCAACAACAAACCCGGGGAAAAAGAAAAAATCAGAACCTGTTATATAGCTAGAAAAAGTTGTCTTCTTTTCGTCACCCAATCCTCATGCACCTACTATCTTCCCCCATTCGATCTAATAAAAGAATTTTATACACGAAATTTTATTTGAATTTAGGTCATCCTGCTCGGAGACACAGAGTCCAAAGAGTACCTTAAATGTCTACATAGACTTAGGGGACACAACACAACCTTTTATTCTTTTCTTTTTTTGGTTGGGGGTTGGGGGAAGGGGAGGGAGGAAGGCGCCATTCAAATAAGTAATGCAATTCTTATGTATTGTTAACATGCGATACTGGTATAGAATCTTCAAGTGAAATTTACCTGAGATTCATCAAGAAGTTTCTGCCTAATCTCCAGCTCCCTTCCAAGTTTGGTGACTTCCTCGGTCAAAGCGTTAATTCTTCCTTCAGCTTCGGTGAGCTGATCCGATTTTTGTGCAAGGGCACTATGCAATTGTTCGATATCAGCATTTGATTTAGAATCCATAGTCTGCCCACTAACTGTTTCAGGAGGCAAGGTACTTGAAGGCTGAGACATGCTGACAGCCATACTGGTGGCAAGTGCAATTGCCCCATCTGCCAGGTTTGTATCTTTCCCGTCTTTGTCACAAGGCTCCACTTCCTCTCGATGTGGATCAATCATGGATGAATCCAACTGAGGATTCAGCATACCAGCTGAATCTATCATATTATCATGTGATCCTTCTTGCATCTTACCTTGCTCGGACAGAAGCCCTGATTTAGCATTAGTCGAGCTAGAGGCGCAAGAAGCCTCATCCATGGATTCATGAATTCCAATATTCTCATTAGTTTCTCCAACACCTGATATATCTGATTTACTTTCATGAGTCTTGGTAGCTGAAAGGGTGAGTTTAGACGCATCTTCATCAACCGGGCGCTTGCACCCTTGAAGATACTGATCAGACAGTCTATGCTCCAATTCCTGAATCCTTTTCTCATAGGACTCACACTGCATTTGTTTCATTTTCAGCATTTGATGAAGATGTTTCTCATACTCGTCTTTGAAATTTAAAGCTTCAGCCGTCTTCTCAGCAGCAGTTTTCAAGAAATTCCCTACCTTGCTTTCATCAAGTGAATCTTCATCAACTTCAGTATCTATGGAACAAATTAGGGCTATTTTAGAAGCAAGTTCAGCTTTTAGCCTTGCATTCTCAACTTCAAGCTTGCTCGTTCCAGCAATCTCCATCAATTCAGAACCCTCAGGTAAATCCAGAGAATCAAAATTCTCAGGGAAGTCAAGAGCACTTGCTTCAGCCGACTGTGAACTTTCAGTAGACAAAGAACTTGAGCCCTTTGAAGTCCCATGCTTCTCAATCTTGGTGGAAAATCCGACTACATGCTCAGGAGCATAACGATCAATCTCCGAAATGTCAATACCAAGCAAATGCGTGTCAAAAGGAGTTATGTTCACATCACACTGGTTAGGAATGTCATGCAATCCCATGGATGTCAATATGTCTCTTGGTATATACAAACTATGTACTTTGAGAAATTCTTCCCGCCGCCTAACTTCAGCATCCCTCTTTGTTGCAAGCCTTTCGGCCAACTGTCCAGCCATACCCATATAGAGCTTCATTGTAGCCTTTCGCCTCACTATCTCTGCAAGGCATGCCCTGTATGCAGGACCAATGCCACGCACCACCCTTAAATGCTCGAATTGGTCACTCTGGCGTTTCAAAGCCTCTTGGAAGACAGAAAATTTGAAATGGACATCTTTAATATTGTACTGTATATATGCTATTTTTTGCATATAATTATGAATAAAGACGTTCATTTCGTTCTTTTTATCCTGACAGAAATCAACCAAATGAGAAATGGCACGTTCACAACCCTGCATCTTAGGAAGATAACTTTTATCATGGCTGTCATACATAGGACCCAAGGCTGAAACTGCATCATGAGGACGAAGCGAAGAGGAAAGCTGGTTTGAAAGACAGTCATCCACAAGTTTCTTCACCGTGTTGATATCTTTACTGAAGAACAAAAATTCCATCATATATTAGTCGTATAATTGGACATGCAAGGGGCAAAGCAGAACAACAAAAAAAAGGGCCAAAAAATGAAGAATCAAACCAGATTGAACATCAGCCAAAAGTATCCATAAAAAGTAAAAAAAAAAGGCATAGTACAAACTAATATCTGAATCATTTGTACTTCAGACTAGAGAAATCCATGATTAATGCAAAACATAAAAAGCATAATAGGTAAAACGGCTAGAGCTAAAATGAAACCTAGCCACTTCATCCTATACGGTAACTAATTACAATGGTTAAAGCTAATAAAACTGTAGCCGAAAAGAAGACGAGCCCGACAGCTAATAAAAATTACTATTTGCCAAGAAGTCCAAATGTCACATTTTATACCTCATTTCTCTTTCTAAGGAAAAGAAACAACGGTCTAAAGACGTATTGCATTATCTAAAGTGAAAAATAAATACAAATGATGGCACATCACTGCTGCCGACTATATCCTGTGCCTAGATATGTCCGACCTACGTCAATTTATAAAAAAGTCTCAGTACAACTTACATGTTGTACCAACCACATATCCCAACCTTTCCTTTTACGCCTCCAAAGTAACGGTGCAAGCTGACCTCATAATTTTATACTAAACTACAAACAATGAAATAAGAACATAAAAAGGAAAGTAATCCAATCAACTCATTCATTCCACACAAACATTAAATATTTTGCGCCGCAATTATATACTGCAGGGGCGTTATGCAATGACGTGAAACAAAAAAACAAAAGGAACACATGGCCAACCAAGAGATTCTCCAATAGGCTAATACATATAATGGAAAACATGAATGTTCCATCAACAAACAGTATATGAACAAAGCATTCTTCTAGTTGTCCTAACAAACTTATTCCATATAATAAAATCAAGTCAAATGCATCACCAGTACTGAATTTTACGATATGTTCCAAGATCACCGCATTAAGACTTTGGAAGGCCATATTACAACTGACACGTTTGCAAATCCAGCAACAAATACCTTAGCACAAGATATGATGCAAATGCCATTTATGTGTAAGAACATAAGTGCACAAATATTTTTTTCGAAATAAAATAAGACGCAATGCAGCAATATACAACGTCATTTCCTCAACCTCCCGGGGCATTTAGGAGAGAGACGGGAAGTACCTTAGTGTCTGCATTATGCTTTTTTGCTCATTAATATACCGTTGGTGCTCTTTTATCATAGCTTCCAGTTCTCCTATCAGGGAAGAAGCTTTACTAGAAAATAAATGTTCAGCATTTCGCTTTAGCTCTCCAAACTCCTGTTTAAATTCGGAAACTTTATTCTCAAATTGCCTGTGGGAGGTGCTACACTCCTCCACAATCTTCCGCAAGTTTTCTTCCTTTACAAAATCCAACAAGCTCTTGCGGTTATCTGTCTGTAACACAGGGAGAATTTTCCAAGATCTCAATTTCTCTATATCCCTCCCGAAATTAACCAGAAGATTGGTATGCCTCCGATACTGCTGCGAGTAAAATTTCTCAAACTCCCTGTAATTTTGAAGAATCATCCTGTAGAAATGATCCAAATTTTGGCCAGCAATATATAATGCTCTCTCTTGAACTATCTGTTCTCGGTAGAGCCTCTCACAAATATCCATTTTAGCTAAAGTCCGACCATAAATCGCATGTCCAAGCTGGAAATGATATCTGAATTGTCTCTCATAAGATGGTAACGCCTTCAATGCGGGGTCGGAAGCATCATCCAAGGGGTGAGGATTATGGGAGGAGGATGGCAATGGTGGATCAGAAATATCAACAATCTCAACTTGCTCGGGTGCAGGAGATGGCGAATTATTACGCATTCTAGCTCTGTTAAACAAGAATACTTCGCGATCATCCGATGGGAGCCTATAAGCAGACAGAGGACGCGGCTGCTCCAACTTCATATCCAAACATAAAAGGAGCTGATCATTCAGTTGAATCCCGGAAACCGATTCCAGGAATCTTTGAACAGTCTCAACAAGGGTATCTTCATCACACTCAAGTTCAAATGAGTGCCCATTTTCAGCAACATGAACCAAAAGCTTACGCGGCTGAACTACCCCTCCTCCTGTGATCTCCGAGCTCGAGCTCGAGCTCATCGTCTCCCCTATGCAAGTAAATGAATCCCACTACAATAACCAAAGCAGTGCAATTAGCCCCGGCACTACCGATCAAACAATCCAGCTAAATCAGACAATATATAAAACAATCAATTGCAACTTTTCCTAGATAATTCCCCAAGACTACACCTTTAAGCTTCGGATTGAACTCCCAAAAATACGGTTAGATACCAGAATAACCCCCCAAAATGATTCAATGAGCCTTCTTGAGAACTCTAAATAACCCAAGCGGCAACCATAAACAAGCCAAAAATAGCAAAAATCCAATCCACACCGACCAAGAATTTCGATCGAAATACTCAAATTTTACAATTAAGTCCTCAGAACCCCCTTAAAAATTCCAAAATTTTCAACAAGAACACCCAATCTAATGCATACCCACCACGGAATTCTTTAAGAACAGCAAAAAGATCCCAACTTTATCATTCACAGAAAGAAAACGTTCAATTCTTTCGCAAACCCCCCAACCAAAATCAACAACCCCTGCAATTTCATAACATAAAAACAGAATCCAATAAAAACCCAGAAACAAAAACTACAAGGCCAAATAAAGACCTCAATCCAAATTCAGAAAATCACCTCTTAAAAATTAAACTTAAAAAAAGAAAAATAAAAACCCAACTACGTAATGGAATAAAATAAACAGTTATGATTTTTCCAAGAAAGAGTTAAACACGAAAAGCTACCGTTATTTTCCAAGAATTAATATATGGGTTTTGAGAGCTTTCTTGTTCTTCTGGTATTGTGTGATATATAGAAAGAAAGAACTTTTAAAAAAAAGGAAATTTTGCAATTTAACTTATTTTGAGAATGAATTTTCATTAAAATTGTACTATATTATCATTGAGAGAAAGAACCTTCTGAAGAAAGCAATCAAAGAGAGAGAGAGAAGTGGGAAGAGGAAAGAGGCAGAGGAAGAAGCTCAAAATCCCTCTCTCTCTCTATCCCTGTGGGGCAATTATAGTCCTCGAAGAACATGAAAAAGATTAACAAAAAAAGCAAAAAGAAAAAAGGCACATTGGCATTCTCAATTTAGTTTATCGTACCTCTTTCCCGTGTTTAATAAATGAATAGACTGTGGGATCTTCTGGCCACAGTGGAAAAAGGCCGTGGACGCAGGGCCGAGGTCCTGCGTTCGATCCCGCATCCCCCCGCCTCGTAAAAAAAAAAATATAAAAAAAAAAATAATAAATGAATAGACTTTAATATTTTTTTTATTAATTATTAAAAAAATTAATTTTTTGAATTTGGATATTAATTTTTTTAATAATAAAAAAGAATAAATGAAGGTAAAATAAGAATGCACTCCTAACAAAATGATAAGTCTTTTATATAGGGTGAAAATCGTCTGCCCTTGTGTATATTTCTCTTTTTATACTCAACTAATCAGAATTTATTTTTTAGATATTTCTTCCAAAGAAAATGATTTGCTATTAGAATTGTTGGATAGGAATTGGATAAAATTCAAATTAACACTATTCACCCCTAGTTGAGTTTTAGCCAATTTCTATCCAATAATTCTAGTAGCCTAACAAGATCCTTCTTCCAATTATATATACATATGACGAATTGTGATTGGTTGGGTATAAAAATAAGGATATACATGAAAACATATGTTTTTTTACTTTTTATATATATATTGACGATAATTGTATACGTGTGAGTGTAAACTTTGCACGTATCTTAGGGCTTTTATTTATTTTAATTTTAAAGGGTAAGGTGGGATTAGAAAATTTATGATGAATAGGGGTTATTGCAGTAGATTACCTATAGGTTAGTATATAGTTGCATTTTAGTTTTATACGTTCAAAAGGAAAATTCAGTTGTGGACATGTGTTATTTGTGGAGTTATGGACCACTTGTTTCATATTGAGCCACATCACTCTCTTTATCCCCACAAGTGGTATAGGTCCACAACAGAATTATTCCGTTCAAAAAATACTCTTAGGAGTCCCCCTAACCACTGGTCAACACTTAAAGTGGTAAACTGTTGTTAAAGAAGCATACAAATGGAGAAGTTTTATTTTGGTAGGTGAGTAAGTTTAAAACTTACATTCAAGTCAATTGATACAATATACGTAGGACAAAAGTGCAAATTTACAGGAAAGAGAATTGACTTTTTGACCTACATGTATTATATTCATTTAAGTTTTAAACTTACTCACTTATTAAAATAAAAGTTCTCATAAAAATGGCATACACTTATGTTACTTGTAAATGACATTATTGTCCAGGTCGTTGTAAGTGTATAATCAAGTTTAACTCCCTTCAATGGTTAGTACTTCTTGTAGGCTATGTGATCATTTACGGGAGTAGGATTGCCCCCAAGATTTCTAAAAGTACTACTACATATAGTAAATTTTATATGTAGTTCAGAATATTTTATCAAATTCGCTCCAACATTTTTTTTGATAGTTTTTATGTATAATTTAGCATAGTGTTACAATTTTCGCCCCCAATGCTAAATTCCTGGCTTCGTCCCTGTACGGGAGGAAAGGTTAATATTGATTATATAGACGTATAACGACGAGAATAATAATGTTATTATGAATTATAAGAGAAAGGGTATGTCTGTTTAACGATTGTTTACTTTTTAATTTGTTGACTAACAATCTTGGGATTTATAGGGGTCCTTTTCAGATATAGGAAGACTAAATTGCAATCAATCCTTAACCTAAGGGTATGAACTGAAATAACCCTTAGAAAAATAATAAAGGTTGTATAATGATTTTTTTCCAGTTTTAATCGAATTAGAAGTGTGAAAAAGGTCGAAACGATATGGTAAAGTGGCAGTTCAATTTTAAACAAATTAGAAGTCTAAATAAATCTATATGCAATAGAGTAAAAATTAAAATAGAGGTCTAAATGAATTAGATCGAGGTATATAGTTTGCTTTTAATTAAAATAAAAGTGCGAAAAAATGGACGACTCATTGATGGTAAATAAGTTGAATATTAGTAAATTGAAGTTGATTTAATTAGTAAATGTGGAGTTCGTAAGATGTGTGTAAAAGAAATTAGAGCTTGTTTCATTACTGCATGCAACGCTTTTTTAAGCGGTTGAAATTTGACATGGGATTTGTTATATTAGTCGTAAACTATAAAAATCACACGAACATCGGATAGTCTAATAATCTAATAACAAAAAAAAATTACTTAAGATCCTTGTTTGACGCATTTAGCATGTTTGGACATATTATCGTAGAATAAAGCCAGAGCCCAGAGCCGGAGATGGGCCCAGAAATAATGACGGACATTACCTCAGGCGGCAGTGAGATGCACTATGGCTATTGATGCAGAACTCATTAAATTCAGTATATATAAAATATATTTTTTAAATATATATTATATTTTTTCTTAGATAAGTATTAAATTTCAATTCAACATATATATATTTTTTTTATAAACACATTTTTTAAGACTGTAAAATATGTGTTTTTATCATGAATAACACATATCCTTAAGCATATAATATCTATTTTACGTAATGTATGTTTAAAAATTATAATAGATATCTCAAAAAAAATTGGACCATTAAATTTTTTATTTAACGATCTAAAATAGTAAAAAAACGTTCATTTAACTGTTTTGTATCATAGCCGACCGGTGGGATGGTATTTATCTTGAAGAATCACATGGGCTTTGAGCAGAAAAGATAGTGACCAAACCAAATTGGAAGACGTCGGACCACCACAACACAACCGTTACTGAACTCCCAGCTGATATATCTATATCCAAACAAGCCCCACATGTGGGAAAATTCCTTATGAGACGGTTGCCCCTATGGATCGCGCGTGAGGCATAAAGGCGCACGAGCCTACTGCCGCAGGTGGGTGCATGTTTGAAATTATGTGATAGGAGTGTGAGGCGCATCCGCAGAAAGTCAGTCATCATCTGAGACCTTCCCCCACATGTGACTGCAATTTTCCAGTTTTGTCTTGGCCAAACGTGCCTCCAAAATTAGAATCTTTTGTGGGTCAAAGGTGTGCTAGTCCTAGATCCTGAATCTTCACTTCACCAAACATTAAATTATTACAAAAGAATTTGGATATCAAATTCTATTTTTTATATTCATAATTAAAAAAAAAGTGCTTTTGATTTTTAATATAACAGTAATATCAAGCTCTTGATAATCAAAGACGAAATTAGAACTAAACACACCTGTCAAACCAAACTCCCCAACTGTTGATTTGATTTTTTATTTGAGAATTCAACTTGGAAAAATAATAAATACAAGAAAATGAGTTAAAAAAAAATCATACATGGACTGGACTGAAATTAAAAATACTACTACACGTATTATTTTATAATACAAGCCCATGTGCTAAATTATAAGCCCAATGGCACATCAGAAGCCCATTCTCCTTTCTGTTTGAACCGTCCGCCCATAACATAGTACTCCCTCCATTCCCTATTAATTGTCGTTTAGGAGATATTCAGATATCCAAATTAATTATCGTTTAAGGTTCTTTTATTAGTTGTCAACAATTTATTCCAATTATACCCTCTACATATTCCTTTCTTTTCTTTATGACGTATAAGTGAAAGAAAGGGAGGGTTGGGTAATATTGGAAGTTTAGGTAAAAATGACAACTTCCTTAATTTTTCTCAAATTGTCTAAAGAGTCTTATATTTAGGAATGGAGGGAGTACAAGACAAAGTCTCCAAACAGTGTCTTCTTTCCGGGTGAAAATGGTTAGTCTCGTGTATGTCCTATTTCTGTACCCAACCAATTAGAATTTGCTATATGTATATTTCTTCTAATTATTTATTCACATAATGAATTGTGATTGGTTGGGTATAGAAATAAAAACATACACAGGGATGGATGATTTTTTACCCTTCTTTTCGACTAACTAATATTTTAATACGTTGTCCGGTATACTAATTCAATTATTGTATATAAGGGGATATATTTATTCTAAAAAATAATTTACATTAGGCTATAATATTTATGCATGTAAAACAACTTTTTAGTGTACTAAAAAAAAGTATGGAGTCTTTTTTTTTCCTTCTTGTTTTCTTAAATTAATTTTTTTTTAATAAGGAATATAAAAACAATAATAATATAATATTAAATCATTTAATAAATGAGGGATATAAACGGGAATGAGTAGAAGATAAACTTAACGCTTCACAAATCACAATAAATACACAAAGACTCTAATAAGGAATATAACGTAAAAATAAACATTTGTGCAGTAAGTACTTAAGAAGCCGCTTGGTAATCCTAAAGTGGAATTATATATTCAACTGCTGTCGTGTTTTATTTTGAAATTTGAAAAAGCTCAGAATTAGTTTGGATGCTCAATGGGAAAAAAAAATCATTTCTGGTATTTTCGTTATTCAGTCGGATTATGGTGTGGAACAATTGTCCAATTTATACGTACAAAATGACGGTACATCTTTGGATGAATTGATTCGACGGGTATATTTTGTCTGAAAATAAATAAATAACGGTTCATTCATGACAATTATTTGTTCAAGGAAACAAATGTTTGTTATTTCTAAATAAAATTCAGCTACCGAATAAATTTATCTGACAACGCACGATTATTCCGCATAACCGAATAGTTGTTCTGCATATAATTCACAAGCCTAATTACCAATGACAAAGACAAGGGCAAGAGTGGGGGCAGTCGCTCCCGAAATTTTAAAAAATTCTAATAGATATGGTAAATTTTGTATGTAGTTCAAAATATTTGATTAAATTTGCCCCAACATATTTTTTTTTTCATTTTTTATATATTGCAATTTTATATGTACTTACGAATATTTGATCAAACTCGATATATTGTTTCAATTTTTCGCTCCCAAACCTAAAAAGTCATGACTTCGTCACTGCCCTATTACAATTCCCTAATGTATACAAACGGCAAAGGTGTGGAAATCGCCGCAAGTATACTCTTCAAAAAGCCAGGTTTCGTGGAGTGGTTCCAAAGTAAAGGGAAAACCCAACCAACACAAGTTAACTCAGTTGGTAAAGATTTGACACGTCCGTATAAATGTCAAGTGTTCAATTCCCGTTGTCGACGTGAGGGCTGTGTTGGTAGGTGATCCGTAAGTACTTTTGTAAGCGACTTATGGTCCCCAGAGTCTACCCTGACCCGTGGTGGTGACCGGAGCTGAACCCACCCTAATTTTTTTTTACCAAAAAAAAAGAAAAAGGGAAAACTCATGAATACATATCCGACTGCCCATTTTGTCACATTATTACACTCTTTAGCCCATTTTATTGTTGGGTGTGTATATACGCGTTATTCATAATTTTTTTTTATATATACACATTATCAAATTATTTAATTAATCAATTCAAATTATAATTATTTTGTAAAAATAATAATATAATCTCCATAACAGATATCTTTAGATTCCTAAAATATACATTATTTTTTCAAATTTTAAGGATATTTTTTAAATATTACTTTTATTCACATTATAAAATATAAAGAGATATATGTTAGTTTTGAGATTTAAAAGTATAAAACTAAAAAAAAAAGTATTGTCTTCCTCTTTTTTTTTATGCTAAAATAATAAGAAATGCTTCTATTATGAAAATGTTATGTGCGTAACAACAATTTACGGTTGATTGAGTTGACCACACAATTAAATTTTTTCTAAAAATAATGAATAATTATTTGTCTAGAAAGAATATTTATTTTTTAAAATTAATACATCATCAAATTAACTAATTTAATGACATATTTATTTCGTATATATAGACTGAACACTTATTCCGAACAGATTCGGACAGAAGCATATTAACCGAGACCGTTAGGTGCGCGCAAAAAGTGCAAAGAAACTGTCTTTTTCGATCATTACAATCATATTATTATATAAACAAACACCACCATCAGACCTTAATGGATTCCTATCTTTCTCCACTCCCCAAAGCAAACTCCTCCTCATTCACACCCCCCTCGCGCAGCTCAAATTCTCGAAGAATCAGAAAAAAGATGCAAAATTTGAACTGGGTTTTCTTGATTTTAATCTCTCTGTTAATTTCCAAGCTTCAATTTGGAGAATGTAGCGGAGAAGATTATTCTTCACAGCAAAAATCGGATAAAGTTTTGTATCTTCCCGGTCAAGAGTTTGATGTGACTTTTTCTCACTATTCTGGATTTGTTACTGTTAATACAGAAGCTGGGAGATCTCTATTCTATTGGTTCTTTGAGGCTGTTGAGGACCCTTCTTCCAAACCTCTTGTTCTTTGGCTCAATGGAGGTTAATTTCTTGTTTTATTTCAGAAAAAAATTATCTCTTTTATATGCAAATTCCCATAAATTTGATTTGTTGGGATTTATTGTTTGTTGGTTTACTTTCATTTTTACTGGGTTCAATCATTGTTTATTTGAAGTTTGAGCCTACTTATCTCAAGACAAAATGGGTCTATTTCAATCTGGTTGTGAACAAATCATAGTTATTTGAAATGTCTTTAGTTGTACTATTGTTGTATGGTTTAGGTTCTTTATGTATTTGATTGTTTATGACATGTAAC
This sequence comes from Vinca minor, assembly GCA_026122235.1. Lineage (NCBI taxonomy): Eukaryota > Viridiplantae > Streptophyta > Magnoliopsida > Gentianales > Apocynaceae > Vinca > Vinca minor. The sequence continues at coordinate 4,669,003 of JAOCZM010000291.1, forward strand.
GGAAATTAAAGAAGTAAAAAGCAAGGTACTTTTTAGTCAGAATTTCAATATTACTCTCTTAAATAGAATTAGTGGTATACAAGTCCTGTTTAAGAGAGCAATATTGATATTTTGACTAACAAATACCTTGTTTTTTGCTTCCTTAATTTTTGCTACATTTCCTAAACGACTTATACTATGGAATGAAGGGAGTATGTAATTTTTATGATGTCTGTATGAGGATTTGTAGTTGAGAAAACTGCTATCTGTTGTAGGACCTGGATGTTCATCAATTGCTTATGGGGTGGCTGAGGAAGTTGGTCCTTTTCATGTGGAGAAAGATGGAAACAGCCTTTATTTGAATCCCCACTCTTGGAACCAAGGTATAACCCTATGATTGGGGTTTCTTGTCTTCGAGTTGCGATATATAGATATAATGCATATTTCCTTAAATTTAAGAGTTGCAAGACATTTTTGTCCATTCTTTTTTACTATCATTTGATGGTTTTTATAGGGTAAATCTCAAACAGACATTTCTTTGCTCAAATCAGTATGTTATGACACATTGTTTTCGTCCAGCATTTAATATTGTGTCTCTACTAACCTATTGAAGATCATAGACATCTTTATTTAATCAGGATAGGGTGTATTACCTCTACTTGAGTTAATATTGTGTATTACCTCTTGTAGTTAAACTTTTTAAAGTTGAGTTAATATTGTGTCTCTACTAACCTATTGAAGAGCGTGGACATCTTTATTTAATCAGGATAGGGTGTATTACCTCTAGGCTCTAGTTCACATTATATGAAGTAGTAAACTTCTAATGATTGTTCTGAGAATAAGCAACTGAATGAAGTGGTTTTTTTCTTTGCAGTGGCAAATGTATTGTTTCTTGACTCCCCGGTTGGAGTTGGCTACTCATATTCAAATACTTCTTCTGATTATAAGACAAATGGGGATAAAAGAACTGGTATTTCTTAACATTTGACACTTGAAATCTTTCTCCTTATTATTCTTTCTTTATATTTTTTTTAGTGATGCACGCAGTGTTTTACCCTCAGTTCTGACATTGCAGCTGCGGACTCCCTAGAATTTTTGCTCAATTGGTTCGAACGTTTTCCTCATTATAAAGGAAGGGATTTCTATATTACTGGCGAGAGCTATGCAGGTAGATGTTTGCATGTTAATTTTCATACTAAAGAACCAAAAATCTTTGCTTTCATACTTACTATTTTCGAGAAGTTTTCAGTAAATTTCTCAATGTGCTGGATGCTTAAAATTTGGATAGAGCTATTCAGACTGATGATTGTACCTAAATTTTGAAGCCAGATAACCAAAATATATTTGCTCTTTTTTATTCTCTTTCGATTCAGGAAGCCAGTGTATTTTGACTAGTTTAGACATCTGTGCCTAATTTCATAACATTTTCTGATTGGTTTCTCACCAAAGCTGTATTAGCATTACCATGGAAATAATTAGTTTTGCTTGCATATTTGCAAATGATGGATTCATTATATTGAATAAGTGGTACTTATCCTAATTTCATTTAACAATGTCCCAGGATATTGTTTTAATCCAGTTTGATTTGTGTTCAGGACATTATGTACCTCAGTTAAGCCAGGTCATCGTAAGGCACAATGTTGCGGCAAAAGACAAGACAATTAATTTGAAGGGTTTCATGGTATGGTAACTAAATTATAATACGAGGACTACTAACTATGCCTTGTGTAGAAGGGATGATGACGATATCACTGTGGGTGTCTAATGCAGGTGGGAAATGCTTTAACTGATGACTTTCATGACCACTTGGGACTTTTCCAGTTTATGTGGTCCACTGGTATGATATCTGACCAGACGAACAAGAAGCTTAATGATCTTTGTAACTCCCAGCCATTCTTACGACCCTCAGAACAGTGCGAAAAGGTCCTTGACATTGCTGATGAAGAAATGGGGAATATCGATCCATATAGCATCTTTACTCCTGCTTGCACAGCCAGCTTTAGTATGCTAAACCAGTTCTTTAAAAGGCGAAATGTAAGTTTATGAAGTCATTGATTGTTTATCTTTTCTCTCTTTCGCTTTTTGGAGATACTATTACTACCTTCGTCCCATAAAGATAGACTCATTTTCCCTTTTCCTCGGTCCCAAACTATTGGTCTGATTCTTTTTCTAGAGAGTAGTTGAAATTTCATTTCCTAATATGCTCCTAATTATGATGACCAAAAGGGCAATATGATCGTTTAGTTAAAAACTGCTTTGGCTGGAGGAGAAGTGCACTGGCAATATCGCCAGCAACAAAAGTTTTAACATGGTTTACAGCACAAATTTTCCACATTTTTTTTTGCTTACTTTTTCCTTCCTCTTGGTTGTTTATGTATACGATAGTTTTTAGATTGACTGATGAAATGCTAGATTATTCTACAGAAAGCCGGAAACCTCAGACGACAGTATGATCCATGCACAGAAAAGCACTCCAAAATTTATTTTAATCTGCCTGAGGTTCAAAAAGCTTTGCATGTTTACAATAGAGACAATTCGTCTAAATGGGAAACTTGCAAGTAAGTTCATTTCTAGAAATACTTTACGTATCCAATAAACGAATTTCTATTGTATACACCAGAGGTGGAATATGTTTTCGGTACTTATAGTTATAGTTATTGCTGGAAAATTTACTTGTAAAAAATTTTTGTTCATTAAATTTATTATATCAGTAATGTGGTGAACGAAAACTGGAAAGACTCGCCTAAGTCAGTGCTGGATGTCTATGAAGAGCTTCTGCAATCCGGCATTCGAATTTGGGTTTTCAGGTTCTTCTCTATGCTCTTCTCAACTTTACTACTAATTCTAGAAACGTTAAAAAGTCGTCGTAACCAGTGCACAAGGCTCCCGCATCAGCAGGGTCTGGGGAAAGTCTCGATGTACGCAATCTTACCTTTATTTTTCATAAAGAGGCCCGTGACCTAGCGGATAGCAAGTAAACACTTGACCATCGCGTCAAGCACGACCTTCTAATTCTGGAAACGTTAAAGGGACAAAATTTCTATTTTCTGGATGCATCTATTGGATACAACTTTAAATTGAACTGGTATTGTTTCACTGCAGTGGCGATACAGATGCTGTAATACCAGTTACATCCACCCGCTATACTATTGACGCTCTGAAGCTTCCGACTGTTAGTCCTTGGCGCGCTTGGTACAATGATGGACAGGTGAGCATCTCATCCAGATTATTCTCGCTTCTTTTATTGCTTTATGCAAAGCTCATAAGCTTGGCTGCAAGTCTGAATCTCGCAGGGGGTCAATATCAGACCTTCAGATCATAGCTAATTTATTGCCACTGAGCTATTTTTTTTGTCCCTTGAATAATCAGTCGGTGCTTTAAGTATATTGTCATTAACATATTAAAGTATGAAACAGGTTGGAGGATGGACACAGGAGTATAAAGGGTTGAATTTTGTTACAGTTAGAGGAGCAGGCCATGAAGTTCCGTTGCATCGACCAAAAGAAGCTTTGGTGATCCTCAAGTGTTTTGTATCTGGGATCTCAATGCCAAAACTTGAACAAATCAGTGACATGTAAAGGTTTTTTTGGGTATCGTGACCTCCTGAGCTACGAGAAGGGCTGAAATGTTGTTGCTGCTGCTGCAAACTATTTGCAGCTTTCATGACATGTAAAATGATTGTTGTATCGCGATCTCCTGAGCAACTGGACTGAATGTTTTTTTTTAATTAAAGATGTTCATGGACTTTCAATGGCTTAATTCACTTTCTTCTCCTCTCTTTTGTGACTAGTTCATTTACAATTATTTGATGATATCTCTATCCAATATAAATGCTAAAAAGTTATTATTCTAACATTGCCTTTATAGAGAGAAAGCGGGGTTGGTGTTTGGGTACCGTGGTACACTAGAGTAAGTGTTTTGGCAAAAAGTCGTTAAATCATATAGGGTTTGAATAACATATGGTAAACTCTGTGATCTTCCCAGCCAAGTAATTTGTAGATCTGTTTTGATCTCTCAAAACATGCATGAAAATGTGTTAACCATCTATCACTTTCAATGTCCTGTCTCAGAATGTTTAAAGCCATGATAGTTCACTTAGAGCCTAAGGTAGCTACTGATCCTTGTTGCAGGTAGAATCTAGGTAGAAGTATATTACAATTACATTATCTAGTTGGTTTTAGAATCTATTTTTTAATCATCTTTCTCACTCACTATCCCTTCTTGAATCCTGTACGCAAGCAATAAATTGACATGTGTTTTCACATTCAACAACCTTAGGGTTACAACAGAACGCGACACTGATTGGAACAGAAGATCCGAGTCTAATAGTTCATTACATATTTACAAGTTTGGCACGGCGTGTTTGAGGATCAATCTCAACTTTTAAACCAAGTCCAGCTAATTCTGGAACTGTATCCACAGTTGCTTGCATCTCCAAATCAGTAACAAGTCTTTGGTTTTCTGCATTTCCTTCCAATAAATTCCTAACTGACCAAATGCCCCATTCTCTCAAGTAAGGATTACCATCATCAGTAACACATTGCTGTAATAACACAAGTATCCCTTTGTTCTCTCTAATTCTATCTTGTACAAATTTCCTCTTGTATCCACAGTTTCCTAGTACAGCAACAATATCTCGACGAAAACCTTTATACAGGCATTTCTTGAATGATTTAGAACTACTTCCGCCATTACCAGTCTCGTCTTGTTGTTTCATTCCTCTCTTGATTGTTGATGGAGGTTCGAGGGCGTTAAGTAAACTCAAAAGCAACTCAATGAGCCCAGAGGATACTAGCATATCCACAGGATCGACTGATTTTTCGTTGTGAACATCTTTTGATCGATGATCACGAGCACATATATCTTTCAAAATGATCAAAGAATATCCAAGAATATCGATAGAAGTGTTGCCAGTTGGAAGACCGGATTCTGCTTTAGGAACAGAATCAATTGCTTCAGTAGCAGTTCTTAATACTTCAAGCACTTCTAAAGGAAACTCATTACCGATAATAATATCCTCGACATGCTCATTCAGAATCTCTGATAGAATACTTAAGAGGAAAGATTGTGGGGAGGCAAACTTTGCATCTGTAATAACTGGATATAATTTGGAGAATATTGATGCAAAGTGTGAACCTTCCAGACTTATCCTTGAAAGAAGCGATTTTATCCAATGTTCCTTGAAACCAACTGCAGAGACAGAAAACAAAAAAAGAATCAGCATCCAGACTCCAGAGTTCAATGTACTACCCAAACATAAATAAACCGTAGCTTCAGATATGAGAGACGATAATATCATTACCTATTGACACAGTGTGTATAACTTCTAGTATTATAACCAACCCTTGATCTGCCAATAACTCCGCAATTAATTCATTGGTACCTACAGAACATGTATAGATAACCATACACAAAGGATCACTGATTTCCCTATTTCGAATCCCAGCTATCTTGGAAAACTTATTAGGAAAGAGCTCGTTCCAAACAACTTATTAGGAAAGAGCTCGTTCCAAACAGCACGCTGATGCTCTACTCCAGCCAATGCAAAATTTCCCAAAAGTTGCAAGCCAAAACGAATGATGTGATAATCTAAATCAGAAAGAATGTTCACAGAAGTGATTATGGTGGAAACAGCTCCAACTCCACCTTGTTCAAGAAATACGTTCTGGTTGACTAATTCTCCAGCACATAAATTCCTTAGAAGCTTTAAGGATAATAAAAGGATTTGACTATGGGGAGGATGGGAGAGAGCTTTACAGAGCTGGAGTAATGCAGGCACAATATTCTTGTCAGACAGGTCTGCACGGCCATTATCAGTTCTAGCAATTTCTATGAGACACTGCAGGGATTCCTCGAGCATGGATGGGTCCGACACTTCTAATAGCAGTTGCACGATAGTTTCTGGTACAACAAGATCAATTGGTATTCCCTCGTCCATTTTTTACACTGCGGGCAAAGAAGAGGCACCTACAATGTCAATTTCACATCAGTATCAATGTTGAATACACTATGTCCAATTTGAGAAATTGAAAAGGATCCGTTCGGGTAATAAGGAGCAGCATATTCTCTGGGGTCAGGAATAAAACACCTAATGTTCAAAAGTAATATTTGGTTACCCCTATGGATTGCCCGGTGTCCTCACAAGTGGTGGGACTAATCCGGACTCACCCTACGGTGCACCTGCATAGTCTGATTTGTACTAGGGTAGGGCCTGACTCCTAGAGCTCTTACACAGCACTCACAACTAGAATAATATTGAGGGCCGAAATCCCACCAGGGGGATTGGAACCCTTGTCCGTTGTGTAGCATTGGCAACCCGCAACCAGCTTCCCCAAGCTTAGGGGTTCAAAACTAATAATGGGAAATCAAAGAATTCTTGTTCAGCGAAGAATGTCCAGTTTGCAAAGCAACAGAATGCATATTATTCAGACAACGTAAAACCATTAGATGAACACAATGCTAATGCAAGAAATTCGCTTCTCTTGTGATCAAGATTAGTTCCTAAACCATCAGACAAAACAATACTCCTTCCATTCCATCATATAATTCTATATGCAATGAACATTAATGAAGCAAAAAGTAAGGTACTTTGTTGATCAAAATAACAATATTACTCTTTTAAATAGGACTTCTATACCATTAATTTTATTTAAGAGAATAGTACTGATATTTTGACTAATAAAGTACTTGTTTTTTTCCCCTTAATTTTCGCATTATATTATGGAATGGAGGTAGTAGTAATCAAAACTATAGACAAGTTGGAAAAAAACAGGCAGAAAAGAATTGAACTTGGCCATGACTTTCTACTTCAAGCTTACTCCAATAATCCATTAATAGCAACCTTAATAAAAAGGACTCGGTGCTTGCCTAGCTGAAATTTCCAGCTGAATTAGCAAAGGCAGTAAACAAAAAAAAACAAAATATTGGATTTTTAAGTAATTAAACAGAATGGGCAAAATCAAGTGGCGGTTTTTAAAAAAGAAAGATCACCTGAAATCAAGGTTCGTTCAATAGAATTCAGTTGAGTTTGCCGTAGAAATTTCAGACAAGTAGTAATTCAAAACCGATGTTCCTCAATCTTAATTTCTCAGAATCGAAGTGATTGTATAGGAGGAGAAAGGAAGAGTAATGCGTGGCTGGAAGAAGGGCAGAGGAAGGAAGTCGGTGGAGGAGAAAGAGGGAAGAAGGGCTGCGGCCGCCAGGGATGGGTGGCGATACGAGGGAAAGAGGAAGGAGAAAAGCTTCAGAAATTTATTAGGAAACTCTTCCAATGGATCAATTCTGTTGTGGATCTGGGCCACCAAGTCACGACCACTTGGTTCACATTCAGCCACATCACAATTTTTATTAAAATAATAAAAACACTCCCCCACATTCAGCCATTTTTTTTTTGTTTTTTAATCGAAATGAAAGGTGATGTGGTTGATTGTCAGGCACAGTGGTCACAACCCCATGATAAAATCTCAGCGCCTATATCGTAATTTTTCCTTCCAATGTGCTGTCTAAGAGGTTCAATTCCTGGAACTACTCAACTTCCGGAATGGACTCTTTTTTTTTTTTTTTTTTCGAAGGAAAAACTATGTTTTGAAACCCGGACCGTACATCGACCCGAAAAAATTACTGAGTCACGGGTCATTGATCGGACCGTCATTGACCCGTTGACGTCATAAATATTAAAAAATATATAATATATACTTATTAATAAAAAAAAAATTAATGTAAAATTTTCTAAATAAATATGCCGTTGATATAAGCCTGGATATTAATATTAATGGAAAATTTAAAAATATTACAAATACAAAAGTGATATAATTCCAAAGTAAATAGTTTAGGACTTATTTGTAATATAATTATCTTATAGGATTTTATATGCAAATATTTTAATTGCACTCTTAGTCCTGAATATATACATCCTCTCAAAGCCCAACTCTAAGTGAAGAAACCCTAAAATTCCTTCTTCCTCTCTTCTTCCCCTAAGATCGGCGCCTCCCCCTCCTCCTCTTCTTTCGCTGCGGCTCACCACCACCGCCGCTCTCTTCCTCTTCCTTTCTTCTATTTCTCTCTCATCTCTTCCTCTTATTTTCTTCTCTTTCTCTCTCCTCTCTTCCTCTTCATTTCTTCTCCTTCTCTTCCTCTCTTCTCTCTGCCGTGGCGGCTAACCACCACCGCCACCCTTTCTTCCTCTTCCTTTCTTCTCCTTATCTTCCTCTCTTATCTCTGTCGCTCTCTTTATCTTCCTTTCTTCTCCTTCTCTTCCTCTCTTCTTACGCCACGGCTCTTCCATCGCTGCCGTTACTTCCCTTCGCAACACAGCAGTAGCAGCCCCTCCTCCGCCCTTCGCATCATGCTCCGTTAGAACTTAAATTTTCAGCCTGGCCGGTTTTTCCAAAATCGTTCCGGTTTCCGGGTCGACCAGTCCGACCAGCCGGGTAAAACGGGTCAGTGAAATTAGAGCAGTTTTTAGCGTGTACGGGTTTTGGCATCTAACCAGACCGCTCGGAGCTTCGATAGACGGTCTGACCGGTCCAACCGGCAAGTCCGATCCGGGTTTCAAAACATTGGGAAAAAGTAATATCATTAATAGATAATAAAAACATAACTGATGTCCATTTAAAATTATTAGTGACTCAATGCATATACATATCTTAACATAGTTGTTCACTAAACACCTACCAAACATAAATTAAAACCAACCACTCCAATCAAGTAATGGACTCAAAACAAAGTTTGCATGCTCAAACTTAGAGGGAGAGACTGTATAGTAATTTCTTTAGAAATCAAACAATTAATATAGTAAAATATATTTTGAAATAATTTTGGTAATTCGGCTTTCAAAAATAAAAATCAAATACCAAACCTACATTTTGAAAATTTTAATAAACTGAACTAAATAACCTAAATATACCGAACCAATTAACAAATTTCAATTCGGATCGATTCGAGTATTTCGATTACTAGATGTTTTAATCATTTGGTGCTTGATAAGATAGGTTTGTATTTCCAATTTATAAACATGACATGACTCTTATGTTAATCCCCATGGTACATTTTCATTAACGAGTACCAATCATTTGCGACACGTGTTATAATGTTTTTTTTAAAGTCAAACGTGTTGCAACCTTACAACAACAACAACAACAACCAAGCCTTAATCCCAACAGATTGGGGTCGGCTACATGAACCAAAGTAAGAATCACGTACGGTCATCCACATGGATGCAATCTCTCCATTTCTTTCGATCCCAAACACAACTCTCATCTAATTCTAGCAGATTCAAATTGTTATCTAATTTTTTTCTAACTTCCTTAATTATTTCTATAATATTTGGTAAGTTTTTAAAAATTAACAAAATATTTTTCACATATTACAATTTTGATAAACCAAGGTTGTTACTTAGATTTTCTAACCTGCATAGTTATTTATTTAGCAATGTATATTTATTTATTATTATTTTGTAAATTTTGTCAAACTAATAATACATCTTTCTCTTTTCTTGTATGAGTATTGGAACGGTTCGAAATCTTTATACCACTCCTTGCATCCTTATGTAGAGGGTTTTAAGGTCCCTTTGAATCATGATAATGTGAGTTCTCTGTTTTTGGTTAAGGATATTATGAATTCTGATAATAGTGGATGGAACAGGAACTTGATTGATCATTCTTTTGATCAAGCAACTGCTCAAGCTATCCAAAAAATTATTCTTGCTAAGGAACATGATTCTCTTGTTTGGTTGTCCTTCTTCGACAGGGCAATTCACTATTAAATATGCTTACAGATCAGTGAATCAAGAGAGGTTTGCTGGAAGTTCTCTTATTCAGAAGAAGTATTGGAAGATTTTGTGGTAGTCTAACCTGCATAATAGGCATAAACACTTCATTTGGAAAATTCTAAGCAATGCTTTGCCTACTAGAAAGAGACTGAAATCTTGCTTCAGAATACAGGAGGATATTTGTTTAATTTGTAAAAGAGATGAGGAAACTTTGGAACACATTTTCATCAAGTGTCCCTTTACTAAGGCAGTATGGTTTTCCTCTAAATGGCAACTGAACTTAGATGGGATACAGGATTGGAGCATTTCTAGATGGATCAGGGAAGTTTCTTTACCCACTTAAAATTTTCCTATCCCAAATGAATTAAGAACTGAGTTTTTTTAATTTTGTTGCAGTGGTCATAGAGCAAACATGGATTCAAAGAAATGAGGTTTTACATGGCAAACCGATCAAGAAGATGGAGGAAGTAATGTTGCAGATTGAAGCTAAAACAAGCAATTATATGGATGCTGCAATTGGGAGGATCATGAAGAAATGAGCAAATCGAAAAATTTCAACTTGGAGTTTGCCTCCAAAAAATGTTGTTAAATGCAATTTTGATGCAAGGTTAATCAAAGATGACGAAGCAATCAATGCCTATCTTATCAGAAATGATCAAGGGGTGTTGTTAGGAGTATGGGTCCAGAGATTTAAGGCAAGGACTCCATTCGAAGCGGAGGCCACTGCTGTTGTGATCGCAATGAAACAATTACAGTCCTTGACTTTGAACAATGCCATAATAGAAGGTGACTGCCTCAATGTTCTTAGATGCATGAAAAGTCATTTAGCTGAATTACATTGGACTGGTCTTGAGCTTGTGAATGAGGGTAAATCTATGTTAGCCAAATTTAAATCTTGGGATGTCAAGATTGTATATAGATTGGCTAATTCTCTAGCTCATAATGTTGTTCAGTGGGCTAAGTCTAATGCTGTTATAGGCTATATTGCTCCTTCTGTTATTCCGCCACCAGTATTTTGTGATAGAGGAGGCACTGTTTGTATCTTTACTGTTCTATGCTTGTTTGCATCATTTTTTAAAAAAAATCAAAACTTGGACAAAGTACATCATACAACACCAGAGAACAAGATTTTATCTCCCTACATTATAAGATTTTCAAAATCATTAGTCTTTTCCCTATGCTTCAATCATGATACTAGAATTTGTCTCGGGACCTAAGAATCAAGGCGTGCTTCAAATCCCAGAGCAGCAAGTCGTGTTATTTTCGCGAATCTGCACTAAAGGATGAGCTGCTGCAATGTCTGTCCCTGCTAGGAATCCAAGTCACCCTGAGTTTCAACCCTTTAGCCGAAAGGACATTTATAAGAGGAGTTTATCTTACTCCGATTGTAAGAACCATCGAATCCCCTGAGGCTCTTGGAGGTACAATCCTGAGGAACAATCTTATACGTCCCATTTTGCATGCAGTTATATGAGAGTTATAGCTCGTTCTTCTAATCATAATTGCGTCCCCTAGCTTCTTCTCTTATACATCACCTGTTGGCTGTTCCTGCTCGTCAATTGCTTCAACTATACACCTTGTTTAACTTAGAGTTGTTCAGTTGAAGAAATATGGAGAGTCGAGAACATCTTGCAACTCAAAGTTTCCTCTTCTTGGCAGATCAGGAAAGGTCAATGTTGGATATGATGCGCGGAAGCTTTCTAGCAACTGCTCAGATGAACAAGAGTTTAAATAACGAGATTATATTCATGAGAACGACTATATTTCAGAGAAAGCAAAAGATGAATATATATCATAAGTAACTTTATGGAGTAACCAAAAGGTGACTATACCAGAACAGGAAGGCGGCAATCACTATAAATTCTTTTCAAAGAAAAAAAGAAAAAAATTTATAATCTTACATTTTCAAGAATCGGCATGCTATAAAGCTCCACAAACTTTTCCCTGAGTATCTGATTCATCTTATCAACTTCACACGCGTGTGTCCAGAAGGAATCGTGTACTCCTGCATGTAATGTTTGGAATAGGTTAAAGCATTGCCACCGAAGGCTAAATTTTATCTATCAGAACATGGATTAAAGCCAATTATGTCCGCGTGCTGCCAGAGAAACCGGCCAACTTATTTGAAATAAAAAGAAACCTTAAGTTTTTTTTTCTTCAATCAATTAGAGATTAATGGAAACTACAGTCGAGAGTTTAAAATCTTGATTGATCCAAATGGGCACGACGTACCTGCGAAACGCAGTCCAGCATCTCTACAAGCAATTGCAGTCATCATCATGTGTGAACCATCCAACGAATGTACAAAATTTGGAGGGAAAGCGGTTCTCTGTTTTCTAGCCTCAACCTAGAATGTGAAATTGCATACAAATCGATAAGTTGAATTCATATAACCATTAATTATAACTAGTAAATTTAGGATTCACTTATTTTTAAAAGGAAAGATAACTTACTGAAGTACCCTCACGCTGCAATGCCAATACCTGAAGTGACGTTTTTATCTGCATCGAGAATGAACTAATTGAGGATTTTCTCCACTAAATTGTTCTTCAGGTAAGGGTATCAAAGAAAAATAACAGGCTTGAAATGTTGATCACAAAATTTACTGTCCATCTTTCGTAAAGGCATATTATGCCATCAGATAATTAATAAAGAAACATTTATTTCCTATGCTGCATTCAAGTTTTAGCAACAAAGTCTCTCAATCCACTCGCTAAGCGGTCAATAAAGTCATGCATGTGCCAAAGAGTACTTACAACATGTCGTTGGTTTTTAAAGTAAGGTTGCACAACAGGGAGACCAAGTGGAGTTGTCCAGCGCACAGGCTCATTTTCTGATGCAATTACCTGTTAAAAATTCATAGATAAATGTTGTGTTTGGTAAAAGGGAACCTCAAAATTGCGGAAAAGTTTATATGGAAACCTTAGCACAGTCACCGAGCCAAGCCATTATACCACGAGCAGCTTGGAATAACTCCCCAAGTGCAGCCAATGTCACCTATAGGGAAATTCATGATTCAAACTAGTCACAAGTACCGCATTCTCCATATCTTCAGAATTTACTTTCAATGCTTACTTTAGCAGCATAACAAGCCGCACTAAACAGCAATCGGTCATCAGCAATAAGACCCTTCTCCTGTAACCTCCTTTTGATTTGTTCACGTGCTCCAACATAAGTAACTCCATATACAGAAGTCATTACTGTCTGTTTAACCAGTTTCCTGTCTACCTAAAAGATTCAACAGTAACAAGTATTCACTAATTATTTGCAATAAGTAACAATTATAATACTCCCTCCGTCCAGATTTGAATGTCTCATTTGCCTTATTGGGATTTCCAGAATTGAATGTCCCATTTCTAAATTTAACAAAAATTTCAATGCAAATTTTCAATTATATCCCAAGTCAAAGAGAATCCTTAAATTTTATCCCAATTCAAAATGGGACATTCATATCGGGGCAGAGGAAGTATAAAATTTTGGAGACAACATGAGTTGAAGCTGAATTTCATAGCTGAAAAGTAAATTAAATTCTAAAACTAATGAACTACCTGATCAACTAAAAGTTTGGCTATTAAAGCATTTGGATCAGTTGCCGGATCCTTGTTGCTGTCTCTTCTTATAATATCTTGAACCCTGACAAACAAAAAGATTTTAAGACTCATTAGAAAAGGCAATAACAACATATAATATGCAAATTATTTGTAGTTAAGAATGAGTTGATACAAAATATATGATTGTCGTCCACCACGAGAAAGCCACAAGTAGCAGAAAATATGAAGAGGCTGCAATTGTCTTGAATATATCTATCATAACATTCTGAAAATATGAAGTAATCATGTCATAAGATACCTTGCAGCAATTTCTGAATAAACATCTGCGGGTCTATCTCCAACAACTAAATTGACTGCAGTGGCCTCCATCTGTCCAAGAACCACAAATTCAGGAAAAATACAATGTAATACACACTAAAAAAACTATAAAGCAAGAAATTTTGGAAGATGAAAAATATTTTTGAATATTACAACTTAACATTCAACCCCCCATGAAACTATATCAACTCAGTTGAGCAACATCTTGCCTATTATGGAACCAAAGCTACATATTTATTGTGATTTTTTTTTTTCCTGATATATGGAAACTAGCAGAAGTACGCTAAGAGAACTACTACAGATTCATCCCAATTATATCTAAACCAATTATGTGAGTCACATAAAGGCAAGTCTATCTCGTACAAGTGAAGGATGAAGAAAAATTAAATATATATTCCACAACAAAAGGATCTCATCAAGAGATAAATCAAAAGGAAACTATATTTTGATTTTAAACATACACTGTCTCTTCCCAGAGCGGCGTAGTGCTGTAAACCATTGCAGGAGCCATCCTATGACCAAAAAAAAAAAACAGTTAGATAATAGAAACAAAAGAGATGCTGTAGTTGAAGGTGCTAATCAGGAATAAATTAATGTAATAGGTAACTAGAATCGTGTTGGACTTTATGTATAAGCTGGTCATAACTAGAACTAAAAAAAAATTGTGTTGTAGCATCAAAAAGTGGCCGATGTGAACAAAAGAAATTCAGACTGCATAAGAAAGTTAAAAATCTTGGAGATTCCTACAAGGGCCAAAACCTCTGGTTGAATAAACAATAAAGGATATCTATTACAAGGTCAGAAAAATATCTTTTGCATGTCTTTCTCTAATATAAATGAAGTGCTGGATTAAAAACAAAATTGTCTTTTCCCTCTAATGTTTCCTCTTTCAATTAATACAGTGACCTTTTTTTTTCTCGTTAAATAAGTAGCATCCTGGAAAAGATCAAACATTACTTTCCATAATATGAACAAGATAATTCATTAGCCTAGTGCGACCTTAATATCATTCTAGAATATCATCTGCAACTTAGGAAACTTTGCATAAACAAATACATACCTGGTGAATTGGCAGGTGAGAGATGACAGTATGCGGTGACGAGCTTTTCAAGGCTTCAGATAAATTAATACAAGCTGCTAAACACTGAAAAGGATCTTCAGCCTTTAACCACCAGCATTTTCCATTAAGAGGGCGTTCAGCTGAATCTACCAAATCAATGAGATGGTCTTCCACAAAAGCCAGCCGCTCATCATAGGAAAGCTTTTCAACACCCCCTCCGAAAAGGCTCGCCAAATGTATCTTAAGCCAGCGCAAACCTGATTTTCCCAACGGTCTTCCTTCAGAAAACTCCAGAAGTCCTCGACAAAGATCAGAACTTAGATGATTCAAATGTGGATGCATAGGATATGCACGGCCTCGAAAATCCAAATTATGTGGATAGTAAAAGCCTTCCTCATCTTTCATTTTACGAGCCACCTGTTCTAGACAAATCACCACAATCAACTCCAATACATGCTGATTTAGAAGGCTATGGTAATTGAGATAACCACTTTTGTCAGATCCCTTTATGTTCCTAATGCGTTCATAATAACCATCTTATGGGAAGTCGGGACAAAGGACTCAGGAAGAAAGGGGGCGGGGAAAAGCCAGAGAAGCAGCATTCTCATTCTTCCACACCCAAAAAAAAAGTGAAAAAGAGAAAAAAGAAAGGGAAAGGGAGGGGTGGAAAAAAAAAAAGAGATCTGTTTTTTCCTCATAAGAAATAGAATAACCTAATAAGAAAGATAATATCTTACAGAAAGCTTTAGCTCAATGTCACATCGTTGAGAATGCCTCTCTCCATTGATTTTCTTAGCTTTCCTCACACTCCATTTCCACTTTTTTATTTCTTCGGCATCATCAGAGCACAATTCAGGTATAGGGACCTATAAACAGATTGAGAAGTACTTCCACCAATATCAGAATAATTTTCCATCGTCAAACTAATCAATAGCAAAGTGGGAAAAAAACAAAAAACAAAGAACCTTGAAAACCAGCCCATACTGTTGTTCATACCTTCGTGGGAAGTTTATAGAAAACATTTATATTGACCAGGATATAAATATATACAAACAGAATGGGGATATGCAAAACCTAGGGAACTCAGAATATACTCACATCTTCGCGATTCACCAAGCCAGCAACATTTCCACCTCCAGCCCAGATATTTTCTACCACACTAAGAACTCTCCGGTTCACTCTCCACTTGGTGTTTCCCAATGTATCCAAAGCCTGTAAATATTCTCAAAACGAAATAAGTATGTCATTCTGAGAGTGCAGACATATAGTGGAAGTAACCGGAACATCAACTGTTACATAATTTTGGAGTCTGTAAAGGTACTTCGTGACTGTACAAAGTGCTCCAGATAATTCTTTTCTTTTTTACATGGCAAGAACAGAGCATTCTTTGGGATATGTACTAAACAATTATTTACTTGGGAAAAAATAATACTTAAAAGGAAATGCTCCTCAAGAAGGAAAAAAGAAAAGCAGCCCCTTTAAGTGCTAGACTGCTAGCCATAGTCGATAAAATATTTTTCAACACCGAGCAGCCATATTCGGATCTTTCCCACTAGGGTATCTGACTATTTGGCGTGCTAAATGCAAGAGGCTCAAGAACGACATCCTAGCTCAATTTCATCAATCATGAATAAAAGTAGCATCATAGCCTCAATTATGAACCATTATAACAACCACAAGGTATCAAGTTATGCCATCACGAAGGAATAGTACATGAAGACTGATAAAAGATACTGATCTAACTAAGGGAAGCTCATTTGCAAAATCATGGAATAGGATCAAAGATGATAAAACTACATCCTCACCTCGTATACTTTACGTAGTTGATTTATGGGTGCACGTTTAATGGCATCTTGCTGTTGCCTAGATCCATGAGTACGCATCAAATATGAAGGTAAGAACAAATAACCACCTTTGTCATACCTGAAATAACAATAGCCAGTATGATAGTTCATATGAGAGACAAGCACTTTTCTAACAGTAGCACTCATCATCATTCGTAATTCACATGCAAACTAGCTTTATGGACTTAAATAATTTGACTGAACTGATCAGGTTTATAAATTATCTTCAGGTATATTTCATGAATAGGAAGGAACAATATCTTATGTCAGAATTGAGGAAAGGTCACGGAAGCACCCAAAAGTAGTTCCCAATTGATAAATAAATTTCATACCCTTTCCACTTTTTTGGTGGCACCAGCATTGGCACATAAGGAATTATCATGTGTTTAACCTGCAAAGAAAAAACATTCAGAAGCTCTAAAGAGATTGAAAATCTTGACGGTCAACATCTTCACAGTTGAATTTGAGATCATGAGCTCACTAGGAAATGCACATTTTTCATCTACAAAAAGTTAAAGAGATATTTTCTTTTATAACCTTATCAGAATTCTTCGTCTTATACAAGGCCATATACATCTATATTCTGATAGATTGTAACGTGTTCTCATATATTGCAAAACAAATATTTTCTGATATATCAACTTAAGGCCGTATATCCATATGATGTCATGTCATAGACTAACAACTATAACTATACAAAAATGGAATTCCTACTAACAAGTAGCTTTATAGAGCCATGAATCAAGAGCTAAATACCACAGTCCCCTTCTCCATCTTAAAGAAAGATATATTACTAGAATATGCCACCTCTATATCTGATAATTTGACTCAGACAGCACAATAAATTTCTCATGTCTTCACACGCCAGCCAATCAATACCCAAAATGGCAATATTTTCTATTTCCAAGAGAATCAATGCAAAAATTTATCTCTCAGTTCATTATATATGTCTGGCAAAAAAATGAGTGGAATTGACTCACAGTTCTATCAAGTCCAGAAGTGATAATCGAGTCGCATTCTATGACCCCGTACCTCTTCGTGGGGTTCAACCTACAAAGAACATAGAAACAGATTCTTTAACAGTATTTTCACAAAATACAGCTGCAAAAGTATGTTAAAAATTACCCTAAACACAAAGCTCTTTCTCAGAATGTTGTATTACTTGGTCATGTATCGTGCCTCGTGCTTATTGCATAAAATAATACATAAAATTCAGATTCCAGCATAGCTACAGATCCATTTTCAAGCAAGCATATTGCCAGAACAAAGTAGAACAGGGTAAATGTTTCTCAATCATGGATCCCGGCGGAAAGGAGCATCATCTCACCCTGGTTCTTTTGTTGATATTTTAAAATAATGCCTGAATGCTGGCCTAAAATCTGGCGGACTGTCAGTTGACTGACTATCAGGATGTTGTATGTAAGCTGTTTCAGTTAATAATTGTATTAGACGACATCCCAACTGCAAAATATTAAAAAGGAAAATAAGATTGATAACAGTAACAACAACAATAACAATAACCATGAAGAAGAGTAACTATCCAAATCAAGGTTAACAAACCTTAGCCTGTGTATCTCGACCCCAGGACTTAAACTTTTCATTTTTCACCAGCTTTTGTGCCTCAGCCACCCTATTCCTTCTAATCAAATTCTTAACACGTTTCCTCAGTATCAGTACCTCCTTATTCAACACTTCTTGGCTCTCAGCCGCAGTTGCTTTTCTTCGTGATTTCTTAGATTTTTTCCAAGAAACTCTGAATCCTAACCTGATAAACATTATTAAAAATGCTGAGATTTAATATATTTTCATATGAATGCCATATGAAGCAGCTATAACTCCTAAGCAGAACCTTTTAAGTTTACAAAAGTTAAGATTTAAGCTCCTAAATTATTGTACAAGAAATGGAACCAAAATATAATTACAGTAGGGTCCTCACCTCGTGTTCGACTGCTATGCCGACCTGCACAGCAGCTTCAACAACACGAACACACCTATCATCTTTCTCCCCCATCATCAACAATCCCATAAACTTATGCATAACAATAACTGCCATTTTATCAGCAGGCAAAGAATCAATATAAGGAGCGAAAGCCGCTTTATTTTTCTTAGTCTTTTCAGACTTTTGCTCTTTCTCTATAGCATTTCTCAAAGGCTCAAACCACCCCAAAAACAGCTTCTTAATATAAGGCAAATTAGGTGCCAATTTTTTCTCACACATTTCCCTTTCCAACTCCCTATACTCTTCTGCCGTCTTCTCCCACGCCTCAGTCTCTGCCTCAATCTGCCTCCTTCTCAATACTAAGTACTTTCTCCTCTCAATATCTTGAAATTCTATCTTGAACCCTTGTCTTAATTTCGCCTTATAATAAAAATTCTTCATTAATAGAGACGAAACCCAAGGAGGGTCTTTTACAAAACCCCTTTTACTTGAATCCTCTTTAGGCAAAACCTTGGAAACCCCATTTGATATAACCTTCAAATTTTCCAATTCTTGAAGATTTTCCGTAAAATTATCAGATAAAGGGTGAAAATGAATAGGGATTTGGGGGGAATGAGGCGGAAAAGAAGAAGAAGAAAGTGAAGGGCTTTGTAAGAATTTATTAGGGAATTGTTGAGGAATTGAAATGAAGAAAAAGTTTGGAACTTTTAGGGATTTTGAGTTGGGGTTTGGGGATTTTTTTGGTGTCCATGAGGAGTTTAATTGAGCTGTGGGGCTCTGGAAGAAGTAAGCTGTGGAAGCCAGAGCTGATAAAGTATGGAAATGGAGGCTTAGGAAGAAGAAGAAGAAGATAAGAAACAGAACCTCTGTTAAACCTTGGGCAAAAATGCTTTCAAGATTTTTTTGGAGGGGCTTTTTTGAACCTACATATACTAGAATCTTGTTTATATCGGAGGTCAAGAGGGTTTTTTTCCTTTTTTATTAGGAGTTAATATGTTTTATTTTTTTGGTTGATTGGTGTTTAGTTATTAATCCGACTAATCTGTTTGTGCTCTGAATAGAACAAATTTGATAAATAAAATATTAAATTGCTCATGAGTTATTAAACGTGTTATGGACGGTCTTGGTGATAAAATGTGATGCGAGATGAGCTAAACTCTCACTTCTCGTTCACATGGTTTGATTAGTGTGAAAAGGAAAGATAAAAAATAAATCAATGAAGCTGAAAAATGGTCAATTTTTTTTAAAATTGACCTAACTTCACGTGACATGTATTAACTCGATTAGTTAAAAGTACACGTTGGCAGTTAAACCCTTAATGCATTAAAAAAAAAAAAGTACACGTTGGCAGTTAAACCCTTAATGCATTAAAAAAGAAGACATAAATTTCACCATTTTTAGTTTACAATTATAGGACTTTAATTCAACCATTATATCTCTCTATCGATAAAAAATAAAAGAAAATCATCAACTAAAACAAACAAAAAAGGCTTTTGTTTTTTTCGGAAGAAAGAAAGATTTTTTTTTTTTTTTTTTGTTGCTAAATAAGAAAAAAATTGATGTTTGGAGATTTCCTTTTTATTTTGTTTCTAACTTTTATTTTGTTTATTTTTTTCTATAAGCAATGTTTGAGCCTTTCAATCCGAACGAAGCCCAAAATTAGATAAATTTCAATTGTAGTCTTTACTATCGCATTCAGACCGGCCCATGTTGAGTATTGAGTCCAAGTGAGCGAAGCCTGTTTCATAGGCCCACTAAAGACCAATACTAATTCCTTGAGTTGGTTGAAACATGGGCCACGTGGAAGAGAGAACTTCTAACAACCTTATATTTACATATCTCGTCCCTAAATTTAAGATATAATTTCACCTTGATCCCCATAACTTTTTGCAAAATCTTTTAAGTAATAAAATATATTATAGTTTGACCCCAAACTTATAATCCAACATCCGCATCCAGGTTAGCCAAGCATTAAAAAAAGTTAGACAACATTTGGTCTTGTCCAGAGGCCAGGAAATAACAAAAAATAATATAGTATTCGGTATTCAGTTTATAAGATTTCATTTTGGTTGAGTTTTAAAAAAAATTTACAAAATCAAAATACGTACCAAAATTTTGTGCTGAATACTGAACGAATATCGAATGAACACCCCACTCTGGTCCAATATTGCGCAAGGATAATTTATCTTGAAGAGAGATGAGATAGGTCTGGAGATCTGAACGTTCAGGAGATATTGGAAGCTACATAGAAGAACCCATAATACTAGAACTAGCGAATGTTCATATAGATCATATCAAAGTACCTTTAGGTCATTAGGTGCTTTTTTTGCACACTAGATAGATCTCCTACTTCAAGCATATCTACCTTCTTAACCAACGAAGATTGATTGAATTGATAAGTTTCGTTCAACTTTACTCGTAAAATCTAAGTTTTTAAAATCCCGTTGCTAGCAATCCCTCTTGGTGGACTGTTGGTAAGTCTTCTTTAAGGTCGGATCGGGCAATTCTACTATTCGAAAAAAATAAATCGAGTTAAATTCGATAATAAAAAAAAATCGTTGGAAAATAAAATTAGTTAGGATTGATTATCTAACCCGTAGAATCGTTGGATCCGACAACCCGATACGCGCTGATTGTGTCTCTGTTCAGCCGGGTTGACGAGTTGTGTCGTTTCTGGGGATCGAATTAAAAAAGAACCGATTTAATGAAAAAAAACCTAATTTTGAGTTTAGTTTCAACTCCTCGGCCATTAGTCACCATCCGTTCTCACCATTGACGACTATTTCGACGTTTATTTTTTTTTTCTTTTGAAAATCAGCCTTAATTGATTTTGACGGTAACAAGTAGTTGAAATTCCTTATCGATTTTGTGAGTAAATAAAATATTATTAACATAAATTTATCATAAAATATTATTTAAATAGTTTTGTAGAATCTTCCGATCCGTTTTATTATTCTCGTCTTTACGAGTTTCTGAACCTCTTCCGTTACGAATCAAAATTCCGAGGTTGAAGCTTGCCTAGTTCTACAGTGTAAGAGCACTTGCTGAGAAAACTTAGAGAAGGGAAGTGCTTTGTTGAGGACCATCTATATAAAGCCAAAAATCTAGGTTTCACAATCATAAAAGGGTTTTCTCTAAGTGCAATTTTGATCACTTATCATGTTGAGAATTAGTGAGTTGGGTAATCTTGACCTTCCACTACCTAGCTATACCTATATAATTCTAACATTAAAAACTATTAACGTTAATGTTTGGTAGAAAAGAAGGCCTATAAGTGCATTTCGACTATGCAAACCATGATTTGGAGGCTAATAATAATTGATGCTAAAGGTATTAAGATAATGACATTTCTCATTTGCCACTGTGTTATTGGTCAGGTGGTCCTTAGTCCTCAGGTCTCAAACCTTTGGTAGTTATAGTAAAGAATTGCAAATAATAGACTCCATTTGGTTGGTTGCATTTATATATATGTCCTATTAGAGCAAATGTGTGAAAATTAGCTCATGGACCTCCATCTCTTCTCAAAATCAATTGGTTAAGGAGAGGTGTTAATCCATGAGCTTATATGTCATTTTGGATCTTCCTTAGACACTCGATGTGGGGCTTCACATTTCAACACTCTCCCTCACATCGATGTGGGAGTCAATTTAAGGCCTGTCGCCCTTCTTGGGTTGTATGGTGACCATTAGAGCCACTTGGGCATTATGAGCCCATCATCCCGCATAAGGGCCCGTTCTGATACCATGTGAAAATTAGCTCATGTGCCTCCATATCCTCTCAAAACCAATTGGCTAGGGGAGGTGTTAATCCATTAGCTTATATGTTATTTTGGATCTTCTTTAGACACTCGATGTAGGGACTTCACATTTCAACAAAATGCCTAGTAATTTTAAAAACATCTGTTTTAAAGGAGTTGGCCAAATTGGTAGGACAGATAAAACTGCATATTTTCCACTTGAATTCAAATATTTTATAAGAATTACATGATTTCATTGGACATGCTGATCTAGTGCAACTTACTCCCTCCAGTCCCAAATTATCTGTCCACTTTCTAAATACATAGCTTATTAATGATGAGTTTTCCAATCTTACTCCTTACATTAAATGTTAGAGAGAGAGAGAGAGAGAGAGAGAGAGAGAGAGAGAGAGAATGTAGAATTAAATTAAGAGTAAAATTAAATGGATAATTCTGATATGGACCAGAGGGCCACTGGTAGGGCCCCTGATCCCACTGGGCTAGTAAAGAGCGCACGCCTCCTCCTCCAGAAAAAAACTCGATCACGATTAAAATACAAAAAAGATTGTTCTGATATGGACACAGTTAAAAGTCAAAAAATTGTACAAATTTGTCACATCACTATAAAATGAGGAGAGAGACAATTTTTGACTTTTAACTGTGTCCCATATTAAGCAATCTTTTTGTATTTTAACTGTAACTGGAGAAAAAAATTGGAGGAGGGAGCGACGTGGCCCTTTACTGACCAAGTGGACAGTGGCCCTACCAGATGGCTCTACCAAATGGCTCCTGGTCCATATCAGAATTTTCCAAATTAAATAGGGTTATGTTTGACATTTTACCATTTCCCACTATGAAATTTAGTGAAACCTTAATTCCCATGCAAAATACAAAGTGGACAGATAATTTGGGACGGAGGGAGTACTTTCTTATTTGTAATAGAGGTTTTCAAACTTGTATAATATTTCCTCCGTCCCAAATTATATGTTCACTTTGTATTTTGCAACATAATTAATATTTCATCAAATTTTATAGCAAGATATAGTAAAATGTCAAAAATGATACTATTTAATTTTACTCACAATTTAATTTTACATTCTTTTCTCTCTATATACTTCTGTCTTCAACATTTAATGTAAGGGGTATGATTGAAAAAATCATCATTAATGAACCTTTTTATTTAGAAAGTGAATGATTAATTTGGGACAAATTAAAAATGAGATATGGACAGATAATTTTGGACGGAGGGAGTAAGAAAATTTGCCAAGTCCAGTAGCAATTACTCATTTAAAAAATCTACAAAAACTCAAAATATACAAACACAAAAACCTTTCAAACTATGCTGCTAGGTTTAGTTGGACTTTCTTCAATAGAAGAAGAAGAAGAAGAAAGATAATCTTTCAACCTAGCAATTTCATGAGCAACATCAAGCATAGTTGGTCTAGTTGGAGGATTATACTGAGTACAAATTAACCCTAATTCGATCAACTCCACGATCACATCCCGCCATCTTTTACTATCATAAGAACTGGTCATTGATGATGAATTAGACCTCAGACGAATTGCTTCTTCAACAATGGGTTCAAGTTTGTATGGGTAAAAACTTTTTACCCATTCATGCAAACTCGAACCCTCTTCTAATAGAACGTCCGTTGGACGTTTTCCTGTTACTATTTCTAGTAAGAGAACCCCAAAACTGTACACATCTCCTTGCGTCGAAGCTCTTTTTCCCATTCCATATTCTGCACATAATAATTAGAAAATTATTACCGACAAAAAGTTGTTCGTATACTATAAAGTATGTAGAGCGCAAAATCGAAGTTATTGGTCCACGTTATAGTTTATATATATTATTTGGAATATATAGCACACATAATATATATATATATATATATATATATATATATCAGAGTGCAAAAAATCCTCTGTTTCCGTTTCTATCCCTATCTCTATCCCCAACCAATCACAATTCACCCTATGTATATATAATTAGAAAAAATGTTTATATAATAAATTTTGATTGGTTGGGGATAGGTATGGAGACAGGAATGGGGGCAGAGAATTTTCACCCGTATCAAAGATACGTGCATACACTTATTATATACAATATAAACTATTCAGTGTAGTATATGCATGGCAGATTTAGAATTTGGAAGTTAGAGGAGCATTACATAAGGACACTTGTTGTAACAAATTAAAAGAAAATGAAAAAAAAATGGGGAGGGATGGGGGCGAATGCAATATTTACATAAAAATCTATTATAAAATATTTGTATATAAAATTTCTAGAAAAAAAATTATTGTTGGTTGTGGGGCAGGGGGGTTGGGGTGCCCCTAGATCCGCCCTTGGTAGTATGTACTCTATAAGATACACCAATAATATTGTCATATAATTTACCAACAGTTGTAATTAAGTAATTCAGAATAATGATTATCTTGCATGTTTAAACAATGAAATAGTTGCATTCCCTTGGTTCGAAACCGAATGCATACTTTTCTATACAAAACGAATGAAAAAGTCGCCATTTAGTTTAGGACTTCAGGATTTGAGAGAGTATTATATTGTATTAGTAAAAAAAAATAAGTTGAAAATTAACACGTACGTACCAGGAGCGATGTAGCCGACAGAACCACAAAGCAAGCAATCAGTAGAGCTGAAGGAGACTGAATCATAGTTAGAAACATCCTTATGATCATCAGCACCTTTGATTAATCTTGAAATGCCAAAATCAGCAACCAAAGCAGTCATGTCATGATCAAGTAAAATATTGCTTGGTTTAAGATCACAATGAACAACTTTAATAGGAGAATAATGATGTAGATATGAAATCCCTTCAGCTACATCACTACAAACCCTCACTAATTGAATCAAATCCAATCCAATATTAGTATTATTTTTCAATAATATTCCATCATGACTTGCTGGATAAAGATGATTTTCAAGACTTCCATTTGGCATAAATGGCAAAACAAGTGCCTTAAAGTCTGGCTTGCTGCAAATTGTTATGATCCTTATCAAATTCCTATGTCTTGTCCTTCTCAAAACTTGGCATTCCCTTTTGAAACTCCCACAAATCTCATCTCCTCCTGATTTTGATGAACTAATTACCTTAATAGCTATCCTCGTATTATCGCGAAGAATTCCTTTGTAAACATGTCCAAATCTACCTGAACCAATTAGACTTGAACTAGAAAAACCTCCCGTGGCTTCTATGAGTTCGCGATACGAAACCTTGGGGTACTTATTCTCTTCTTTCTTTGAAGAATTCATTATCTCTTCGTGATGATCAACGTCTTTAGCTTTGAATTTTGACCTTAATGCTAAAGGGTACCCAACTATGAAGAAAATAGTGGTCATACCTAATGAAAGAAGCAATGCAACAATGAAATGATGAGTCTTTTTTCTATGACAATTTCTCATACCTTTGATTGAACCACAAAGACTAGGATTTCCCAAGAAAGATGAAATGGCTAAGGAAGAAAATGATCCTTTATTTGTTACATTCCCTGAGAATTTGTTGTATGAGAAATTGAGATTCTTTAAGGTTGTTGATGCTTGCAGAGTCTTTGGAATTTCTCCGGTTAAATGGTTGAAGGAAACATCGATTTCTTTAACGTAAGGCAATCGCCCTATTGTTGAAGGAAGATTTCCTTTTAACGCGTTTTTGGAGAGATTAAGGTATTCCAATGCTATGCAACTTCCAAGTTGAGCAGGGATGGAGCCAGAGAGATTATTCGACGATAAATCGATCGCTAAAACCATGTCCATTTTACTAAGCTCCAGTGGAATTGGACCCTCCAAATGATTGCTAGACAAATTCAAGTACAACTTTAAGCTATCCAATGCAGCAATTAATTCACTTGGGATTTTTCCTGAAATTTTGTTATGAGAAAGATCAAGAATTTCAAGATTAATGCATTTCCCTAAGCTTGGTGGGATTGTTCCTGATAGATTATTTCCATATAAATAAAGCCTTCTAAGCTGTGAAAGATTTGCAAAACTATCTGGGATTGTACCATAAAGTTTGTTTTTGGACAAATCTAGAAGGCCTAAATGGAAAACATTGCCAAATTGAGATGGGATGGTACCAAAGAGTGAGTTATTTGACAAATATAACCTTTCTAGCTTGACCAATTGACAAAGTTCAACGGGAATGGACCCATTAAGGAGATTAGTAGACAAGTTTAGGAGGGTAAGATTGACAAGATTTGAAATTTGTGGAGGAATTGGACCGCGAATACGATTATCATCAAGATGAATTTGTACAAGATTAGTACTGAGATTACCAATAATAGAAGGTAACTCTCCTCCTAACTGATTTCCAGCCAATTCAAGTTCTTCTAAATTGGAAGAAGAATTAGCTAAAGAAGCAAAAAAAGGTTTGAGGTCATTATTGTCATTATGGCTTCTAAAATTGTTGTAGGATAAATAAAGGAATTGTAAATTTGGCATTTTATTTACAATATCTAAAGGTAATTCCCCTCCTAAGAAATTGGATTCCAAATCAAGCCATTCAAGTTTTGAGGAGTTTGAAAGAGAAGGAGGAATCTCACCTACAAGATGGTTAGACCAAAGAAGAAGAAACTTTAGCTCCTTAAGTTCACATTCATTCTTCAAAGGGATTTTTCCACTAAGTGAATTATTAGAAAGATCAATATATTGCAACGTTAAAGAGCCGTTACAAAGAAGTTGATTTGGAATCTCACCAGAAAGACGGTTATTACCTAAATCAAGGTAGACTAATTCACGAAGAAAACCTAATTGATTAGGGATTCTTCCTTGAAGAAGATTTGACGACAAACTAAGTTGTTTTAGCCTCGATAACGAGCCGATCTCTAAAGGGATTTCACCTTCAAAAGAATTTTGAGACAAATCAAGAATTTCCAAGAAAGAAAGATTGGAAAGGGATGGTGAAATAGTCCCTTGAAGAGAATAATGACTTAGATCAAGCTCTATAACTCTATTTCTTCTTTTGTTGCATTGGATTCCATGCCAGTTGCATACATGAACACTAGAAGAATTCCATGTCTCTAAGGCATGTTTTGGATCATCTATAATTCCATCTTTGAATGCAAGAAGAGAAGCTTCATCATTTACTATTTGGGATCTACTATTTTCTCCAACTGCCATATAGAAAATTGAAATCAAGAAGAGAAAATTTAATTTGGAAAACTTGGAGTACCCCATTTTTGGAGGTAAAATTAATCTCTCTAATATTCAAAGAGATCAAAGCTGGAAATTTTGAAGGAAACTTGTTGAAATGTTGCAAAGAAACCCAATGGTACAAGGACTACAGAAGCAGTGCATGGTTTTTAAACGATGAAAATCTAACGATATATGCCGCAAACTTGTTTAAAATATTAGATGGGTCCCATCCTCTGTCTCATCCATAAATAACTATTTTGTGTCTTACTTTTTTCTTAGACTTAGGGTTTCACTATTTTTTCTTTGATTATAGAATTTGAAGGGAAAAAAATATAGAAATGTAGCAGCTTATTGATAATAATAAAAACAAAAAATGAGATAGAATATCTGAATGAATTTCCAAGTCTCATAAAAAAGAAATGTGAATTACGAAATAGCTAGCGTGAAGCATAAGACTAGACATTTAAGCTGTGAAGTTTTCAATACATTGCATTTACGTACGGCCTAACATTATAAATATTACTCTGATACTATATTAAAGCAGGATTTGAACATAACTACACTGTCCAGAAGTGCTTTAAAGGGATGAAATATGAACACAGACTAATTAAAATGGAACTTTAATAAACTCAATAACTTGAGCAAGAAATGAAATAATTTTTTTAATTTTTAATTTTCTAAACTTTGTGCCTAACTGGCGTTGAAAGAAAAGAGGGGCTGTTACATTTGGAGCCATAGATATTTGACTTAAAAAAATCAACGAATTGAAGTTGAACACACATGTGAAATGGCTAGAGGAACATGTAGGCATTTATTTAAATTAATTATTCTTAAGATGATAATTGGTGGTTTACATGTCATTATGCCTAACCCAAGTATTTTGTGTTTGCTTGTGGGATTAGTGCATGTACTTAATAGTGGAAGCTGAGTTGGTAAGGTTAGAATAATCTAGGCTATAGTCACACTTAATTAGGGAGATCTTCTTCATTAATGTTTGATGATATGGCTTACCTTTCGAATATATATATACTAGCAAAAATACCCGTGCTATGCACGGAAACGTAATGTTTAATGAAAGAAAAAATGTCAAAGTAATTTTGTATCTCAAAACATGTCAAAGTACACCATTTTATAGTATTGTCAAACTCAAAAAACAATGTAACTTTTCAATGTGGGATACTCTAATAAGCAAATTAAAAATTTACAACCAAAGTAAAATTTAACCAACCAATCAAAATTTTATAAAATAATTAATTGAACAAAAATTCATGGAAATTACACGTAGGATTTAGAAGGATGTGATTGATCGAAAAGCGAAATGACTTTGTAATATAAATATAGATAGACACTCATTCCGATTCAAAATATTAGTCTTTTTAGGAGTTTTCACACAAATTAAGATACTAATCAAAATGACTAAAATACCCCTAATTAATACTCCAAAAGAAAAAATAAATTAATGAAGAGTTGCATGAAAACTATACATTTTGACAAATATGAATATATGGAGAAAATAATGTAAGGGGTAAATTAGCCAATAAATGCACCATTCTTGTAAAAAGACCTATATTTTCCAACAAAAAATAACTCTTAAAAAAAACTTATATTTTGAATCGGAGGAAGTATAAATTTTATGCACATTAATTTTCTTTTTATAGTTTTGTCATTTGTCAAATTTTAAAAAATAATAATAATTTTTTTTATGTGGGAGTTTTTTATTGTTGTTAATTCTCTTGTTTGACTTTAGATTAATATTTTTTAACTTTGATTATAAGTTCAATCGAATTCGAGAGGACCCGCCATCCCGAATTACCCGTTATTTGTTAAAACTTTAACTATTTATATTTATATAAATAAAAAAATATAAGAAGCGAATAACCGAGCTTCCTTAATTTGATGGGCTAAAATGTCACCTCAATTTTGTAACTCAAAACATGTCAAAGTACCATCTTTTATAGTATTGTCAAACTCAAAAAAATAATGTAACTTTTCGATGTGGGATACTCTTATAAGCCAATTAAGAGTTTACAACAAAAATAAAATTTAAATTAACATTCCATTAAAAGAATTAGAGAAAACAGTTGTCAAATACTTGCTAGAGTAGTTGGCAATGCTCTGCAAAGATTCGACCCTGCAGGGTCGAGGGATCGAATCCTCCCTCTCCCGGTTTGAATAAAATAGTTTAACGTTTTTGCACCTACAAAAGTTGATATTGAATTTTTATTAAGATAAGTTATTTTTCAATTAATTTAATTAACCTAAATATTCTCAACCAATTAAAAATTAGTAAATTAATTAAAAAAGTGAAAATCTAAGAAAAAAATGGAAGAAATATATAGATACAATTATCTGTATGTATAAGTGCTCTGTAATATATAGATAGATAGATAGATAGATATATATATATATATATATATATATATATATATATATGTCGGCTCAAGTGATTTGTTCTGATGTAATATCTCGAGTTTTGAAGGAATCTAGATATTTACTAGTATATTTTATAGTATATTGAAATTTTGATATGTAGAGCAATATGATTAATCTAAACACATGAATTTATTTTAATTCAACGATATTGTTATATTAAAAAGAATTTATTAGTATACTAATATATTGATAACGTACTAAAAGATTGAGAGTCGTTTTAAGGGTCGGATTTTGAAATAGCCTTTGAAAGCTCAAACATACATTTGAGCGACAAATATTATTGTTGGAAATGAAAATAGCTTCATCATTTGGATATTTGATGAGGGTTTGACAGAAGAACTTTATAAGTTTGCAAGCATTTTGACAATCAAAATATTTTGAACACGAAAATATAATTAGATAATATTTAGCTTACAAAATTTATCATAATTTTGTAAAAGTTCAATTATTTCTAAATGTAAAGTGGGTTACAAACTAAGAATATTTTATGTTTGTTTCAAAACAAAACATTGTGCAACCTCATTAGCATTCTAAATCGTGAATTTTCTACAATTGAAGAGAGATAGAAATTACCTGAATTTTGTTAATATCTAATTTTAAACATGATACTTAATTATTAACGGTTGGTGATAACTATGATGGTTTAATTTATTTATCCCTTTTTTTATTAATGTTTGATGACGTGACAACCAAGCAAAAAGAAGAAAAACATGACATGATAAGGTTAGAAGTTCGATTATTACTCATGGAGGTGAAATACATTTTATGACCAACTATTTATTTCTTCGAAAATTCTATAACAAGAGGGATTAGTCACTGTTTCCGGACAAAAAAAATAACATGACAACTTTCTGATGTTGGCTCAAGTGATGTTTCATGATGTCATTTATAGTTCGCTTAGGGTTAGGTTTAGCAGCTTTATTTGATATCTGATCTTTTTGTTTGGTACGACATTTGTAATTTGGACTACCATATTAATGTAAGTGAAGTTGGCATAATCGTCCGGAGACACCTTATCAAGGCAAACCTAAAAAGTTCAATGCAAAATGGTTTACGGTAAATCACACTTTTGATATTCCACGTCTCATTTTGCTTTCCTCGACTGTAAACACATTTCAAGTGTTACATGTAAGGCCACTCACTTTTAAGTCATTCTTATTGGACTGATCCTACAACTCTGTTACAAGAATTGAGCGGATTATATATATACGAGTAGGTCCCGCCCAATTTATATGAGGGAACCGTGGAGTCAATCTCAAAAGAACGGTCATATAATTAAATTTTCTGTTACATTTATGCTAATTTTCATTTTATATATCTTGTTCTCAAACAAAATCTATAACTGGAATTGCTAAAAACTAACTTTATGACGTACTTATATGGTTAATATGCAACTTTGATCCCATATTTTTTTTCGAGTGCAAAACTTGTCATATATTATCTTTTTTACATAAACGCCTTATATATTTTTTTGATTTGCAAACTTATACTAAACCACTACTTTGGTAGGAGTTTTCGCATTTTTTCGAAAAAAAATGTTAGGGGGCATCTAATGTAGTATGTGTATTTGGACACATCTTCCGCACTATCTTCAACACAAACTTTCACTTCGTTTTTAATCTGACATCTTGTGAACGTTCTTAAACCAAAAACCCTTTTATAACATGGCGCAGATGCCAGTATTCGGTTGTTTGGCAATCTGAAGGCTGCATATTGTACACAAGGTGGGATTTTCAACTGGTTACTATTCTCTCCATTCCTTAATATAATAATTTCAAGACATATAGGGAAAATTAAGCGAACAAAATACAATGTACTTTATTAGTTAAAATACTAATATTACTTTCTTAAATATGACTTATATACTATTAATTTTATTTAAAAGAATAATAATAATATTTTAATTACAAAAACATCTTAATTCTTTTTTTCTTAATTTTCGCTACCTGTTTTGATTAAATAAGAATCACTTAAGACCCTAAAGTGTCAAACAAACGGAGAAATGTTCAATGAACACAAGGATTTTTTGAGGCAAAACTCCACTATCCATTGATCCCCTCTAATAGTTTTTGCATAATATTTTAGTGTCATATAAATGGTCGGTGGACCTCTAAATTATTTAGCCAAATTTATTGATAATTTTTACAATTAAATAGAGCTACTTGCTATTCAATATTGATTCCATTCAAGATTAAACATATATATCTACTTTTCTATTAGCAAATTCTCTCAGATTTTTAATAGAAGTCATTTTAACTTCTTCATCTCTTCTTCAGTAATATATTTTTCTACCTTTTGAAATTGTTTTCTAACGTTGCCTTCATTACAGAGAGAAATCACTCTATTCCAATGATACTACAAACATTTTATTATGTTATACTTAAAGAGATTAGTTATCGATAGTCAGTTTCGGTTTTTTTTTTCTCTTTCTATTTGCCCCCTAACACTACCCTGCCTCTCCAAAGATATGAAATCACTCTTTTTCATGGTAATATTTTCTTTTAAGATTTAGAATCTGGTCAAGTTGGGTGTTAGTGTCTCAAAATTTATACTATACTTTCTATGATCACGTTTTAGGAACAGACATCCTTAAACAAAGCAGTGGCTGCTGCATAACTCCATTAATATTATTTCATAGAGCAAGTTGTTGAATTAAATTTAGGAACTTTTACAAACAAGTAGCTAGTAATTTAAGATCCTACTTATAGTGGACACAAGCCTAAATTATATAAACATGGATCACAATGCTTCCAAAAGTGTGAAAAAGATCAATTACTTTTCCCATTGAAATTTCCCTCTTAGAGTTAAAGAAGAAAAAAGGGGAAAAGAAAGTCTAAATAATGGTTCTTTTTTTTTGGGAAATTAATCTGTTTGGTCCTCAAACTATTTCTCAAATAATCGAGTGGTCCTCATTCTTTTTTCACTTCTCATTTAGTCTTAGATGTTATTTCGCGCTTCTTAACCGGTCTCAGCACCACCATCCACGGTGGTTTCCGGCCAAATCCCCCATTGTAGTATTTTTACTTTCTGAATGATCCCAAACGTATTTGCGCACTTCCAAGATGGTCCTATTATCATCTTCTTCATCTTCTAAAATTCATTGACGCCCATATACGACCACCAATGCCGCCCACCCATCATTTCTCTCCCAAATTCGACCACCAACGCCTCCCATGTGGACCTCTCGTGACTACTTCCCATTTAGGATTTGATGTCTAATCATTGTTCTTGGTATGAAGATTCATGTGATTTCCAATTTTGGGTTGGCTAAAAGTGGTGGGTGGACGGCGTTGGTGGTCGCATTTGGGAGAGATGTGGTGGGTGGACGGCGTCGGTAGTCGGATTTGGAAGAGAAATGTTCGGTGGTCGGCGATAGATCTTGGAGGACGAAGAAGACGATGATAGGACCATCTTGGAAGCTCGAAAATACCTCAGGGGTCATTCGGAAAGTATAAATACTATAGAGAGAGAGAGAGAGAGAGAGAGAGAGAGAGAGAGAGAGAGAGATTTGTCCATAAATCACCATGGGTGGTGGTGCTGGGACTGGTTAGGAAATGGAAAATAACATCTAGGATCAAATGAGAAGTAAAAAAAAAGAATGAGGATCACTCGATTATTTGATAAATAGTTTGAGGACCAAACGGACCAATTTCCCTTTTTTTTTTCCAAATATTATTATTTATTAGGTGCTTGAATTTGCATTAAGAGGCTAGGGGAATATTCAAGATGATCTAAATAATGTTTTGTCTTGTATAAAAAATTATGCATTTAATTTCGAACATGGACCGTAACTTTTTCATAGTTTAATAAACATGCAAGATGATCATTCTGCAACATTTTAAAGTGAATTACCTAGCTTTTAAATGATGTAGGGAGAGCAGTGGTCAACTGTTACATAACGTTGTTGGTGCACCTTTTTTGTGAAGAAAAAAATGTCTGAGTTTGTATTCCGGAGGTCTCAAATGTAATTTAACCTTAAAATATATTTGAAAAAAAAACGATTGGGGTGAGAGAGGCTCGAACTCTCGACCTCAGGATTACTCAATGAAGCTATGAGACCTACGCGCTAGCCAACTGCGCCACCACCCCTATGCTTTTTGAACTCCAATTGTAAATATAAGTAGTAGATAAATATTCCAACCATTATAACAACCTCTTATCTGCTTTGTCCATTGTGCAAAATAATTTATGACTTCTGTTTGGCATGTAAAATGTGTATACCAGACTCTCTCACCAGTTTGTAACATGTTCATGAGGTAAACAATATAATTGTTCATAAATAGGATGCCATTGCCATTTAAATGGAAAGCTATCATACTTTTCTAGCTTATGCTAAATGACTAGCACAACACTTTAAAACATGTATGATAGACCATTTTACATAAGTTTAATGAATAGACCATTTAACCATCTGGATTACCACATGGTTTAGATGCCACTGCTATTTCTGATTCAAAGGGTTGCTCCAACTGAATAACTGTACTGATAAATGGGTTTTTAACAAAAGAATTACTCCCTCCGTCCTTGAAAAAAAATGAATAGAAAAGTAGACATTCAATTTGGGAAGGAGGGAGTGCTTTTTTCCTCGAAGTTAAGGCTATAATGTAAGAACTCCTGGAACTCATACGAGTACTTAAAAGAATTCTATAGCATTTAGCAGCTACTCAGGCATTCAAACATGAATATAATGAAGCAACTATATAACCACTGATGTATATAATTAGGGGCAGTAAATATGATCAAGTGTCTTCAGATCTTTCTATTCATACCTTCAGCTGCATGTTGAACTCTTAACCGAAGTCCCATGAGCTGAATTTCTGAGAAATAAAGACAAAGAATTCCTGGTACAAGTATAAAAAATATATGTATATGGATAAATAATGAACCAACTACTCAGAATTTGTGTAACTTCACAGCTCTTCACTTCATTCAAATAATAAAAATGTACAGACTCATATACAAAACAACCGGGACACACTGAAAAACATTTTTTTCTCTACTACTGTGTTAAGGTACAAGTGTACAACAGACTATACATTATATACAAACCATCACGCAGTTACAGGGGGGAAAAAGAATATATCAAAGGTAGTTAAGATCAATTTACTGTGCAGATATCTCTTCAAATCCAAAATCCTCAAGGAAAAATATACTCTATCAGCATTCATGAAGGAAGATCATAATATGTTTGATAAGGGACTATGCAGTGGCGGAGCCAGGAATTTGTCATGGGGGGCGAATTTCTTACTGAAATTTTTTAGGGGGGCCAAATACAACATTTATAAGAAAATATCACAAAAACAAAAAATTTCCCATAGAAAATTCGTCGTTTCTGAAAAATGTTGCCCCCCCCCCTTAATAGCTCTGCCACTGGGACTATGGAAGTATCTTAGAAATGGATGACCACCAAAATTCTTGCTTTTTTGCAGGCCGGAAAAATTGCAGGATCACAACCAAAAGTGCAGCATTTCCTGTCCATGATATCAAAAAAATAAGTTTAGTGTTTGCAACTTAGGAAGCAATTAAAATTTAAAGGTAGAGATCTAGTACGCTCACAAATGAACAACGATTCTGCGATAAAAATAAGATATAGTAATGCTCACAAATGAGGGATGGAGAACAATTTATATAAGAATATACCTCCTTGAGAGTGGCAAAGGCTAGTTCATTTCTTTTAGAGGGTTTCTTTGGTCTCAAGCTTCTGATGTCAAGCCGTATTGAAGTCAATTGCTCTTTTATTTCATTTAACAACCTCAATTCTGCCTGTCTATCAGCAGAATCTTGTCTTAAAGCTTGATTCTCAACCTCAACTGTCTCTGAAATCTTATTAAAGTGGTGCAGCTTCTGCAGCCTGCTGGTTGGACTTCCACAAAGACTTCTCA
Source organism: Vinca minor (assembly GCA_026122235.1). Classification (NCBI taxonomy): domain Eukaryota; kingdom Viridiplantae; phylum Streptophyta; class Magnoliopsida; order Gentianales; family Apocynaceae; genus Vinca; species Vinca minor. The sequence continues at coordinate 4,704,660 of JAOCZM010000291.1, forward strand.
TAGGGCGAACAATTGCCATGTTGCATTCAACTGCAAGAGGCCGATTTAGTCTGCTTAAATTGCTCTGAAAATTGGAAGATTTTAGCACCTTTTTTAGCCAATCAGTTTCATCTTTAGTAGATGTCTCGGCAACCTCCTCAGAAATGGAATCTGGTTTTTGAAGCTTATCGTCACCCTGCAATATCAACTTCTCTTGATTCCTAGTGTTCAATTGAGAAGCATCAGATTTGTTATCATTTTGAGGAACTTCAAAGACATCAAGTACCCCAGGGGAAGAAGCAGATTCATCTGCCATTTCAGTAGCCACCATTTTTCCAGGATGTTTAACTTGATCCATCTCATTTTGAGTCTTTACTTTTGTGAGGTCATATGAATTTCCAGAGAGTTGTGAACTTGACGAAGGAGACCTAGAAAAACTCCGCAAGTTTGCATAACTCACTCCTGCAATCTCCTTTATGCGTCCATCTAACTTTTTTATTTCCTCCCAATACGAATTTATATCACCTACAGCCGAACTATCTGTTTTCTTCCCTGAATCAGTGTCACTATAATTCTGACTTGTGCAGTCTTCAACTTCCTGTTGGACCAGATCTCTGTCAGGACTTAGAGACCTATCTTTCGGAACTACAACTTTCTTTGTATGATGGAATTTTGGGGGCAGTAGCATGGGTGCTGAATTTCTTCTTGACAAGCTTGGGTAACAAACTTCACCTAGTTTAGTATCACCCTTTTGCGAGACATTTTCAGGAATTTTTATTTCACCATCACCTGGATCCACACATCCCATGCTTATTAATTTCTGCCTATAAGTCTGCACTTGATAATCTAAAGTAGCCAATTCCATTTCTTTTTGATCCATAATATCTTCAAAGATTGCCAATGATTCCTCTGCATGACACATCTTTTCCTCAACCATTCTTTTATATTGGTCGGCTTCCATTTGAACCACAGCTTTTTCTCCTTGTAGGCGTAGTATCATAGATAATGCTTCACTAGCTGCCGTAGAAGAGGCTTCTCTCTCTGCATCCAACTCCTTATAAAGCTTCTGCAGCAGTCGCTGTTGAGCGCACAGGGTTTCTTTTAAAACATCTGTATCAACTTGGGATTTTCCATTGGCACTTTCTGCCATAGACCTTCAGAATTTGGGGCTGGAGGATATCTAAATTATTGCCAAACATGAAAAGGAACAATTTATTCAGCACAATAATGAAATTTATCAGCCCCCCTCAACCAGATCAAAGGTAAAAGGAAGGTCTAAAGTACATGATCTCAATTTTCAAACTCTAAGGCAATAGTCTAACACATGATCTCAATTTTCAAAGAAAAAAAGTGGAAATTTTGAAACTTCAGGTGGACTTTTTCTGTAAAAATCCAAGATTCTCAACTACCTCTATCCATCAGAAAGGAAAAAGGAAAAATAAATATTGGCTGGAATAAGCAATTGAATAACCAGAGGGTCTATAATGGAGAAAATGATCAAACAAACACTTTATGGTCAAGAAACAAGAAAATTAAAACAATCTCGGCAACCAGAAAGGATCAGGATTTCCAATCTTTCCTCAACCATATAAACTAGAAAGATCATCTAAAATGGAGAAAATGATCAAACAAACATTTTAACAAACACTTTGTGGTCAAGAAACAAGAAGCAAAAACAATTTCAGCAACCATAAAGAATCAAGATTTCCAATGTTTCCTCAACCATATAAACTAGAAAGACATAAAATTACCTGGAAAAATTGCAATCTGAAATTAACTCTGGAAAAAAGAAGCTCTGGAACAACAATCAATCATTAATCTCCTTCAAAATTGTTTCGCAAACAAGAAAAAAGCCATCACCAAACCACGAAACACCCCAGAAATGATTGCATAATTTCTAAATGATAAACCCTACCGAATCCAAACAAGAAACAGAGGCGCAAATTTCAAATTCTTAAACAGAATTAAAAAAAAGAAACAAACCAACAAAAAACGGAAATCAAAATGTAAAGAAAAAAGATGGGTTAAGAAGAAAAGATCAAGATGTTTCTGAAAACCTTCAAGATTGAAGAGAGATCAGAATCATCAAGATCATATCTTGATATAACGGTATATGGTTCGTTAATTTGTTGTCCAGAGGAAGTTCCAGCGAAGGTATTATTCATCAAACAGTAATGTTTTGTTTAATTAAAAGGTCTCTTTGAAATATAAAGGCGCGCCCACATTTTACGTACATTTTCTTTTTGAGCCACCAAATTTTGCCATATTTATACATGAGTAGGCAATGAAAAGGTATAGGTAGATAAGATCCACAAGAAGATCTAATTGTACCTAAATTTAGTGATTTCTCGAGGAAAATTCGGGTGTATTGGAATTGAAAATCGAACTAATACGTAAAAAATTTGTAATCAGACGTCGATAAAGATTTGAAATCTACCTCAACGATCTTCATGACCCTCACACCTCGAGAAACGTGGCATAAATGTAAGATCATCGCGGTCATGGGAAAATGTGATGCAAAAATGTTAACTACAAGCATCTATAAATGAAGAAAATGATATCAAGTACATGGCATGCAACACTCAAAATGCCTATTTAATTTTTATTTACCATGTGTTTTTAACTTTTCTTACCGTTTTCAAAATTTAAATTCATATACTTTCCTTTTCACTCACTTCTCGGATCAACAAAGTTTTCTGCGAGAGGATTCTTATCAATAATGCATACTTAGGTAAATTCGCCCCTAGGCTTATTTTTTGCGTAAGGGTTTGTCCCCAATAATGCGCATTACAGTTTAGGGTTAATTTTAAAAGGTTGGCCTCAGCTTTTTGCGTGAGAAATCATCTCCAATAATACATACTAGCTCAAGTCATTCTCTGCCAGACCTTTCGAGAAATAAGTGTACAATCAAAACAAGTTGATTAAGCTTCTCAAGTCAACGTCCAGCCTTTTTCAGAGAAAAAGTAAGAAAATATGACAAACTGTGGTTTTGTTCATATTTAGTTCCAATAATGTTTTTTGCTAGTGGTTCCGGAGATTTTGGTTCGTACCTCGCATCTTTGACTATTAGATAGACTCTTATATAGAGTCTCTCATTTTCAGGATACTACGAAGACAAAGCAGCAAGGGCAGGGTAAAGAGCTAAAAGCCTCAAAATCCTAGTTATTTCCTTTCTTCGGAGTTAAGCGATGAGTTCCACTTTCCCTTCTAATGACTTTTATAAAGGTGGATCAATAAGCCAGACTTGATAGGTTAAAATCATTTTCATGTGGATCGCCGGATTCGGCCGATACGAATGGCCGATTGCTGGGTAATCGGCGGGTTTGCTGCAGTAGTCTCATTTGTAACGGTGTCGTTGAGTTTTATTGATGGGAAGACTCATTCTGTCATTTTTTTTTAAATATGGTAAGAGAGGGGGTTGAGGGCAGATGGGGGTGGTGTTGCAGGGTGATGTTTGAGTAAGCAAACTACTAAAATTATCCCTTTAACTATTTGCTTTGATTAGATTATTTTAACCAGATTTATGTTGACCCGTCAAATTTTTTACGAAAAAAATTTGCATACCAATTATATATTATTTAGGATTTTATGTCAATAATTAATTTTTAGGGACCTATGAATTGTTTTGGGACTAAATACACTAATTTGCCTTCACTCGAACTACAAAGAAAAATAAGAGGGAAGAAAATACTAGTACCATCTTCTTCTTCATCCAAACTCCTCACACTCCAAATTGCAGAAAATTGACGGGTGAAAATCATTGTAGAATTTAACTCCTCACACTCTAAGCTCCCAATTCCTCAGTTTATAAAGAAAATCAAAACCCAGAATTCTTGAAACAGTCCAAAACCCTTTTTTCACTGAAAAATGTCCCAGCAATCATCCCAACCCAAAAGCTCAGAAGATGAAAATCAAGTGGTTTGCTTCTTTTTTCCCCCTTAAATTGATTATTTCCTTTTCCAAAGTTCTGATTTTTATTTTATGGGTATCGTGTAATTTGTGTTTATCTTATAGAATTTATTGGTTCTTGGTCTTTTTTGTTTAATTAATTCATGATTCTTTAGTTTTTTCCATTTCAATTTATTGGTTCTTGGTCTTTTATTTTATGGAGTATATTTTAGCTGCAAATTTTATGAATTTGTCTTCTTTTCTTGCTGTAATTTAATCAGGTAGATACGAATTGTAAATATCTTTTACTGGAAAATCAAGAAAATGGAAAATGGGGGTCCTGTGGAACCCCAGAAGGGGGAATTAGGTTACTATAAGATGAGTAATTAAGGGACGGAACCAGGAACTTGAAGTTGTGAAGGGGTGGGGTGGGTGGGGTGGGGTGGGGTGGGGGTCAAGAAAACGGAAAAATCCCAGAAGGGGGATTTGGTTAATGTAATATGAGGAATTAGGGGCTTCTTGGAACTAAATAACTTGATTGTTTAGTTCATCTTTCATTTCAATAGAAGTTAGATACTATGATTATGATACATTGGATTGTAAAATGATCACTTTAGTGGTATAAAAGCACCCGAATCACCCGATTCCGGATCTTCTAATACATCATTTAGTACACCAATGAAATTATCACATGTGGAGCAATGTGATTGGATTAAAGTGGATTAATGAGCTTGTACTAATCACATTGCTCCACTTGTGATAATTTCATTGATGTACTAGAAAATCCAAAGTCAAAATACCCATATGGTTGATTTCGTCTTGATAAATAAAAAAGTGAAAATAAAGAATTTATTTTTGTAATGCAGTCTTTTTGTTCTGATAATTGTTACTGCATCATTTTTCCGTTTGTTCTTCTTGTTCGTTTATTAAGTAGAGTTCCTAGTAGCTTCACTGTACTCGAATTTGTGGGATATTGTAGGTAGTATTTCAATTCATCAGCAGTTACATGTGCACAAGTGTTTGGTTCCTGTGATGGATTTGTCGATCTGTTGTGTATGATTGTTCTTTTGGAACCATATTTAGAAACCCAATTAGGAACTCGGAAATGAGAATTCATATCGAGCTACCCATTGTTATTTGATCACATGTGTACTTTGTTGCTGCCGTTTGCAGTTTAGCAACCGTGGCATTGAAGATATGCGTGGCTAGTAATTGACAACTTTTGGTTATTTGATTCAGGGAATGTATATTCGAGTTAAGCGAAATAAGAGCACCTACTTTATACAATGTCTGCCAACTGAGAAAACTTTACAGATTAAGGAGAAGTTACAAATCCTTGATAAGCCTGTTTCTGATCAGCGTTTGATTTTATTGGCGACTAAAGAAGTACTTGACGATACAAAGTCCTTGGCAGATCAGAAGGTACTACCCCATCTTTGTTGTCATGGAATGGATAATATAATTGTGTCATACCCTCTATTACATGTAGAGCCAGTGACCCTGTTCTCGGTTATTGAAGCTTTTATTTAAAATACTGAGAAAAAAGGGGTTTTAAATTTCTTTCCAGGTTGAAAATGATGCTGTTGTAGCACTAACCTTGAGAAAAGGTTCTTCTTTCTTACTTCCTCTTTTTCTCTATGTTTAAATACAACATTTTGTTGCTGATTTGTACTGCTTGTTTGTTTGAATTTGCTGCATTAAAGTCTATTCGTCCGATATAAGAAGCTTTTAGGAAGAAAAAGATGGAGAGAAAAGGGGGTGGGGGTGATTTAGAAGTTAAATCTCGGAAGTTGTATAAGAAATATAACTCAAGAATGCAACATTAATAGTGGCATGTTTAAGAGATTAAGAGGTTAATTGTGGTGGAGACATGAACCAGAGTTGATTCTAGAAGTGTCAGTTTTTCCAGTTTTGCATGCAAATCGAAGACATCATTGAAGAAATTTTTTTAGGACGGATAAGCTACACCATTTATTAAGTTAACCGTTGTTATTTTAAGATCTTTTAATTCTTCTTGTATAACTCTAGGAATAGATATTTTGTCGGAGTTAGTGTAACATTCTTCAACTTTAGGTAACAATTAATTCGAGAGGGTTTCCATTTCCGGTGATTCTCCAAATGTACTTTAGTTGGAAGTTCTAAATGTTTCATGGCATCCTAGGCATTTGAAATGCAACTTTAGGTAACAATTACTTTGAGAGGGTTTCCATAATCTTGCAACAATTTTGATGTACTTATATTGGGATGATTCTGTTTTGAATTTTATCAGATTACATGTTTTTATTAACGGTAATGTTCTCGTCTTTGATGGCAGATAACAACGAATTTGAGGATGTAAATGTCGTTAGGCCTGACGAATTTCACCAATCCCGCGATGCAGATGGTAATGCAAATTGGTAGAAGTGAGGAGTGATGAAGGGTGGGAATGTATTAGATTTTCCAGATTGAAGGCCTTCTTCTGATAGCTTTATTGGCATTTTATGCTTTGCTAAGCTTGGCTTTATGTGACATTGAAAGAGATACTCCATGGAGTATTGTAATGTGATATTTTCTTTTTCTTTTTTCTTTTTTTGATGAATGATATTGGGTGTGCTTTCGGACAAGGTCTTGGTTTGGGTTCGGGCGGGAAAGGCTAAAAAATTGGCGGGAACAATTCAAATTCAAAATTTTTTTCTTCAAATAATCGTTAAATTCAAAAAAAAAATTCTTCTTAAATTGACGGGAGATGTTCAAATTCCAAATTTGTGAAGCCAAAATTTGAAATTGGATGATTATTTGAAAAAAAATATTTGAATTTAAATTGTTCCCGCCAATTTTTTAGCCTCTCCCACCCAAACCAAGACCTTGTTCCAAGCACACCCATTGTAATTTGCTCTAAAGCATGGATTTTGCACTTGAATCTTACTGTGGGAGTGTTAATCATTAGTTATTGATCATTCGGAAAGCATAGTTGAGTTTAACACTTTCGACTTAGAACAATAGAGTGAGAGTCGCGAATTCGATACAAGTAATATTAAATTATTTGTTTAAGGGGAAAAAATATCATTGGAAAAGCATTAAAGGGTCAGCTTTGCTTAGAGAATGGCATTTAAGAATGAAACAAGCAAGTTTGGACTTAATTAATTGTATTTAAGTTGATTAAATTAATATCAAATCGATCCAAGCCAATCAACAAAGTGCCTTGTGATTGGAAAAATAAATTAAAAGTACATTGCAAAGTTTTTTAAATAATTTATTTATTGTTGAATAATGTGTTACACTTTATTTTTGTTAAATAAATAATGTGTTAACACGATTTAGTTAAAATTATCAGAAATTACAACATCTCTATGAGCAAGTTTGCGACCATGCGCAATATTCTTCACCACCTGTCCATTAAATACAATTGTTAGCACACAATAATATTCTTTCAACTTTGGAAAGTAACTCAATTCTTGAAGTTTGAATTTTTTTTTTCATAAATAAATATATAAATCATTTAGTATCACCGAAATTCTTATTTAAGTGTTTAATCAAAATCAATCTATCCAATCCCTTGTCAGAAGAAAAAATAAGTAAAAATAAATAGGAAAATGATTTACTCCTAGAATTTTGGGGATAGAAACCCTAAATCCCCAAATTGAGGGTGTTAAATGACTATCTTACCCCCCGCTGGTATAAGAGATTCACCCAACTATAAGGACAAAAAGGTCCGAAAAACTATTTTAGTCAATCTTTTAGCCAATAATTCTAGTAGCCTAGAAAGGTCCAAATAAATAACACGAGTCAAGATTGTCTGTCCAGTTATTATTAAGTTATGACAAGACAAATTTATTTTATCTTTTTAAAAAAAAAGAATTATAAAAATTGTATGTAAATAAGAAAAACAAAATAGACATTGATATAGTATTCAAATTAAACCTCAAAACATAGTGTGTCACGCGATTTTATTTTATTTTATTTTTTTTAATGAGACCGAAGATAAAACAAATTAAGGGATGTGCTGTGAGTAATTTAAAATTCAAAAAACACTGAAAATACAGATACCTGGAAATTCTTGGCGCCGCCGCAAAAGCGTGTACAATAAGCAACACATTCTTTAATAAGTTCTGGCCCGCAAAGTGAAATAACAATACACTCGTCAAAACATTTTTGGTCGAATGCATCCCCAAAATTAACAAGGAAAGGGATCAACATCAAGAATACTACTACACCAATTTTCATGGTTAATTTTGGTGTTTTTTTGTTTGTATCTAAGTTTTCTTCAAAAGGAATTTATAACTTGTGATGTGTATTAAGTTAGATTGAGGGTCTATATATAATGGATTGATGATAGCAACACAAAAGTCACATACGGTAACTATTCATTGTATGGAATTACTTATTTTTATTAATTCTCATATTTCCTAAGATAGATTTTTAATTCTTGAATACATCCTTATCCTTATTTCCTAAGGTAGATCAATCACTAATGCACACTAAATTATCGTTTCTAAATTTATTTCTAATAAAATCCTACTATTAATTACACTAAAGAAAACAATTTTTTTCCATAAAATAATGATTCCATGTTTCTTTCCTTGTGTGAAAGATTTCATTCAAGATACAATTTTATAATAACGTATTTATTTTGAACCACCAAAATTTATGTTGATTTGATTCATATCAAAATTTTCAATTCTTATTTTGTGAATTTGGGAGCCACAGTTGGCACCACCTGTTTCTAACCGTAGGCAAACCATATAGGGTAGTGATATTACAAGAGCAATTTTTTTTTCAAATGTTCATATTGTCCTTGGTTAGTTAGATTAGGAAATAGTCATATTAATTGATTTTCTTCTTTTTGATTAGGAAATAGTCATATTAATTGATTTTCTTCTTTTTTAAAATCAAATTGGATATTCTCTCTATTCATTCCTCATTGATTAATATTAATTGATTTTCTTCCTTTTTAAAATAAAATTAGATATTCTCTTTACTCATTCCTTACTCATTAATGATTACTTACGCTTCATTTTTTTTTGTTTAAATTTGGACATTGGGATTTACTGTGCCAGCCAGGAGAAAGGGTTCTTGAGAAGTTTCAATTAGTTGTTCTTCCATCATTTTTCCTTCACGTTCATAACTTTCCAGTGAATTTAGAATTAAATTTAAGTTAATTTTTTCAATGAAAAAAAAATATTCACTTCGAACTCATATGCTTCTCATAATAGATCTTTTCATTAATGGATTTTTTTTTAAAAAAATTATCCCCTCGATTTCATACGAACTCCATCCTCTTATATATTATAATCTAAATCAGAGAAAATTCTATCAATTAAATGGTATAAGAATAAATTTTGATATGTGAATCAAAGAAATTACAACAGGTTGACTAGGAGAGAGAAAGAGAGATCACTTTTTACGACATGAGAAGGAGGAGAAAATTAAGGGGTTTGATGGATGAAAGATTTGGTGAGATTGATATAAAGGGTAGTTTTGACATTTAGTTAAATATTGCCTGCATTATCGCCTCCCAAATCATATAGTATTGGAGGGGTGGAATTTTATGTCTCCATACATGTTGTCCTACATGTACTTACTGCTAAATATTTGTAATATGAATATTTTTTTCAATTATATATACACGTGGTGAATTATGAATTACTGGATATAGAATGAGAACATACATGGAGATAGACAATTTTTTGAATTGTTTATCTTTAATGGTTCATTTTGGACCAAAAAATTTATGTTTCGAGACATGGAGCGCATCATATCAGAATAAAACTTTAACTTATGTGTTGCATTCTACATTTCAATGGGAACTTGATGAATCGATCTACATACATGTCTTACTTTTACTGTTATATTAGGAGTTACTCGAAGTATTGCTTAATATAAAATAGATAGTGGATTTGTTTGTCTTTTGTTAAATTGTTTTCACGGTTTCCAATGATTTTTTTTGTATTTAAAAATACAGTGTGTAAATCGTGAGACGCATAATAAATAAGATAATACTAAAAATTCAAGTCATATAATTTCTCAATTCCCACACAAGGTACTTATCAAATCGAATGGACTTATTCGATATAATAGAATTTTTTTTTGAGCAAATATAATAGAATAATTTTATTGTTTGCAAACTAATACCAATCCCAACTATTTCATGAATAAAATGTGACCAAATAACCAACCAACAAAACTACTCTAATTATTTTTGTCGGAAATGATTTGAATGAACAAAATTACCCTTTGATTTCGGCAACATGTGTCACCGCGTGATTTCCGTATCAAAACAAGACACTCACAAATACTTGATGGATAAATTAAATAAATAAAACATGTTGACTAGAAACTTTAAAACTCAATGACTTGAACTCTAAATTCATTCTCTCTTTTTCCCCAAAGAATCTAAACCCCACTTGGCAAATTTCAATAATGTGAATTCAAGACCCATTGCATATGTGGTACTTATATTAGTGGCTATTTTGGGATAAAAATTGAAGAACTTTATAGAGAGCATGTTAGGGGCAACAAAGAGACATGCAAAGGGATGTTATATATATATATATATATATATATATATATATATATATATATATATATATATATATTGGAGAACTTGGTTTCTCAAAAAAATTAAAGTGTAATTAAAGTCTCGTGAGGACATTTTTTAGCCAATATTATTATATGTTACACCGCTCGGTTTTGAATGTTACTGAGATTTTCATGAAGTGGGTTGCGCAAGCACATATGAGAAAATAAATTAATGATGTGAATGATAAATTGGTATAAAGTGGGGTGGACGAAATGTAGTAAATGGGTTTTAAACACACATCCCACACAGGAAACCCATGGAAGTGAAATTCACTTTATAAGGAACAAATGGTTCACATGCGTTTAAATTGTATTACTAATATTATGTCCAATGTAAGAACCTCGTGCGCGTCCGCCTGCTTAGGGGGTGCAAATTGAAGGTCTGTCGATGCCAAAATAGCTTCAACTTGTGTGCGGGCGCGACGTGCGTACACGAATGCTGGATCAAAACTCGCGTGTGTGGGCATTTTGCATTTTTTCCCTCTCCTAGAAAACATAATCCGAAATTTCCCTTTGCATTCTGCATTTTTTTTTCTTCCTACACTTCATATCATTTTTTATAAGAGTTCTACTGTTCAAAGATTTCAAAGTTACTGTTATTGCTGCCTCCAATCAGCAGTGAGTGTCGGCGTTGTACTTCGAATTTTTTTTTTAGGATGGATAAGCTACGCCATTTATTAAGTTAGCCGTTGTTATTTTAAGATCTTTTAATTCTTCTTGTATAACTATAGGAATGTATACAGGCCCGTCTCAAACATATCTGAGGCCCTGTGCCGGAAAAAAAATTGGGACCCCAGATTTTAGGTCTGAGGCCCTGTGCCGGAAAAAAAATTGGGACCCCAGATTTTAGGCTAAGTATATATATATATATATATATATATAAACAAAACAACAAATTGGGGCCCCGAATTTTAGGTTAAGTATATATATATATACAAAAAAAAATTGGGGCCCCGGATTTTAGGCTAAGTATATATATATAAACAAAAAAAAATATTGGGGCCCGGATTTTTTGGGGCCCTCTACGGTCACTCAGCTCGCATCCCCTATTAACCGGCACTGGTGTATGGTAAAAAAGATTTTGAGCAACAAATTATAAAACATCAAAATCTTCAATTTTTTTAACTAATAATTATATACAAATTAAGAAATTTTTTTAAAAATTTGGGGCCCCTGTAAATGTGAGGCCCGGTTCCAGATGTCACCTTGGACACCCTTGGAGCCGGGCCTGAATGTATATTTTGTCGGAGTTTTTTTTTTCTTTTCTTCACCAGAGGGGGAGGACCGCCCTAGAAAGGGAGTATTTATTTGCCCCATGTAAAGGAAATGTGTCAAACCCTCGACCTCACGTCTTGAATAGGTCATAGCCCCATTGAGCTATGGACCTCCTCTTAACTATTTTGTCGGAGTTAGTGTCGCATTCTGCAACTTTAGGTAACAATTACTTCGAGAGGGTTTCCATTTCCGGTTATGCTCCAAATGTACTTTAGTTGGAAGTTCAAAATATTTGAAATGCAACTTTATTTAGGTAACAATTACTTTGAGAGGGTTTTCATATAGGGAGGAAGTCAGAAATTTGGTGTTGGGGGCAAAACTGCAACAGTATGTCGAACTACATATAAAAACGGCAAAAAAAAAAAAAATTTAGAGAGCAAAACTGATAAAATATTCCGAACTATATATAAAATTTACTATACATAATAGTATTTTTTAAAAATCTCGAGGCCCTCCCGCCCCTCTGTCTTCGTCCCTGTTTCCATATTCTTGCAACAATTTTGATGCGCTTATATTGGAATGATTCTGTTTTTTAATTTTATCAAATTACATGTTTTATTAACGGTAATGTTCTTGTCTTTGATGGCAGAGAACAACGAATTTGAGGATGTAAATGTCGTTAGGCCCGATGATTTTCACCAATCCCGCGATGCAGATGGTAATGCAAATTGATATAAGTGAGGAGTGATGAAGGGTGGGAATGTGTTAGATTTTCCAGATTGAAAGGCCTTCTTCTGATAGCTGTATTGACATTTTATGCTTTGCTAAGATTGTAATATGATTTTTTTTTTTTTTTTTTGGATGAATGATATTATAAAGCATGGATTTTGCACTTGAATCTTACTGTGGGAGTATTAACCATTAGTTATTGATCATTCGGAAAGTATAGTTTGATTTAACACTTTCGACTCAGAATAATAGAGTCGCGGATTTGATACTCATGTATCGATAATAATAATTTTTTTATTTAAGCAACGAAGAAGATCATTAAAGGGTCAGCTTTGCTTAGAGAGATTGACATTTAAGAGCGAAACAAGCAAGTTTGGACTTAATTAATTGTGTTTAGTTGATTAAATTAACACCAAACCGATTCAAACCAATCTAAATCGATTAACAAAGCGCCTCGTGATTAAAAAAATAAATTAAAAGTACATTGCAAGTTTTTTAAATAATTTATTTATTGCTGAATAATGTGTTACACTTTATTTTTGTTAAATAAATAATGTGTTAACACATTTCAGCTTTACATCTCCATATATTAAACACGGTTTAGTTAAAATTTTCAGAAATTACAACATCTCTTTGAGCAAGTTTGCGACCATGCGCGATATTCTTCACTACCTGTCCATTAAATACAACTGTTAGTACACAATAATATTCTTTCAACTTTGGAAAATAACTCAATTCTTGAAGTTTGAATTTTTTTTAATAAATAAATATATAAATCATTGTTTTTTGAAGCCCGAAAGGGCGTTGCCCCCGAGGGGAGAGTGCGGAGAGTACCCTAGAAAGGCCGATTAAAGCACGTCCCATGCTTGGGGAGGGTATTGCCTCACCAGAGGAGGAGGAGGAGGCCTCACCAGAGGAAGAGATTATTGCCCCAATAAATGGAAGATACGGGAATCAAACATGGGACCTCCGGCCCGTGTTCGGGTAGCTTTACCACTTGGGCTACCCGATTCCCATTATATAAATCATTTAGTATCACTGAAATTCTTATTTAAGTGTTTAATCAAAATCAATCTATCAAACCCCTTGTCAGAAGAAAAAATAAGTAAAAAGTAAATAACACGAGTCCGGATTGTCTGTCCAATTATTATTAAGTCATGACAAGATAATTTTTTTTATCTTTAAAAAAAAAAAAATTATAAAAAGTGTATTTTTTTTTTTTTGTAAATAAGAAAAAAAAAATAGACATTGATGTAGGATTCAAATTAAACCTCAAAAAAATGACAAATTTTATTTTGGTAGGTTAGTAAGTTTAAAAGTTACATTTAAACCAATGAATAGAATACACGTAGGTTAAAAAGTCAATTTTCTTTCCTACGTGTATTGTATTCATTAGCTTGAATGTAACTTTTAAACTTACTCACCAAATTATTAGCCATTTTTGTCACCAATTTAGTTTTAAACAGCCACTTTTATCATTTTTAACTTTTTTCAGCCATTTTTGTCCCCAAAGATTTTATTAGCAGCTACTTTTATCCTTTTTTCAAATAAAAATCTAAAAAAACATCAAAATTGATAATGTGGCAAAAAGCTATCATAATACCTCTCTCCTGCAGGGGTAAAACTAGAAACTTATAGTCATTCATACAACATTAGAATCAACATTAGAAATGATTTGTGGAATTACATATTTTGCTGGCACTGTGTTATATTTTGACTTTTTTATGATCTTGTAGGTTGCCAAAAAGGTGAGAAGGCCAACACAGTGTGGATCATGTAATCAGGTTAGGCATAACAGGGCTACATGTCCAAATCCGAAGCGGAATCCTTTGCTGGGATTGAAGAGGAATGGAGACTTTTGGAATGATTAATCTAGGGATAACTTACCTTTCAAGATCTATGTAAAGCTTATCAAACTAGATTGTGATGGCTTTAGATGTTTGTTTTTTGCACAAACAGTTAATATTTTGTTGGTTATTTTGGAACTATGTATGAATGGCAAGAACCATATTCTGATTCTAATGTTGTATGAATGGCTATAAGTTTCCAATTTTACCCCTGCATGAGAGAGGTATTATGATAGCTTTTTGCCACATTATCAATTTTGATTTTTTTTAGATTTTTATTTGAAAAAAGGATAAAAGTGGCTGCTAATAAAATCTTTGGGGACAAAAATGGCTGAAAAAAGTTAAAAAGGATAAAAGTGGCTGTTTAAAACTAAATTGGTGACAAAAATGGCTAATAATTTCTTACTCACCTACCAAGATAAAACTTCTCTAAAAAAACAGTGTGTCACACGATTTTTTTTTAATGAGATCGAAGATAAAACGAGTTAAGGGATGTAAGTAATTTAAAATTCAAAAAACACTGGAAAGAAAGAGACCTGAAACTTTTTGGCGCCGCCGCACAAGTGTCTACAATAAGCAACACATGAAGAAATATGGGGTGGCTCGCAAAGTGAATTAGCAATGCAGTCGTCAAAACATTTTTTGTCCAATGCATCCCCAAAATTAACAAGGAAAGGTATCAACACCAAGAATACTATTACACCAATTTTCATGGTTAATTTTGGGTGTTTTTGTATCTAAGTTTTCTTCAAAAAGAATTGAGAACTTGTAATGTGTTTTAAGTTAGATTGAGGATCTATATATAATGGATTGATGATAGCAAAAAAATGTCACATAGGGTAACTATTCATTGTATGGAATTACTTATTTTTATTATTTCTCATATTTCTTGAGATAGATTTTTATTTCATGAATACATTCTTATTTTATAGGATTTGGGGTGGCCAGAGTTGGATTGTCAACTTGAACAGCTGGTAAGTCATAGGGCAAAGTAACTGTACTTTATAGTGGACAAATACATTCAACATTGTATATATAATATGTACATAATTTTAGTACCTGTATTTATTTTTTAGGAAAAATTCTATGGTAGAGACGTCTTTGTGGGACTGACCCTTATAACCCTCTCACATTAATTAGAGCGGGACTGACCTTATAAATAGGTTTAGCCTAATTCATGAGATGGACGTGGGGTCAATCCCACAAATGGTAACTCCATACAGAGTGACTTTTTTTTAGTGTATTATCCATACAATATAAGGTAGATCAGTCACTAATGCACACTAAATTATTGTTTCTAAATTTATTTCTAACAAAAACCTACTATTAATTACACTAAAGAACATTGAGATAATTTTATAATAACGTGGTTTATTCTGAACCAAAAAATTTATGTGAACTTGATTCATATCAAAATTTTCAATTCTTATTTTGTGAATTTGGGGGCCACGGTTGGCACCATCTCTTTCTGACCGTAGGCAAACCATATAGTATTGGAGGGGTGGAATCGTATATCCCCATACATGTTGTCATACATGTACTTACTGCTAAGAATTTGTAATATAGATATTTTTCAATTGTATATACATTAGGCGAATTGTGAGTGGTTGGGTATAGAATGAGAACATACATGGAGATAGACAATTTTTTGAATTGTTTATCTTTAATGGTTAATTTTGGATCATAAAATTTATGTTTTGAGACATGGAGCTCATCATATCAGAATAAAACTTTAACTTATGTGTTGCATTCTACATTTCAATGGGAACTTGATGAGTCGATCTGCCTATATGTCTTACTTTTACTGTTATATCAGGAGTTACTCTAGATATTGCTTAACATAAAACAAATAGTGAATTTGTTTGTCCTTTTGTTAAATCTTTTTCACGGTTTCCAATGAGTTTTTTTCGTATTTCAAAATACAGTGTGTAAATCATGACACGTGTAATAAATAAGAGAATATTAAAAACTCAAGCCATATAATTTCTCAATTCCTACACAAGGTACTTATCAAATCGAATGGACTTATTCGATCTAATAGAATAATTTTGTTCTTTGCAGACTAATACCAATCCCAGCTATTTCATAAATAAAATGTGACCAAATAACCAACCAAAAAAACTACTCTAGTTATTTTTGTCGGAAATGATATGAATGGACAAAATTACCCTTTGATTTCGGCAACATGTGTCACAGCGTGATTTTCGCCGTCCATTAATTTTTTATTAAAACAAGATACTCACAAATACTTAATGGATAAATTAAATAAATAAAACATGTTGACTAGAAACTTTAAAACTGATAAAATTTTAAAAAAATTCTCTGTCCCTTTTCTTATCCCTATCCCTATCCTCAGTCAATCACGGGGATAGAGATGAAGACATGAACGGGGACAGAGGATTTTCACCTCTAAAAATAGGCATATTTATCCACTGCTTTCTCACTATTCTCAATTGCTAAACTCTTTCTTTGTTTAATGGCACGCTGTGCGCCTAAATGCGAAAAACTAGTGCAAGCTTTTTTATTCCGAAACCTAAATGTTAAGTTAGCAACACTTTCAAATGCCACTTCTTCCCGTTGCATCCGTCTTTAGGACGATCTAGTAACAGATTTACCCTTTTAGTGATTGCTAGAACATTCATATTGCCCTCTGGAAAAAAAAAATCGAACTTTAAACAAAATTATTTTGATTCACCCATCTCTTTGCCTACTTGAATCGGATATATTCTTAACTTAATAAGGACCCTTGGACCGTAGCTCGGAAGCAACTCATCGTCAATCGTTATCGACCGGACATGGAATTGAAGTTGGAAGTAAGAAGGACGATTCCTGTTTGGATACGACTCAATGAAAATAGGCATATTTATCCACTGCTTTCTCACTATTCTCAATTGCTAAACTCTTTCTTTGTTTAAGTAAAGAGTTTGAGAGAAAAGTTCTAAACTATAGAGTGAGAAGGTTAGATGTATATATGGCTCCATTACATCATTTTGGTTTTATAGATGGTTATTTTGTCAGCATTGTGTTGAATCAGTCTAAATTATTACATTATTTAAATTTGATTGCGATATTTGTTCAGAAAAAAACATACTTTATTTGTATCTATCTCACCTTTCACATGAGAGTCGTACTTAATTTGAAACTATAGGACATATTTTCCAACATATAAGTGTAAACATATTTATTATGAGAAAGAGAAAGACAAATATACACTTGAGAGATGATTTAGATACAATGCATTGTTTTTTGGGTACATGTATCTGAAATTTGGCATAAGCCTCCCTTGTGCTCTTTTCAATATTGAGAGCTATGTGACACTTCATATGTCACCTTCATGTTTATTAAATATTCTTAAACTAGTAACTTGAGGCTCTTCTCTTTATGTAATTTGATACATCTGCAACTATTTTTTTTTAAATATATCTTTAAATTTTTTTCACCGTTTCCACGATTACATTTTTTTAACCGGTCATATTTTCAATTATGTGACATTAGGTTGCTTCGCGGGTGATTTGATCTCTTGACTTTGTCATGGACATACTTTTATAATGTCAGCTAAGCTAAACATTTCTTGCGGTGGGCTAAGAGAATACCTCCCACCAATCAAACTGCTGGATCACCTTAATTTACATCCTCCACAATACCTGTCGGATCGGGTGGTGGGAACCCTGGGGGCGTGAATATCGCCTTTTGTGTATAAGCTAAGCTAAACATGTTTGTCTATCACAATTAGATTCAATATAGGTTAATCAGGTTGTTGTCGAGTAATAAATCCATTAGTAACATTATGTGCATTGGAAAAAGAAACACATTCTCATAGAAAAGGCAATGAAATAAAGAAGAAGCTATTATTGGTAACATTATGCATTGGATCTTTCTAATTTTAAAATTCAAATCTTTACTAGAAACAATAATGTAGAAAAGAAAAGGCAGTACGAACATGAATTTTATAGATGGGATTTCATAATTAACCATTATTACATCTCAGGTTTATAAAAATGTTAAATTTATTTAAAAAATATTATTAAGTTCATCGCAATTGTCAATTGGGTACCCATTCCATCAGTTTTATTAATTATTTACTCATTCATTCAATTTTATCAATTGATATAACGTTTGGTACGGTGGAATGAAATGGAATCTCTGAGAAAGGAATTGTCTTTTCATTTCATTGTTTGGAAGGTGAAGTCGGAATGGAATGATGATTCATTTCCTGTGTTTGGCAAAAGTGTTATTCAATATCATAATGGAATAATGTTTTAAATGATATGACATAAATATCCATGCTATTATATGTTGGCAACAAATTCAAATTAAATTCTACACCTATAAACCGTTTAGTAAAATTCACATTAAATTCCATATAAAAAAAAAAATCTCTCAAACATGTTTACAGTTTATAAAGAAAATTAAATAAAGTTATAAAAACAACTATTTTTTTCATGAGAAAGTAAATGAATAAAGCTATTAATTAAATAATTTACTCAAGAAATGAAATCACCACTTTATTTTATTTTTTTTTAAATGGAGAAGGTAGAAGAACATACCTGCTTAAGATCGAATGAAAGTTGCAAAGTTTTTTTTTTTTTTTTTTGCCGATGAAGTTTGTTGTAGAGAGACGGTCAATCACGTTGCAAATTAGATGGATAAGTGATGTTTTTACGTTAATTACAAGAAGGGTATAATTGTCACAAATATTTATTTAGGTTTCCAACTTCTCCTGAAAAGGCATTTCCTTAAGTTTTGTAGAGGAAATGTCTTTCCCACTTCTTCTTGGATAGGCTTTCTCATGGCCCACTTCAAATTTCCAATCAAACACCGGAATGAAAAGAGAAGTGGAAAAGGTATTTCCATTCCTTTCCATTCCCGCGTATCAATCACGTATTAAGTACCCAAATTAAGATTGATTGATTTTTTTCCCCAATTTTTTCTATTACCTAAAATACCCTCCAACACAAACTCCTAATTGATCAAATTCTTAAATTTTCTTCATCGTCTTTTTGGATGAAAATCCTCTATCCCCGTTTCCTATCTCCAATCAATCAGAATTTATTATATAAGTATTTTTTTTAATTATATATACATATGGTGAATTGTGATTGGCTGGGGACAAAGATGAGGAAAGAAATGGGGACTGAGGATTTTCTTGCCCATCTTTTTCAACTAGCCACCCTCCCTCTGTCAGCCGAGTTTTTCCCACTTTAATTTTTTTGACTTTTCTTTCCATATCTATGACAGTCCGGTTCCTATGCGGAATGGTTTTTTTCTGTACGTGCGGAATAATCTCAACCGTCGGATGAGATTTTGAACGGTCCAGATCTGCAGAGAGAAAAGTTGTGGCTGGACTTAAAAAAAAATTAAAAAATTCTCTCTCCAGATCTGGACCGTTAAAAAATTTCATCCGACGGCTGAGACCGTGTTCCGCACGTGCGGACCAAAAAGCTATTCCGCATAAGAGCTGGGACGTATCTATGAATCGACGCGATGATGATGATGATGATGATTATAATGATTTCTCGAGTTTTCAAAATATAAAAGACATATAATTTTTTAAGAAAATAGTAATTAAGATATTTTTTCCTAAATAATCTTTCTTTCTTTTTTCTCTTAGTCATAATTAATCTTTTGTGTCTAGTAAATTTAAAAAGTAAACGGTTTATAATAATAATAAAAAATGGGTTAAAATATGGTGGCATCAACGGATCTTAACGCAATACAGTATGTTTTATGAATTACCCAAAAAAATGAAACAAAGAACCAGGATGTCTTTTAATCTTCTTCTTTTCTTTTCTTTTTTTAAGTAAAAAGGCTAAAAAGAACACCGTTTTACAATTGTAAAGATAAGTTGAGAAACATTTGAATATAGAATATAAGTCAAAAAGAATATCACTTTCAAAGGTGGAATTCAACAAAAGAAGAGCAAATGATCAAAAGCTCTCCTTGAATATATCAAAACCTCCCCGCCAAATAAGTTCAAAATAAATACTATAGAAAAGAAAAAAGAATTGATTCGTGGTATGATTACATCTATTATGGACAGATCATAAAGTATACTTGTAATAATATCATTCTTTTTTTGAAATAAATAATAAAAGATTAATGAAGTGAAAACTCGCGAGGCACATATTTTTCAACTCAATGCTTAGAGGATATTGTAATGTGATTAATGCCGAATGTGTGTGTATACACGAGATAAAAATAGTAAGGAGTTAGTTCGTGATCTAATTTAATAACAAGTGATTCAAATCGGTCAACAAGAGTTAAGAGTTAGCTTAGTTAATAATATGAGTGTAATTTCTTATTTTTAGTTAGAGTTTAAATTTTTATCAGAATATATAAAATTATATGCACACTTTTAAGTAATATATGAAGATTAAAAAAATCATTCTAACCAATTATTGAACTATGACTTTATTATATTATACTATGTACTCTATATTTTATTTACATATATATAGAACTGATGGTTTTACATAGTCATATAACATAGAATATTTTAGCATCCCAAAGCTATCTCCTATGGCAATGATAAGGCGTCAAGGCTACGGCCAATTGAATCAAGCACTTGACAATTTATATATATATATATATATATATATATATATATATATATATATATTTTTTAAATATTATGAAATAGGTATTTTAAGTCAAATTATCTTAACCGTTCAATTTTTCATCAAACGACTATTAATTATTCTACACGGTGCAGAACATTTGGTGTTCCGCACTGTAACCAGATTGATGAGAAGGATATTGTAGAATACAAATAAAATGCTTTAGAGCCGGTGGTGGGGTACATGTTCCGCTGAAAAATAATTGTTTAAGTATTTTTTATCCAAAAAACAATTTTTTAAGTAAATAGAGTGTGTATTCTTTCTCTATTTAGATGGTATGTTTATAAATGACCCCACGCAAATAAGACACGAATAAGTTTTTTTTTATTGGTGGAAGGGACCTACCTATTACAAAGAATGGGAATTTAAGAAGCGGGGAGGAGATTCGAACTCATAACCTCTACATGCCTCAATCTTGATCACTAGACCAATACATCATTGACAAACATGAATAAGTTAAATCAGCGAGAGACTCACTATTCTTATATCTGAATCCGCCATTGACAAGATTAAAAGATTTAAAAGCAAAAATGAAAAGGATGGCAAAATGAGAGAGGGAAGAACATGCTGACCCCCCCCCTCCCTATTCACCCCTTCTTGAAATAGGGGTGAGTCTGGCATGGGACAGTTCCATGTGACCGATCCCACATTCTCTTTCACATAAAATCATTCAGGATCTACCTGTATTATAGGTTCCGCCTGTATTTATATCTCACATGTCTCATTGGGACCGTCCCATACAAGAATTTTCCCTGAAATAGACATTACCTAATATATACAGTGAATCACGCCACTCACTTGTAAAGAAGATTTGCAATGGTGGCCCTAAACTTAGAACACTAACTGTTCCTTTTTATAAAAGTTAAAAAAAACTCTTGTAAAATCACTACCCCCACTATCCCTTTTGATCCCCTTGAAAATAAAGAAGAGGGGGAAAAAATATCTAATAGTGGAAACTTCATGATTTTTTATTTAAATTGAAACTTAAATAAAATATATAGACTTGTGATGTATGAATGAGAAATATATAATGCATGGGTGAAAGAAAAAAAAATTACTACCAGGTTGGTGTATTTGATATTCTAGAATGGAGAATTTTGTTATGAATCTCTCCTATATCCCCATATATGCATTGTGCGGTTCAAAATTCTATTGTGAAAATAAATAATTGAGAAGAATGGCATTTGGATTGAGTTTTGCTTTGTTAAGGGAGTGCAGTTTAAGCAGTCAGACGTTTCTTTTTTCCATCGACAGTAAGAATTCGAATCACTAAAAACAAA
Source organism: Vinca minor (assembly GCA_026122235.1). Classification (NCBI taxonomy): domain Eukaryota; kingdom Viridiplantae; phylum Streptophyta; class Magnoliopsida; order Gentianales; family Apocynaceae; genus Vinca; species Vinca minor. Next base: position 4,726,773 of record JAOCZM010000291.1, read on the forward strand.
CGGAGAATCCCTTTTTAGATAAAAGAAAAAAAGATTAGATTTTGCTCCAAGTCAAGTAAAACATATTTTACCTGTGGGGACCTGTATCCTCTAATGTATAATTCTATATGGTCCAATAGACTACATTCTTCAAAATTCTCCACATCATTATAAAATAATAAATAATTTTATATCACAAAATTCATGTGTGGAGACATGTTTCTTGTCCATAACAAAAAACAAAATTACAATTATAATTCTAGCAGTGAATTTCGTGTTAAAAGAAAATAAAAAAATGGAAAATGAAATAAACAACTTAGCGAGCGAAAGTACTAATATAATCAAAATAATCAACGAGTAGGTGGCGGGAAAATAACGTCCTCGTTGGTCCCATTATCAACGTCCTTTAACTGAAACTAAACTTCTCCTTAATTATTTTAATAATTAATTATTATTTTTAAAACAAATATACTTAAATTGCCTTTTTTCTCCCACCCAAACACATCTCTAATATTGCGTCAGATTTTGAAAATTCTAATTATGCCAGTTTTCAAATTTCTCAGCAACTGATCAAACAATTTCTTCCTCATCGGCGATTTTTCTGTTTAATCGGCGATCGCTGTTGTTTCCAGTTCCGACGATCGATTGGTTAGATTCGATTCTCTAATTTTCTAGTCTTGTTCTGAAATCTGTGATCAGTTTCAGCGGTTCTGATTGGTAGTTTGATTTTTTTTTTCCCGGTCTGCTTCTGAAATGAAATATGGTGGAATTAGGGTGAGAAAAGGGGAAATCAATTGTGAATTTTGATGGGGTTTTATAACTATAGAATTCGTTTTATAAGTACAGAATTCGAGTTTCTCGAGGCATAATTCAGTGGGTAAATTCATTACGAATTTTGTTGTGCTATTTTTACATGCACTCACAGTGTAAGGTTCGATTCTCGCTAAAGTCACAAATAAATCTTAGTGAGTTGTTAGTGTACACACTTCTAGAGATCCCTCTTGTGGATCTTCATGCAGAAATTTGTTTCCTAAAACTATTCTAGTGGGCTCTGTTTGCCTTTCATACTAAAAAATTTAGCTCGGATTTGCAAAGGGTCAAAGCTGAATTTTTTTAGTGTGAGAGGTGAGTCAATACTTATTGGTATAGTTATAGGAAAATCTCTATTATGGTATGGATGGACCCGGTTAATTGTCTCGTACATTGATTTTGTGGTCTAGAATTCTGTAAAATTTCTCTGAATTGTTAATTGTCTCTCTTCTTATTCTGAATGAGGTAGAGAATTTTGGATCATAAAGTTCATTGAACGATCTATGATAGAATTATCTTAGTTTGAGGAGAATTTACCCTAATGCACATTCTGTTATTAACTCCTCCATATGTGACTCTAAGTTTGGGTCCAATCCTTTACTTTTTAAGAATTACTGAATTCGAACATCTGGTCAATTTTTGTTCTTTTTCAAAATATTTTACCCTAAACATGATTTTTTCCCCACTGAAATTTTAGTGAAATTTTGTAGAGTTTAGAAGTTTGTGTATAGAATAATCACATTTTTTTTTTGTAAGATTCCTTTTAGTAATTATGAAGCTTCTGTATGGAGATTGTATACATGAAAACAGCACCTGTTATTAATGTTAGGAACAAAGCCTGACAATACCCAGACATTATTTCATGTAAAATCATCAATACATCCAATATTTGGGATATTATAAGATTTTCTTGCAGCACTTTTTTCGATTTATGTTCCTATGAAATTGTAAATAAATCAAACCATAAATTGTTCTTTAATAATTTTCCCCTTTTAACGATGTTGGGGTTGAATTTCTAAAGTAATTTAAGTAAATTTATTGCATATTTCTGTGTTTGTATTTATGATACTACACTATAATTATAATGCATTAATCAATCATTTACTATCATTCGGCTCTTAATTTTTTGTTTATTCATTTTGTGTTGCTGTAAAAGGACAATTTTCTTTGTTAGTTAATGGTTTTTACTGTTTGGGTTAGGAATAATTCGAGTTAAGTAGGAAGACCCCAGTTTTTTTTTTTGCTAAGTAGGAAGACCCCAGTTGATCCCCAAGAAAATTTCTGCAATTTTTCCAGTACATAAACTGGACAGAAAGGAGATAGTGGACATTCAGAGCAAGCTTTTACCATTGTTGGTTCTTGTAACTTTCACTTTCATTGAATTCCCTTTCATGAAAAGGAGTTGGGTGGGTAAAAGAAGTGACATGCCAGAGAGGAGATGGGGGTTGTGGGAGTAATGTATTTTGCGCATTTATTGTCAAATGTTAAATCGACCTCCAATCCATCTGTTTTAGTGATATTCTGAACCATCACTTTATCTCCAATTATTGGATATTTAATGGGTTATATTATTGTTGTTGAAACTATGATGTTCATAACCGATAATAGTGACTAATTTTTTTTATTGTGGGTGCTCTCCAAATAAATTAATGACTTGCCACGATATGTGTTACATTACCTGAACATGGATCGAACCCTGACTTCACGATTAAGGGCCAAGTTGAGAAATTACCACGTCACCTCGTGGTTGAGACTTGAGAGAGTATGTATGTATTGTGTAAGGGTTGTTTAACTCCCATGGCACTCTCGTGAGAGGGGACAAAAGCTTTGGGGTGGGGGGTGGGGGCGGAACGATATGGTGGAAATGAATAAAGAACAAGTTAAAGAAATAGTTGGGGTTAAAAATAAAAATAAAAAATTAAAAAGAAAAGAGAAGGAAAGATTCACTAATATCCAAGGCCTTGTCTACTATTTGTCATTGTATATATATTCTCATCCCCATTTCACCCACTCTTCTGTTCTACATTTCTGAGGGAGAGGCAAATCGTACCATATTCTTCTTGAATTTGACAAATTCTTGATCTTTGTTGTTAACTATTGGAAAAGAATTTTCCTTTTAGCTGAATTATCTTGTTGTAGAATTCTTTTCAAGATCATTATCTCCTCAATTGAAGTTCTTTATCTGATTCTTGCCTGGGTTTGATCTACCTGGATTGGGGCAATGCCCTTTAGTATTGATTCCCTGAGATTGTCAAATTCCCTCTTGTGCAGATCCGGTTGTCTGTAAAGATGTATTCTTTCGATCTTTTTCTTTTTTGCTTCTCTGGCAATATTCTTTTCATCCTTTTTCCCATATGTGGTATCTTTATCTTACTTTTGAATGTTAATTTTGTGACAGATTTTTAGCTGATAAAAGGATCATCTTTTGGAGCAAATGTTGTAATTTAATACTAGAATCAACGTGGGTTTCAAAAAAAGACTTGCAAGGATGTGTTCAATCACTATTTGAGAGAGATTAATCCAACATGGTCTAAATTTGGATATAGTTTGGATGGATGTATGTGAATTACACCAAGCATTACATAAATACTCAAAAGTGGAGACCCCAAGACCTCCATTTCTTCCGGCTGATAAGAATAATGGGAGTTATGGGACAACTCGCCGGTCCAAGACCAGAGAAGTTAGTTCTAGGTATAAGTCCCCAACTCCGGTATCATCTTCCGGTCCTAGGCGGAGCCCTTCCCCAACTGTCACTAGAACACCAGCAGCTGGATCAGTACCAAAGAGGGCTATATCAGCAGAAAGGAAGAGACCATCATCTCCAAGAAGTTCTTCTCCGTCTACGCCAGTCCAGGAGACATCGGCTGAAGCCCGCTTGGCAACATCTAGAAAGGTAGCAGGGGCAGGCAATCACCTGCCAGATTCTTTATGGCCATCAACCATGAGGAGTCTCAGTGTTTCTTTCCAGTCTGATACATTCTCTCTTCCTGTTAGTAAGAGAGAAAAATCAGTAAGTCATGCTCTTACTGATCGAACTTTGAGGCCATCTTCAAATGTAGCACATAAGCAGATGAATGAAACACTACCTGGTTCAAGAAAGCCTACACCAGAGAGAAAGAGGAGTCCACTCAAAGGGAAGAATTCAGTTGTTGATCAGTCTGAGAATTCTAGACCAGTTGAGAGTTTACATTCTCGATTAGTTGAGCAGCATAGATGGCCAAGTAGAGCAGGTGGAAGAGTATCTGGACATTCCTTAAATAAGAGTATTGATTTCACTGATAAGGCAAGCAAAATTTCATCTTTGCCACATTCAGGATTGGGGAGGCCTTCTTTGAGGAGATTATCTTTGGATGGTCTGACTAAACCCTTGCAAAAATCTGCCAGTGATTTGCTGGGGTTAATATCATCATCTGATGAAGGTGGGAGAAAGGGGCCTAAGGCTAGTTCAGTTGATGATAATCCACTATTGATACATAAGCCAATTTCATCTAGTTTAATGGAAAGAACAAAACTAGTAAATCCTGCTGTTAGAACTCAGTCCTTGTCCGCTTCTGGATCACGTCCTGCATCACCAAACAGGGCCTCAGTTTCATCTGGTTCTGTTTCTAGAGGGGTCAGTCCATCTAGAGCAAAACCTGTTATTACTGTTCCATCTAGAGGATCCAGTCCCTCAAGATTAAGACCTTCAAGCCCGTCTAAACAATCCAGCAATCCAACTTCTGTTCTCAGCTTCATTGCAGATATTAAAAAGGGAAAGAAGGCAGAAAATCACATAGAAGATGCACACCAACTCCGGCTTTTATATAATAGACAATTGCAGTGGAGATACGCTAATGCCCAAGCTGATGTTGCACTTCATTTACAGAAAGAAAAGGCAGAGGTTTGGCTTCTAAGTAATCTTTATGTAATTTTGCATGTCACAGTGATTTATAGCATGGATGAAAAAGGGCCCTTTTTCTCTATTTCCTTTATCTTTTCAAACTTTCTTCCATGCTTCTATCTGTTACAATATATTGTCATTTTTTATTTTTATACCTGGTGTCTACGTAAAAGTGTATTAGTCTGTTCAAATATTATGTCAAGTATGCAGTGTGTGATATTGGTTTTTGCTAAAGAGCAACATGATATTGCAGAATATCCTATATAATGTATGGAGAAGTACCTCGGTTCTGCGGAATTCAGTAATTCAGAAGAGGATAGAACTGCAACAGCTGAGGCTGAAGTCAAGGCTTTACTTTGTTTTAAGTGAACAGGTATCCGTCATGCTTTGTGCCTAATTTGCTTTAATTTTTTTATGTATATGCGAAAAAATTCAGATTTAAGTCTCTAGGATTCTTTTGGTTGAATCTGTATAGTGATTCAGTTAAGAAGGCCACGAGTTTGATTAGGGTGTGCGGAAGATATATTTTGGAACAAATGAAAAGAGAGTTTTGAGGATATAAAATTGTAGGGAGTCTCTTCTGTTTCTTGTCTGGATTATGGCTAATTGAAGATGGAGCTGGTTTAGGTTGAAAGATGCTGCCTCTTATGTTTTCAAAAAATTGAAGAATGTTCTTCAATGTTTACTTTTAAGTTTATTTGATCAGGAACTGTCCTCTTGGTAGAGAAATTAATGTTTGCAAGAATATCCTTTCTCAACTTGTGCTGTTGTCTTGATTTTAAATTGCTTTCATGCTGATTCTTCAGCTGACCTACCTTAATGAATGGGCGTCAATTGACGAAGATACTGCTGATTCATTATCTCGGGCCATCAAGGATCTGGAAGCTAGCACTCTCCGCCTTCCAATTACTGGAGGCGCAAGGGTATGTTAATTCTGACTAGTCATTTAAGCTGATGGTGAAAAGAAGATGCTCGATTAAAATTTATGGTAATTTCCAGGGAGATATTCCAGCTGTCAAGTCTGCTATTTGCTCAGCAGTTGATGTTATGCAGGCAATGGGATCCTCCATACGTTTTGTACTCTCACAGGTCAGTTCCTTTATTTTCCTTACTTGTACTATACCGCATGCTATGTCAAAATGAGATAAAGTAAATGCGTGGTGTGTTCATAGTGGGTGACATTCTTCTGTTAACCTCTTCCATTCTTTTATTTGCTAGTTTGCGCTAAAACCGACCCAACAAATCAACATAGGGTATTTAAGTATGATAGTCCATCTTGGACCCTTCAGAGTTTGCATTTTCAGCAGCAAAGATTTAGCTTGAATGTTGAATTTGCATATTCCTAGTTACAGGTGGGGGAAATTAACTGTCTGGTTTCTGAACTTGCTGATGTAGCAGCACGAGAGAGGGCCATGCTTGATGAATGTGAGGCTCTGTTGGCATCAACAGCTGCTATGCAGGTAAGGACAGTATTATTTGTTTTTCAGCTCTCCTTCCTTTATGTTGATCGAGTATATAACTGCTATGATCGTCTAAGCAAACTAATGATGTATGTAACGAACTGTGGTCGTGTATTTGCCTTGGCTGTGTTCGAGTTCTATGATAATTAAGAATTCTATACTAAAATCGAGTTGATGCAGGAAGAGGAACACAGCCTTAGGACCAATCTTGTACAATTGCAAGAAGCCCAGAGGAGTCAGCAACTTATATTCGGCAACTAAAGGACACTAACGGATTCTTCTCCTAAGCAAGACTAACAACTTTCACAATCCAAATCTCAACTATATGCTTCCTCAGGTTGTAGAGAGTGTAAATGCAATATATATACATATATGGTAATATGTTCTTCTTCCGCGAATGGAAAATTGTAATTTATCAATTTTTTTCTTTGAAATACTAGTTTTGTTTGGATGGAGCTGTTACCTCATCAGCTCTTCTGTAATTTAACAATCTTTAATGGAATGAAAAGAAAAAGAAAAAAAAGGTTCAAAGTTCAATGAAGAATTCTTGTGTTGTAAATGTATTGTGTAAATACTTCTTTTCTTATTTTCTCAGATAAAATCATAGAAAAAATTCCATCATATTGGCCTAGTTGTATATGTTGTTAATTAGTGACATCTAGTAATGTACATTGGTGTTTGTAGTACACGAAATAGTTGACATATACAATATTTCGTGTATTGTGTACATTACATGGTGTACCAATTGACTGCAATAGTTAATCTGGCAATTGTTGTGATACCTTCAAAATTTTCAAACCGAATATTTCAATTTGGTCTGAAAAATATGTAAAATCGAACCATGAGCACCCCTAACCAGAGATATATTTCACAAGATTCCTATTTGAAATTCAATAAAAAAAAAATATTTTCATTTCAACTCAACTTCTTTTGCAAACATTTCTCCTTTTACTGAAACTTGAGACAAAGAATCACAAATAAAAACTCTATTCAATCCCTCGCCAGGGGAACACACGTGACTAAATGCACATAATTCGTGGAAATTTTTACCGGTACAAGACGTGAAATCATAGAACGATTTAAACGCTTCACATACCGGAATCTGAGATCATAATGTAGTTCTCTAGAAAGCTTAAGATCAAACACAAAAAGAGAAGAGAGAGGAGAGAGGAGAGAAAGAAAAAAAGATGGGTAGGCATTATCCTATAACATGCTGCTACAAAATTGATAAGGGCTACTCTCTTATTTTTTACATAAGGGAAGAAAAAATATTTACTTCTACAATGTTATACACCAATTCTATACAAAGGACATGGAATCCTGTCAAGGTTCCTGCCACAGTATAATAGAAGTGAAAGCCTACCACTCACCTTTCCTCCATCAGACACTAGCCGAGACTTCATTTGCTGTTTTCTCCTTTTGATTTGGTTGTTCCTGAGCTTTCTGTACAACAGTCTTGTTTGGAACCAAAACTATGAACATATTTCTGTCTCTAAAGTTTTTGTTCTCCTCTGTTGCAAGCTGGCCAGAGCAGGGGGGAAAAAAAAAGAAGAGAGGAACAAGAAAATTTCGGTATCAGCAAAGTGAAGGATATATTAAATTTGCACCTTGTTAGAAATTTGTAGAGAACCAGTAGAAGTACATGGTAGGCTTCTATTGAATCGAGACAATGCAGTTAAATTATTCCCTTTTCTTATTTTGGAAAGTACCGATATGTTTTGGAAAACAAGTCAGAAATTGCTGTACATATCCCATACTATTCAACAAATTTGTTCAGAATTAGGAACGCCATTCTAAAAGCTGAAAGTGCAATGAAAAGTGGAGGCGGAAAAGCATGTAATCATGCCACCATGCAAAGAAATAAAATGGAAAAACAAGCAATATTATTCCCTCCCTCCCCCGCCCCTACCCCAGAAAACTATACATAAGTACATACATACATAGATATATACATAAATGCATGCATGAACACAAAAACATATATATATATATATATATATATATATATATATATACACTGGTCAACTGAAATTACTTCTTCTGTCGCATGATCAGCTTTGCATAGAATAATTCCAAAAGAGATCAGCTTTTGCATAATTGAGAAGTTAGATCAGCTTTTGCATAATTGAGAAGTTAACTTCGATAAATTAATACTGTGCATGAGTGTTTTGAGACTAACTAGTAGATAAAAATAAAGGAGCCTCTCTCGAATATCAATATTAGGTAGCAAAGCCATATGCATGTGTTTTTCAGTTGCTAAAGATTTAAACATAAACTCATAAAGAAATTAAGAGACCACAAAATTAATCTAAAACGTTTCCTTGTTCTTGTAGCCCAGGCACGTAAATAACGGGGAAATGGAATAAGAGGAGAAACAAGGAGGGAAAATCAGTCATAAAGAAAGAAAACTTTTCCACAGGCCAAAAAGAGAATGTACAAGGTTTAGTGGCGATAACAGGTAACAGTCTACAGCTACAGATGCTTGTAGCTATGGCATAACAGAAGAGGTTGGTGCTGTTTATTGAATCAAATTGCACAGTTCTGTTATTAAGTAGGAAATTTCATTTAAAGCAAGACTAAGAATTTCCTATGAAACATCAAATTTTGTAAGACAGTTTTCTCTAGTTGCTTGAGAAGCAAAGGAAATATTTTATGTACCTCTCCAATATCATTTTGAAAACGTCTAATAAGCTCAATAGCATTGTTTTTGAATTCTTTTTCCCGGCCCTTCAAATTCACTATAATCTTCACCTGATAAAAGTACAAAATATGTCATTGCATCTGCAATAATATAAAATGCTTTACAAGTAACTTGATGTTTATTTTAATGTAAGCACCTTATCACCATCATTCAGAAATTTCTGAGCTGCCTTCAAACGCACAGAATAATCATGTACATCAATATTATAACTGTCATAACATTAAGCAGAATGTAAGGACCACAGTAGAATAAAATGGTTGTGTAACAGCAATGTGATGACCAGCCATGTAAAGATGGAAATTAAAAGACCTAACTTGTTTTCTTATTCAAATTTCAGAACTTAGAATCTTACACTTACCCCATCTTCAATTCTTTCAGATCCATGCGGGTTGCTGCCCATAAGTCAATACTTAGATCAGTATAACGAATATTGGAAAAAACTAAAGGTTTAGTCACCAGATGATAAAATTTGCAGAAGATACACTTACCGGCACTTTTCTTTTGCTGGTCCTTTTTCTTCTTCTGCTGTTCATATCTATACTTGCTGCAAACAAATAAAACTAAAACAAGTAAACTTCTGTCTTGATGCTGGAGGTGAAGTGAAAAACAAATAGGAAAGAATCTGGAATCACCAGACAATGAATTGCGCAATTTGCATATGTTAATATAACTCAGACAAAATTTCACACGCCGCTGCTACAACATTCTCCAAGTTTGGTGTACAAAATCATAAAGAAGTACAAATTAGAAGCAACAAGCACTTACAAAGACATGGAACTACCGCACTGGAATTTATGAACTCTTCGATAGCATTAGAGGAACAAAATACAAGGGAGAACGCAAAGATGTGATTTTATATACAATAGAAGGAACAATAACTTTAAATTTTAAATGCCAAAAATATCAGCAAAGTTATGTAGAGTGGAAAAGTTGGGAAGGATAGTCAAATCTGGTCTTCTTTACACAAGGAACAGTCAGAGGAGTCAAGCTTTCGTACTGCTTTATACTTTTAAACACTGCATATAAAATGGAGCTTTTTAACTACCACATAGGTTGGTTAGTGTATAAAGTTACAGATACACACCAGCATCAGGGCAACTGCTTTTCCATGAAGAGTACGATTACGAAAAAATAATAATAAATAAATAAGTAACCACGTTAAGAGTTAAGACCTATCTTACTTGTAATCCATTATCCGAACAACAGGAGGATCTGCCTCTGGAGATAGTATTACCTACAAAGTAGCAGGAGAAAAATGTTTTTATGTTCGAGTGAATATGAAGTCCACTTATTCTAGTGAAAAGGGAAAGATTCTCTATCAAGACAATGGTAGGAGCTTGTGTAAAAACATTATTCATGGGAAGGAAAAAGAACAAATATCCTTTCAGTTATCCTGGTAACCTACTTAATATAGTGGGTTGCTTACATAAAAATAAGAGAAGAAATAATTATTATTCCCTGTCCTCCGGGTACAGGAAGAATTCAAATCCTCTGGTAGAGATGATCCAGTGTACTGGTGAAGCTATTAGTGCTTAAAAGATTCTGATACTTCAAAATGAAAGATTCTGATACTTTAATAAGCACATATAGCACAAAAATGGGAGTACTCAAAAAGACTAACAAAACTTATTAAAAGGAGCACTTTTAGATTATGTTAAAAATAAAATATAGACATCAAAAGCCAAGTTTAAAATGAAGAAGGAAAAGAGAACAAAAGCAAAGTTTTTCTTCAGGGAATTAACCATTTGATTCAGTCCCAAAATCACTGATCCAGACGATGTTCTTTTAAGGAATATTGCATGTTAGAGTAATAAGTTAAGGATCAAACTCCTAGTGCCCTTGTTTCAAACTGAATTTTTGGCAATAGAGTTAACTCCGTCACCATGAGGAATATCTATTTCAGAAGAGTAACAAAATTTAAAGAAACGCGGTGATGAGAAAAATGATGCAGCCACTAATAAGCAAATAGGTCCACCAGGATGAAGTACAAGATTCAAACTTATCACTTGGGGTAGTAATTCCTATGCCAAATTACATAACCCAGCAATGTAATTTGAGAATGACATCACATGCACTATAAAGTAGCAAGCTTTAAAATTCGAATGCAGTATAGTTCGATTCCGCTGTTTCTTGCCATGTTAAATTCTTCCAAAAGTGAGGGAAAAAAATCTCGCAAATAAATTACTGAATTAAGCAAGAGAATTAAACTTATAGCAGGTAAATTTAAGACCATACCAAGTCAAGTTCAGCATCTTCAGCCAGTTGTTGAGCCTGAAATTTTGAAACTATGCCCACCTACAAAGTAAACAATAAAAATCAATGCCAGTCATCCAGTAAACCCCCTAATACTCAATAAGGAAGGGGGGAGAGAGAGAGAGAGAGAGAGAGAGAGAGAGAGAGAGAGAGAGAGAGAGAGAGAGAGAGAGAGAGAGAGAGAGAGAGAGAGAGAGAGAGAGAGAGAGAGAGAGATGCTAACCATATTTTGCTGTTCATCAATTAGTCTTACTTTTTCTGACCTGTTCCAAATCACCAAAAAATCAAACTCTATAATTAGACCCATCAAACTTTTCAAGCAACAAATTAAAAAGCACAAAACAGGAAACACAAAAAAAAAATGTCCCAAAAGAATCAGCTTTAGCTACTGAATTTCAAGGTATAAGCTCAGAAAAGAGAATATATACTCAACTGTTTTCGGTTGGTGATTTGTAACACTTACAGTTGTTTTTTCCTATACCTCAACTATTTTCGACTTACTAAATCTAAGCCAATTATGTTCATTGAGTGTGAATGAATTGTCTGGAAACCACCTCATTTGTGGTGCCGTGTATATTTAGTAAGTTGAAAATAATTGAGGTATATAAAAAACAAAGAAAAGTGTTACAAGTAGCTATGAACAATACATAAAAAAGATGCAACCTTTAAATAAGAGGCATTTCATCAAACAGGTAGACTACAAAGTCACAAAGATAATCCAAATCCTAACATAATCACAGTTTACCTGATGGAGGAAATATCAAGGGCTTGATCTTCTTCAGGCATGGACCTCCGACCTCGTCCTCCTCCTCCATAGCGGGCTGAGATGGAAGCAGAAGAAGTGGAGGTGCTGAGGGAAATAGATGTGGTGGGGGATTGGTGAAGTCTGAGACCAAATAAAGAGGAGAAGGAGGCAGAGGAAGAAAAGAAGGGTTGATGGGATGGAGAAGGAAGAGGTTTGAAGGTGGTAAAGGTGGTGCTGGTTAGACCAGCCATGGTGATGGTGGTGGAGAGGAGGAAGAAGAATGGAGTTATTTTAGCAGTGTGTCACTCTCTTATCCATTCTTTTTCTTTCACTTCTCTGTCTGGCTGGAATATTTTGCTTCGTTGATTTTCAATTCAGAGTATCACTCACTACATAATCACAACTTTTTCATTTTTTTTCTCTTCTTCTTTTTTTTTTTTTGTGTGCCTACACCCAACCTTTTGAGTTTTGGCCGCAAACATTAATAGACTTTCTCTGGAGCGTTAGTCATTAAAATTCAATATTTCGTGACAAAATCTTTTGTTGATTTCTTAGATCGACTTGTTGCTCCTTTTCTTGGTGGAATAATCGGTTTAACCGGATCAGATATGTGTCTTTCTTGAGTTTTCACCTATTTCCTAGACAATTTTTTAGATAGTTAATTTGCCTCTAGTCTTATAAATCGCTGTCTATGAAAGATATTGGTATCAAGTGATTGCCTCTGTGGTTCGAGAATGACAATGAGAATGTTGCGCATAAGAATGACTTTTGCTTTTTGTTAGATTACTATATTAATATTTTTAATTACTTCTCACCTAGTATCTATGGGCGTGGGTTATTATTTGTTATCTTTGTTTGATCTCTTTTTTTCTCAACAGTCAACACTTCTCTTTTTTTTATATAAGAAAAAATTTGGGTGGGTTCGGCTCCGGTCACCACCACAGGTCAGGGCAGACCCATAGGAAACATAGGTCGCTTACAAAGATATTTACAGATCACTCACCAACACAGTCCTTACATCGGCAGCGGGAATTGAACACTTGACCTTTGTTTTGTAAGGACGTGTCAAATCCTTACCAACTGAGCCAACTTGTGGTGGTAACACTTCTCTTTTGTTGTATTAGATATATAGTTTGTAAATGATTCCGGTCTGAATGACCCCGCCATTTTATTATTAATGGATAATTCTCTATTTAAAAAAAAATGAGGCAAATATTTTATTTTTTAACAATTTATGTCACATAATTACCTTTTTCATACTCTTTCACTTAATCAATAATTTAGATGACGTCATCTAACACAAATTTGAAGGTGAGAGTCATGTGTCAACTTAATAATTTAGATAACGACATCTCACCGGAAGTACATACATTTTATGTTATATTCGTCATGCACCTAAATCACTAATTGAGATAAAGAATAGAACGAAAAATAATTTTGTGACATGTACAATTAAAAAAAAATTGTCAAAGAAATAGTAAAGCCCAAATAAAGGAGGAAGACGAGCAGAGAGTTTAATGAAATTCATAAAAGGAAAAAGATGAAATGATGAGGGAATTACACAAGAAAATGAAGGGTAAAATATACCAGCAAAAAAAAAAAAAAAAACTAAAATATTATAGTTGTAATTATCTTCTTGATAATATTTTCACTTAACTGTATTTTTATGTTGTTATTATCGTTAGATAAGAATCTGTTTTTTATAATTGGTTAAAGGCATGCATCATAATTACAATTATTATTCATATTTTTTATGTGGCACATATAGAAAAGGACACATCTTATAGATCGAACTAATAATTCATGTTTCACTTATACGTTATAAAACACGCAATTTAATACATCAAAAAATGAAAAAAGAAAAAGGAGCAAACATATCCCAAAGAAGTATAAATGCTATAAATGCAAAAAAATTCAAAAAACACCTGCAAAAATGTCTTATTCACAACTATAGTAAACACAAATGCTAGCATATGTCAAGTGATGTTGTAGTCACACCTACTTAGCAAAAAAATAATATATTGGCCACAATGTAATCTCCATGTTTTATTTGGGCAAAATTCCAAATTTAAGACATCTTAACAAAATTACAAGATCTCTTACCCAATTCATCAAAAAAAAAAAAAAAAAATCTTACCCACATTCACAAACCACAATGCTTATTTAGGGTCTGAATGGATTTAGTTTAGTTTGGGTTTGTTCTTGTTCGATTTGAGATTCAAACTCAGACTCAAATCAGTTTTGGATTGAGTTTGAAAATAAAATCTGAAGTATTAAATCAATTAAAAATTAGTTTGAATTTAAAATTTGTGTAAGACTGGACCAAAATCTTAAAAACAACTACAATCCAATCACACCCTTAGTTCCAACATTATTAATCGGATTGATTACTCGAAAACTTGTCACTCAAATAAAAAGAGGAAAAAAATGCTAGTAAATAAAATTTCATCTTTCTAAAAAAAGGCAAAATTTTAATAAAAAAAAAACAAAATACCAATGAAAATAGAAAAAGGAAAAATATGTCTCAGGGATAATTTACTACGAGAATTATTACAGATCGCCTCACTTATATTATGTGTGGAGATTATTCGATTTTCATCAAATGCATATATCAATCATTCGATCATTGTTTAACGGTTAGTTAAACATTTACGATAACATTCTCAATAAAATACATTCAACGATTTATATTATCTACTCAACTCTAGAGACTGTCGTCAGGCAACGAGATTAATTCTTTTTAGAAAAATAAAAAAAATAAAAAATTCGGAGTCCCAACCCGAAAAAGGGTTTCTGGCCTCACCTCGCCTCGCCTCGCCTCTCTCATAAAGTCCCCAGTCTCCCCCTCTGCTTACCCTCTCAATCATTCCTCTTCCCCAGTTAGAGAGAGAAAGAAAAAAAATCTCTCTCTCTCTCTCTCTCTATCTAAAAACACCATTCATCTATCCCATCCAATCCCTTCTCTATCTCTCTCTCTCTCTCTCTCTCTCTCTCTCTCTAATAACCCAGTTATATATAGATACATACATATCTATATATACACGATAAAGTTTTGTTCTTTTTCTGATTTCTTTTTTTGGTTTTTTGTGGAAAGATTTCGAAAAAAATATTGTTTTGGGGAAAAAGTTATGCAGGCTGATCAAACTGTTTTGAGCTTGAGACCAGGAGGTGGTGGTAGCAGATTCCTCGGTCTGAGATTCGACCCTTCTTCCAACAACAATTGTGATCTCTCTTTATTCAGACCCCATGGCGGCGCCGGCCCTCTTTCTTTTAAGGTTTACTTTTTTTTATAAAAAAAATATTTTCTTGTTAGATCAGATCTAGTTCTTTTTTTTTACAAGATTGGATTTTAATTTATGGGGTTTGTTTGTTTATTCGAATTATCGGATTTTTTTCTATGTGGGTATGGATAGATATGTTTATATATACGAAAGGGGATGTAAATTTATGTTGGGTGTATGATATATTAAATTTTAGGATTAGGTTAAGCCGTGGATTTTGATTCTATGTAGTTGGAGCTGTAAAGATTATTGATTTATGTGTTTTTGGATTAATAACTCCTTGATTTGCGTTTTTGAGACAAATTCTATAATTTATGCTGCTGTTTTGATTGGGATTTTTCAACAGATTGAGCTATTCTAGTAGATTGTTTAGAGGGATGACATTTCGTGATTGAGTCGGTTTTTTTATCTGTAATGGAGTAGGACTTAGTGAATTGTTACTAATACAGGTGGAGTAGTTGTTCACCTGAGCTTTATAATTTTTTTCTATTAGGTACTTAGTTTTAAAGTTGGAGTTTGTACCAAATAGAACACATTATATTTCTCTTTGGTGTCTTTTGTAATTCCTCCAACACCTTATTTGTAATGTTTTCCTCTGTACCGTGGTTTTCAGATGCTATTGTCCTAATTCTTGGCAGTACGCTTAAGACGTTTACTTGCTGTAAATATGGACATAAATTAATGTGTAGGCTTTAGGTGGGTATGTGATGAGTATCACATAGCCCATAAAGGACCCTACCTATATAAAAAATTAAGTAACATATGTTGAATTATGATGGGAATTATACTTCTGTGGCCTGGTTATCCCATTGGGTGTCGGCCAATTTGTCTTTCATATATTCTAGTTATTCCAATCATAGTGTCACTTGCTTTGCATTTTTCCAACCTTCGCAATGCGTTATCAGGTCAAATTTGTTAGATTTGATGTTGATTTACATGCACGTGTTCATGTGAAATTTATGGCCAATCAGTGATTTATTTCCCAATTATGATTCCACTTCATGCAGGATCTTTGACGAGTGCTCCCTTCTTTTGCAACTTTCGAGAGCTTTATTTGTACAACCAGTATTAATTGTCTTTGTTATCTAGTATTTGAATGTATAAGTGACAAATATGACTGCTTCGATAGATGACGTCAATAAATTAGAGGATTATAGATTTATTCCTGCTGACCTGTAATTTGCAATATTTTTACCAACTTCTCTGACTGTAATCGTAGTAGTCTTAGATTCTTAGTTATTTAATTCTCCTCCTTGCAACTGAAAAGCTAAAATCTTAAATTTTCTTAACCTCTCCCTCTCTCTCTGGGGAGGGGTTGTCATGGGGGCAGGATTTGTGTTTTTTAATGTTTTCTCGAGGCTAGAAGGATGAATTTCCTCTTATTTAACGTGCTTTTTCTCTGATCTTTACAGACTGGAGATTCAAGGTTTGAAGGGCGTGAGCGTGTTTGCTACACCCGGAACCAGCTGTTGCAGTTGAGGGAGGTAAAGTTTAAGTGCTTTATACTCCACATGGTTTGAACATTGTTTCCGCCATTAGAAACACTGGATACCAATTGAAGCCGTCGTCCTTTTATTGCAACGTTTCAGAGTCTTAATTGAATCATATCTCATGGTGCTCTGTTTCTCTTTCTATCATGGATGGACCTTGATCAATGTACTTGAACTTGTTAAGATGCTTTGATTTTTTTGGGAGGAGGAGAGGAGAGGAGGAGAATGTATTCGTAGTTAAAAATAGATATGGATAGAAGTTGATTCTTGAACTGTTGTTTGCTTTTTTGCATTCGCCCAACTGGTCTGATTATCTTGTAGGTCGTTACTATATCTGAGGAGATTCTGAAAGTCAAACAAGAAGTTGAAGCTGAATTTTTTGGCCAAGATCCTAGCTGGGGTCATGCAGAAAGCCATGTGAGTAGTCTGTCTAAATATTTTGCAGGATAATAATCGGGTTTTTTTTCTTTTTTTTGGGTGGGAATTTCTGTCTTAGGTTGGTTTTGTTCATGTTATTGAATTCTGTTCAATAGATCCAGAATCAGCCCCCAAGTCGTTATTCGGAGCCAGACAATCGTGACTGGCGTTCTCGATCTGCACAAGTTCCTGCCCCTACTGAGGAGAGATCCTGGGAGGCAATTCGAGAGAATAGGGAATTTGGTGGTAGACAGCAGGATGCCAATCGGCAAGAGCAACTGAGTGCACAGTTTTCAAGAGCTCAAATCTCTTCCAACCAAGGGGTAAGTATATCTTGTGGAGATGATTCATTTGAATATCACGTCTTCTTCCTCCCCTCAATCATGTCCAATTCTTATGTGGGTGGATTCTCGTTTAAACCTGTATTGTTTACATGACTAGTAAGAACATGTAACTCACTTCTGGAAGCCTCAGATTCATCAGGATTTCTGTTTCTGATGAGACTTTGTAATTATGTGAACCAATTTTGATTTGGAAGGAAGTGAGGGATAATGAGACCTAAACCCAACCTATACTCATGATGCTCTACAAAGTACTGAATGTTGATGTGAATTATATTTTCATCATTGCCGGTAAACGTCTTGGGCATAAAGAGTGCATAAAAAGAGTTGGAAGTAAACAGGGTCTTTCATATGGGGGAATTGTGTTTAATTATATTCATAGTTCCCGTACCAGTTATTTTAAAGTTGCTATGTTTTCCTGTTTTTCTTATTAAATATGCCTTTTCTATTCATGTTCCAGGTAGGACCTACTCCTGCTTTAATCAAGGCTGAAGTGCCGTGGTCAGCTCGTAAGGGGGACTCTTTCTGACAAGGACCGTGTCTTGAAAACTGTTAAGGGGTAAGTTTTATGGACTGTCTTGAATGGTTCTGCGTCATTTACGGTCAAGACTAGAGAATTTTGAACATGATTTCTTGTGTTCTCTTACGGTCTGGAATATCTACTAATTAAAATCCAGACCATTCTGTGATACTAAGTTTTTTCACGAACATGGCTTACTCTACTGATGCAGTATTCTGAATAAGCTGACTCCGGAGAAGTTTGATCTGCTCAAAGGTCAATTGATTGATTCCGGAATAACATCAGCTGATATTTTAAAGGTTTACATCTGTTCTTCAATTGCATTTTAATTCTTTCTTCTTTCATGCTGTTTAAGGGATTACTGTAAACGTTGAACTTGAATCTTCTTGTTGTCCACTGCAGGGAGTTATCTCCTTGATATTTGACAAGGCTGTCCTGGAGCCCACATTTTGCCCTATGTATGCCCAACTATGTTCAGATCTGAATGAGAAGTTGGCTTCTTTTCCATCCGATAAACCTGGCGGTATAGAAATCACATTTAAGAGAGCTCTTCTAAATACTTGCCAAGAAGAATTTGAAGGGGCTGACAAATTGAGGGAAGAGATCCGGCAGATGACTGCTCCTGAGCAGGAGTCTAAACGCAGAGATAAAGAAAGGATGATCAAGCTTCGTACTCTTGGAAACATTCGTCTAATTGGGGAGCTCCTGAAGCAGAAGATGGTTCCAGAGAGGATTGTTCATCACATTGTTCAGGTTTATTCTCTCTCCATTTTGTGCGATTTTGGGCAGTGCCCCTCCCGTGGTTGAAAAATGATAGTCCCATATTTTTATCTTATTTTTCATGCTGACTGGATAAAATGATACGTTCACAGGAACTCTTAGGCCCTGATGACAAGAGCTGCCCAGCAGAAGAAAATGTTGAGGCTATATGTCAGTTCTTCAATACTATTGGTAAGCAGCTTGATGAGAACCAAAAATGCAGGCATATTAACGATATGTACTTCAACCGATTGAAGGAACTCTCTGCAAATCCTGAACTTGTTCCCCGCCTGAGGTTTATGGTCCGCAATGTGCTTGATTTGCGTACAGGCAACTGGGTTCCCAGGCGTGAGGAGGTGATTTTTCATTCTTCACCACAAGCTGTTATTTAACTGTCAGTTAATTTTCGATTTTTCCCTGAATGCCTTGCATTTATTGACAGGTGACAGCGAAAACAATAACTGAGATTCACTCGGAAGCAGAGAAGAATTTGGGGTTGCGTCCAGGTGCTACTGCAAGCATGAGAAATGCTCGTGCTGCTTCTGGTGCTCAGGGAAATACTAGCCCAGGTGGCTTTCCCATCAATCGACCTGGCACTGGTGGTATGATGCCTGGAATGCCAGGTACAAGGAAGTTGTCTGGCATGCCTGGAATTGATAACGACAACTGGGAGGTTGCAAGGTCTCGGTCAATGCCAAGGGGCGATGGATCAATTATTCAGTCAGCTGGTGGATGGGTTCAGCCACCATTAGTGGGAAAGTCACCATCTTTGAATCAAAAGCTTCTTCCACAGGGTAGTGGTGGTGTAATCAGTGGTCGGACCAGTGCCCTCTTGCAAGGTAGTGCACTGCCCGTTCGCCAGCCTAGTTATGGCTATGGAGCTGACCCTGCCTCCAAGATTCCTACTTCAGTTAGAGCAGCTCCCGTTGCAGCACCTGTAGTCGCTGAAAGACCAGTAGCTCCAGCTGCGAAAATTAACACAGATGATCTTAGGAAGAAAACAATCTCGCTTTTGGAAGAATATTTCAGTGTGCGGCTCTTAGATGAGGCATTAGCGTGTGTAGAAGAATTGAAATCTCCGGCTTACCATTCAGAGATTGTCAAGGAAGCCCTATCCCTCGGATTGGAGAAGAGTCCGCCTTGTGTTGAACCAGTTGCGAAACTCCTAGAGTATTTGTTGACCAAAAACGTTCTTAATCCTAGGGATGTAGCTATCGGCTGCCTGCTTTATGCGTCAATATTGGATGATCTTGCCATTGATTTGCCGAAAGCTCCTCCTAGTTTTGGTGAGATTTTGGGGAAGTTAGTCTTGGCCGGGGCATTGGACTTCAAACTGGTTAACGAGATCCTGAAGAAGCTGGGCGACGACTATTATCAGAAAATCATCTTCGACTCGATACTGAAGACTGTCAACTCCAGCTCTTCTGGGAAGTCTATCTTGGATTCTCAAACACCTGATATCGAAGCCTGCCAGGGCCTTTTCTAGTAAGCTTACTCCTCGTTCAGAGGGTTGATGTTCTGTACTCTTGATAGATAAAAATATTCTCGGTCTCACATTCCTTCAGGGTTCGTTATGATTGAGCACACATGGGGGCCAAGCAACTGTACTTCGATTTTAAAGATATGGCGGAGCTGCGGGAAAACAGGTCATCATAGTAGTGTGTTTGATTTTAAAAAAAAGGATTTTGAATCTCAAGTTTTGTTTGGCCAATGTAGTGCCATAAATAGATTTAGTTATTTTTAAATTTTTTGCCAAACTTGTGAGTGCATAATTTTAAAAGAGAATGCCATAGCTTACTTTTAACAAGTAATTTTAGGTTAAAAATAGGTGTTTGCCATTAAAAATTTAATCCAACAGATGAAAATTTGTTCCACCCGGAAACTGGAGCCATGGTGTGGCAAACTGGACCAATAGAAATGTGTGTGAGGTGGAGGGAGTAATAATTGAATTTAGTTGGGAAGGGTTGAATTAGTAAGAGAAGCCGGCTTAAAAGCACTCTGGCTATCAGAAGGTCCCTTAGCCCAGTGGTAGAAGAGTCGAGGTCGTGGGTTCGATATTCTCCACCAGCGTGTGATAAACTTTAATTTCCCTTTTTAGGGCTACCATTCTTTTCTTATGAGGTAGTTCTCTCCCCATGGGACAAAAAAAAAACACTCTGGCTCCTGTGCGGAACATGGAATGTCTTGCAATGTGCGGAAGCATCTGAGTCGTCGGATGATAGATTTAAACGGTTCAGATTTTAAAAAAGAAAAGTTTTATTTTTTTATTTTTTAAGTCCAGCTGCAACTTTTCTCTCTCAAAATCTGGGCCATTAAAAATATCATTAGACGGTCCAGATTGTTCCACACGGCTTGGAATTTTCCCTGTTCCGCATAGGAGCTGGACTGGCCTGGCTTAAAAGAAGTCCAATCAGAGAGCCTATCACAAATTCATATTTTGTAGTTTGTGACTCTGGTGCAAACTGCAAAAACATATCTCAGAAAGTGAGTGCTACCAAATATGATGAAGGCGGAGTCTGTTTCGTCTGTCATTCATGATCTCTGCAAGCTACGTGGATTCGTCTGGCTAAAGCCCATTCCTGATCGTATGAAGAAGCAGATTGATATACTCATAGCCGAGCTAACTTCATTCAGATTCGTATTGTGGATCACTGAGAAGTTGAATGATGATGATTCATCATTAACAAAGAGAGAAAAGGAGGATTCAGCTGGATTTGCTGATCATATATCTCGTATTGATGCTACGTTGAAGAAGGGCGGCCTTCGAGAAATTGAGAAATTCAAGGAATGGGAAACTCTTTCATCAGAGGTTCTCCAAAACATTCGCCTCTTCAAGCTATCCTTAATCAAGGAACCTCAATCTTTCCCTTTCTTTAACTTCCACTCCCGCTGCAAGTTTTCCACCCGTGAGCTAGGACTGCTCGTCAATCGTACCAGAGTTTGCCTGCGTAATTTTCTTTGCTTAAACGGTGAGCATCTGATTCCTGACGAGATGGTGAAAATCAAATCCCTCAAAGAGGACACGGTCTTCCTCGAAGAGGTTCTGGAGTCCGCTATTAGATGGGACGAAAGTCACGTGAAAATGGAAAATTTCAAGATTCAAATTCAAGCTTGGGCATCTGATGCTGCTTGTTTTTCCCTTCTCAACTGGATTCTATATGACAATGATGAAAATGGGGGGTCACATTATACAACCAATGCTAATATTCTTTCAGATCAGCTGAAGAAACTTAAAATAGCCCTTCTGGAGCTCAACAGGACGTGTCTTGTTTTCCTGATTATGGTTCTAAGGCCAATAGATTGTATCAAACCATATGATGAGCATTGCAAGCTTGTTACGGTTTTTGTTGACTTCATCCTTCGGAAATTGCAGGTAGATCATCTACCTAGCGATGATTTTGGAAAGGTTAGAATTGGGATGGCATTTTTGATAACATTTCTCATGTATCACTCTGATGTAACGTATGCGAATGATGGGAAATTCATTTTAACATCTTCAACTATCACTTCTGCAAATGAGGTTAATTTAATTCCCAGCATTGAGCTAGTCAGCCTTATGGATCATATCCCTGTTTTGCTGAGCATTTTTCTTGTCTTAGAAGGTGCTCTGATCCCTGATAATAAGGCGAAAATTAAATCGCTCATAGGGGACATGGATTTACTCAAACGGATTTTCCATTTCACTAGTGAACGATGCAAAAGTTACAAAGAGATGAAAGGTCTCAGGATTCAAATTCAAGTCTGGGCCTTCAATGCTGCTGCTTTATGCCTTCAAATCAGTATTCAAGATGAAAAGGATGAAAACATGGAACCTAAGCAAAATGTTATTCTTTCGGATTTCCTGCAGAAACTTAATACTGCCCGTCCAGAGATCACAAAGAAGTGTCTTAAAGCCCTGAGTGCATCAAAGAAATCAGAACATGATGAATCAATTGCAGTTGGCACGCTTGTTACGAGCTTTGTAGACTTTCTACTTCGGACATTGCAGGTAGATCTGCCGATGGATGATATTCAAATGCTTCAAAATGGGATCGCATTCTTGATATTGTTTCACGTAGATGAGCCTGATCAGAAGTATGCGAATGATGGGCAATTAGTTTCAACAGAAATAGCTACTGCAGCTAAGGATGTTGTTGCGTCTCTCATTACTTCACTAAATGCTGGTAAAAGGAACACCCTTCTTGATTTCTTGGGAAAAGTGAAAGCATTGGAAGCAGAGGTCAGAAAACTCTATGCCTCATCATTTGTTGATTTATCGTCTTGTCATTTTCCTAGGTTCAACATATTGGGACTCTTTGACTCATTGATAGAAAATTTGAAAATAATCTCCATAAACTATCCAATGCCCTTAATTACGAAAATTCAGGAGGAACTTGTGTTTCTTAGGAGTTTGCTTAAACCATCAAATTCGGAAGAGTGTAGTATCTCAAAGTTGCAAAATGAGCACAATGAACGGAATGATCTTTGGGGAAAAATTGTCAAAATGGCATATCAGTAGGGATGGCAATGGGGCAGATCGGATCGGATATCTGTCTGATCCGATCCGCTCCGCATTTTCCAAATTCCGATCCGATCCGATCCGTGATCCGCTTCGGATCAAAATTTTATGATCCGCGATCCGCTCCGCACGGGACTGATCTGATCCGCTCCGATCCGATCCGTTCAGTCCTATTTTTTTTTTTAAGAAAATCATTAATTTTACCATAAAAATCATTATTTTTTTTTAAAATTCATAAAAAAAAGCCTCCAACAAGTATAATTAATAAATTTTATGCTAAATCAATTTTTAAACAAGTACAAATATTATATTAAAATGAAAATTAAACATAATTAAGCCTAATAATAACAATATTATAATAATTTAATATATATGGGGCAAAACGGGGCGGATCGGATCGGAGCAGACACAAATACCAAATTTGATTTGCCCCGTCCTCGGATCGGAGCAGATCTGCTCCGTATTCTATACGGGGCAGATCGGATCTGCTCCAAAAGATGTTGGATCAGAGCGGGTCAACGGATCACGGATCAAATTGCCATCCCTACATATCAGATAGAAAGAACCATCAGTTCTTTTATGTACATGAAAAGTTCTGTTTGTGTCCATATGCTATGCCTTTCTGATTTTGTAGCAGAAATTAAACATATTGTGACTGAGGTCAAGAGGATCAGAGAGCATCATTTGCATGGCATTGATTCCCTTAGTACTGAATCGAAGTTGAGTCCCGGAGCTCTTCTACAAATTGATGTTCAATCCACAGATGACCTGGTTGTAGGTTTCGAGGATGAGGTAAAGGAAATAACAGATTGGCTTAGAAGTGGATCAAGAGAACTTGATATCCTCTCAATCATTGGTATGGCAGGAATGGGCAAGACTACTTTGGCCAAGAAAGTCTACGGTGATCCTTCCATCAAGCATTATTTCACTAAATATGCATGGTGTACTGTTTCTCAATCGTATAATTCCAAAAAGTTATTACTTGACATTTTAAAGGATGTCACTTTGGTGGATGATAGTTTCTTCAAAATGGAGGAAGGAGATTTAGCTCACAAGCTTCGGAAATGCTTGAACGGCCAAAAGTACCTAATCGTGATGGATGACATGTGGGATATAGGTGCATGGAAGGAACTAAAGTTGTCGTTCCCTGATGACAAAAAGGGCAGTCGAATTGTCTTCACAAGTCGAATTCATAATGTGGCTTCGGACGCTAAGTTAGACAGTCGCCCCTATCCTCTAAGTTTACTCACTGAGGAGAAAAGTTGGAAACTGTTAGAGAAGAGGCTATTTCATAACGGTAGATGCCCACGAAATTTTGTTCAGGTTGGCAAGAAGATAGCAAGAGATTGTAAAGGGCTGCCATTGGCTATTGTATTAGTAGCAGGGATTTTGAAGGAAAAACTTCAGAATCTAGATTGGTGGAAACAAATTGGAGAAAATTTGGGTTCAAGAATTTCTCAAGAAGGGTGTGCGATCATAATAGAACAAAGCTACAAGCATCTATCAGAACCTTTAAAACCTTGCTTTCTGTATTTTGGATCATTTCGAGAGGATAAAGTGATCAGAGTACAGAAGTTACTCCGATTATGGGTATCGGAAGGA
The DNA here is from genome assembly GCA_026122235.1 of Vinca minor. NCBI lineage: Eukaryota > Viridiplantae > Streptophyta > Magnoliopsida > Gentianales > Apocynaceae > Vinca > Vinca minor. Next base: position 4,751,509 of record JAOCZM010000291.1, read on the forward strand.
TTTATAGGAAAGCACGAGGTAGAAAATTTAGAGACTGAAGCAGCAGAATATCTGATGGATCTCGTTGCTAGAAGTCTGGTCGTCGTTTCCGAGAGAAGTTCTATTGGTGGGATTAAATCTTGTCAAATACATGATCTGTTATGGGAATTTTGCTTGGCAAAGGCTGAAGAAGAAAACTTTTCCCATGTGCTTCGTGGAAATGATAATTCTCGGGTTTCTCGAACGACCCTTGATGAGCATTATCGAGTTTGCATTCAATCTAAAGATTGGACGTCTTTCATGTCTTGGAATTCATCTGCTCTCCAATCCCTTCTCTTTTCTCCTACTGCAACGTATAATTTATCTGATGTGCAATATCTGTCCGTTGAGAATTCAAATTTTCTTCAAGTGTTGGATTTGGAGGATGTCAAGTTATTCGGAGAATTTCCAAAAAGTATAACAAGATTGGTTCTCTTGAGATACATGGCAATTCAGTGCAATGCAAGATCTATACCACCAGAAATATCGAAGCTTCTCAACCTAGAAACATTTTGTGTTAGGAGATCTCAATATGGACTTCGTTTACCGGAGACCATGTTGGAAATGGAAAAGTTGAGGCATGTTGATGTAGGACACTGTCTCCTCCCCGAATTGTGTGATAGTAGTGCAATATTGGAGAATATGCAATCCTTTTCTTTTCCATGCCTTGCTTGTGGGGAACAAACACAAATCTTCTTGAGAAAGATCGCTAAGGTACGGAAACTCAAATGTGAATTCAAACCAAAGAGGCAGGATAATCAGATACTAGTGTTGGATTTTCTAGAGAAGCTCGAATCATTGAACACAACATGCATGCCGAAGAATCTAGGCAGATATCCATTCTCCTTCCCCTCCAATTTGAAGAAACTGACACTAAAAGATTTCGGCATACCATGGATTGAAATCTCAACAATGGCGAGGATGCTACCCAATCTTGAAGTTCTCAAGTTACTGAAGAATGCCTTTAGTGGGAAGGCATGGACAGTGGGAGATGATGAATTTCCAAAGCTCAAATTCTTGAAATTACAAGCACTAGACATTGAACAATGGGATGCATCTGAAGAGTTATTCCCTTTCCTGGAGGAGCTAGTAGTGGACAAATGTCACAAACTCGAGAGGTTCCCATCAGAATTTGGAAATAATGTACATTTGAGGAAGATTCAAGTTGAATGGTGCCGTTTGACGGTTGCAGAATCAGCTATGCAGATTCAGGAGGATTTAGTTGATTTGGGAAATGCTGACTTGAAAGTCATCATTGGGAGATCTTCTGATGCAAAATAGGTACATATCTACTATTTTCATATCTCAGCTAGCATATTTATATTAATGAGTTACAATTGACTTATTGCCTTCTATTCTGTAGGTGCCTTACTATGTAGATGAAGATGGTGAGTGGGAAGCTTGAGCCAGGGAGAATATCATGGACCATATCAGCTTTCTTTTTTCTACTAATCAGTGTTAAGCCTATGTTGGAATTATGTCTTTATAAGACATGGCTTGTAGTGTGATTTTAAATTCAGTATATTTCAATAAAGCTTGATGTTTGATGTTTAATTTTGCTGGGTATGTGTTATGTTCTAGAGGAAAAAACTCAGGTTTTGTCGTGCATGACTTGAATTCAAGATATTTGGATTGAGTTTTTTTGTTTGGGGATTTTTATTTTGGATTTCAGAAAAAATGAGTTGATATATTTCTGAACTTCTGGAAGCCTCAGATTTATCAAGATTTCTGTTTCTGATGAGAAATTGTAATTATGTGAACCAATTTTGATTTGGAAGGAAGTGAGGGATAATGGGACCTAAAGGTCCTAAACCCAACCTATACTCGATGGTGCTCTACAAAGTACTGAATGATGATGTGAATTATGTTTTCATCATTGCTGGTAAACTTCTTGAAATATCTACTTAAAATCCAGACCATTATGTGATACTAATTTTTTTGCTGACATGTTCTTTGCATTCTTAATGAACACGGCTTACTTTACTGATGCAGTATTCTGAATAAGCTGACTCCGGAGAAGTTTGATCTGCTCAAAGGTCAATTGATTGATTCCGGAATAACATCAGCTGACATTTTAAAGGTACATTTTAAAGCTTTCCATCTGTTCTTCAATTGCATTTTAATTTTTTCTTCTTTCATGCTGTTTAAGGGATTACTGTAAACGTTGAACTTGAATCTTCTTGTTGTCCACTGCAGGGAGTTATCTCCTTGATATTTGACAAGGCTGTCCTGGAGCCCACATTTTGCCCTATGTATGCCCAACTATGTTCAGATCTGAATGAGAAGTTGGCTTCTTTTCCATCCGATAAACCTGGCGGTAAAGAAATCACATTTAAGAGAGCTCTTCTAAATACTTGCCAAGAAGCGTTTGAAGGGGCTGACAAATTGAGGGAAGAGATCCGGCAGATGACTGCTCCTGAGCAGGAGCCTGAACGCAGAGATAAAGAAAGGATGATCAAGCTTCGTACTCTTGGAAACATTCGTCTAATTGGGGAGCTCCTGAAGCAGAAAATGTTTCCAGAGAAAATTGTTCATCACATTGTTCAGGTTTATTCTCTCTCCATTTTGTGTGATTTTATGCAGTGCCCCTCCCGTGGCTGAAAAATGATAGTCCAATGTTTTTATCTTATTTTTCATGCTATCTGACGGGATAAAATGACACGTTCGCAGGAACTCTTAGGCCCTGATAACAAGAGCTGCCCAGCTGAAGAAAACCTTGAGGCTATATGTCAGTTCTTCAACACTGTTGGTAAGCAGCTTGATGAGAACCAAACATCCAGGTGTATTAACGATATGTACTTCAACCGATTGAAGGAACTCTCTGCAAATCCCCCCGCCTGAGGTTTATGGTCCGCAATGTGCTTGACTTGCGTACAGGCAACTGGTTTCCCAGACGTGAGGAGGTGATTTTTCATTCTTCACCACAAGCTGTTATTTAACTGGCAGTTAATTTTCGATTTTTCCCTAAATGCCTTGCATTTATTGACAGGTGACAGCGAAAACAATAACTGAGATTCACTCGGAAGCAGAGAAGAATTTGGGGTTGTGTCCAGGTGCTACTGCAAGCATGAGAAATGCTCGTGCAGCTTCTGGTGCTCAAGGATATACTAGCCCAGGTGGCTTTCCCATCAATCGGCCCGGCACTGGTGGTATGATGCCTGGAATGCCAGGTACAAGGAAGTTGTCTGGCATGCCTGGAATTGATAACAACAACTGGGAGGTTGCAAGGTCTCGGTCAATGCCAAGGGGCAACGGATAAATTGTTCAGCCAGCTGGTGGACGGGTTCAGCCACCATTAGTGGGCAAGTCACCATCTTTGAATCAAAGGCTTCTTCCGCAGGGTAGTGGTGGTATAATCAGGGGTAGGACCAGTGCACTTTTGCAAGGTAGTGCACCGCCTGTTCACCAGCCTAGTTATGGCTATGGATGGGACCCTGCCTCCCAGGTTCCTACTTCAGTTAGAGCAGCTGCTGTTGTAGCACCCGTAGTTGCTGAAAGACCAGTAGCTCCAGCTGCGAAGATTAACACAGATGAACTTAGGAAGAAAACAATCTCGCTTTTGGAAGAATATTTCAGTGTGCGGCTCTTAGATGAGGCATTAGCGTGTGTAGAAGAATTGAAATCTCCGGCTTACCATTCAGAGATTGTCAAGGAAGCCCTATCCCTCGGATTGGAGAAGAGTCCGCCTTGTGTTGAACCAGTTGCGAAACTCCTAGAGTATTTGTTGACCAAAAACGTTCTTAATCCTAGGGATGTTGCTATCGACTGCCTGCTTTATGCGTCAATGTTGGATGATCTTGCCATTGATTTACCGAAAGCTCCTCCTAGTTTTGGTGAGATTTTGGGTAAGTTAGTCTTGGCCGGGGCATTGGACTTCAAACTGGTTAACGAGATCCTGAAGAAGTTGGGCGACGACTATTATCAAAAAATCATCTTCGACTCGATACTGAAGACTGTCAACTCCAGCTCTTCTGGGAAGTCTATCTTGGATTCTCAAACACCTGATATCGAAGCCTGCCAGGGCCTTTTCTAGTAAGCTTACTCCTCTTTCAGAGGGGTGACGTTCTGTACTCTGATAGATAAAAATATTCTCGGTCTCACATTCCTTCAGGGTTCGTTATGATTGAGCACGCATGGGAGCCGAGCAGCTGTACTTCGATTTAAAAGATATGGCGGAGCTGCGGGAGAACAGGTTATTGTAAGTGAGCTGTATATTTTCCCCAGGTCATCATAGTAGTGTGTTTGATTTGAAAAAAAAGGAGAATCAATCAGACTATAAGAATTTTGAATCTCAAGTTTTGTTTGGCCAATGTGGTACCATAATTGGCTCGACATTTTATGGCCCTTTTTTAGGACCCCCAGTTGTTTTTGTATTTCATTAGTTTTTTTTTTAAGTTTAAATTTTGATCCAAGTGACTAGTTATTTTAATTTTTTTGCCAAACTTGTGAGTGCATAATGCGACTTTTGAACCAGCTACACCATTTTAAAGGGAGGATGCTATATCATTCTTTTTTTTTGAATATTCATGTTTGCATTATTCTCTGTTGATGCTTTATTTTGCTTTCTTGGTTTGCACTCTTTATTCTCCGTAACATTCTCTCTTGATAAATGAATAAAATAACCATATGGTTTTTTGATTACTGTGTTTAGCCATTGCTACTTAAATTCCGCTCTTGATAAACGAATGTGAGGCAGATCATCTTCTCAATCAGAAATATCCCCCTAATTTGTGATCATTATCCACCTCTCTTTCTTATCCTGTACTTTTATTTAGATTTTTGTTTGAAGTTCTTTATCTTAAAAATCGTAAGAAATGATGTTTGTAAGAAAAGATTGAGAAACCAAGTGTTTTTTTTTGGGGGTGTGTGTAGGAGTTAGTACAGCTAGGGGTGTCAATCGAGCTATGTGCTCAGCTCACATAAAAATTGAAAAGCTCACGCTCAGCCCGGAAAAGCTCACAAACCTTGAGCTCACGCTCAGCTCACATTTTAACACGAGCTCGAGCTTAGCTGACGAGCTTCCCAAGCTCACTTATATTAGCGAAGAAAACGAAAATCCTGTCTCAAGAATAACATAATACAATGAGCCTTAAAACTAAATTTGGATAAGAATACACAAAAAGAAGCAAAAGTTTCAAAATTGTTTGATATGCTAATAAAGGAAATATCTGATATGGACAGGGTCCATGTGGACCAGATTTGGCCACATCAATGCATTTCCTTCTCTCTCCTCATTCTGCAGGGATGTGGCCAAATCTGGTCCACATGGTCCAATGGACCTGGTCCATGATAGAATAGACCGCTAATAAAAGGAGTCTTATATAAAAAAAACAAAAAAAAACAAGAGAATCCATGCACTTAAAATTTTAACAAATGATAAATTTGCAAATTTCAAAAGATTGATTTAATTCCATTGTCGGTGGCAATTCCAATTTTGACAATTCCATTGAATTCTTCTACACCATCTCACTTTTTGTTGTGATTCATCCCAATGTATTTTGTACCGTGTTTTCCTACGCTGTCTTTTCATGTTTTCTCTCTTCCTTTTACTTTTGTATCTGTCTCTCCTGTTGTAAGACTCATTCTTTAATAAAATCTCATTTCTACCAAAAAAAAAAAGACTATTGATTAGTCCACACATTATAATTATAATTATAATGTATATAATTTTTTTTAAAATTAGTATTATTATTATTATAAATATATATATAATATTTTAATTATATTAATCTTATTCGTGTTTGAGCTTTTTTCGGGCTGAGTGGGGTCAAGCTCATGCTCAGCTCACATAAGAAGCGAGCTTGAATATTAAGCTCACGCTCAGCTCACACTCACATTACCTTAGCTCACGCTCACATTTTTTCGAGCTATGTGAGCCGGGTTCGGGCCGGCCCGAACCCGTTGACACCCCTAAGTACAGCCTTATAGGACAGCATTCCCAAGATTTTTAATCTTTGATAAATTGTGGGTTTAGATCATCTACTCAGAAGACTTAAAATTGTTAATGAAATTGGGTTAATTAAGTACTGTAGCAGCACATGGACTGAATAAGAAATATGACTGCACATGCAATATACATTTTCTTATTCAATTTGTTGCACTTAAAAAATAACGAAGAAATTCATTAGACCCAACCAACCAAAGAAGTCAACTGTCAATACATCACAAACACACCAAGTATTACAATTCATATTTTATACTTTATAGTTTGTGTCTAATACAATTTACAACTGCAATAAAGTGAATTTGGACTTTTTGATTTAGAAATTGTTTTTTTGTTTGTATGGTTAAATGTACTAAATGATCACCTACTAAAAAAGTAAATTTTGGCTCCGGCGATTCCGGCGATTTTCTTCTCTCTGTTCGATCAGAGCAACTTCTCCCTTTTTAGGGCTTTTTCATTTGTGATCATTTTATGGCATCTGAGGTTGCTGATTAAACATATCACCTTCTTTTGTTAGGTCCCTTTCAACAAAGTGAAGAAACTAGCTCTTAGAGTGAACAGGGCAACTTCACCCTTTTTAGGGCTTTCTTAATTAGAGATCTAATTATGGCCAATGAGGTTATTGAACAAGTATTTCTTGCGTTGGCCCAACTACCTTATTGAGAAATCAGGTTATCTTCACAGGTGACTCCCTCTGCTAGGGTTCCGCCCACCACTTTCCTCCTCTTCCGCTGCTTTCCACTGGACATGGATCGTGAAAGTATCCAGTCCCTTCTTGCGTCCCTTTCAATCGATGACTCTGAGGCAGAGACGCTACGTGTCACTACAGATGACCTCTCCAAGGGAGAGGCCGAAAGTCGCAGAAGCGTGGTCGGTAAGTTCGTGTCCCAGGCCGAAGTTCCCCTCAAAGGTCTCAAATTAGCCATGCTTAAATCTTGGAAAAGCAAAAACTTTGAGGTTCTTCGACTTAGACTGAATGTTCATCAGTTTTTCTTCGATAATCCTCTCGATGCGGAGTTTGTTCTCCAAGAAGGCCCTTGGTGTTTTGACAATACCCTGTTTGTGGTGAAGCCATGGACTCCTCAAGTTAACATCTCAGACGACTGCTTCAGGTTTGCGGATTTTTGGATTCAAATATGGGGTTATCATCGTGACTGCTACACCATCCCGGTGGGTTCTAGGATTAGTAACCTGTTCACTGACTGCAGTGAGGTTCAAGTTCGGGAGAATAAGAGGCTTCATGAGAAATTTTTTCGAATTCGAGTCTCAGTTGATGTCACTAAACCTGTGCGCCGTCGGCTGATATTGGATACACCCCTCTATGGTAAGGTATCTGGCTTGATTGTCTATGAACGACTTCCACATTTATGTCGTCGCTGTGGCAACTTGAGCCACACCTTGAAGCTGTGTCCGCTACAAATGTCAGAATCCACGGAGGCAGAGACCAAGGCCTTTCCGTATAGTGACTACTTGCACCCTCTTTCGGAGAGAGGATCACTTTGTGAGCGTGTGCTCATGAATACTGGTACTTTTGGTTCTGACACCCACCGCCCCAATGATGCTACGTCAGATCCGAGCCCTCCCAATGTTGTTCCACAACCTCTTTCACCCATCCCGGATTGCATGGAAGGTATGTCTTCTGAGCCTTTCTTAGCTATTACCCCAACTGTACATCATGTTGATGTCGCAGGTTCTTTGCCGGAATGGGCGATTATCCCACAGGTTAAGCTATCTTCGTCGCGAGTTTTGCCGGCCTCTCTCCGAGAGGTTCCTATAACATCGCAGCCGGAACAGGTCACGATCAAGCGTCGGGGCAGACCAAGGAAAGTGGTTAATATGGTCCAAACATCTTCTTGCACCTCGCCTACTGTGGGCTCAAAGAGGGATTCTCCTGAGACAGGTGATGTGCCTATGGGTGATGAACATGGTCAGGTACTTTGCTTCACTTCCAAGAAAACTAAGACTACTGGTTTTTTTTGATTGTCTTGTAGCGGCGGAGGTTGCCTTGGTGCAGCCCCGCCGAGCTCAATGAGTATCCTATGCTGGAATTGCCGGGGCCTTGGGCAGTCTCGCGCAATTCTTAACTTAAAAAACCTTGTTCAGGTTAATAAGCCCGTTATTGTTTTTCTTATGGAAACTAAAATTGGTCATTCTGCTATGAATAGAATTCGTGCTAGTCTTGGTTTTTCGTCTGGTGTGATCGTTGATCGGTGTGGCTTGGGGGGTGGTTTGGCGCTCCTTTGGTCTGATGATGTTATTTCTATTAAATTGCTTAGTTATTCTAGTGGTCACATTGATGTTTGCATTAATGAAGGTTCGGGGTCTGGTTGGCGTTTTACTGGGTTCTACGGTAATCCATACCATGAGCTCCGCCATCATTCTTGGTCTCTCCTTCGTCGTTTACATTCTCTTTTCCAGCTTCCTTGGCTTTGTGCAGGTGATTTTAATGAGATTTTGTCTCAAAGAGAGAAGACGGGTATGAATGATCGTAATCCTGCCCTTATATCAGCCTTTCGGGATGTTATTTATGACTGCGACTTGGTTGATCTTGGGTTTATTGGGCCTCATTATACGTGGTTTAATGGACGAGGACCGGGTTTGGTCCGTGAAAGGCTTGATAGGGCTTTTTCCAATGCGGCCTGGCGTGCTCTTTTCCCTTCTTCCACGGTCAAGCACCTTGCCTCCTCTCATTCGGATCATGTGCCCATCTTGATATCTTCAGCTAAGTTTCGCAAGAAAAAATGGCACTCTCTGCCGCGTTATGATCCGTTCTGGATACATGACGCGGAATGTCTCAACATTATTTCTTCTACATGGCAGCCAACTTTCTTTAAAGATGGAGCAGCCCTCTACGCGGAGATCACTCATGTCCGCGAGCGTCTCCGAAGCTGGGGTTCCAAAAAATTTGGCAATTTGGATAAAAAAATTAAGGATAAACAAGCCGAATTGTCTGCATTATGGGAGTCACAAAGCTTCTCTGCTCTTGATGACCAGCGGTTGAAACGGGAACTTAATTTTCTACTCTCGCATGCAGATGAATTTTGGAGACAGCGAAGTAGAGCAGACTGGTTATTACATGGGGATCGCAATACAAACTATTTTCCCCACAAGGCATCCTCGCGCCGTTCTCGCAACTTTATTGAGCGGCTGCAATCTGCTTCTGGTGAACTTATGGATGGTGAATCTGAGCTTGCATCTATCGCTTGTGAGTATTTTGATAATATTTACAAGTCCAATGGCACTGCCCCGACCTCGTTAGCGGATCTTCCAATCCGCGAGCTGCCCTCTGATGTTGTATGTAATCTAGCCAAGCCATTTACCAAGATGGAGCTGCTCACGGCTCTGAAACAACTCCCATCCAAGAAAGCTCCTGGTCCGGATGGCATGCAAACGGTCTTTCTCAAGAAATTTTGGTCCACTCTCGGCCCTCAAATTACTTCTTTTATTCTTGGTTTTCTCAATGGCTATCGGGATATCACTGGGCTTAACAATACTTTTATTGTCTTGATTCCCAATGTTAAGTCCCCGCTATGCATGACTGATTTCCGGCCCATTAGTTTGTGCAATTCGGCTTACAAATTGATATCTCGTATTCTCGTTAACCGTCTTAAACGGGCTCTTCCTTGTGTTATTGACCCTTCTCAAAGTGCTTTTCTTAAAGGTCGGCTCATCACCGACAACTCTATAGCAGCTTTTGAGGCGTTTCATAGTATGCAAGTGGGGCTTCATGGAGCGGATCATCATTGCGCTCTTAAATTAGATATGCGGAAGGCCTTTGACAGAGTGGAGTGGCGGTATTTGGAGCTGATGTTGGAGTCCATGAAATTTCCGCTACGCTTTCGTTCCTTGCTTATGGCTTGTGTGCAATCAGTAAGCTATAAAGTTCTCATCAATGGTAAGCCCTCACGGGTGATCTCGCCTACACGGGGTCTACGCCAAGGTGACCCTCTTTCCCCATTTCTTTTTATATTGTGTGCTGAAGGGTTTTCAGCTATGATTAGGAAAGCTGAAAGGGAATCATTATTAAGCAGTCTCAGATTTGGCCGTTCAGGGCCCTGTTTATCTCATCTTCTTTTTGCAGATGATTCACTACTTTTTCTAGAAGGTAATTTGGCCAACGCCCAAACTGTTAAAAGTATTCTTCTAGATTATGAGGCCTTCTCTGGCCAGTCTATTAATCTCGAAAAATCTTCTATTTACTACAGTAAAGGTTTTGTTACTTCCTTGGCAGATGATATTTGTAACACCTTAGGAGTCCGTGTTGGCCAGGGGGACGGGAAATATTTGGGTCTTCCATTCATGATTGGCCGAAATCGCCGGGAAGTTTTTTCTTATATCAAAGATCGTGTTTGGAAGAAATTACATGGTTGGAAAGAGAAATTCTTGTCTCCGGCTGGCAAAGAAGTGCTTATTAAATCGGTCATCCAAGCAATTCCGACTTACATCATGCAAAGCTTCTATATTACTCGTACTATTCTTGATGATATAATGGTAATGATCCGAAAATTTGTTTGGGGAAAAGGAGGGGATGAACGTGGAATACATTGGATCTCTTGGGAGAAATTGTGTACGTCTAAGTCCCGAGGTGGGTTAGGTCTTCGGGATATGCATCAATTTAATTTGGCATTATTGGCGAAACAGTGTTGGCGGATTGTGCAGCAACCGGAGACTCTCTTAGCTCAGATCCTACGTGCTAAATATTTCCGAAATAGCACTTTTCTGGATGCCAAACGAGGAGCAAGTTCTTCGTGTGTATGGCAAAGCCTTCTAAAAGGCCGCGAGCTCTTGCGGCTTGGCTTGCGATGGTCTATCGGTAGTGGGGATCAGGTTCGGATTTGGCTTGACCCGTGGTTGCCTTTACCTCACTCTTTTAAGCCTTCTATTTGTTATGAAAGTATCTTGCCTGAGGGCAAAGTTACTGATCTCATCCTTCATTCCCCTCGTAGATGGAATGAGGAGCAAATTGTAAATTTATTTTTACCTCATGAAGTGGACGCACTACTCTCTATTCCCATTGGCGAACAACCTGTTTCGGATAGGCTTGTGTGGCATTTTACACGTAATGGGTTATACAGTGTTCGCTCCGGTTATCAAACTGCTTTGGCAGCGCAACGTCGGATTAATGATGTACCTGAATTCTCTTCTTCGGCTCAAGATGAAAAATTTTGGAGGACTCTGTGGCGGCTTCCCGTTCCACCAAATTTGATGCATTTTCTGTGGCGAGCTTCTCTTGATCGCTTGGCCACTGCCTCGAACTTGGCTAAGCGAATTCTGTCCCGAGTGAATGTTCTTCTTGTGGCGATCGGTGTGAATCTGCGGCTCATTGCCTTATTCTCTGCCCTTATGCACGGATGATTTGGTCTTATTGGGATAAGTCACAAAGTCTTCTTTGTCCGGATTTGGGGTCCTTTAAAGATTTTTTGGCTCACATTATGCAGCATGGCTCCCAGATGGAGATTGCCCTTTTTGTCTATCTGTCATGGTACATTTGGAAGGACCGGAACCTCTTTATTTTTGAATCGCGCCGGCGACCTCCGCCTTTGGTCTTCAATGAAGCTGCTGCTGCGGCTGAGGAGTATGGTGTACTCCTTACGGATTCACACACCTCCGATAGCGGAGTAGCTCCTCTCCCTTCTGCTTGGTCCCCGCCTCCAATGTCGTTCATAAAGATTAATGCAGATGGTTCTTTCCTCAATGGCTGGGCATCTTATGGTTGCCTAGCTCGAGATCACCATGGTCAACCTGTTTTGGCAGCTTGTGGGCAGCTGGTCCATTGTCTTAGCGCCGGTCATTGTGAGGTTCTGGCTATCATTGAAGGTCTCAAGCTCGCCAATCTTTTGGGGCTAAGGTCTTTCTTTTTGGAATCAGATAGTCTTGAGACCATTTCACATTTGGTCTGCCCAGGACGTGACTTTTCCATTCTTGGCCCTATCTATGAGTATGCTAAGTCTTTTATGACATCCTTTGATAGAGTCTTCTTGCTTTTTGTTAAGCGTAGTGGGAACTCTGTAGCTCATTCCTTGGCTCGCCATGGCCATTAATGTTTTACTTCCAAATTATGGGACTCTCAATATCCCTCTGATGTAATGTCTGCGATCACCTTTGATCGCCTGTATTGTTAATCATAGTGCACTCTTTGGGTTTCAAAAGATCACCTACTATTTCACTATTTCAGGTTACGGCCCAAAACAATTATTTTTGCGCCTTTTGGCCATCAAAATATTACGGGCTACAAGTTTTAGCAACCGGCCAAATTTTCGGCCACTTTCATCTAATTTTTTTGCTTGAAAATGTAAAAAGACTAACCTACCCTCAATGACCCGACTCGCGAACATCTCCACCAACACCCAGTTCACCCAGCAGCTCCACCACCCCACCCAATCCACCGGCCAACTTCGAAGAATCATCTTCTCCAAACAAGGGACATCCGGTGATAGCAAACGGCGGTTTCTCTCCTCCCCACCCAACTCTGATGAATCAAACTCCGCAGGACATCACAGTAGTGTGTTTGATTTTTTTTAAAAAAAAAGAAAAGAAGAAAGGAGAATCAATCAGACCCCTAAGAATTTTGAATCTCAAGTTTTGTTTGGCCATTGTAGTGCCATAATCAGCTTGACATTTTATGGTCCTTTTTTAGAACCCCCAGTTGTTTTTGTATTTCATTAGTTTTTTTTAAGTTTAAATTTTGATCCAAGTGACTAGTTATTTTAAATTTTTTTGCCAAACTTGTGAGTGCCATAATGTGACTGTTGAACTAGCTGCACCATTTTAAAAGAGGTTGCTATAGCATACTTTTGTTTTCTGAATATTCATGTTTGCATTGTTATTTTGTTCTTCTGATGATGCTATGGTTTGCACTCTGAATTCTCTATAACATTACTGCGTTCAACCATATAATTTTATGATTACTGTGTTCAGCCATTGGTACCTAAATTCGTCTCTTGTCTGCTCTTGATAATCTTCTGAATCAGAAATATTGTACATCCTTAGGAATTAGTCTGCTATTTCATCTACCTCTCTTTTGTCTTAGCCTGCGTTTTTAATTAGGTTTTTGTTTGAAGTTCTTTATCTTAAAAATCGTTTAGAAATGATTGTTTGTAAAAAAAAATTGAGAAATAGAAAGTGATTTTTTTATTTTTTTTTGGTGTAGGAGTTTGTACAGCCTTTTAGGACACAGCATTCCCCAGACTTTGATAAATTGATGGTTTAGATCATGTACTCAGAAGACTTAAAATTGTTAATGAAATTGGGTTAAGTAAGTAGTGTAGCAGCACATGGACTGACTAAGAGTTGACTCTGTATGGAACCATGTGAATGCACATGCAATAGATATTTTCTTATTCAATTTGTTGCACTTAAAAAATGATGAAGAAATTCATTAGACCCAACCAACCAACAAAAAAAAAAAAAAAGTCAACTGTCAATACATCACAAACACACTAAGTATTACAATTCATATTTTATACTTCCTCCGTTCCCTATTAATTGTCGTTTAAGAGATATTAAGGTATCCAAATTAATTGTCGTTTAAGGTTGTTTTATTAGTTGTCAACAATTTATTTCAATTATACCCTCAATATTTTCCTTTTTTTATGACAAAGAAGTGAGAGAGAGGAAGGGTGGGGGATAATATTGGAAGTTTAGGTGAAAATGACAACTTCTTTAATTTTTTCAAATTGTCTAAAGAGTCTTATATTTAGGAATGGAGGGAGTACTTTATAGTTTGTGTCTAATACAATTTACAACTGCAATAAAGTGAATTTGGAAATTGTTTTTTGTTTTTATTGTAGTAACACCATTATCCTATGGCAAACTCGACCAATAGAAATGTGAATGAGAACGAGTTGGGCTAGAAAGGGTGCTTCCTTTAATAGGGGAAATTAGGGCTGCCGCACTAGATCATAGACAGAGAACACAGATCCCAACACGCACTGTTCATCTTCTTTCTCTTTCCTCAGAGTTCCCAACCCAATGACCAATGCTTTTTTGTCCTCGTCATCATCTGATTCAGAAGATTCATATTCATAATCAATAAGCATAGTGCTTAGTTCAAGCGTTATAACATCAGTTTCATATTTCTTCATAGTTAACCAAGAATCAAGGGGAAATTTTATCTTGATAGGTGAGTAAGTTTAAAAGTTACATTCAAGCCAATGAATACAGTACACGTAGAAAAGAGAATTGCCAAAAAATCACAAGGTCCACATGGACCTGATCCATATCAGAATTTTTCTTAATTGAAGGGTAAAAGGTGTTCATAACCCCTAAACTATTCGAATTTTTGGTTTTTGACCCTCAATTAAAAAAGTTTTGCCCCCTAAATTGTTCAGACATGTCAAACCTGACCCTTCTATCCATTTTTTCCGTTACAATCGTGACGGAAGTTCAAACAAACGATGGTATTTTAGACAAACCATATTAAATTTTTACAATGTAATAAAATATTGCAATTTTATTAAATTGTCAAAATGAAGATTGAAACAAGTAGCAATCTAAGTGTTTTTTTTCAAGATTCAAGACATGGAGGTTATATATGTCTCATATCTTCACAGATCTAGACTTGTTGGCTCATTCTCTAGGAAATCTTTCAACCCGGACTTGATCTGGGCCCTTTATCAACTTTCTACATCTTTCCGAGACAATTTGCAATTTGTAGGACGGTTGATACGCCCATGGTCCTATATATTGTCGATCTCTAAGGCAGATGTTGAAATTGATTTTCTCCTGCCTCTGTGGTTCAAGGATTGCGATGGAGATACTACGAAGAAGAAGATTATGTATTTGTTTATCTTATTAGTTTTTAATTTAGTATCTCCTAACCACCCAAGTTTTCTTGGTTGTGGCTTTTGTCTGTTATCATGATTTTTTAAATCATTGTATAACTTTTATTTTCTTTTAATTTCACAATTTGATTGTAATGACCTCAGCTACATTGTGATTAATGGAAAATTTCTTATTCATAAAAAAAAAGAAAAAAAAAAGTAGCAATCTAAGTCATGGACAACAATCGAAGTTGTCGGAGCTTCAAAGGTGGTTAGTGAGTTATAAAGATTATCGGAATGGTATATTAGGTTTGCCGTTGACGACAGAGAATTATATTTTGAGGGGTTGTTTTGAATTTCTTTTTTGAATTTTTTTTTATTATTTGAGGATTTAAAATGGTTTGTCCAAAATGCCTTCATTTATTTTAGCATCGGCCACAATATAATGAAAAAAATGAACGGAAAAGTCACGTTTGACAAGTCTGAACAGTTTATGGGGAACGACTTAACGTTTTTTAATTAAGAATTTAAAACAAAAAATCCAAATAATTTAGAGTGTGTGGGCAGTGGGCACCTTTTACCCTTAATTGAATTTAGGTGTGAAGGGGTGAATTAGTAAAAGAAGACAGCTCAACCTACCGATTGGAAAATGTGAATGCACAAAGCAATTCATTTTCTAATAATAATTCCAAAATCAAATAGATTCACTTAAAAGAATGAAGTGAATCGGAAAGCTTTACTGCATACTCTTTCACAAATTCATATTAACTGGAAAAAATAAGAAAAAAAAGAGATCTCAGGAAGTTTTTCAAGGGGAGAGATAATATGATCACGTCGGGGTGTATTTGGTATGTCGTTGATGAGCTTAAGGCGCTACGTGATGGTTCACGCTTGATTTCTGCTGCTATGGAGAAGCAGACTGGGATACTCATAACCGAGCTAACATCATTCAGACTGGCATTGTGGATCACTGAGAAGTTGAATGATGATGATGATGATTCATTAACAAAGAGAGAAATGGAGGATTCAGCTGGATTTGCTGATCATATTCATATATCTAGTATTGATGCTACATTGAAGAAGAAGGGCGGGCTTGGAGAAACTGGTGTTCTTGCAATTGAGAGTGGAGAATTCGAGGAATGGGACACTCTTTCATCAGAGTTGCTCCTAAACATTCGCCTCTTCAAGCTATCCTTAATCAAGGAACCTCATTCTTTCCCTTTCTCTAACTTACTGTCCCGCTGCCAGTTTTCCAGAGATGAGCTACAACTGCTCATCGATTCTACCAAAGTTTGCCTCAATAATTTTCTTTGCTTAAATGGTGATTTGCTCCTAAACATTCGTCTCTTCAAGCTATCCTTAATCAAGGAACCTCATTCTTTCCCTTTCTCTAACTTGCTGTCCCGCTGCCAGTTTTCCGGTGATGACCTACAACTGCTCATCGATTCTACCAGAGTTTGCCTGAATAATTTTCTTTGCTTAAATGGTGAGCATCCCATCCCTGACAAGGAGGTGAAAATCAGATCCCTCGAAGAGGACGTGATTTTCCTTGAAAAGCTTCTGGAGTCCGCTAGGAGATGCGGCGAATATCACGTGAAAATGGAAATTTTCAAGATTCAAATTCAAGCTTGGGCATCTGACGCTGCTTGTTTTTCCCTTCTCAATTGGATTCTATATGACAAGGATGAAAATGGGTATTCACCTTATACAACCGATGTGAATATTCTTTCAGATCTGCTGAAGAAACTTAAAATTGCCCTTCCAGATCTCACAAAGGTGTGTCTTGTTTTCCTGAGTATGGTTCTAAGGCCAACGGATTGGGACAAAAAATATGATGAGCATTACAAGGTTGTTACTGTTTTTGTTGACTTCATACTTCGGAAATTGCAGGTAGATCATCTACCTAGCGATGATGTTGGAAAGGTTAGAAATGGGATGGAATTCTTGATAACATTTTTCCTGAACAACTCCTCTGATGGGAAATTAATTTTAACACCATTAACTGCTACTACTGCAAATGAGGTTAATTTAATTTCCAGAATTGAGCTAGTGAGCCTTATAGATCATATCCCTGTTTTCCTGAGCAATTTACTTGTCTTAGAAGGTGCTCGGATCCCCGATAATGAGGCAAAAATTAAATCTCTCCTATGTGGCGTGGCTTTTTTCAAAGAGATTCTCCAACTGTCCGGAAATTGCCAAGAGATTAAAGATCTCAAAATTCAAATTCAAGCTTGGACTTTTGATGTTGCTGTTTTATGCCTTCAAACCTGTATTCAATATGAAAAAGATGAAAACTTGGAACCTGCAACGAATCTTATTCTTTCGGATTTGCTGCAGAAAGTTTATACTGCCCTTCCGGAGGTCACAAGGATGTCCCTTGCAGTCCTGATAGCTTCAAAGACACCACTACATGATGAGAATCCTCAGGTTATTGGCACACTTATTACGAGGTTTGCTGAATTTCTTCTTAGAAATATGCAGGCAGATCTATCGAGGCATGATGTTGGAAAGCTTCAAAATGATATGGAATTCTTGATAAATTTTCTCATGAATCACCATGATCTGAAGAAGTATGCAAATGATGTGAATATTATTCCCAACTTTGATCTGGTGAGCCTCATGGATCATACCCAAGTTTTGCTGCACAACTTTCTCCCTTTAAAAGGTTCTCTGATCCCAGATGAGAAGGCAAAAATTAAGTCGCTCATGGGAGACATGGATTTACTCAAACGGATTTTCCATTTCACTAGTGAACGATGCAAAAGTTACAAAGAGATGAAAGCTTTCAAGTATCAAATTCAAGCTTGGGCCTTCAATGCTGCTGCTTTATGCCTTCAAATCAGTATCCAAGATGAAAAGGATGAAAACATGAAACCTACGCAAAATGTTATTCTTTCGGATTTCCTGCATAAACTTAATACTGCCCTTCCAGAGATCACAAGGAAGTGTCTTGCAGCCCTGATTGCATCAAAGCAATCAGAACATGATGAATCTCTTGCAGTTGGCACGCTTGTTACGAGCTTTGTAGACTTTCTACTTCGGAAACTGCAGGTAGATCTGCCGATGGATGATATTCAAATGCTTCAAAATGGGATCACATTCTTGATAACGTTTCTTGTAGATGAGCCTGGTCAGACTGGTCAGAAGTATGCGAATGATGGGAAATTAGTTTCAACAGCAATAGCTACTACTGCCAAGGATGTTGCCGCATCTCTCATTACTTCACTAAGTGCTGGTAAAAGGAACACCCTTCTTCTTGATTTCTTGGGAAAAGTGAAAGCATTGGAAGCAGAGGTCAGAAAACTCTATGCCTCATTTTTTGTTGATTTATCGCCGTTTCATTTCCCTAGGTTCAACATATTTGGACTGTTTGACTCATTGATAGAAAATTGGGAAAGAATCTCCATAAACTATCCAATGCCCTTGGTTACGAAAATTGAGGAGGAACTTGTGTTTCTTAGGAGTTTCCTTAAACCATCAAATTCGGAAGAGCGTAGTATCTCTAAGTTGCAAAATGAGCATAATGAACTGAATGATCTTTGGAGAAAATTTGTCAAAATGGCATATCAGATAGAAAGAACCATCACTTCTTTTACGTACATGAAAAGTTCTGTTTGTGTCCATATGCTATGCCTTTTTGATGTTGCAGCAGAAATTAAACACATTGTGGCTAAGGTGAAGAGGACCAACGGGCATCATTTGCATGGCATTGATTCCCTTAGTACTGAATCGAATTTGAGTCCCAGAGCTCTTCTACAAACTGATGTTCAATCCATGGATGACCTGGTTGTGGGTTTCGAGGATGAGGTAAAGGAAATAACAGATTGGCTTAGAAGTGAATCAAGAGAACTTGGTATCCTCTCAATCATTGGTATGGCAGGAATGGGCAAGAGTACTTTGGCCAAAAAAGTCTACGATGATCCTTCCATCAAGCATTATTTCACTAAATATGCATGGTGTACTGTTTCTCAATCGTATAATTGCAAAAAGTTACTACTTGACATTTTAAAGGATGTCACTTTGGTGGATGATAGTTTCTTCAAAATGGAGGAAGGAGACTTAGCTCACAAGCTTAAGAAATGCTTGAACGGCCAAAAGTACCTAATCGTGATGGATGACATGTGGGATATAAGTGCATGGAAGGAATTAAAGTTGTCGTTCCCTGATGACAAAAAGGGCAGTCGAATTGTCTTCACAAGTCGAATTCATTATGTGGCTTCGGACGCTAAGTCAGACAGTCGCCCCTATCATCTAAGTTCACTCACTGAGGAGAAAAGTTGGAAACTGTTAGAGAAGAGGCTATTTCATAAAGGTAGATGCCCACAAAATTTTGTTCAGGTTGGCAAGAAGATAGCAGGAGATTGTAAAGGGCTGCCATTGGCTATTGTATTAGTAGCCGGGCTTTTGAAGGAAAAACTTCAGAATCTAGATTGGTGGAAACAAATTGGAGAAAATTTGGGTTCAAGAATTTCTAAAGGAGAGTGTGCCATCATAATTGAACAAAGCTACAAGCATCTTTCAGAAGCTTTAAAACCTTGCTTTCTGTACTTTGGATCATTTCGAGAGGATAAAGTGATCAGAGTGCAGAAGTTACTCCAATTATGGGTATCGGAAGGATTTATAGGAAAGCACGAGGTAGAAAATTCAGAGACGGTAGCAGCAGAATATCTGATGGATCTCGTTGCTAGAAGTCTGGTAGTTGTTACCGAGAGAAGTTCTAGTGGTGGGATTAAATCTTGTCAAATCCATGATCTGTTATGGGAATTTTGCTTGGCAAAGGCTGAAGAAGAAAACTTTTCCCATGTGCTTCGTGGAAATGATAATTCTCGGGTTTCTCAAACGACCCTTGATAAGCATTATCGAGTTTGCATTCAGTCTAAAGATTGGACATCTTTCATGTCATGGAATTCATCTGCCCTCCAATCTCTTATCTTTTCTCCTACTGCAACTTATAATTTATCTGATGTGCAATATCTGTCCGTTGAAAATTCAAAATTTCTGCAAGTTTTGGATTTGGAGGATGTCAAGTTATTCGGAGAATTTCCAAAAAGTATAACAAGATTGGTTCTCTTGAGATACATGGCAATTCAGTGCACTGCAAGATCTATACCACCAGAAATATCGAAGCTTCCCAACCTAGAAACATTTTGTGTCAGGAGATCTCAATATGGACTTCGTTTACCGGACACCATGTTGGAAATGAAAAAGTTGAGGCATGTTGATGTAGGACACTGTTTTCTTCCCTATTGGTGGGCCTATTTGTGGAATAGTAGTGCAATATTGGAGAATATACAATCCTTTTCTTCTCCATGCCTTGCTTGTGAGGAAGAAACAAAAATCCTCTTGAGAAAGATCGCTAAGGTACGGAAACTCAAATGTGAATTCAATCCAAAGGGGCAGGATAATCAGATACTAGAGTTGGATTTTCTAGAGAAGCTTGAATCACTGAACACAACTTGTATGCCGAAGAATCTTGGTAGCTGTCCATTCTCCTTCCCTTCCAATTTGAAGAAACTGACACTAAAAGATTTCGGCATACCCTGGATTGAAATCTCAACAATGGTGAGGATGCTACCCAATCTTGAAGTTCTCAAGTTACTGAAGAATGCTTTTCGTGGGAAAGCATGGACAGTGGGAGATGATGAATTTCCAAAGCTCAAATTCTTGAAATTACAAGCACTAGATATTGAACAATGGGATGCAACTGAAGCGTCCTTCGGTTTCCTTGAGGAGCTAGTAGTGGACAAATGTCACAAACTTGAGAGGTTCCCATCAGAATTTGGAAGTAATGTATGTCTGAGGAAGATTCAAGTTGAATGGTGCCGTTCCACTGTTGCAAAATCAGCTATGCAGATTCAGGAAGATTTAGTTGATTTGGGAAATGCCGACTTGAAAGTCATCATTGGGAGATCTTCTTATGCAAAATAGGTACATATCTACTATTTTCATATCTCAGCTAACATATTTATGTTAATGAGTTATAATTAACTTATTCCCTTCTATTCTGTAGATGCCTTCTACGTAGTTGAAGATGATGAGCCAGGGAGAATGTCATGGACCATATTTGCTTTCTTATTTCAATTCATTTATGTCGTTGTTTACTAAATTTATACTAATCAGTGTTAAGCCTATGTTGGAAGTATGTCTTTGGAAGACATGGCTTGTAGTGTGATTTTAAATTCAGGATTTTTCAATAAAGTTTAATGTTTGATCTTGACCTTTTGTTTTAGATACTCTGTGCTCCAGATATGTATTATGTTCTAGAGAGAAAAACTCAGGTTTGATGTTTGATGATTTAGTTTCAATAAAGTTTGATGTTGGATGTTTAATTTTGCTGGGTATTGAAGTTTCATCTTGACTTATTGTTTTAGATACTCTGTGTTCCAGATATGTGTTATGTTCTATCGGAAAAAGAAAATCAGGTTTTGTCGTGCATGACTTGAATTTAAGATATTTGGATTGAGTTTTTTTTTTTTGGGGAATATTTATTTTGGATTTCAGAAAAATGAGGTGTTATCTATAAGGTAGATATTTCTTTAACCATATATAGGATACCTTCATTTACTATTCAGACTGCAAATGCATTCTCTTCCCACAAAAACAAGCCTTGTGTATGACTAAGGTTGATGTACCTAAACTATGTATCTTAAGGATTATTTGTCTTATTCCTTGCTGAGATTCATTTCAAATTGACTGAAGAAATTTTCGTATCAGTTACAAGCCCTGAAGATACTGTAAAACAATGTTCAATCCTATTCCTTGGCAAGCAGGATTGAGATGCCTGAGCTTGTTCTATGTTTTCTGAATGGCTTTAAATTGTATATCAAATGACATTTTACGTGAGACAATACATTAAGCCTAAATTTTTCCTTATTAGCACAAAAAAAGAGACAAATAACAACCTGAAAATTTATTTTATTAATCTGTCCTTAATTAATTGTTCATGATGTTTTTTTCCTTCAATTTTACACCTTACATTGAATGAATGTTGGGGAGAGAAGAAAAAAAGAGAAATTAAATATGATCATATTTGACATGTTACTAAATCCTTAATTCGTGAAAAATACAAAGTGTACAGATAATTTGAGATGGATGGAGTACTTCCATAGTTGGAGTTAATATCATTGTTAGAGATCATCTAGAGGTTTTTAGTTGAAAGGTCACTAAAGTTTAGGTAGTCTCCTTAGTATGCTGATACTTCTGTTGTCCTAGAAGGTCTCTTCGAAGGTTCTTTTAATTATACCCTTTGCTCCGACATGAGACTCATTTAGAGAGATTGGGTTCGTAGCCTAAAGTACTTTGATCTCAAAATGTACACGTAACTTTACTTTTTTTGTCAGCTTTAAAGATAACATGCTTGTCTAAACCCCTTATATCCTCTCTCTCTCTATATATATATACAATAATGATTGTTGGATCAAAATTTTTGGATCAAATAAGGATCAAATAGTATAAAATGAAAATGATTGTTAGCATTTAATGTGACATTATGCCTTCTTGATCCAAATTTGATCCCAAATTTTTGATCCAATAATCACTACCCATATATATATTAGTCCATTGTCGATGTGTCTAACTTACCACATATCTTACTTGAATAAACTATTTGCATGTTTGACTGGTTCTCAAGGACTAGGAAACATATATCTATTCAATAGAAGTTGTTCGGCATTTCTTTCATTTAGTTTGAACCACCCGAAACAAAATTTAATTTGACTACGAGAGATGACTCATAATTGATCCGGCTGTTGGACCATGGACCCACTGGTTTATCAGGAATCGGTCTTACAATTTAGTTGATTGGTGCATCTTTTTACTCAAATTTGTAGCTCACTTGGTCTTTATGGTGTTGTCAAAACGATCCAGCAACAAATCGACACATTCTCTTTCCAAGCTGTAGTTTTCGGGGTTCATTGATTCGTTTACCGGAGACCATGTTGGAAATGGAAAAGTTGAGGCATGTTGATGTAGGACACTGTCTCCTCCCTGAATTGTGTGATAGTAGTGCAATATTGGAGAATATACAATCCTTTTCTTTTCCATGCCTTGCTTGTGGGGAACAAACAAAAATCTTCTTGAGAAAGATCGCTAAGGTACAGAAATTCAAATGTGAATTCTGTTAGGTAATGTTTCTCTAATCCCACATTGGTTAGAAAAGAAAAAGGTCAAGACAAAATACCTTATAAATAGACTCACCTAGTGTTGAGTTTATTTGTACCAACTCATTGAGTCTTGTGAGTGTTTAGACTTGGAGTTTTAGAAGAGGGTTTGTAATTTTTATTTCGTTCAAAAATTACATAGTTGAAAGTTTGTACCCTTCGGGGTCGTGGATGTAGGTCTGCGTTGAGACCGAACCACGTTAAAATTCTTGTGTTATTTTTCTGCTTTCTTTTCATTTCCATTATAATTGTTGTTTGGAGTGTTCCGCTGCCCAACAACTGGTATCATAGCGCGAGGTTCAGGCTTGGGAGGAGACGAAAGAAGTTGCAGATTTAGTTTGCGGGTAAGTTTTCGGTGCTGCTTTAATTAAGATTTTGGTGTTATTTTAATTAAAGTTACAGTGTTTAAATTATGGAGTCTTTAAACACCGTTGCGCCGATGAAGAGCGATGTTCCATCTCCACTCTTTGATGGAAAGATTGATTTTACCTTGTGGCAATGCACGATTCAAGACTACTTAGTGCAGGAAGGTCTTGATTCTGCTCTGGATGATGAAAAGTCAGAAGGTATGAAAGATTCTGAGTGGGCTACAATTAAGAAGAGGGCGGTTAGTACAATTCGATTGGCTTTGGCTCCACAAATCAAGATGACGGTGTTGAGAGAGACGTCACCAAAGAAGTTGTGGGAGACTCTGGAGAATAATTATTACTCGAAGACTTTGACAAACCGTTTGAAGATGAAAATGGATCTGTACTCCCTCAAAATGGAAGAAAGAGGTAATCTTATTGATCACACTAATAAATTTAATGAGTTAGTATCTCGACTTGAGAATGCAGGGGAAGAAATTAAGGATGAAGAACAGGCGTTGCTGTTATTGACTTCATTACCGAAATCCTATAAATCGTTGGTGCAGTCACTGTTGGCAGG
Source organism: Vinca minor (assembly GCA_026122235.1). Lineage (NCBI taxonomy): Eukaryota > Viridiplantae > Streptophyta > Magnoliopsida > Gentianales > Apocynaceae > Vinca > Vinca minor. The sequence continues at coordinate 4,775,319 of JAOCZM010000291.1, forward strand.
AAAAAACACACTGCAATTGAATGAGGTTTCAAAAGCCTTGAAGGAGACCCAACAGATGATGAATGAGGATTACCCTGAGGAGGATCGAATACTAGCTGTAGAGAGTTCTCGAAGAGGGAGGAATCGAAGCAAGAGTAGAGGCGACCAAGGAAGAGGGAAATCTCGGCAGAGAGGTGATTGTAGCGAGGTCGAGTGCTTCTATTGTGGAGAACTTGGTCATTTTCAAAGCCGTTGTCCAAAGATGAGGGATGATTTGAAAAATCTCCGTGAACAGATGAAAGGCAAGACAAAGGTATGTGATTCCTCTACAAATGTGGTCAACGATTATGATGATTTATATTTGACGAGATGTTTGGATGACACTGTTGAGAATCATTCAAACTGGATTATGGATAACGCTGCTGACGTGCATATCTGCAAGGACCGAGACGTGTTTGATACTTTGCAGATGGGAGACTTTGGCTACATCAAAGCGGGCAACAACTCGAAGGTGAAGGTTGAGGGCGTTGGACGAGTCCGCCTGAAATTCCACAATGATGAGGTAAAAGTACTTCCTGATGTTAGATTTGTACCTGATTCGAGTGCCAACATAATTTCGTTGGGTGAATTGGCATCAAAGGGTTACAAGTATGTTGGAATAGAGAATTTCTGCAAAGTGTATAGAGACAACCGTTTGGTTATGCGAGGTAGGAAGAAAGGGAAGAATTTATACCATATTGATGGTCATTCCTTGAAGAAGCAAGGAAGTAAAGCTGGAGAAAGAACAGAGAAGGAGACCGCGAAGACTGAGAAGAAAGTTAGGTTTTCTGATTCTGTTGTAACTTGGGAATTAGAGAAAATGGTGGATATGTTAGGTAATGTTTCTCTAATCCCACATTGGTTAGAAAAGAAAAAGGTCAAGACAAAAGGCCTTATAAATAGACCCACCTAGTGTTGAGTTTATTTGTACCAACTCCTTGAGTCTTGTGAGTGTTTAGACTTGGAGTTTTAGAAGAGGGTTTGTAATTTTTATTCCGTTAAAAAATTACATAGTTGAAAGTTTGTACCCTCCGGGGTCGTGGATGTAGGTCTGCGTTGAGACCGAATCACGTTAAAATTCTTGTGTTATTTTTCTGCTTTTTTTTCATTTCCATTATAATTGTTGTTTGGAGTGTTCCGCTGCCTATGTGATACTAATGAACTATGTAATTGAAAAAGTTGAGGCATGTTGATGTAGGACACTGTCTCCTCCCTGAATTGTGTGATAGTAGTGCAATATTGGAGAATATACAATCCTTTTCTTTCCATGCCTTGCTTGTGGGGAACAAACAAAAATCTTCTTGAGAAAGATCGCTAAGGTACAGAAACTCAAATGTGAATTCAAACCAAAGAGGCAGGATAATCAGATACTAGAGTTGGATTTTCTAGAGAAGCTTGAATCATTGAACACAACTTGCATGCCGAAGAATCTTGGTAGCTGTCCATTCTTGTCACACCCCGTCTCCAAGAGGTGAGACACGACCGTGACAATAGCCCATACTATTGGCACAAGGTCTCAAAACTTAAATCTCACCTTAATTATGAATAAACTAATAATCCTTTTATAAAATTCATTACATAACTTTGAATCCAAAACAGCGGAAATCTTAAACAAAACAATAAATGAACTAAAATTATTCTTCAATTATTTATTCGAAATGCGTAAACATAAACATAACTGAATCGAAATATAAATAGTTCACACGCTTCACCAAAAGGGGACTTCCTCCCACTCTCCTAAATTATTATCATCATTGCTAATATTACCTGAAAAACAACATGGAAAGGGATAAGCTTCCAACTCAGTAAGAAAATTAGACACCTTCAGGAATCAAGCTATTTTCCGAAAACTTTTTATTTAGTTTTGAAAAAAAACATTATGTGGCGGTTTTAAAAAAAAGGGCCTGAATCTGTTTTAGTTTTATTTTAAAGTAACAGAAGCGGAACCAATCTCTAATCATATTAAATGCACAAACTTATATAAAATAGTTTAAAGAATATCAAAATACGAGTCTTGAAACATACTTTAAGTCATAATATCAAAATGCAGAAACATTTCAAAATTCACATATACTTTGGCTGTGGTAATGTTGGGTGACTCAATGAGTCCTGAACCTATGGTCGATCGACTTCGGTGACTGAAACATATACCATACTGAAGCCACAAAAATTATAAGTCTGACTGTAGTAATTATTGGGGTCCTTAACCGGGTCCAGTTGCTGAAATAATTACCATACTGAAGCCAGAAAAAGATTTAACTTTTATCTTCATTAAACTTTGGCTGTGATAATTGTTGGGTCCTTAACCTATCGGTTGCTGAAACAATTACCATGCCAAAATAACTTTTTAGACACTTTAAAAATCATATATACCTTTGCTGAAAAACAAACCTTCAATATCAATTTCTACTCGACCAATTTAGAAAATGAATTTGACAAAAGAAAACATGTATCCTAAAAGTATAAACAAAACGTGACGTAACATTTTTATTCATTAAGGAACAATTATGCAGAGTATCTTCAATTCAAAATCAACTTTACTTTTAACCAAAATTATAAACAAAACATATAATATACATTTAAAAGGATCAAATAGGACATGAGGTTTGTTTCACTAATTAAAAAGTCAACAAATTTATGCCTTAGAACCAGTAGCAACACGAACAAAATTTAATTAAAATAGAAACATGAAGATTCTTTTATTTCTTTGGTTTTCCAAACTCCAAATCAGAACTTCCATTCACGAAATTCTTTTCAAACAACATTCAGACACATTATAAATATAAAGAGAAGATTTAAATCTTTTGCATATAAGTTATCATGCATGATTCCTTTTTCTTATACAAAAATATATTCATATTCTGAAACCTCAATTGAATCGCTCTTTTCGCACAAAAATATATTTACTAGCATCAGTTTGCTAAAAATAAAAAGAGGTTTAATTCCTTACTAAAATTATAGTTTTTCACATAACAAACAAGAACACATACTTTTAATTTAAAACATTATAAAAGTAAGAAGGGTTCTAATCTTCTTACCTTCAATCGATGATCACTTTTCTAGACTCTTCAAAAATCTCCTAGCGTTGGTCTCCAAATCCGGCCTCCATCTCGTCTGTGGAAAACACCGTAAAACTCCTCAGACACCGAACTCTCCGTTTCTCTCTTTCTGTTTTTATCGTAAAAATATTCTGAGACTCTCTATCTCCTTTTATTGAGAGTCAGACATAAAGGAGTAGAGTTTCATTAGAACTCCTCCCCAGGATAAACCTCTAGGATAACTCCTATAACTCAAAATCTTAACTTACTTATCCTATTAAAATTCAAATAATTAAAATAAACAAAATAATAGTAAATCCTATTATGACTCAAATTCTTTGATAATGATAACTCTATTTTTTTTTCTTCCAGGGGCCGGGTCTCACAATTCTCCTTCCCCTCCAATTTGAAGAAACTGACACTAAAAGATTTCGGCTTACCATGGATTGAAATCTCAACAATGGCGAGGATGCTACCCAATCTTGAAGTTCTCAAGTTACTAAAGAATGCTTTTGTCGGGAAAGAATGGACAGTGGGAGATGATGAATTTCCAAAGCTTAAATTCTTGAAATTACAAGCACTAGACATTGAACAATGGAATGCATCTGAAGAGTCCTTCCCTTTCCTTGAGGAGCTAGTAGTTGACAATTGTCACAAATTTGAGAGATTCCCATCAGAATTTGGAAATAATGTATATCTGAGCCTCTTTTGGGCCTATTTTACTAGGTTCTTGTGAATGGGCTCAGGAGATTCATGGTCTTAGGTTTGAATTAAAGAGTTGGATCAGGATACGAACATAGTCGTTGGTACCGTAACTTTAGAATGCACTCCTTGAAAGGCGACCAACGGGAGATCGAGCGAAGCGAGAGGAAGGAAGTAACGAGACCTTTAGAGCGATATAAGCGATGGGGAGAGGAAGGTTTGTAGAAGTAACTCGACCTCAAGGGCGTTAAGCATACGGGTTGCAGAATCAGCTATGCAGATTCAGGAATATTTAGTTGATTTGGGAAATGCCGACTTGAAAGTCATCATTGGGAGATCTTCTGATGCAAAATAGGTACATATCTACTATTTTCATATCTCAGCTAATATATTTATGTTAATGAGTTATAATTAACTTATTGCCTTCTATTATGTAGGTGCCTTACTATGTAGATGAAGATGGTGAGTGGGAAGCTCGAGCCAGGGAGAATGTCATGGACCATATCAGCTTTCTTTTTTCTACTGACCAGTGTTAAGCCTATGTTGGAATTATGTCTTTATAAGACATGGCTTGTAGTGTGATTTTAAATTCAGTATATTTCAATAAAGCTTGATGTTTGATGTTTAATTTTTCTGGGTATTGATGTTTGATCTTGAATTGTTGTTTTAGATACTCTGTGCTCCAGGTATGTGTTATGTTCTAGAGGAAAAAACTCAGGTTTTGTCGTGCATGACTTGAATTCAAGATATTTGGATTGAGTTTTTTTGTTTGGGAATTTTTATTTTGGATTTCAGAAAAATGCGTTGTTATCTATAATATATTACCTAAACAACGTTCACTCGAATGTTATATCTACATTTTGCCCTATGTGTAAGGAATGAAGAGTTGATATATTTCTGAACTTCTGGAAGCCTCAGATTTATCAAGATTTCTGTTTCTGATGAGAAATTGTAATTATGTGAACCAATTTTGATTTGGAAGGAAGTGAGGGATAATGGGACCTAAAGGTCCTAAACCCAACCTATACTCGATGGTGCTCTACAAAGTACTGAATGATGATGTGAATTATGTTTTCATCATTGCTGGTAAACTTCTTGGAATATCTACTCCTTAAAATCCAGACCATTATGTGATACTAATTTTTTTTTGACACGTTCTTTGCATTCTTAATGAACATGGCTTACTTCACTGATGCAATATTCTGAATAAGCTGACTCCGGAGAAGTTTGATCTGCTCAAAGGTCAATTGATTGATTCCGGAATAACATCAGCTGACATTTTAAAGGTTTCCATCTGTTCTTCAGTTACATTTTAATTTTTTCTTCTTTCATGCTGTTTAAGGGATTACTGTAAACGTTGAACTTGAATCTTCTTGTTATCCACTGCAGGGAGTTATCTCCTTGATATTTGACAAGGCTGTCCTGGAGCCCACATTTTGCTCCCATGTATACCCAACTATGTTCAGATCTGAATGAGAAGTTGGCTTCTTTTCCATCCGATTTAAGAGAGTTCTTCTAAATACTTGGCAAGAAGCGTTCTTCTAAATACTTGCCAAGAAGCGTTTGAAGGGGCTGACAAATTGAGGGAAGAGATCCGGCAGATGACTGCTCCTGAGCAGGGGCCTGAACGCAGAGATAAAGAAAGGATGATCAAGCTTCGTACTCTTGGAAATTGGGGAGCTCCTGAAGCAGAAAATGGTTCCAGAGAAAATTGTTCATCACATTGTTCAGGTTTATTCTCTCTCCATTTTGTGTGATTTTATGCAATGCCCCTCCTGTGGCTGAAAAATGATAGTCCAATGTTTTTATCTTATTTTTCATGCTATCTGAGGGGAATAAAATGACACGTTCGCAGGAACTCTTATGCCCTGATAACAAGAGCTGCCCAGCTGAAGAAAACCTTGAGGCTATATGTCAGTTCTTCAACACTGTTGGTAAGCAGCTTGATGAGAACCAAACATCCAGGTGTATTAACGATATGTACTTCAACCGATTGAAGGAACTCTCTGCAAATCCCCCCGCCTGAGGTTTATGGTCCGCAATGTGCTTGACTTGCGTACAGGCAACTGGTTTCCCAGACGTGAGGAGGTGATTTTTCATTCTTCACCACAAGCTGTTATTTAACTGGCAGTTAATTTTCGATTTTTCCCTAAATGCCTTGCATTTATTGACAGGTGACAGCGAAAACAATAACTGAGATTCACTCGGAAGCAGAGAAGAATTTGGGGTTGTGTCCAGGTGCTACTGCAAGCATGAGAAATGCTCGTGCAGCTTCTGGTGCTCAAGGATATACTAGCCCAGGTGGCTTTCCCATCAATCGGCCCGGCACTGGTGGTATGATGCCTGGAATGCCAGGTACAAGGAAGTTGTCTGGCATGCCTGGAATTGATAACAACAACTGGGAGGTTGCAAGGTCTCGGTCAATGCCAAGGGGCAACGGATCAATTGTTCAGCCAGCTGGTGGACGGGTTCAGCCACCATTAGTGGGCAAGTCACCATCTTTGAATCAAAGGCTTCTTCCGCAGGGTAGTGGTGGTATAATCAGGGGTAGGACCAGTGCACTTTTGCAAGGTAGTGCACCGCCTGTTCACCAGCCTAGTTATGGCTATGGATGGGACCCTGCCTCCCAGGTTCCTACTTCAGTTAGAGCAGCTGCTGTTGCAGCACCCGTAGTCGCTGAAAGACCAGTAGCTCCAGCTGCGAAGATTAACACAGATGATCTTAGGAAGAAAACAATCTCGCTTTTGGAAGAATATTTCAGTGTGCGGCTCTTAGATGAGGCATTAGCGTGTGTAGAAGAATTGAAATCTCCGGCTTACCATTCAGAGATTGTCAAGGAAGCCCTATCCCTCGGATTGGAGAAGAGTGCGCCTTGTGTTGAACCAGTTGCGAAACTCCTAGAGTATTTGTTGACCAAAAACGTTCTTAATCCTAGGGATGTAGCTATCGGCTGCCTGCTTTATGCGTCAATGTTGGATGATCTTGCCATTGATTTGCCGAAAGCTCCTCCTAGTTTTGGTGGGATTTTGGGGAAGTTAGTCTTGGCCGGGGCATTGGACTTCAAGCTGGTTAACGAGATCCTGAAGAAGTTGGGCGACGACTATTATCAGAAAATGATCTTCGACTCGATACTGAAGACTGTCAACTCTCTATCTTGGATTCTCAAACACCTGATATCGAAGCCTGCCAGGGCCTTTTCTAGTAAAGCTTACTCCTCATTCAGAGGGGTGATGTTCTGTACTCTGATAGATAAAAATATTCTCGGTCTCACATTCCTTGAGGGTTCGTTATGATTGAGCACGCATGGGGGAGCCGAGCAACTGCACTTGGATTTAAAAGATATGGCGGAGCTACGGGAGAACAGGTTATATTGTAAGTGAGCTGTATATTTTCCCCAGTTCATCATAGTAGTGTGTTTGATTTGGAAAAAAAAAGGAGAATTCAATCAGACCATAAGAATTTTGAATCTCAAGTTTTGTTTGGCCAATGTAGTATCATAATTAGCTTTAGTTTAAATTTTGATCCAAGTGACTAGTTATTTTTAAATTTTTTGCCAAACTTGTGAGTGCATAATTTTAAAAGAGGATGCTATAGCATACTTTTAACAAGTGATTTTAGTTTAAATATAGAGTTTGCCGTTAAAAAAGTTAATTCAAATTGATGAAAATTCGATCCGTACAGAAACTGGATGGTGTGGCAAACTGGACCAATAGAAATGTGAATGAGGTGGAGGGAGTAATAATTGAATTTAGTTGTGAAGGGTTGAATTAGTAGAAGGAGGCGGCTTAAAGGCACTCAGGCTCCTGTGTGGAATGGGGAATGTCTTGCACTGTGCGGAAGCATCTGGGCCGTTAGATGATAGATTTGAATGGTTCGGATTTGGAAAGAGAAAAGTTTTATTTTTTTTACTTTTTAAATTCAGTTGTAACTTCTCTCTTTAAATTTGAATCGTCATCAGACAGCCCAAATTGTTCCACACGGCTTGGAATTTTCCCTGTTCCACATAGGAGCTGGACTGGCTTAAAAGAAGTCCAATCAGAGAGCCTATCACAAATTCATATTTGTAGTTTGTGACTCTTGTGCAAACTGCAAAAACATATCTCAGAAATATGATGAAGGCGGAGTTTGTTTCGTCTGTCATTCATGATCTCTGGATGGAGGAGTTTGCTGGGGGTATCGTGGGTGATGTCTTTCAGCTACGTTATGGTTCACGTTCCATTCCTGGTGGTATGAAGAAGCAGATTGAGATAGTCGTAGCCGAGCTAATTTCATTAGAATTCGTATTGTGGTGCTCTGAGAAGTTGAATAATGATGACGATGATGATTCATCATTAACAAAGAGGGAAAGGGAGGATTCAGCTGGATTTGCTGATCATATATCTCGTATTGATGCTACGTTGAAGAAGGGCGGCCTTCGAGAAACTGCTTTTCTTGCAATTGAGAGTGGAGAATTCGAGGAATGGGACACTCTTTCATCAGAGTTGCTCCAAAGCATTCGCCTCTTCAAGCTATCCTTAATCAAGGAACCTCATTCTTTCCCTTTCTTCAACTTCCACTCCCGCTGCAAGTTTTCCACCTATGAGCTACAACAGCTCGTCGATCGTACCGCAGTTTGCCTGGATAATTTTCTTCGCTTAAACGGTGATCATCTGATTCCTGACGAGATGGTGAAAATCAAATCCCTCCATCAGGACACGGGCTTCCTCGGAGCGGTTCTGGTGTCCGCTAGGAGATGGGACGAAAGTCACGTGAAAATGGAAATTTTCAAGATTCAAATTCAAGCTTGGGCATCTGATGCTGCTTGTTTTTCCCTTCTCAATTGGATTCTATATGACAAGGATCAAAATGGGTATTCACCTTATCCAACCGATGATGCTAATATTCTTTCAGATTTGCTGAAGAAACTTAAAATTGCCCTTCCAGAGGTCACAAAGGTGTGTCTTGTTTTCCTGAGTATGGTTCTAAGGCCAACGGATTGTATCAAACCAGATGATGAGTATGATGAGTATCGCGAGCTTGTTTCGGTTTTTGTTAGCTTCATCCTTCGGAAATTGCAGGTAGATCATCATCTACCTAGCGATGATGTTGAAAAGGTTGGAAATTGGATGGCATTCTTGATACAATTTCTCATGTATCACTCTGATGTCACGTATGCGAATGATTTGAAATTCATTTTAGCATCTTCAACTGTCACTGCTGCAAATGAGGTTAATTTAATTCCCAGCATTGAGCTAGTGAGCCTTATGAATAATATCCATGTTTTGCTGGGCATTTTTCTTGTCTTAGAAGATGCTCTGATCCCTGATAATAAGGCGAAAATTAAATCGCTCATAGGCGACATGGCTTTTTTCAAAGCTATTTTCCAACTGTGCGGAAATCGTCCAGAGATGAAAGATCTCAAGATTCAAATTCAAGCTTGGGCTTTTGATGCTTCTGTTTTATGCCTTCAAATCTGGATTCAAGACGAAAACATGGAACCTGCAACTAATCTCGTTCTTTCGGATTTGCTGCAGAAACTTTATACTACCCTTCCGGAGGTCACAAGGATGTCTCTTGCAGTCCTGATAGCTTCAGAGCCATCACAACAGAATGAGCATCCTCGGGTTAAAGGCAGACTTGTTACGAGGTTTGCTGAATTTCTTCTTGGAAATATGCAGGCAGATCTATCGAGGCATGATGTCGAAAAGTTTACAAATGGGATGGAATTCTTGATAACGTTTCTCATGGATCACCATGATCTGAAGTATGCAAATTATGTGAATTTTATTCCCAACATTGAGCTGGTGAACCTCATGGATCATACCCAGGTTTTGCTGCACAACTTTCTCCCTTTAAAAGGTTCTCTGGTCCCTGATGAGAAGGCAAAAATTAAGTCGCTCATAAGGGACATGGATTTACTCAAAGGGATTTTCCGTTTCACTAGTGACCGATGCAAAAGTTACAAAGAGATGAAAGGTCTCAGGATTCAAATTCAAGCCTGGGCCTTCAATGCTGCTGCTTTATGCCTTCAAATCAGTATTCAAGATGAAAAGGATGAAAACATGGAACCTAAGCAAAATGCTATTCTTTCAGATTTCCTGCAGAAACTTAATACTGCCCTTCCCGAGATCACAACGAAGTGTCTTAAAGCCTTGAGTGCATCAAAGAAATCAGAACATGATGAATCAATTGCAGTTGGCACGCTTGTTACGAGCTTTGTAGACTTTCTACTTCGGACATTGCAGGTAGATCTGCCTATGGATGATATTCAAATGTTTCAAAATGGGATCGCATTCTTGATATTGTTTCACGTAGACGAGCCTGATCAGAAGTATGCGAATGATGGGCAATTAGTTTCAACAGAAATAGCTACTGCAGCTAAGGATGTTGTTGCGTCTCTCATTACTTCACTAAATGCTGGTAAAAGAAACACCCTTCTTCTTGATTTCTTGGGAAAAGTGAAGGCATTGGAAGCAGAGGTCAGAAAACTCTATGCCTCATCATTTGTTGATTTATCGTCTTGTCATTTACCTAGGATCAACATATTGGTATTGTTTGACTCGTTGATAGAAAATTTGAAAATAATCTCCATAAACTATCCAATGCCCTTAATTACGAAAATTCAGGAGGAACTTGTGTTTCTTAGGAGTTTGCTTAAACCATCAAATTCGGAAGAGCGTAGTATCTCAAAGTTGCAAAATGAGCATAATGAATCGAATGATCTTTGGAGAAAATTTGTCAAAATGGCATATCAAATAGAAAGAACCATCAATTCTTTTATGTACATGAAAAGTTCTGTTTGTGTCCATATGCTATGCCTTTTGGATGTTGCAGCAGAAATTAAACACATTGTGGCGGAGGTGAAGATGACCAAAGAGCATCATTTGCATGGCATTGATTCCCTTAGTACTGAATCGAATTTGAGTCCCGGAGCTCTTCTACAAACTGATGTGCAATCCATGGATGACCTGGTTGTAGGTTTCGAGGATGAGGTAAAGGAGATAACGGATTGGCTTAGAAGTGGATCAAGCGAACTTGATATCCTCTCAATCAATGGTATGGCGGGAATGGGCAAGACTACTTTGGCCAAAAAAGTCTACGGTGATCCTTCCATCAAGCATTATTTCACTAAATATGCATGGTGTACTGTTTCTCAATCGTATAATTCCAAAAAGTTATTACTTGACATTTTAAAGGATGTAACTTTGGTGGATGATAGTTTCTTCAAAATGGAGGAAGGAGACTTAGCTCACAAGCTTAAGAAATGCTTGAACGGCCAAAAGTACCTAATCGTGATGGATGACATGTGGGATATAGGTGCATGGAAGGAACTAAAGTTGTCGTTCCCTGATGACAAAAAGGGCAGTCGAATTGTCTTCACAAGTCGAATTCATAATGTGGCTTCGGACGCTAAGTCAGACAGTCGCCCCTATCCTCTAAGTTTACTCACTGAGGAGAAAAGTTGGAAACTGTTAGAGAAGAGGCTATTTCATAAACGTAGTTGTCCACGAACATTTGTTCAGGTTGGCAAGAAGATAGCAAGAGATTGTAAAGGGCTGCCATTGGCTATTGTATTAGTAGCAGGGATTTTGAAGGAAAAACTTCAGAATCTAGATTGGTGGAAACAAATTGGAGAAAATTTGGGTTCAAGAATTTCTCAAGAAGGGTGTGCGATCATAATAGAACAAAGCTACAAGCATCTATCAGAACCTTTAAAACCTTGCTTTCTGTACTTTGGATCATTTCGAGAGGATAAAGTGATCAGAGTGCAGAAGTTAATCCAATTATGGGTATCGGAAGGATTTATAGGAAAGCACGAGGTAGAAAATTTAGAGACGGTGGCAGCAGAATATCTGATGGATCTCGTTGCTAGAAGTCTGGTCGTTGTTACCGAGAGAAGTTCTAGTGGTGGGATTAAATCTTGTCAAATACATGATCTGTTATGGGAATTTTGCTTGGCAAAGGCTGAAGAAGAAAACTTTTCCCACGTGCTTCGTGGAAATGATAATCCTCGGGTTTCTCGAACGACCTTGGATGAGTATTATCGAGTTTGCATTCAGTCTAAAGATTGGACATCTTTCATGTCTTGGAATTCATCTGCCCTCCAATCTCTCCTCTTTTCTCCTACTGCAACTTATAATTTATCTGATGTGCAATATCTGTCCGTTGAGAATTCAAAATTTCTGCAATTGTTGGATTTGGAGGATGTCAAGTTATTCGGAGATTTTCCAAAAAGTATAACCAGATTGGTTCTCTTGAGATACGTGGCAATTCAGTGCACTGCAAGATCTATACCACCAGAAATATCGAAGCTTCTCATCCTAGAAACATTTTGTGTTAGGAGATCTCTATATGGACTTCGTTTACCGGAGACCATGTTAGAAATGGAAAAGTTGAGGCATGTTGATGTAGGACACTGTCTCCTCCCCGAATTGTGTGATAATGGTGCAATATTGGAGAATATACAATCATTTTCTTTTCCATGCCTTGCTTGTGGGGAACAAACAAAAATCTTCTTGAGAAAGATCACTAAGGTGCGGAAACTCAAATGTGAATACAAACCAAAGAGGCAGCATAATCAGATACTAGAGTTGGATTTTCTAGAGAAGCTTGAATCATTGAACACAACTTGCATGCCGAAGAATCTTGGCAGCTGCCCATTCTCCTTCCCCTCCAATTTGAAGAAACTGACACTAAAAGATTTCGGCATACCATGGATTGAAATCTCAACAATGGCGAGGGTGCTACCCAATCTTGAAGTTCTCAAGTTACTGAAGAATGCTTTTAGTGGGATGGCATGGACAGTGGGAGATGATGAATTTCCAAAGCTCAAATTCTTGAAATTACAAGCACTAGACATTGAACAATGGGATGCATCTGAAGAGTCATTCCCTTTCCTGGAGGAGCTAGTAGTGGACAAATGTCACAAACTCGAGAGGTTCCCATCAGAATTTGGAAATAATGTATATCTGAGGAAGATTCAAGTTGAATGGTGCCGTTCGACTGTTGCAGAATCAGCTATGCAGATTCAGGAAGATTTAGTTGATTTGGGAAATGTTGACTTGAAAGTCATCGTTGGGAGATCTTCTGATGCAAAATAGGTACATATCTACTATTTTCATGTCTCAGCTAACATATTTATATTAATGAGTTATAATTAATTTATTGCCTCCTATTATGTAGGTTCCTCCTTACTACGTAGATGAAGATGTGAGTGGGAAGCTTGTGCCAGGGAGAATGTCATGTACCGTATTAGGTTTCTTATTTCAATTCATTTATGTTGTTGGTTATTAAATTTATACTGATCAGTGTTAAGCCTATGTTGGAATTATTGTCTTTGTAAGACATGGCTTGTAATATGATTTTAAATTCAAGATCTTTAAAAACTTGTATGATTTTTTGTTTCTGTCACACCCCGTATCCCGGGTGATGACATGGCAGTACTTCAAGTCAATGAAGGACCGAACCAACTAACATATGACATAAAAAGGGAATGATTTATTATAAAACTTAAATGGTTCAACGGTTATACAATTATTTAAATAAGTATTTAACGGTAAATAAATCTTATTACATGAAAAAGTGTAAATTACTAGTTCATTAGAAGTCACTCTTCATAGTACCCATCCCAAGCACCAACATCATCATAGAAAGGCTCAATTCCATCTACATCTGCAAGAAAATAAAAGTAAAGGAATGAGCCGCGAAACTCAGTAAGGATCAAACAACCCCTGGGATGAAGCATCAGATACGACTCAAAAGCTTCCCCGTTTCCCAAAACCGTTTGAAAATACCTGACACAAAACCGGATTTAAAACGTTGACACAACACTTAAATACATTGTTTAGAACTTACATAACACTAGACCTTATCACACAACAGAACTGACATCAGACAGAAACGGGGCACAACTCGGGTGACCGAACAGAATGTACCAATCGTCCTGAGGTCACCCAAGATAGCCTCGATCGATAGCATCAAAATAACAAAGAAAAGCATTTCTGAAATCCCCTTTTTTTTTTACCAACCCAAAATGACTCATTTTAGACTCAAACCATATAGCAAATAATACTCAAACAAGAACAAATAAGCTAATAACCATACTCATCATATCTTAACACGTATACATCAGAATGCACTACAAGCGCCATGCTCTACTCATACAAAACAGACGGAAATACATGTTTTAGACATTACGAGTATGGTTATCGCTATGACAAACGAATCCCACGATTGAGCTCAATTATCTATTCACGACTCTATAACAATAACTGTAATGGCCCTAACAGCGGGCCTGATAGGAAGCCCCAAACTTATATTAACACATGAGTTCAGTATAACCCCCTGAACGAACGAGTCCAAGCTTTTAAGGATCCATTCTTATTGTGTCATAGTTCATCACCATGAACTCCACAACAACCATTACAGCCCCAATGATGGCCTCATCAGGTGAAGGCCCAAAACTTCTTAACATATCACATGAACTCACGGGTTCAACAGACAGAAATAATCGAATGAATCCTGCTACAAAGTAGATTCTAGACAGGAGCTCAAAACCGGGGCGACGACATCGGCCAACAACAACAAAATAGACAACAATGTTAAGGACCCCAATTAGACAACCATCAATTAATAACCAGTACAATATAAAATTAACAATTAACAATAATTACAATTTATGGGTAGCAAGGAAATAACAATACAATTACATATCGATAATCAAATAGAATGCAACTAAATCCAACGCTTCATCCATTTTATGCAAGGAAAACATGTATAAACATTTTAACAATTCCATAACTTTAGATACTGAAATCATGCATTTTATGGACTGAAAAACAGAAGTGTAAGTTCCTTACATGATGGAATAGCAATTTAAGCAAGCAAAAGAAACGCAGAAAAATCTGTCCAGAAAAATCAGCAACCTTCCGGAGGCAATAACTTTCTGTACAGACCTCGGAATTGCAATCCGCCACCTCCCACGCGTAGCTCTTTTGATTCTCTTCAAAATGCACTATTTGAACTCCTAAATCCGACAACTTTTACCCCTCCAAATGCTCTCTCAAAGTTCTGCCCAGAATTTCCGTCAACCCAGAAAAACACTGAACTTCAAACTTACATTACTCATGGCACAGAAATCCAAACGCTGGTCCGTCAACTCCCAGACGTAGCCTTTCCAGCCCTCTTTCTAACCCAATAAGAATCACTCGATTCCGACATCGATTAGTATGTCAAAAGTTGAATCTCCCGGCAAAAGGGCCCAATTCGTCCTTTATGTATTTTCAAATTATAACTTGGGTCCTTTTCGTTTAATTTTAACTTTTAGTGTCCATTATGTATTTTAATTCTGCCAATAAAGGACTTACGTCACATTTTCTGTCAATTTTCCATCCAACCAGCTTTTCGGTCAAAAGACCCGTTTTAACCGAGGGGCAATGTAGTCATTTCCCTATTACGAATCAGTAAAAACACTTGGACCCATTTCACTCAACACTTAGATTCACCTTCCCCCCAAAATCGGGATATCCCCAAATCACTCACTTAGGGTTTTTACCCACCAGATTCACACACAATCACTTTAAATTTCCTTCTTTAACTGAAAGATTACTATTGAATCACGTACAAATGAGTCTTGATATGTTTATACGGAGGCCCGGTGAAAAACCTGCTGAATACGGTGAGTAAATTCTTGAATTTAGGGTTTGTAAATTTAATTTTTTATGAAGAAATTAATACTTTAAAGTCAGTAGAGTGTTTATTATTGATGTGTTTGTACTTTAATTTTCTTGTATTTTTGCTGTTGTATTAAGTGTCGAAGTAAGCATCTTTGAACGAATCTTAGCTTTTTTTCACTCTTTGTTTGTGGTCCCATGTTTAGTCAACCTTACTTTATTGGTCATTTATAGAAACTAGTTTAATATTCATTCAACAGTTTGTTTTCTGTACTGTTTTTGTTTTATATTGTGGTCCCAACATTTAATTATAGCTAATTTCTGTTGGGTGATAAATTTATGTAATTGATTTTCCGTTTTTTTATTGTAGAACATGGGGATGGTAAGTTTACCATTAAAGTTAACCATGGTGGAACTATTGAAGAGGTTGGTGGGGTAAAACAGTATGTTGGTGGGCAAGTGACCTACTTTGAACATTGTGTGAAGGACACAATGTCTATGGTTGTGTTAGATAAGATGGCATATTTATTGGAATATAGGACTTATGTTGGTTTCTATTGGAGGTATTCTGACCTGTATGGAGATGGTGGCTGGATAATTATTGTGTGTGATGAGAATGTAATAGAAATGGCTGATTATGTAGAGATGACAAGTTTTGTGGAGTTGTTTTACAAGCATGTTGAAGGAGCTCCAGAATTTGCCTTCATTAGGTATCTTGAAGTTGAGGAAGAAATTCCAATTCCTTTGCTTGAAGATGGTACTGCCAATGAGGGTCAACCGGTGATTGAGGAAGCTGATATTATAGATTTCACATTACCCGAATTAGATGTTGTTTTGGAAACTCAAAATGTTGAAGTCGAGACAATTTGCAGGCAATGTAAAGTGATGCGAGAAAAAGTGTTAGATGATGACTTTGCTGCAAGTAATGTAGACAGTGGTACAAAAGTGAGTGAAAATGAGAAAGATGAACCAGATTTTGAGGTTCTTGTTGAAACCAATGTGGAACATGCTACAGAAGAACAATTTCAGTCTCCATCAAAAGTTGGTGTTTTTGAAGAAACTGTTGACCCTTTCAAAACACCAACCCAGTTCTGCAACAAATTTGGCACACCAAGGAGCAGTCAAAGTAAGAAAATGAAGAGTATTGCTAAAAAAATGGTGTTCCAACCTGATGATGATTGTCTGTTTAGTGATGATGATGATGACTTTGATGTAAGTTCACTTATTGACAGTGACTATGATTCTCAAGATGATGATGTTGATTTTGAGCAGTTTGTAGATGAGGGATTGGAGGACTTTGATGAAAAAGTGGAAAATGAGGTAAGAAGACAATATGAAGGTGAATCGGTTCCTCGAAAGCTGTTTCACCAAAAACAGTCCCCAAAACATCTGCTGCAAAAATGTCAAATAGAAATAAGCAAAGACAATTGTTCTTGGATATGTTGGATGATGAGGAGTTTGATTTGGATGATATTGGGATAGACATTGGTAAAGTTGGTTCAGATGTTGAATCTGAGGGGGAATTAAAGGAAGGTTTAGACTCTAGTGATGAAGAGCCCTTAAAAGCCCCCAGGATGTATTGCAAAAAAAAAGTACCTGTTGAGGGAGATGATCCACCAGTTGAAGAAGCTGAATCAGTTAAAGGAAATTTAGGTCCTGATGATTATCCAACATTTAGGGCTGATAGGGATATGCTCAACCCTAAGTTTGAAACTGGCATGTTATTCAATACCAAACAGATATTTCAGCTAGCCTTGCTGAACTATGGCATTAATGAGAGCTTGGATTTAAAAGTTGTAAAGAATGATCAAGTCAGGGTTTATGTGCACTGCAATGGAGCTAATTGTAGTTGGAAGTTGCATGCAAATAAGGTTTCTGAGGGACACCCAGGTTTCCAAATAAGGTTATTAGGTCCTAAACACTCATGTGCAACAACAATGGACCACAAGCTTGCAACAGCCAAGTACATTGCTAAGAGGTACCTAGCTGATTTTAGAAGTCAGGCTGGTGTGGTGGCAAGTGAATTTCAGACTAAGGTAGAAACAGAGCTGAATGTCAAAGTATCAATCAATAAGATTTACAAAGTCAAACAAATTGCTAGGGCATTGATTGAAGGTAGTTACAAGGATCAGTATAGACTGTTGTGGAACTACTTGGAGGAACTGAAAATCAGCAATCCTGATACTTCTTGTTACATGGACACAATTCCAGATGAAGAAACAGGCAAACTGGTATTCTACAGGCTATATGTTTGTTTAGGAGCAATAAAGAAGGGATTTAGGGATGGTTGTAGAAAAGTGGTAGGCTTGGATGGAACTTTTTTGAAAGGTCCACATCCAGGTACTCTCTTGACTGCTGTGGGATTAGATGCCAACAATGGTGTATACCCACTAGCTTATGCTGTTGTGGAATCAGAAACCACAGAAAATTGGAAGTGGTTTATTTCTGGAATTAGGGAAGACTTGGGAATGGCTAGAACTGAAGATTGGTGCATAATTTCTAACAGGCAAAAGGTAAAAGGTGTATTTAGCTAATTAATTTTGACAAAAAATGTAACATTATTCACTGAAATTCTGTTTTTTCAGGGTTTAGGGGCAGCTGTGGCAGATGAAATGCCTAAGGCAGAGCACAGGCACTGTTTTAGGCACATCCACTGCAATTTCAAGAAATTGCATCCTGGGCTTGTGCTTAAAGATCAAGTTTATAGATGTGCCAAGTCAACATATTTGAGGCAGTTTGAAACTGAATATGCCAAGTTGAAGGATTTGGATGAAGATGCACATGCATGGTTTGAAACACATACACATCCAGTACACTGGAGCAGATCTCATTTTAGGTTAGGCACAAAGTGTGAACATATCCTAAATAACCATAGTGAAACATTCAACAGACACTTGTTAGGAGCCAGGTCAAAACCAATTTTAGGAATGCTAGAGAGCATAAGGGTATACATGATGCTTACAATGCAGTCTAGGAGAGCTTGGGCTGCAAAGTACAAGGGAACAATCTGTCCAAGGATTATGAAGTTGCTAGAGAAGAAAAAACATGAATCAAGGCACTGTTTTGCTTCATATTCCGGGGGCAACTTATTTGAGGTAACTTTGATGTTTTAATAATGTTATAATTGTTATTTGCACTGTTTTAAAGTACTGATTTGGCTATAAAACTGACTTAGGTTAAACATGGACCAACAATGGAGCAGTTTGTTGTTGATACTGGAAAGAAAACATGTTCATGCAGAGGATGGGAGTTGAGTGGCATACCCTGTGCACATGGAGTGGTCTGCTTTATCAAGACAAGGTAGCAATCTCATTCAATTCGTTGATCCATGCTATTCCATTGATGCGTACAAAAGATCTTATGAACCAATTGTGAGACCAGCCAATGGACCAAACAATTGGCCCATATCAGATTTGGAACCTGTTTTACCACCTAAAAAATTGAGGCAAACTGGTAGACCCCAGTTGAAAAGAAATCTGGAAGAGGGGGAAAAAAGTTATAAGAAGAAAAAGGAGATGCCCACTAAAACAGTGGATGGTAGGGAAAAGTTGTCAAAAGCTTGTCTGTGGGTTGGGAAATGTGGAAGGTGCAAGGAAACAGGACATAACATTAGGAAATGTCCTAAAAAAGAACAAGTTGATGCAGAGACCAGCAATGCTTCAAAAAATCAGAATAGGTGCAGCAAGTGTAAGTTAGTTGGTCATAACAAAAGGAAATGTCCAGAAAATGTGGACACAAATGAGGAAGTTCCAGAGGTATTCCAAGAGTTCAATGAGCTGCCTGAATCATTTGATCTAAACTACTTTGAATCTTTGAACGAAAATGGTGATGCTGGAATACAAGAAACGGAAGAGGTGCCTGAGAATACAGTTGTCTCTTCATCCAAGGTAAAGTAAAGCTAACAACCATTGTTTTAACCAATTGGACATTGAACTGAATTTATGATTCATTTTTCATTGGATTTGTAGGGGACTAAAAGGAAAAGTGCCTTCAAATGCAGTTACTGCTCAATGGTTGGCCACACAAGGGCATCTTGTTATGCAAGGAAGAGAGATTTTCAAGATATTTTGATGGATTGAAGACCAACATAAGTGTAATAGAAGTTATTTTGGTTGCTTTTTGGTTTTTTACAAGCCAGAATGTTGGTTTTTTTTTGTCCAGAATGATGACTTTTTTGTACATGGTCAGATACTACTATTTTTGGATTGATATATTTTTTACCAAAATATGCAATTAGACATTTTTTGGTCAAGAATATGGTCTTTATCATCTACAAATTGTATAGATACATTCTTGTGTGATGAAATGATCAAATTATTGGTATTCATATATATTTATAAATGGTTTTTGGTACACTTTTTTTTATATGGTACATTTACATTTGTGTCTAGAACGAATTTCAATTGCAATAACTAACAAGTTATAATCAACCTCAATGTAGCAAAATATCCATTAACATTATAAACCATTCAACATCAACAAACACACCTAATTGACCTACACTTAAATTACTTTCATAATTACAACATTGATTAAGATGACCCAAGACAAAATCAAGGCAGCCCACAGATACCACTCTCTCTTTTCTGCTGCAGCAATTACCACTTTGTAATTCTTTAATTTTGACTTCAAATTCGAACACTTGACGCAATGAGGTGGATCACACCATTGAAAAAACCCACAATGTACTGGTTTCTGAGATAATTGAAACAAAAAATTAGAAATGGGTATTGAATTTTGACTATAATCGCACTCCAAATTAAAATCAATGGATAATACCTCGAAGTTTTTGCATCCCCAAAACAACCTTCCAGGATTCGATTCGGTCTTGGAGGTCTTTAGAACAGGGTAGTCGCCGCATGCACAGCGAATTGGGCCATTAACAGAATGGCTTGAAGAGGACATTAGAGAAGTACTAAAGAACCCTAAGTGAGTGATTTGGGGATATCCCGATTTTGGGGGGAAGGTGAATCTAAGTGTTGAGTGAAATGGGTCCAAGTGTTTTTACTGATTCGTAATAGGGAAATGACTACATTGCCCCTCGGTTAAAACGGGTCTTTTGACCGAAAAGCTGGTTGGATGGAAAATTGACAGAAAATGTGACGTAAGTCCTTTATTGGCAGAATTAAAATACATAATGGACACTAAAAGTTAAAATTAAACGAAAAGGACCCAAGTTATAATTTGAAAATACATAAAGGACGAATTGGGCCCTTTTGCCTGAATCTCCCACATACTATCTATTCTGCCAGATTTCTATTCTCACCCATTTTCCTCTCTTTTATTCACTCCAACACTAGTAACCCCCATCCCATTATCTCCCACTAAAGAGCTACCATAAAATTCATAAAAGCCAGCCATAACCCCTCTATATTCCTTGTAATCAAGTCCCTAAACTTTCTAACTTCAACACTTATGTCCTTACATTCCCAATCACAAAAAGTAACACATAACATAGTTTAAGAGCAACAAATAACACTTAAATCATATGATAAAATTACTAAAACATACTAATCATGCAAATTTAAATGTGAAGCATGCAAAACACATAAGTAAAAGTCCCGGGTATCACAGTTTCTTGGGTGACTAATATTAAGTTTAGTTTCAATAAAGTTTGATGTTTGATCTTTATTTTTGCCGGGTATTGAAGTTTGATCTTGACTTATTGTTTTAGATACTCGGTGATCATAAGAATTTTGAATCTCAAGTTTTGTTTGGCCAATGTAGTAGTGCCATAAATAGCTTTAGTTTAAATGTTGATCCAAGTGACTAGTTATTTTTAAAAAATGTGTCAAACTTGTGAGTGCATAATTTGACTATTGAACCAGCTGCACCATTTTAAAGGGAGGATGCTATAGCATACTGTTATTTTTCTTTTTGTACATCCTTGGAGCATAGTCTTCTTACTTGGGTAAGCTTATCTTTGTATAACATCATGATCTGTTGCGATTCAGCGGAAACAGTTGTTTCCTTCATCTTCTTAGTACTCTGTTCAAGGTTATCTTCTTCCTCAATTGAGGGTGGAATTGTTGCTTCCGTACTGGTTTACTGGGCACTCTCTCTAGACTCTAGGGAGCATATTTTTCACCAAATGCTACTGCTACTGCTACCAATATTGCAAAATTAATTATCAACATTGAGTTGGGAGAGGTTAGTCCATTTTTCTTTTTTTCGCTACTTGATTTTTGGTCACAAGTACATCACGCCTGTAATTTGATCAGAAAACACTGATAAATTTGGTGGAGGGTATACATTTAGAAACAAACAAATAAATAAGTGTTATACTTGGTAGTAAAGTCAAATAATATATAGAATGAAATCCGTAAATAGTTGTGTTCCCTTGTAGCTATTAACTTAGGGAAACAATTCATTATGGCTTTTTTAACAAATTGCCTTTATGTTCTAACAAATTAATGTTCTCTATTTAAAAAGAAATTAAAAAGAAAATTAATGTTCTCAATTTTTTGCCATAAAATAAGGTAAGTTCCATTTTTTATTTAATTTTTCTTCATATACCTCTTTCGTTTTAGCCTGTATTTTGATTTAGGCTTTTGTGTTAATTTTTTATTTTATTTTAACAATTGTAAAAAATGATTGTTTTGTGAGAGAATTTGAGAAAGCAATTGTGAAAACTTCCCCCTTTTTTTCGTTTTTTTATAGGAGTTAGTACAACTTTATAACCTTATAGACTTCTAATCTTGAAATTTTGTCCGTTAAGAGCTTCTACTCAGAAGATTTAAAATTATTATAAAATTGAGTTAATTAACTATTAGTGCCTAAATTAAATTGTTATAAAATTGAGTTAATTAACTATCAACGCCTAAATTGATTATTGAGAGAGATGCGCTTTTGCTATCCAAGCATTTCTGAGGAATCATAGTTTGAAAAGCTGGTAGAGCAAATCATCAACTTTAAAGAAATATGAAAAGTGAAAAAATGGGCAATGTAGCTAGAAACTATAATTTTTTTTGCACACAATCTAATTAAATTGGCTAAATTTAATAATCATATAGACTATTTTCCCTGAATCAATTCCCCTACTCTCTGGCAATAATGATACTCTCTCCATTCCTAAATATAAGATTCTTTAGACAATTTGAGAAAATTAAGAAAATTGTCATTTTCATCTAAACTTCTTATATTACTCCCACTCTCCCTCTCTCTCTCTCACTTCTACATAAAAACGAAAGGAAAAAGTTGAAGGTATAATTGGAATAAATTGTTAACAACTAATAAAAGAATTTTTAAACGACAATTAATTTGGATACGTAAATATCACATAAACGACCATTAATAGAGAAATGAAGGGAGTAATAGATTAGAGTCGAATCAAGTAGAGTTTGGTGAGAGCCATGTCAAATTATGATATCAATTCCACTGTTATTAATGATATTTTTCATCCCAAAAAAATGTTATTAATATTTCCTCGAGGTCAAGTATATTCCACTCTTGATATCTCTGATACTTACGATCACTCCAGCTGACAGCACCACCACCGCTCCACCTCAATCACCTCAGTCTGTCTCTCTCTTTCAAATCTCAATCTGTAAGTTTAATTTTGAGTTCGAGTTTTTTTATTTGGTAATTCAATTTTTACATTTTTTTTGGGGGGGGTGGGGGGGGTTCCTAATTTCTCAATTCCAGAACCCCAATCCCAATGTCATTCAGTCCAGCCTCATGTCTTTGAACGCCTTTAATTCAAGATGCGTGCGGGGACACAATATGGGCCGTTGATTTCATTTTTTAAAAGGATCAATGGTTGAGATTTATTAGAGGAGAGAGAAAAGCTAAAAGAGTACATATGTAATTTTATTAGAGGAGAGAGAAAAGTTGCATGACTGAAAAGTTAAAAAGGTGGAGTTACGAGAGGAGAGAAAAGTTGCATGGTGAAAAAAGAACGCATGTTCTCCGTTAGAGAACACACGTTCTTGTATGTTTTTATTAGAGAACGCACGTTCTCTCTCGGAGAACTCACGTTCTTCTCGAGAACGCACGTTCTCTGTCAATAAACACATTTTTTATTAGAGAACGCACATTTTTTATTAGTGAACGCATGTTCTTGATTATTGAACATGCGTTCTCGGTCAGTAAACACATGTTCTCTATTATAGAACGCATGTTCTTGATTATTGAACACCCAGTTACAAGTAAAAAAGAGAAAAAGAGAGCTCAAAGTTTATCTCTAAAATACCCCTGTTTTTTATACAACCGTTGGATCAAACAAGATCAAAAGATCAAAATCAACGATGGTAATGACGTCTCCGTATATACTCGAATTTTTCTCATTCGAGCACTGAGCCAAGGTGAATGTCATTGCCCATTTGTCATATAAAGTAATGTATATATTCTGATCTGAATATCGACAAATACTCTTTGGTTGTTGGCGTGGACATATGTTTCCAATCCTAATGAATACAATAATACATTATGGCTTTTCTAACAACAGAAGTTTTAAACTTGAAATAAGACAAATTAGCTCCATTTTTTAATTGCTAATTCGTCTCCTCAATATCAAATCCCAAAACAATATGACAAGTGTTCAATGTGAATGCACATGTACTAGAGATTTTCTTATTCAATTTGTTAAATTCTAAATCAGTAAGTGTCATTCCACGTTGCAGTAACAAAAAAATTGAACTAATTAATCAGAGCCAACCAACCAAAACAAGTCAATCAATACATCATAAACACACTATTGCAGTTCATATTTGATAGTGAATTATGTATTTTCTCTATCTTATTCGGACTCGGGTACGGGTGTTAAGTACGAGTATGTATTTGGGTGTCAGGTACTTAAACATAACAAATAAAGTGTATGATCGGTGTTGACCAGACCCGAAAAGTATCACATACCCATGTCGTGTTGTGTCGATACGGGTACAATAGATATAAATGAAGAATTTGAATAACATAAGATTTTCTAACATATTTCAAGTAATTATAAATTTAAAAGACTCGAATATCCTTACATTACATTGAGTATGGTAGAGATTGATACAATGAAATTGAACATGAGTACTAAGTCTAACTTGAAGCTATTAAAAATAAATAAGGGAAAATGTTGAAAGGACGAGTGAAAATTATTGGGACTATAAATGAACAACTTAAACTTAACAAAGAAAAATGATTTTGGGACAACTAATTTGGGGTAAAAACATCTAGTCCCTTCGTCCTATTTCCTTAATATTTTGTCCCATGGCAAACTCGACCAATAGAAATGAGATGGAGGCTGGAGGGAGGGAGGGAGGGAGTAGTAATTGAATTTAGGTGTGAAGGGTTGAATTAGTAAAAGAAGACGGCTCTACCTACCGATCGATTGGAAAATGCGAATGCTCAAGCAATTCATTTTCTAATAATAATTCCAAATATCTATTCTAAATCAAATAGATTTTCAGAGACGACCCACTTAAAAGAAGTCCACTATTACAGTAATAAATAACAATCAGAGAGCCTTACTGCATACTCTATCACAATTCATATTTTGTGTCTCTTCTGCAAACTGCAAAATAAGATCTCAATTTGTCAAGGGGAGAGATAATATGATCACGTCTTGGTTTGTTGGGTCTGTCGTGGCTGGTCTTTCAAGGCTACGTGATGGTTCACGCTTGATTTCTGCTGGTATGGAGAAGCAGATTGGGATACTCATAACCGAGCTAACATCATTCAGACTGGTATTGTATATCACTGAGAAGTTGAATGGTGATGATGATGATGATTCATTAACAAAGAGAGAAAACGAGGATTCAGCTGGATTTGCTGATCACATATCTCGTATTGGTGCTTTGCTGAAAGAGAGGAGCTGGGTTCGAGAAACTTGTGTTCTTGCAATTGAGAGTGGAGAATTCGAGGAATGGGACACTCTTTCATCAGAGTTGCTCCTAAACATTCGTCTCTTCAAGCTCTCCTTAATCAAGGAACCTCATTCTTTCCCTTTCTCTAACTTACTGTCCCGCTGCCAGTTTTCCATCCGTGACCTACGATGGCTCGTCCATTCTACCGGAGTTTGCCTGAATAATTTTCTTTGCTTAAATGGTGATTATCTGATCCCTGACCAGAACGTGAAAATCAAATCCCTCGAAGAGGACGTTGTTTTCCTCGAAGAGGTTCTAAAGTACGATAGGAGATGGGGCGCAAGTCACGTCCAAATGGAAAATTTCAAGATTCAAATTCAAGATTGGGCATCTGATGCTGCTTGTTTTTGCCTTCTCAACTGGATTCTATATGACAAGGATGAAAATGGGTGTTCACCTTATGCAACCGATGATGCTAATATTCTTTCAGATTTGCTGAAGAAACTTAAAAATGACCTTCCGGAGCTCACAAGGACGTGTCTTGCTTTCCTGATTATGGTTCTAGAGCCATCAGATTATGACAAAACATCTGATGAGCTTCCCAATCTTGTTACGGTTTTTGTTGACTTCATCCTTCGGAAATTGCAGGTAGATCATCTACCGAGCGATGATGCTGCAAAGCTTAGAAATGCGATGGAATTCTTGATAACATTTCTCATGAATCACTCTGATGGGAAATTAATTTTAGCACCGTTAACTGCCACTGCTGCAAATGAGGTTAATTTAATTCCCAGCATTGAGCTAGTGAGCCTTATGAATCATATCCCTGTTCTGCTGAGCAATTTTCTTGTCTTAGAAGGTGCTCTGATCCCTGATAATAAGGCAAAAATTAAATCGCTCATAGGTGACATGGCTTTTTTCAGAGCGATTTTCCATTTCACTAGTGAACGGTGCGGAATTTGCCCAGAGATGAAAGATCTCAAGATTCAAATTCAAGCTTGGACTTCTGATGCTGCTGTTTTATGCCTACGAATATGTATTCAAGATGAAGAGGATGAAAACTTGGAACCTGCAACGAATCTTATTCTTTCGGATTTGTTGCAGAAACTTTATACTGCCCTTCCAGAGGTCACAAGGATGTCCCTTTCAGCCCTGATAGCTTCAAAGCCATCACAACATGATGAATATCCTCAGGTTATTGGCACAATTGTTACGAGGTTTGCTGAATTTCTTCTTGGAAATATGCAGGCAGATCTACCGAGGCATGATGTTGGAAAACTTCAAAATGAGATGGAATTCTTAATAACGTTTCTCATGAATCACCATGATCTAATGAATAATGCAAATGATGTAAAATTTATTCCCAACATTGAGTTGGTGAGCCTCATGGATCATACCCAAGTGTTTCTGCACAACTTTCTCCCTTTAAAAGGTTCTCTGGTCCCTGATGAGAGAGGAAAAGTTAAGTCGCTTATAGGGGACATGGATTTACTCAAACGGATTTTCCATTTCACTAGTGAACGATGCAAAAGTTACAAAGAGATGAAAGCTCTCAGGATTCGAATTCAAGCTTGGGCCTTCAATGCTGCTGCTTTATGCCTTCAAATCAGTATTCAAGACGAAAAGGAAGAAAACATGGAACCTAAGAAAAATGTTCTTTCGGATTTCCTGCAGAAACTTAATAGTGCCCTTCCAGAGATCACAAGGAAGTGTCTTGCAGCCCTGGTTGCATCAAAGAAATCAGAACATGATAAATCTCTTGCAGTTGGCACGCTTGTTACGAGCTTTGTAAACTTTCTACTTCGGAAATTGCAGGTGGATCTGCCGATGGATGATATTCAAATGCTTCAAAATGGGATCACATTCTTGATAACGTTTCTCTTAGATGAGCCTGATCAGAAGTATGCAAATGATGGGAAATTAGTTTCAACAGCAATAGCTACTTCTGCTAAGGATGTTGTTGCATCTCTCATTACTTCACTGAATGCTGGTAAAAGAAACACCCTTCTTCTTGATTTCTTGGGAAAAGTGAAAGCATTGGAAGCAAAGGTCAGAAAACTATATGCCTCATTATTTGTTGATTTATCATCGTTTCATTTTCCTAGGTTCAACATATTGGCACTCTTTGACTCATTGATAGAAAATTTGAAAATAATCTCCATAAACTATCCAATGCCCTTAATTACGAAAATTCAGGAGGAACTTGTGTTTCTTAGGAGTTTGCTTAAACCATCAAATTCGGAAGAGCGTAGTATCTCAAAGTTGCAAAATGAGCATAATGAATCGAATGATCTTTGGAGAAAATTTGTCAAAATGGCATATCAAATAGAAAGAACCATCAATTCTTTTATGTACATGAAAAGTTCTGTTTGTGTCCATATGCTATGCCTTTTGGATGTTGCAGCAGAAATTAAACACATTGTGGCGGAGGTGAAGATGACCAAAGAGCATCATTTCCATGGCATTGATTCCCTTAGTACCGAATCGAATTTGAGTCCCGGAGCTCTTCTACAAACTGATGTGCAATCCATGGATGACCTGGTTGTAGGTTTCGAGGATGAGGTAAAGGAGATAACGGCTTGGCTTAGAAGTGGATCAAGCGAACTTGATATCCTCTCAATCAATGGTATGGCGGGAATGGGCAAGACTACTTTGGCCAAAAAAGTCTACGGTGATCCTTCCATCAAGCATTATTTCACTAAATATGCATGGTGTACTGTTTCTCAATCGTATAATTCCAAAAAGTTATTACTTGACATTTTAAAGGATGTCACTTTGGTGGATGATAGTTTCTTCAAAATGGAGGAAGGAGACTTAGCTCACAAGCTCAAGAAATGCTTGAACGGCCAAAAGTACCTAATCGTGATGGATGACATGTGGGATATAGGTGCATGGAAGGAACTAAAGTTGTCGTTCCCTGATGACAAAAAGGGCAGTCGAATTGTCTTCACAAGTCGAATTCATAATGTGGCTTCGGACGCTAAGTCAGACAGTCGCCCCTATCCTCTAAGTTTACTCACTGAGGAGAAAAGTTGGAAACTGTTAGAGAAGAGGCTATTTCATAACGGTAGATGCCCACGAAATTTTGTTCAGGTTGGCAAGAAGATAGCAAGAGATTGTAAAGGGCTCCCATTGGCTATTGTATTAGTAGCAGGGCTTTTGAAAGAACAACTTCAGAATCTAGATTGGTGGAAACAAATTGGTGAAAATTTGGGTTCAAGAATTTCTCAAGGAGGGTGTGCCATCATAATAGAACAAAGCTACAAGCATCTTTCAGAACCTTTAAAACCTTGCTTTCTGTACTTTGGATCATTTCGAGAGGATAAAGTTATGAGAGTGCAGAAATTAATCCAATTGTGGGTATCTGAAGGATTTATAGGAAAGCACGAGGAAGAAAATTTAGAGAATGTGGCTGTAGAGTATCTGATGGATCTCATTGCGAGAAGTCTGGTCATCGTCACTGAGAGAAGTTCTACTGGTGGGATTAAATCCTGTCAAATTCATGATCTGTTATGGGAATTTTGCTTGGCAAAGGCTGAAGAAGAAAACTTTTCCCATGTGCTTCGTGGAAATGATAATCCTCGGGTTTCTCGAACAACCTTGAATGAGCATTATCGAGTTTGCATTCAGTCTAAAGATTGGACGTCTTTCATGTCTTGGAATTCATCGGCCCTCCAGTCTCTTCTCTTTTCTCCTACTGCGACTTATAATTTATCTGATGTGCAATATCTTTCTGTTGAGAATTCAGAATTTCTTCAAGTGTTGGATTTGGAGGATGTCAAGTTATTCGGAGAATTTCCAAAAAGTATAACAAAATTGGTTCTCTTGAGATACATGGCAATTCAGTGCAATGCAAGATCTATACCACCAGAAATATCGAAGCTTCTCAACCTTGAAACATTTTGTGTCAGGAGATCTCAATATGGACTTCGTTTACCAGAGACCATGTTGGAAATGGAAAAGTTGAGGCATGTTGATGTAGGACACTGTCTCCTCCCCGAATTGTGTGATGATGGTGCAATACTGGGGAATATACAATCCTTTTCTTTTCCAAGCTTTACTTGTGGGGAACAAACAAAAATCTTCTTGAGAAAGATCGCTAAGGTACGGAAACTCAAATGTGAATTCAAACCAAAGAGGCAGGATAATCAGATACTAGAGTTGGATTTTCTAGAGAAGCTTGAATCATTGAACATAACTTGCATGCCGAATAATCTTGGCAGCTGCCCATTCTCCTTCCCCTCCAATTTGGAGAAACTGACACTAAAAGATTTCGGCATACCATGGATTGAAATCTCAACAATGGCGAGGATGCTACCCAATCTTGAAGTTCTCAAGTTACTGAAGAATGCTTTTCGTGGGAAAGCATGGACAGTGGGAGATGATGAATTTCCAAAGCTCAAATTCTTGAAATTACAAGCACTAGACATTGAACAATGGGATGCATCTGAAGAGTCCTTCCCTTTCCTTGAGGAGCTAGTAGTTGACAAATGTCACAAATTTGAGAGATTCCCATCAGAATTTGGGAATAATGTATATCTGAGGAAGATTCAAGTTGAATGGTGCCGTTCCACGGTTGCAGAATCAGCTATGCAGATTCAGGAAGATTTAGTTGATTTGGGAAATGCCGACTTGAAAGTCATCATTGGGAGATCTTCTTATGCAAACTAGGTACATATCTACTATTTTCATATCTCAGCTAACATATTTATGTTAATGAGTTATAATTAACTTATTGCCTTCTATTCTGTAGATGCCTTCTACGTAGATGAAGATGATGAGTGGGAAGCTTGAGCCAGGGAGAATGTCATGGACCATATTTGCTTTCTTATTTCAATTCATTTATGTCGTTGGTTACTAAATTTATACTAATCAGTGTTAAGCCTATGTTTGAAGTATGTCTTTGGAAGACATGGCTTGCAGTGTGATTTTAAATTCAGGATTTTTCAATAAAGTTTTTAATGTTTGATCTTGACCTTTTATTTTACATACTCTGTGCTCCAGATATGTATTATGTTCTAGAGAGAAAAACTCAGGTTTGATGTTTGATGATTTAGTTTCAATAAAGTTTGATGTTTGATGTTTAATTTTGCTGGGTATTGAAGTTTCATCTTGACTTATTGTTTCAGATACTCTGTGATCTAGATATGTGTTATGTTCTATAGAAAGAAAAAAATTAGGTTTTGTCGTGCATGACTTGAATTTAAGGTATTTGGATTGAGTTTTTTTTTTTGGGAATATTTATTTTGGATTTCAGAAAAATGAGGTGTTATCTATAAGGTAGCTATTTCTTTAACCATATCTAGGATACCTTCATTTACTATTCAGACTGCAAATGCATTATCTTCCCACAAAAACAAGTCTTGTGTATGACTAAGGTTGATGTACCTAAACTATGTATCTTAAGGAACTGGAATTAGCACTTCTTTAAGTGACTTATCGATGATGATCTTAAGGATTATTTGTCTTATTCCTTGCTGAGATTCATTTCAAATTGACTGAAGAAATTTTCTTATCAGTTACAAGCCCTGAAGATACAGTAAAACAATGTTCAATCCTATTCCTTGGCAAGCAGGATTTAGATGCCTGAGCTTGTTCTATGTTTTCTGAATGGCTTTAAATTGTATATCAAATGACATTTTACCTGAGACAATACATTAAGCCTAAAACAATTCCTTATTAGCACAAAAAAATAGACAAATAACAACCTGAAAATCTATTTTATTAATCTGTCCTTAATTAATTGTCCATAATGTTTTTTTCCTTCAATTTTACCCCTTACATTGAATGAATGTTGGGAAGAGAAGGAAAAGTGAGTAAAATTAAATATGATCATATTTGACATGTTACTAAATCCTTAATTCGTGAAAAATACAAAATATACCGATAATTTGAGATGGATGGAGTACTTCATAGTTGGAGTTAATATCATTGTTAGAGATCATCTAGAGCTTTTTAGTTGAAAGGTCACTAAAGTTTAGGTAGTCTCCTTAGTAGCTGATACTTCTATTGTCCTAGAAGGTCTCTTCGAAGGTTCTTTTAATTATACCCCTTTGCTCCGACACGAGACTCATTTAGAGAGATTGGGTTCGTAGCCTAAAGTACTTTGATCTGTATACGTAACTCTACTTTTTTTGTCGGCTTTAAAAATAACATGCTTGTCTATATATATATACTAGCAAAAATACCCGTGCTATGCACGGAAACGTAATGTTTAATGAAAGAAAAAATGTCAAAGTAATTTTGTATCTCAAAACATGTCAAAGTACACCATTTTATAGTATTGTCAAACTCAAAAAACAATGTAACTTTTCAATGTGGGATACTCTAATAAGCAAATTAAAAATTTACAACCAAAGTAAAATTTAACCAACCAATCAAAATTTTATAAAATAATTAATTGAACAAAAATTCATGGAAATTACACGTAGGATTTAGAAGGATGTGATTGGCTGAAACTGAAAACAGACTTTGTAATATAAATATAGATAGACA
This sequence comes from Vinca minor, assembly GCA_026122235.1. Lineage (NCBI taxonomy): Eukaryota > Viridiplantae > Streptophyta > Magnoliopsida > Gentianales > Apocynaceae > Vinca > Vinca minor. Next base: position 4,807,014 of record JAOCZM010000291.1, read on the forward strand.
CTCATTCCGATTCAAAATATTAGTCTTTTTAGGAGTTTTCACACAAATTAAGATACTAATCAAAATGACTAAAATACCCCTAATTAATACTCCAAAAGAAAAAATAAATTAATGAAGAGTTGCATGAAAACTATACATTTTGACAAATATGAATATATGGAGAAAATAATGTAAGGGTAAATTAGCCAATAAATGCACCATTCTTGTAAAAAGACCTATATTTTCCAACAAAAAAATAACTCTTAAAAAAACTTATATTTTGAATCGGAGGAAGTATAAATTTTATGCACATTAATTTTCTTTTATAGTTTTGTCATTTGTCAAATTTTAAAAATAATAATAATTTTTTTATGTGGGAGTTTTTATTGTTGTTAATTCTCTTGTTTGACTTTAGATTAATATTTTTAACTTTGATTATAAGTTCAATCGGAATTCAGAGGACCCGGCCATCTGAATTACCCGTTATTTGTTAAAACTTTAACTATTTATATTTATATAAATAAAAAAATATAAGAAGCAAATAACCAGAGCTTCTTAATTTGATGGGCTAAAATGTCACTTCAATTTTGTAACTCAAAACATGTCAAAGTACCATCTTTTATAGTATTGTCAAACTCAAAAAATAATGTAACTTTTCGATTTGGGATACTCTTATAAGCCAATTAAGAGTTTACAACAAAAATAAAATTTAAATTAACATTCCATTAAAAGAATTAGAGAAAACAGTTGTCAAATACTTGCTAGAGTAGTTGGCAATCGTTTGCATGACAGATTCGACCTGCAGGGTCGAGGGATCGAATCCTCCCTCTCCCGGTTTGAATAAAATAGTTTAACGTTTTTGCACCTACAAAAGTTGATATTGAATTTTTATTAAGATAAGCTATTTTTCAATTAATTTAATTAACCTAAATATTCTCAACCAATTAAAAATTAGTAAATTAATTAAAAAAGTGAAAATCTAAGAAAAAATGGAAGAAATATATAGATACAATTATCTGTATGTATAAGTGCTCTGTAATATATATATATACTAGCCAAATACCCGTGCTATGCACGGTAAATTTATGGTAACACTTAAATAAATAATTAAGAGAAGAAAAAAAATCATAAAATATAAAATATATTGTAAATCTCATTGTTTGGAAAAAAAAAAAAAAAAAAATTGTGACCTAATGTTCAAATAATTAGTTAAAACGTATACTAAGTCCATGGTAGCGCAGAGTACATGCTACCATATAATGATTCAAAAGAGTATGAGATCTTTCTGTACATTTTTTTTTTTCGCACTACCATTCTACGATCTCAACTTCCATTGAGTTTCCATCAGTCTTTTATGTTTTGTTATGTCCATTGAGAAACCAAAGCATGTATGAAATCAACATCCCTCTTTCCATAATGAGTTTTGAAGTGTCAAAAGAAACATGACACATGCAAATCACAAAATAATGTCGTCAACAAAAAATATAAATTTTTTTTACAAACATTTCAATTAAAATAACGTATTCACCCCCAAAAATATTAAATTGGGTTTTGAATGCGAAAAGTAACATTTAACGCCTGCAAATACCTTACTTAGAAATTATTATAGAGTCCTAAATTACCCCATAAAATTGTATAGGCAAACAATATGAGACTATCAAATTCTCCACGTAATTATAAATTATCATGCTAGCTGTCAAATGTATTGTTCAATAAATCAACATCTGATTATCTAAAGATGCAACAAAATAGATTTTTCATTCGATCCTTCTTTTAATAATAAAGATAAATAGTAAAAGTAAATGAATTTTCAAATTGGTCATACTTCCGATCACCAGCTAAAGAAGAACAAATAGTAAACGAATATATGCAAAGGTTTTTTTTTTCTTTCTCGAATGCACATGCCAAGGTTAACGAAAACATTTTTAACTATTTTATGCTCATTCCCAAATTTGGCGAAGACTCCGAAACCATCAATATATGGAACCCAATATTTTTTTTTAATATTCAAACAACACTCGTAGGGTAATGACAGAAAAAACAAAATCATAAAATAAAAAGGCAAGGTTAAATGAATATTTGCTTATTCTATACTTGAACAAAATCAAGAATCGTGTACGTTGTAAGTTTTGTTGAAAAAAATTAACGGAATCATAAAAAAATAAATAAAGTATGTCTCTCCAAGTTATTGGACAATTCCAACTCATTTAATGACATGATAAAAATTAAATGACTTTATCAATTAAATTTTATTTTTTGAAATTTTTACCTTTTAATAAAAAAAGTTTAGTAGCAGTTTGCATGCAGGTTCAACAGGAAACTAAATGGTTTGGTCAATTTTTATTTTTTTGAAATTTTTTTTGACCGTTAGAATGAAAAAGTAAAAAAACAAATTAAATTTGTCACTCAATTTAATATACTAAAAAGTAACTCAACAAATTCATTCAATTATGTACACTGTCAATTGTGAATAACAAAGGCATTATGTACACTATCAAACAATTGTACTTAAAAAAGACTCACCCCCAAATATTTATTTCACATGAAAAAGTTATTGAGATCGGTATGCTACAATTTGTTTCCCATGGAAAAGTTCTTGAGGTTGCTTGAATCATTTATTTCAAGGGGACATTGGATATTTGACTTTATTTATGTTGATGATTCAATTATTCCATGTTGTTTATTGTAGCTTAATAGACCTATAAGAGAAGATTTGCAACGTTGCAAGGCCGTCTTAAATAATATTATGGCCCTATGCTATTTATCAAAGTTAGGTTCCTAATTTGTTTTTAAAATTATAAATTATAAAAGTGTTAAAATATAATTATATACCCAAGTTTTAAATGCGAGCAATCTATAAATCATATTTTAAAATACCCTTTGAAGCAAAATCGCAAATCAACTCCAATTTATAAAAACTTCTCTCCGTAAATACAAAGGTATAACCAACCAAATTTTATATGCAATAATTACGTTGTGAAAAACATCAAGATCTTCAATTTTTTTAACTAATAATTATATACAAATTAAGTAATTTTAAAAAAAAATTGGGGCCCTCCAAAATGAGAGATCCGGTTCCGGATGTCACCTTAGACACCCTTGGAGCCGAGCCTACAACGTTGGATAAATAACCATCCCAATTCTTTAACATTTTTCAATCACAATATTTTGTAAGTTTAGGGAACTTCAATCTAAGCTCAAAATAAGTTTTTCGATACCTTGTCTTATCACTTGAACTCTATATACCAAGTATTAGGTTCAAACCGTTAAAAAGATCATCCTGCCAAGAATTAGAGGCACGCTAAGCTTGTCCACTGAAATACTATCCCAATCAAATTACATACATTGAAGGTTTCATAGAAAATATAGCCTGCTTCCCTAAATGCACCCTAAACTGGAATTTTTTACTTAGTTTCACACGCAACAAAAGAGGCCAAATAAAAATATAAATAAGAAAAAGGAAAAACTGCAACATGGGGAAAAAATAATATGATTGCGAGATTAACTTAAAAAAATGATAAATCCCTATAAATATTTGACGCTTAGCCAATAACAATATCTCCTTTGTGATTTCTCCAAATTTAAAATCGAAACTATTGTCGGTATAATGTTGAAATATACAATTGCGAGATTACCTTGAAAAAACGATAAATCCATATAAGCAATTTGAGGCTTAGTCAATGTCAATGTCAATGTCTCCTTACATGTCGTTTCCAAAATTGAGACATCATCTGAAGTTCTTGAAGTACTAATCCAGTTAGACCAAGAAGAATGTAAAAAATTAAAATAAAAAATTACCAAATGAACAAACAGAACATTTTCTTAAATGAATGCAACATATTACAAAAGGAACAAATGGAAAAGAGGTTAATTAATGAAGATCTTACAGATTCATACGAAAAAATAAATAATAATAATAATAATAGCAACCTGCATTTTTTCTATGAACGAAGCACAACCGGAGAATTCAGGTAGACTACTCATCAATTGTGTGGTGTACTCCAGGAGAAAGCATGGTTGATGGAAAAAGAAAAATTATGTTAGAAATTAATATTAACAAAAAATACACACAAGAAAAATAAAATACTGAAGAGATGATAATAATATTAATAAGGTAATGCATGAATAAACAAAGGAAAGGATTATCGTTGGTGGCTCAAAAGCAATTATGATGCAAAGCATACAAATGAAATCATTAGAAAAAGAATCAAATCGAAAGAATTTAAAAAAAAAACGATAAATTCTTCTGAAGTTGAGAACGATAGTGAGTGTGAGGAATAGTTGGTATAAGATATGTGAGAAGTGGTGATATAGTTGGAATAAAATACTTGCATGAGAAGTGAAGATAAACTATAAATTAATTATCTCAAAGTTTGAATTAATCTTTGTTATCTATCAATACTAATCTAGTTAATATGTTCATCTTTAATAATATTTGCAATAAAAAAATATAAAATTCTAAGAAAATAGGATTAAAAAATCTATAGATATAGATATATGTATGTATAAGGCTTCTGTAATATATATATACTAGCAAATGACCCGTGCTATTCACGGGATACTGAATTTCAAAATACTAATTTAATGATTGTACAATTGTATTTGGAACAAAAAAGGATCAAACATTTATTATTAGTAATGTTTATTGGATTAAAAAATAGATCAAACATAGATACACATTATAATTACACTTTTACATGAAACATCAAAAGTCACGAACATTACATATATTTGTTTAAAATCAAATTCTCATATATTACAAAGTGAGGGAAATGAAATAATGGTTAATGTTTGATGGACGATATATTAAAATATTTTTTCCGGGTATGAACCCAGACTTCACATGGAATTTACGATTTAGAATTAGCTACGTTATAACATAATTGTCTCTCTTCGCATTCTTTAGTGATGTCGACAGTTATGTAACACATGACTCAATGAATATTCTCCATATCAGAACTATCCTATATTAAATGGCATTTGCGGCGTATTCCTTTTTTAACATGCCACCCCAATCCCTCCCCCCACCCACAGGTACTATAATGTTGGGTCTTTGCTTTAACAAATTTTTCTGAAAGTAGGAATGTAATTTTCAATTATTTTCTTGGTATAAAGCTAGAAAATAATGAAATTATTTTCTTTTGAGGAATTTGCCTACGGGATTATGATTGTTGGCAGTAATTATGTGAAATTTATATGATATGAAGCTAGAAAAGATTAAAGTTGTTTTCTTTTTATGATTTTGAATTTGGGGGTTTTGTTTGTGCGGGAGAATTCATGATTTCTGCCTAATTTTTGTAAGTTTACCATAAATTCTCTAAAACGTTTGTGATTAAACCTTTATCGCAAGATTTTTCGCAATTTTGTTTCTAATTTATTTGGGAGTTTTCTGAAATTTTTCGATGGATTTGGAACATGAAGTTAATAGTTAATTACAAAATATCAAACCCCAGCAACAACCAGAAATTCAATTGCTATCCATATCCAAAGTAAAAAAGAGTGAAGTCGAAGGAGTTACTTTTTGTTTGAAGAAAATTGTATTCTCCAAAAGGAATATAGGAACATGACTTTCACCTTCTTGATTATATTCAAGAGAGTTCTTCATGGGTCATCTTTATAAATGTCCCAGTTTCTGCATTTTGCTAGCTTCTATATATGAAGTGGATTTGTTTCCACCTAATCTTTGAAGGTTTTGGTATTATGTCCCCCTCCTTGTCATTTTTTGCCTTTCGGTTTTCCAATAAATGGGGGTCCGCCCCACCACATCTGGTGGCATTCTCTAGAAAAAAAAAAAAAAAAAAGAAAGAGAGTTCTTCATGATTTTGAATAATTTGTGTTGATTAAATGCATTTCCTTCAAAATACTCTAAATTTAAAAGTGGATTGAAAGTCTTGCATACAAAAGTGGATTGAAAGTCTTACTTTGTCAAGGTCAAGTATTCTCTCCTTCTGAATTATACATACTAAAAGTTTGAAAATATACTATAGTTTTTCCCTACATTGATCAGATTCAATCGATATGATTCATATCATAGTTCTGCATACATAAGATTGGCTGCTATGGATTGAAAATCTAGGAGAAATATTACAAATAAAAAAAATACATTTTAAAGAGAAAAGACAAATGAAAAAAAGACAGTTTGAGTAATGAAATGGTAAAAAAGATACATATTCAATGATGGAAAAAATATATGAAACCAAAAATCATACAAAATCAACCAAAACTTACTATAAGTTGTTTGGTATGATGATGATGTTGTAGAAAAAATCGCCCGAACAACTATAAAAGCAAACCAACATATGTGGTGACCTGAGAGGAAAAATAAATAAATAAATGAGTCAAACATAAAGGAGAATAAAGAAACTTCAGTAAAATTAATGATCACGGGGTAGTAATGGTAGTTAAGAAAAATAAGAAGAGATGAAGAGAATCAATCATGTATTTTCAATTGAGCCTTTTGTCCATCGTATTGAAGAAAGAAAAAAAAAAGCATAAATTAAAAGTAATTAACAAAAACCAAGGGAAATCTTTTTTTTTGACGACCGAAGGGGAAAAGCGGAGAATACCCTAGATAGGGAGATTGTAGCATGCCCCAAGTCGGGGAGGGAACTTAGCCTCACAAGGAGGAGAATTTATTGCCCCAAAAGGGGAGATACGGGAGGTCCCGTGGCCGGGTAGCCTTACCACTTGGACTACCCGATTCCCATAAACCAAGGGAAATCTGAGCATCAAAGTTTAGTGCTACATTAATTGACACACCAAATTGATATACCATCATAACTAAGAAATCCTCATAATTTGCAGGCATCAACTAATGAAAGAGAAGAAGTGTATACCTTGGCAAAATAATCTTCTGCGAGCGATCTGATGTCTTCCCAAGTCAAAGGCCTTGAACTTGATTTTGCCAATACTAAGCTCCTCTGATGTTGGCTGATGCTAGACCAATCTCAGCAAAAGCACCAATAATATTTTACATCCACCTCAATTAAATTTCATATTAGAATTCAAATTAAATTAACAAATTAATTCATAAATACATTTTTTTATTCAAAATTCATAAATTTTTTATACCAAATGAACCACCATCCATCTAACAAACAAACTGAATTTGTAAGCAAATTTCTAATGAATCAGACACATGATTACAAATAACGATTAATTTCTTATATGTATTTATGAATTTAATCAGTTAATGCAAGAAAAAAAACCTTGAAAGTCAAAAACCGTAAAACGAAAACACAAATATTATCAAACAAACGCAGGAAAGGAAGTATGAAAGTTGGCCAAAATGAATAAAAATAAAGGAAGAAAGAAACAAAAGAAAAAAAATCCTACCTGTGAAGAAGACTTTGATTACGATGTTGTGAGTTGGTGCAAGTGAGAAATTGTGATTGTGTTGTATACGGTTGATGATAATGGGGGAGAGAATTAGAGTTAGATTAGGAGAGAATTATTTGTGTTGAAATTCAATATTAATCTCATTAAGATGTCTATCTTTAATAATTTAGCAAAAAAAATATAAAATTTTAAGAAAATATGATTGAAAAACATATAGATATAGATATATGTATGTATAAGGCTTCTGTAATATATATATAGATAGATATATATATATTAGTCCATTGTCTCTGTGTCTAACTTACCACCTATCTTACTTGAATAAACTATTTGCATGTTTGACTGGTTCTCAAGGACTAGGAAACATATATCTATTCAATAGTTGTTCGACATTTCTTTCATTTAGTTTGAACCACCCAAAACAAAATTTAATTTGACTACGAGAGATGACTCGTAATTGATTCCGACTGTTGGACCATGGACCCACTGGTATATCAGGAATCAGTCTTACAATTTAGTTGATTTGGTGCATCTTTTTACTCAAATTTGTAGCTCACTTGGTCTTTATGGTGTTGTCAAAGCGATCCAGCAACAAATCGACACATTCTCTTTCCAAGCTTTATCCACCAACCAAGTCCCTAATATACTCATTTCTTTAGTTTCTAATGATGCTCGATAAAAAATTTATACTTTCCCCCAAGAAAGTAACCCATAAGTTTTGTTGTGAATATCTTCTCAAAGGGCAACACAATAACTTGCATAAGATGACTTTATACTGTGTAAAATATAGAATAGACATTTCACAACAAATTTGCATTTCTTGTTAATGAGCTCACCAGCTTGCTTGCTTGCAGATCAACTGAAGATTTAAAAATATAAAAATAAAAAAGCCATAAATGGTCCTGAAACAGCTTCAATATGACTTGGAAAGCAGTACAATTCTGTTATTCACATAGTATAATTTCTTATACTCCTAACACGAATCCTCTGCTAGACCTCAATGTGTGTATCCAGAAAGGCGAATCAATTATCTGATTGCTTGGCTTGATACACAATCACATGGTTAAATTACAAGTGAATCAATGAATGAAAGCACATATAATCATTCTTTATTGCAACTGGAAAACGAATATTTTACACTATACAACTAAAAAGTAATGCTACTTGAAAAAAAAAACAATCTAAAAGCATAGGACAAAAGAATTATCAAAACCCTAAGAGAAGAAAACCAATGGTATCAACCAAATTCTACCTTCCTTTGTGTCCTTTGTCAGCGGAAATATGTACAAGTGATCATTTGATAAGATCCGAAGTCTGCAGAAAAAAACCATATCATATTGGAATCAGAGAAAATCCACATGAATGGGCTCAGCAGAAGAGATAAAGGAGTTTTAAGACTTACCACTTCGTGCCAGAGATCAAAACTACCGAAACAATGTGGTATCGTGTAAACCAGTGCCCCCCTGAATTGTTGCAGCCTTGTATGTTACTTAAAATCCACCTGACATGAAATGAACTCGAATTAGTGCATCAAATGCTCATAATCCTATCTGAAGCATTCGATTTTGTTTTTTCTGACATCTCTTCTGAAGCACGTTTCTTCAGTTTCTCCAACTTCTCTTCTAAAATGTGCATCTTCTGTTTTTCTAGCTTCTCTTCTGAAACGTTAATCTTCAGTTTCTCTGCCATCTCTTCTAAAGAGTGTATCTTTGGTTTCATTGCGTTCTCTTCTGAAGCATTCAGCTTCATTTTCTCCGCCTTCTCTAAAGCTGCTTCCTTCTGTGCTTTCTTTTTCTCAAACTCAACCTGCTTGCAGTTCTCCTGGTGGGCTTTATCGAACATTTTCACAAAGTTGAGCAGAGTTGAAGTAACTGCACCAAATTCAGAATATTAAAAAACGTATCCATGCAAAGAAAGCTTTAGAAAGTGCAAGGTTTTGCTTTTCATCCTAAATCAGCACCTGGGATTCTGGATACAACCAAGATAAATCAGCCAGGCAAGCAAGAGGAAGAGGAGGGAGAAAAACCATACGCGAAGAAAAGAATGGGAGGTGGGGGTGGAAGGACGTCAGTGACAAGGAATAATAGATCAATGTTCCAGCCAAAATAAAATAATAGCAGTAGTCTCCTATTTAAGGGAAAAAACGTAAAGCAGAGTTATTTTGACCACCTTGTTCGAATGGGCACTTAGATGGATCTTCCCCAAAGTAAAGAATTAATGCATCCACATTTCTACCCTGTAAACAGCAAAACACAATTCACAAAGCTGTAAACAGAAAAACACAATTCACAAAGGAACAGTTTGATATATCACGTATCGAAAAATGAACAGGGGTTAAAGACATTATCACGTTAAAATACTAATCCTTGAGACATACCACTCCAGAATAAAGTGAAGCTAATGATCTCACTTCACCTTCAGCAAAACTCAGAAACTCCTTCAATGCCTGATGGATAAGGTACAGGAAAAATCAGACTGGCAGACAGGTGATGGCTGATCAGGTACGTTTTACCAGATTGATAAATGGAAGTGGAAAATGGATGGAAAATGGAAGCAAGAAACAGCTAAACATGTATACTCAAATTCCACCGAAAGACTAGGAGATGCTATAGAATGTGTCCCCGGGGAATATTTATTTATTTTATTATTATTTTTATCTTTATTTTTTTTTGTCTCAACCAGGAAGTAATTTGGTCTAGCATATAATTTTCCTATATGAAATTCTCTATGCTGATTTTCCGCTGGAGAACTATCAAACATTTATTCATCTTTGTCATTCCTACTAAATACTCCCTCCATTCCTAAATATAAGACTTTCATTACATGTTGCGAAAATTAAGGAAGCAAAAATTACGATGTTTTTGTAATCAAAATATCAAGATTACTCTCTTAAATAATATTTTTATATCACTAATTCTATTTAAGAGAGTAATATTCATATTTTGATTACAAAAACATCGTAATTTATGCTTCTTTAATTTTCGTAACATGTAATGAAAGTCTTATATTTAGGAGTGGAGGGAGTATATAGCAAACAGAGATGTGGAAAGACATGGCTCCAACAATGAAATGTATAAGCAAACAAATAGCTTTTGGTTCTTGTGCGAGAATATAGTATAATCTTCCCCCCCTTAGAAATGTCTACTTCCAGCAGTGCCCACATCGTCTGAAGTCTTCTCGAAACTCATAGGTAGAAGAGGAACTTGGACAATTTAAACAGCCCGACAGGAAGACAATTGTTCATATTAGGATACCTACAGTCCAAGGCAATTATTCCAGGATTTGAGAGATATATATGAATTATTGACACTTTAGGACATCAAATTTACATACGTCTACAAGATTCTAATAAGTAAAGAACATATAGCTAGTCACTATATTTTTATGGAACCAGGCAGAGGCAATGATAAAAAAAGTTAAGTATAAATTCTGAATTTCTGATTGAAATTTGAAACTACCTTGCGAAAGTTTTCAGATACAGGCCCATCATTCTCGGACACTGATAATTCCTGTACAACTTTCTCAAGTCCTTTACTAATAGCTTGCATTTCTTCTGCCAAGAATTTTAATTGAATCTGGAGAACAGATACAATTCCGATAAAATGATTATGCCTTAAATCTCTGATTCGGCTAACAAAATTACTTCAAATTCAGAAAACAAAACCTTTGAAGCAGGTTGTAAGCTAGAAAGGTCCTTGGAAAAGTCCAGAAGGTCTGGCAATTTCTCCACAAGCACCTGACAATGATCCAACAGAAAATTTTATGTCACATTTGGACAATGGAAAAGGAAAATGAATGCAGCTTTATATGGTGAACGACAAGCAGCACATACACAATACAACTTGCATAGGTCAATAATGTGCTTAGCCTCTTAAGTAACATACATGTTTCTAAAGAATCTCTTGGAGATTTTAGATGAACTCGTGACACGCTCAAGAAATGAAAGTCAGGTAGAAGTTTTGTGTCTGACCAGTAGGTGGGTATCATAGAAGAAACATGTCCTTGTAAAGACCAACAAAAAAATGCTGCCAAGAACCAATAGGCTAAGGAGAAAATTGTAAATCAACTTGAGTAGGGTTTCAAAAGAACTGGAAAGACAAATGAAAAAACAGAGTAAAGAACTGGTCAACTTTGGGACCCTTTGAATCTAGAATTCTTTAGAAAGTATAACCCAAAATCTGTTAAAGCCGTTACTTCGAGGCAGATGAAATACTAGAACATTTCTGCAGAAAAGGCAAATTTTGAATGGGATCATAAACTCCAAGGAAGCCAAGGGTAATTTGGACATTAAATAACATGTATAAAAAATTAGGGAGGCACTCTAATGGAACTTCAACAGAATGAGGTATCACATCAAGCCGCTAAGATCTCTACTTGATTCTGGGCCTTGGTAACTTGCTGGCCCCTAATCTCCAAGGAGATCGAAGGTAATTCGGTCTGACAATAATGCATTAGTAGGTCGAGCAAACAAAACGGTATAGGCACAAAGCTCAAATATCCAATATTTTTCCATATTAGATATTTGAAATTCTCCAGATTCTTTGTGTCCTAGCATTCAAGTTCTTTATTCTTTCACATGCATTCATCATTATCCAACTTCAGACCATATTGGAGAACACCTGGACAATATGGACAAATATAGTAGGAAGGATTTCGAATGCATTTCTATTATTAGGACAACAAAAAACTGTTCTGAAAAAGGAAAGTGAAAACATATAGAATTAGTTACTTTTGTCCCGCATGTTTATTTAATTTGAAAACTAATGGAGTCATTTTCTTTGCAGGGAACATTTTCCTGCATGTTAGGTCCTGCATATTGTGCAAAAGTATTGCAGGAAAATCTTTCAAACTCTCGAGTCTCGAAAAGTCAAAACAACAATTCTTGAAGCTTTTCAGTTTTCAAATCTCTCTTTTTTAAGAAAAAGAATGAAAGAAATTTATTTTCCTTTCCTTGCACGTAAGTTTTCCTGTCTCATAATTGCTACAAAGCCTTCCTTCTACTCAAACAAATCAAACATGCTGATTTGTACCTTGCAAAGATAATGCATGAGAGTCATCTTGTTGTTCCGGGCACGTGTTTCAGTTAGTTTTAGTAGACTGTCCAATCTGAACCCTACAGCCGAGCCTGTAAAAAAAAGCACCGAAGTTGGTCTCAGAACTGGAGAAAGACTAGGATGCAAGTGGAGAAGAAAGATTTGTTTTACTACCACTCATTTCACCCAAGCTACCCATTTTGTACAAATGATATATGGAGTTTTGTTAGTCTGATTAAGCTTCTTCAAAACATCTTCTATCTTGTGCTGATTGATGAATCATTTCTAACATCCTTAGCAATTGGAACAGTTTGAAGTCATGTGTAAATTAAATTTAAAAGTCCAGCTAACTTTTGAGGAAACACATGCATTTAATGTCAATAGTTGACTGAATAAACTATGAAAAGCCAACGATAGTTAATAAGTAATCACACATAAAGACCACCAAGGATATGCTTGGATGCACTGAAGAAATTTCTTCAGGAGCTTCTTCAAATGGAGTATAAACCAAATCCATCTATTTGCTTTAACAGTGTTGAAATATAAAATCCCACATCGAGTGCCTAAGGATGATCCGAATAACTTATAATCTCATGGGTTAACACCTCTCTTGGCCAATTGGTTTTGAGAGGATATGGAGGCCAATTAGCTAATTTTCACATGGTATCAAAGCATGCCCTTAGGCGGGATGTGTGGGCTCTTTGTCCCCGTATGGCCCCACCTCGATGTTGCTAACAAACTTTACTTGCACATATGCCATCTGCCCTTTACTACGGAAGATGGACAAGCTCTAGATTTCTGTGATGGAGATTATAACTGAAAGTGGTCCCTTAGTTCACGAGTTTCTAAACTAATAACTGACCAATAGCTGAATTTTCATGAACGAAGCACCACAGTTTCATCAAAAGAGAAAGCATCCCAAAAAAGCGAACAACCAAAGAGGGATCAACAAATTCGACATGAAAATCATTCAAGTCTAGGCTTATGGATGCAGGGAGAAAAACTGATATGCCAAAAAGAGAATGTTTAAAGAGAGAGAGAATAAATCCTTAAAGAACAAACAACCAGTTTGAAGTGTACTTTGCTTACAATGTTCCAGCACAATATGGAAGGGAAATCAAGTGTTGGGCAATAGCTAACCTCTTGCAGTTCCCTGGTTCAAGGCATTTCCCAATGTAAGGATTGTTTGCATAATTCTCTTCAATTTGGCTGAATTCCGTATCTGATGAAAACGGAATAAGAAAATGCAATAAGACGCTTATTCCACATTGGAATAATAAAAGAAGAAGATAACATCTAGCAGATAATTTCTTGCCTGATCAGCTGTAGAATTGATAATACTCAGATTATTCCTTAGCTCAGAAACCTGATTAAAGGATGCCAAAGTAAGATGATAATTGATGAGCCTATATTTTACCATTATTTTGGATATTTTCATATTTGTTTTGAGCGAGAGAAAATAATATATTAAATTAGTTTTATGAGTGAATAGGCCTAAAAATATTTTTATGAATTTAATTCACTAATTTTATAATATTTGATAAGGTTAAGGGCATTTTAGCAATTATAGGAAAAGAAGAATTATATTTGGCATTTGCTAAAATGTTACCGAGTCCAACTTAGAACAGAAGACTGAAGATATGCAAATTTGTTACGTGCCAAAAGTCGAGAAGGAATAGAATTTGGAGACTATTATAATTCTGAATTGGAATTCAATTCAATTAGGAATCAAAGAAATCGTGCAGGACTCCATCTAGGATTTGGAGAATTTGGTCCAAGGTCATTGCCTATATAAGGAGAAGGAAAGCAGCATATGAAAGCATCCCTGTATATACCATTCACATACCAAACATCCTGGGAGCCAGAGAGGCTTGGGGCAGCGGATCGAGACTAGCTTGGAGCTCGTGGATTGTTTCATCATCAGGCTACTTCTTTTATTATTTTTATTTATATTTATTTTTAGCTAGTTTTGTTGTGACTAAGACCTTTATGAATATATTTGATTTTTATTAATTTATGTATCTCGACAATATGGTTAATTGTTATTATTTGTTCTTAATGTTTGCGATTTTCTGATCAACTATTGCATGAAACTAAATTATTTGTAGAGGCTGAGAAGTTCTATATTTAATTGGATCACGCATAATAACAACATGACGTAAAATTGACTAGAGATAGATTCGATTTTCTTGTGTGGTTTCTAGCGAGTAGGAAACAAAAGCTAGGGAAAGTCCACGGAGTTTTATGCGTTTTTAGGTCCAAAAATCACGTAGAGATGCAACTGATTTATTCTCTAAAGGTAGGAGCCTTTCGCCAAGAGATTGGGTATATTCGGGAATTTCTACCATTAACCTAGTTGAGATTTAAATGAAGGGATTATTTATTTTCCATAAAAGGAGTAGACTGTATTTGAAGTGTCTTAGTCCATTCGTTACATATATTTTTATTTCTTTTAAATGCATCTTTACTCTATTTCAATTGTTTTTCATAATTAGTTTTAATTAATTAAATTCATCTTTATTTTAGTTTAAGTTATGTTATAAGTAAGATAATTTTCCAGTTAGATAAACAATCTTCGTTGGGACGATCTTGTACTTATCACTTTATTACTTGTTTGATATTTGTGCACTTGCAAATTTCGCATCAATAATACTAAATCCAGAATATAGCAAGCTGGGGCCAAAGGCATCATATCCAACCTGTGACTGAAATTGGATTTTAAAATAGAAAACTCTGAGTTTGGCTTCTATCCTTGGTACTTGCATCAACTCCAAGAAGAACTATGAAAAAGATCATACAGAAAGCCATAGAATCTATGTCAGTTGAAGTTATCCATATTTGAAACAAATCAAACTACTTCCCAGGAAGTAAATAGCTTAATCAGAACTAATCCAACAAACCTGTTCACACTTCCCCAGTTTATCTTTTTCTCCTTTATATCCCTGAAAAGGGAAACTTAACGAGTAAGGAAAAACAAAGGGAAAAAAGGGAAAAAAAAGAGATATCACTCATCTTTCTATCTTCCATCAAGGATTAGTGAGTTGGTGCATTCCCTACCTTCAGCAGTTCCATCTCCTCTTTTGTTGGACAAAACTTTATGAGGTTTTCAACCTGGTCAACATCCATTGCTGAATCTTCCAACGCAAGCACTGAACTCTGTCAAGGTGACAGATTTTAATATTGCATGATCTCCGAGAAGGAGATTTCGAACAGAAAATGCAAGAGATGTAGTTGAATACACCATCTTCTGTGGAAGTGCTTTGTGTGGTGAATGTGCACAAACATACAGAGAGACACATACGGTTCTTTCTGGGAGGAGGAAAAGCAACTGATGTACGGGAAGACAAAGTTGATAGCAATCCTAAGAGACCTAACTGCCTGGAAAAGTTGTATAATTAACAAAACTTCAAGAGATGCAAATGTAAGATCAACAGTCGTGAGCAATATGCTTCTCAACTTTGTAGAGGAAACTTGCGTTGAGGAAAAGGCTTTATGAATCGATTGAAAAGAAAGGGGAAAAAAGTAGTACAGATGTGAAGCTTTTGCTTACATCAGAAATCGGATGTTAGAAAAAGACAATAATTCGCTACCTCAATCTTCTGAGGAACGAGTTATTATAACATTGTTATATGAGTATATACCGGCATACATACGTCATGGTAAAATTCCATTAATAACTAGTAGCTTAAACTGAAGAATCACAAAAGCAATTGCAAGTTCATGTGAGAATTCAGTCCAGAAAAAAAATAAATGCAAATGATAGAAAGACGGTAGAACCAAATGTTAGACGCATAAAAGCAATAGACGACATCACTATAATTAAAAATGATGCTTAATTTGCAAGAAGATAAAGAAAGAAACATATATTGTGGATCTTTTTATGAATTTTCATATTTCCTTACAATAGCAAAAGAAAGAAATTACGTTTATCTTTGTCTAGGTCCTGAATTCCTGAGGAACTATAACAGTGAACTTATAACTATTCTCTAGAAAACAAAATGCACATAGAAGAAAATGGAGAATTTTCCCAGCTTACCAGCAAGTCTGGCAATGGTATCTTCACCTTCGAAAGCATAATTTCACAATTATAAGCACGCCTGTGCTCAATCTGCAAAAGCAAATGCCAAATTACGCAGAAGGAAAAATTATGTAGTCTTGGTCACAGTGTATCCCATCTTTGAAGAAAAACAGTTCCAAATGCTCAAGTAGTTGGATTTGCAAACACCACAAAATATTTCTACACCCTATATCTTAGTCCACCCACTATAATTATATTGGCATAAGAAAACTAGACATTTTATCAAATCTTGTTGCTAACCTAGCCCTGAAAATAAATGGTTTAATAATATTACAGTACGGTGAGGACAGTAGAAAAACTTGAGAACGTGACATGCAAGGTCCTCTAGAAGAAGGTATGAAGGAATGTAAATTACTAGTTGCACTTTCTCAGGCTTTTGACCCAATGAGGTCCGCGAGCTTCCTTTCCTGCCTGATCCCCCTTGATCTGAATTTGGAACTGCAGCTGAGAACAGAGATTCAAGTTCCGATACATCTATCTCAGGTGTCCTAAAACAGAACAATAAAAAATGTGAGCTCACATGTCTTGGAACTAGCTGAATATGTAATGAAAGTTAAACCCATCCACCAGGACATACTTGGAAGCTTCGCCAGACTTTTGTGTCTCGGCCCACAAGCTTCCTTGCACAGCTCTTGTCAATTTCAGCCAGTGCAATGGCTTCAGCTTTTTGCCCTGATTGTTTTTCGAAGTCATTGTACGCGACAACATGGGTTTTCCTTTCCCAACAGGTGGAGGAGCAGAAGGTGGTGCTGGAGATGGCAGTCCTGAAGAATTGTTAGTTGGCCCAACACCTGCCTTATGGTTCTCTTTGGGAGGGAGTGGAGGTGGGGGTGCAGATGGAACTGTAGGCTTTGCTGTGGCAGACATCATAGGTTGGGGGCGGTGGTGGGGGTGCCACTGATGAATTAAAGACTCCAGCAGGTCCAGAATGCAAAGGAGGTGGAGGTGGTGGAGGCACTACTGATGAATTTGTAGACACCACAGATGGTCCAGAAGGCAGAGGAGGAGGTGGTGGTGGTGCCGATGTTCTACATCCAGAAATTTCAACCTCCTTCACTGGAGAAAGTGGAGGAGGCGGTGGTGGTGGTGGAGGTGTTCTATCTCCAGAAATTTCAACCCCCTTGGCTGGAGGAAGTGGAGGAGGTGGTGGTGGTGGTGGTGGTGGTGGAGGTGTTCTACCTCTAGAATTTTCAATCTCCTTGGCTGGAGGAAGTGGGGGAGGGGGCGGTGGGACTTTTCCAAGTTTAAATTTTGAAGTCCCCTCAATCTCTTTAGGAGGAGGAAGCGGAAGAGGGGGAGGTAGAACTTTTCCACCCTCGAGATGTGAAGTCTCCTCTAGAGGTGCAGTAGGCGGCGATGTACGTATAGATGGTCCACCTCTCATAGCTGTACTTTCCTCCAACGGTGTTGCTAGAGGACGCGGGGGAGCAGGAGGCTTATTTTTAAGATCTAAATTGTCCTCCGGAGGTAAAGTTGCATCTGCCATGGTTGGTGGAGGCAGTCCCGGAAGTGGCAAAGATGGCTTTGTTGTATAAGCAGCATTCTCGGTTAAGTTGTTGCAAGGAGAATCAATTCGTTTCGCATTTTCGCTCTTCGTGGAAGTAGCCGGACTTGGATGTATCCGGAGAGGAGATGGAGCCGAAACTGGTTTATCTGTAGTCAATATTTCATCACTCACATGCATAGTTTCAGAAGTTGGCAACCTCTGAGGGGGTAAGGGTGGTGGTGTTGGTGGACTGTTTTTTTTGGCAACTGTGTCCATCACAGGAGTAATTGGACGTAGTGGCATTGGAGAAGGAGATTGAGAACGTGGTGTTGGAGAAGGAGATTGAGAACGTACAAAACGAATTAGTAGATCCTTAGGAGACAACGGTGAAGTAATTTGTTGAGTTGGAGAGGATTTCAGCTGTGAGGTCTCACCTCCAGAATCAGAAGGGACTACGATCGCCTCGGCACTTATTCTCCAATAGGTGGTAGAACCCTTTTCTGGAGAAGAAAGCATAGGTCCTTCCTTTAAAAGATTATCAGGTGGAAAAGGAGATGAAGGTTCACCTGAAACATCAGAATTTTCACTAGGCGAGGTAGGAGAAAGTTCAGATGCAGGAAATCGTGGGGGCGTCTGTTTCCGATTCAACAGGCGAGTCTCCACATGTTCAGCTTCTGTTATCTCTTCATGCATATTTCTAACCGATGATGACTTTGGAGAGCGGCCGGACTCATCCTTTAATGTCGAGAACATAGAACTCTTATCATCTCTTCCTAATGCTGCATACCTTTCTCTGTCCAGAAGCTTCTCAAATATTTTTCCCTTCAACCAAGAACTAGTTTCCATATTTTGGTGAGCATCAGTAGCCAACATTCCCTGGACAGCATTTGACACATTCACTTGTTGGATGGAATTGAGTGTATCAGCATTTGGAACTAGCCAATCCACACAGTTGAAGATTTCATGAACTTTACCAAATGCCTCCAATGGAAGGCCATCCTCCTCAAAGCAAGTAAAATCGGTAGGGACTACAGAAGCAGCAGCATCAATCTCCGAGAACAAAACCTTCAATTGAAGCCATGGAATAGATTTAAAACAGTTCCTCCTTGTCAAGAGAATATTTACAAAACATTATCTAAAAAAGTGAAGAAACATACCTCTGCCCTGAAGTCCTTTGGAAATTGATCCTTAGCATCCCAAAATATGTCAATTTCGTCACGATTAAGAATTAAAATATTTGACCTGATAAAAGATGTGTTAAACATGGCTCTGAACATCATCTGCTCACGGTCCATGTCATCATGCAAGCTAATACACTCCAAGACAACATCACCTTGAATGTGGCAGTTGATATCAATCTTAACTAATTCACATTCTGCCTGCAAAAGTGCAATTTGGCTCACATATTCAAATTATAGTATCCCTAAATAAAATACCCACATCTAATAGAAACTGAAACTTAAAAAAGATAAAATATTTTAACCTTGATAAAGTATTTACAAAAGAGATTCTAGAGCTCCACAGTTTTCATAACCACTATTCATTCGTTATGGACAGAGCCTCAGTGAGATTAAGTGAGACTGCGATGTAGCCCCTAATTTATAAAAAGTCCCCACCCTTTTCTGCAAACCTTTGCATGGATAGTACTCTGTTTCTATACTTTGGAAGTATTATTATGACCTTCCTAAAAACCAAAGGAAAGATGATCCTACCATTTTTAATCAAGTAGGACTGTAAATAACATACTCCAAAGAAAAGTGAAAGATGCACAGATAAACTCTAGTTTATCAACATTGAAAGAAAAATAAACCCCAGATCAAAAGAAGAAAAAATTCCATCTAAAAAGTTAAACAACATAGAATTTTCTATCAAATAAAAACAGATCATTTGAAAATATTACGTCATAAAGATGGTTCCTTTACATTTCCAAAATTAATACTTTAGGCTACCGAATTTTATTCAATGAAATGCAGTGCTATAGTTACTAGTAAACAAAAGAGAATGATGGTAAATGAAAAAATATTCCTCCATAAGTAATACAAAGAGGTTACTTTTAGAATTTCTTAAGTGATATTTATATTACTCCTGAAAGAACCAGAATTAACAGTAATTTAATCAACAAACCAATAGCCAATGCAACAATGTGTTTCTCATGAAATAGCCAACTTCTAATACACACCAATGTATCATGTATTATCTACTCGAGCTACTGATACAACAGTATTGAGTATCGGCACATATATGGAAGAGGATGCCAGAAAGGAACAGGATTTGACAAAATAAAGTCAATAAAATACCATTTCCAATTCCGCCTACCAAATCCATAAAAGACTCTTACATATTCAAAAAAACAACTATAAATCGAGTCACACGCTCAAGATCTTACCTGTTTGTAATGGCGAACAGCTTTGCTCTTTTTGGGGGTTGAAAAAAGAATCTTGGGAGTACGATCAGCCTCATGAGATGGATCTTGACCATAAATACGAAAGATTGGTCGGCAACCACCGTCTCCATCGAACTTGGGAATCATTCTAATAATAATGCAATCCAAGGAAAGTGCCCTATCAAGTGGAGGCCACTCTGAAACAAGATTTCGCCTCGATATGTACTGCAAGTACCTTAACTGGGAAGGAATAGGATTCAATGGCGAAAGACAATGCAACAGTTCTCGTGGAGCCTGCTTGTAAACCATGTCTAGAGTCTTGTGCTCCCCACTGTAATGTTTCCTATATAACAATAATGCAGCTAACATAAAAGCTAAAACTGGCCAGCCACCACGTTCGCAGTGCATCAATAGCACATTTTGCTGCCCCAGCGAAAGCCAACTTTCGCTAGATTTCAGAAAATGATGGATCACCTCCATTGGGAGCAACGGGCAACCCTCATAATGGCGAGGGTAATCCAT
This sequence comes from Vinca minor, assembly GCA_026122235.1. NCBI lineage: Eukaryota > Viridiplantae > Streptophyta > Magnoliopsida > Gentianales > Apocynaceae > Vinca > Vinca minor. The sequence goes on from JAOCZM010000291.1 coordinate 4,827,833, forward strand.
AATAGTCAGATCATGTTCAGACAACGCATTTGCAATCTTGCTTGCTGTTTGCCCTTCTTTAAAATTAAAAACTAAGATTGAGGCATCAGGATAATGCTCCCTGAGTTGACTAATCACACCTCCAATATACTCTTTGTAATTTGCTTCTTCCCAAACGTCAGTGCTAAAACAGTAATCAAACACTACAGACAGAAACAATAGAGAAGTTAGTCCTTCAAAATCTCATATATAGACCTCAATTGTCAAATAGATAAACACTGTCTAATTTTCGAAAACTAGATGTTTAATCAGCATACTAGCCTTAGGTAAGGCACTAAATGTAAGTACCCACAACATTATTTCTTCTCATCCCGAAATAAATTTCCAGGATTTCCAATCAGTTACTCACAGAAGAAAATATAGAAATGAACACCTTCCTTAATAACAACCCCAACCCCCCAAAAACAATTTATTTTTTTATAAAATCAACAACACAATCACATCGAATCCTCTGTGCCATTCTCTGTAACACTTAAATTATGAAAACTTTCATTCATTTATCCTAAACTGGAAAGGACAATTCTGATATGGACTCGTCCATCGATCATGCGGTCAGATTTCGCCACATCACCGCATTTCCTTCTCTCTCCTCATTTTTGCATTGATGTGCGCAAATCCCTAGACTACATGTAGTCTACGTGATCCCTGGGTCCCATATCAGAATTTTCCAACTGGAAAAGGTAAACCTCATAGGATCCTTTGACACTCTCTGTGGCATTATCTAAGGTTTATCTTGTTTAGTTTAGAATATATATATATATATATATATATATATATATATATATCAATAAAAGTTTCCAACTTTCCATAATTGTCACGAGACTGAACCGCAACATAATTAGACTCGCACCTAATTACTGTAATCAGAATTTCTACTCTCCGTTATTCTTCCAATCAATAATCAAAATTTACTATCCTCCAACCAATTTCCATAGCTCAACATACCTTCATATTGCACTCAAAAAATCAAAATTACAAACAGGTCTGCAATTCAGCAAAAATTCTCAGCTTCGACATACTAAAAAAAATAAGAATTCAATAATTCTAATTAAAAAGAGAAAAGAAAAAAAACGCACCGTAAACTCGTTCGCAGATCTCAAGCAGTCCATCAGGTGGTTTCCGGTAGAACAATTTCCTCAACAGTGCCATTTTCAAATAATTTCAACAAATATCTCCGAAATATAAAGCAGAAAATTAAACCTCTCTGAATCACAAAACCCTTACATATACATACATTTTTACGTGTACGTATCTAACGCACTTCAAATTCAAGTTTTTCATTTTTCTTTTACTTTTTCCTCTTTCTCTCCCGGAAGCAAGGTACACAGATGCGACGTCGTTGAATGAGCTCACTGTGTTCTGTAAATCGGGTTTTGTTTTTGGAGTATTTGATTCGATTATTAGGATCTTTCATGGGAAGAAGAAGTGTGAAAAACTGAAAATGGAGGGAGAGGAAGATCACAACAGCAAACGACTGGGACGGCAAGACACGTCAGCAGTTTCATAACGACGACGTGTGTATCAGTAAAATTTAACACGCACGCACGCATAATAAAATTAAAAAGCATGCGACCAATTGACTTCCTTACCAAGTTGGTTAGTTATTATTACTCGTTACATAATATAAGTGGCTTAGAATATATATTAAAAATAAAAAAAATAATGTACTTTATTAATTAAAATATGAATATTACTCTTTTTTATATCAATAATTCTATTAAATCGAGTAATATTGATACTGTGACTAATAAAGTACTTTATTTTTTTTGCTTGCTTAATTTTCGTTACATGTCTAAACGATTTGTATTATGAAATTAGGGAAGTATTAACGACATTTACAATTTCCCCTCGCATGAAATCAATATTTCGAAGAGCTATGCGCAGTTAATCTAATAGTAGAGTTTTTTCTGTAGAATCATTATTAAATATTTAAGAATATATTCTCATTTTTCCAGAGAAAATTCAATTGTCAAATTAATTATTTAATAGCGTACAACCGTTTCGTACAATGTCGTAAAAATTCTTAGACGAACGAGACGGTACTGTGGATGAGAGAGAAATTGTTCCGTGGGATTTTGTAAAATTCTGTAAGTTAGATTTGTACGGTGGACGAGCGTTCAAATATTTTTTAGTGGGATTTCGATCAATATTGTTATAATTGTCGGTGGTCTGTAAAAGCTCTATGGTACATGCATTATTCCGAGTAAGAGCTATAATGTACGGTTGTTGTCACACCCTGTGATTACAAGTATGAAGAGCAACTTATAAGTTTAACAGTAATTAAAATCACATATTTAATAATTGAACTCAAATATTCTTCAGTATCTAATATCCATAGCACAAGATAAAAAATAACTTTCACCCCGGTCCGAGTCCGAGTCGGTTACATCCACAAAACAAACTTTGTCCATACCCAGCCGTTATTGTTGGTGTACGGTGAGCTAAGCAGTAATTTCAAAGTAATCCAGATAATATATGAATTTCAAGACCATTTGAGGCTCCTCTTTTCTTTGGCCAACAATTGCAATTTCCAATTGCCTTCCTCCCTTTCCCTCTTTTACCCCTTTATCCACACTACAATTTTCCCTTCATTTTGCTCAAAAGGGGTAAAGGGCTTTAAGGGAATTGGCGTTTGAGCTCTCTGCAGCAGCTTCAACAATGGCTTGCAAGCTTGCAAATTCCAGCTTCCTTTTCTTGGTATAAATTTCGCGGCTTTTTGTGTTTTTTATCTCTTTCTCATTCTGGGTTTCTGCTTGTTCTTTCTAAAATCTTTCTTATGGCTATAAATTTATAACTTTCTGTGCATTAATTATCTTTTTGATATATTTAGGGGCACCAGCAGAGGCCAATTAAGAGCCAAAGATTTTCACCTCTTAGTTCTTCAGGTAAGTTAATTTAATATCACTGAAGCTTCTGGGCTTATGGATATTCTTTATTTGTTTTTGTTTCAAGAAACTGGTTCTGGTTTTATCACTATTCAGTTTTCTCCACTGAAGTATAAAAAAAATTGGGAACTTAATAGAAGGATAAATGTAGCTTCTGATAGAGGGCAATCTCGCCCTTCTTGTTGAGAAAAAAGCGTGTAGCTTTTTAATAGTTAATCTTGTTTTCATCACCTTTCAATTCTATAATTTGGTTAGTAAAAGAATGATATCGGTTGGCATTGGATAGCATTTGAGTTTTGAAGTTTTGCCTTGAATTTCATAAAAGCTGAATTGTTTGTGAGAGAAGTTGTGGTCAAAATATGAAATTTTGAGATGTGAAATAGTATCCAATGCATATTTTCACTCTTCTTGTTGCTAAAAGCTTGTAGCTTTTTTTGTACTATGTTATTTTCATCATCTTTCAATTCTCTAATTTGGTTAAATATTCGGAATTGGGATTTAGTGACAAGCCACATTGTAAATGTGATCTTGGTTAACTATTTGTAATGCAAGAGGCAAATTATTACTTTATTTACTAAACAAATTATTGTTCCTATCGTGATGAACAGGCCCAGTTTATCTAAATTTGGAAAATCTATCGCATACACTAGCAAAACAGAAGAGGTGTTCAGTGTCTTTCAGGAAGTCCACAATAGTAAAAGCAGTCGCAGCTCCAGTTGCACCACATCCGGCAGACAGTAAAGAGTATAGAGACCAATTATGTGAAAGCTATGGTTTTAGGCAAATAGGAGAACCTCTTCCAGATAATATCGCCCTGAAAGATATTATTGAAACTCTTCCAAAAAAGGTAATTTCTGAATTTGGAAAAAAGGACAATTATCACAAAATTCAGAAAAGTTTTTATTCATGCGCTGTTGGTATATCCAGTTTCGCAACTTAAAGTGAATTATGAATTTATCTCAAGGTTTGGAAATTGTTCTCCTTCAAGATAACTGCATTTCAAGATTGACTCTATAGTCATTTGAAGAAAAGTTATTTACTCACTTGTGATTTGAAATGTGGTTTTAAGGTATTTGAGATTGATGACGTAAAAGCTTGGAAGTCAGTTTTGGTGTCTGTGACTTCCTATACATTGGGTCTTTTCATGATTGCTAAAGCCCCGTGGTATCTACTTCCCCTCGCTTGGGCTTGGACAGGAACAGCAGTAACTGGGGTTAGTTCTGCATCTTTTGTTCTCGTTATCTTTTCTAAGATCATTAGCAGTCATTACTTCATTAGGCCTTCGGCTGCTGAGTTCCTTCTCGCAAAATCTTCATTATGTCTTTTCTCTTCTTTTTTTCTTTTTGTTGAAATCTTCCTTGTGTTTAGAGTTTGTTCATGAAACCCATTATTCACTTGATTTTCTTTTTTCTTTCCCTATTGTGTAGTTCTTCGTTATAGGACATGACTGTGCTCACAAATCTTTCTCAAGGAACAAATTAGTGGAAGACATTGTTGGAACTCTGGCCTTCTTGCCGCTGATTTATCCATATGAGCCATGGCGTTATAAGCATGATCGGCATCATGCAAAAACAAACATGTCTGTATGAGATCTTTAAATTGCTCATTTTTCCTAATAGATTCTTTTGATTGTGCCATCTCTAGTGTTGATGCATAACGCATGAAGATATAGAGGACTTCCTGTTACATCTTCCTCTAGTTTCTTTATCCATATGTTTGAATCTGATTTAACCACCCCCCCTCCTCCCCCAACACACGAAAATATATTGAATTAAATGCCTCAATTGCACGCTCAAACCGTGAAAACTGTACTGTAATAAGGATGATTTTATAGGCATTTGATGAGTTGATATCTTCTTCTTCTTCTTTTTTATTTTATTTTAAAAGGGGATGAGTTGATATCTCGAGTGAATATTAAATCCTCTCCTTTCTCTTCCAAAAAAAAGAAGGTTCCTTTCTCATTTAATTATATGCCAGGTTAAATGAAGATACCGCTTGGCACCCTATTATGCCAGAGGAGTTGGAGTCAAATCAATTTCTGAGAAAAGCTATCGTATATGGATATGGCCCAATCCGGCCATGGATGTCAATAGCTCACTGGTAGGTTTTAATGAATAAATTTTTACTTATCCGCTGAAAAGTAGAATTCGCAAATTCTCTTATGATATACCAATTTGATTCCACGTGTACTTGTTATCGATTTTGTTTAGGATAATCTGGCACTTTGATTTGAAGAAATTCAGACCAAGTGAAGTAAACAGGGTGAAGATAAGCTTGGCTTGTGTATTTGGATTTATGGCAATTGGATGGCCACTAATAATCTTCAAGGCTGGAATCATGGGATGGATCAAGTTTTGGTTAATGCCGTGGTTGGGATATCACTTTTGGGTAACATGACTTTCCAAGTCTAGTTTCAATTCCAAAGTTAGTCGCATTAGTCATATGATAAATATTTGTGGCCATATGGTCAAGTCGAACAAGAAATGGTTGTCGTAGTTTTCATTGGGTGGACAATAAGGGACGGAAGTAAAGTGAATTAATATGTATACATTTCAGGAATCTTCTTCTTTAATACGTCGATAATGTATTCTACTTTCACTCTAGTATATCTCTTGTAACATTTCGTTTTTTTTTGTTCGAAGCCACTCATATTTTACTTTCATGCTGTTTTATTTGTAGATGAGTACTTTCACTACGGTGCATCACACAGCTCCGCACATACCTTTTAAATCTTCAGATGAGTGGAACGGAGCTCAGGCACAGCTTAACGGCACAGTTCATTGTGACTATCCTAGTTGGTAAACAATTTCTCCTTCCTTATTATTTTGAATTTTCAACATGATGTTCATCTCGATTAACAATTTAAATAATTTATACTTATTGCACGTTTCTTGTATCTGCTTTAAGCGGCTAGTCAATGTATACTATATTTATGTTGATTCTGGACGATTTCCACGCGCTTCTGTGTATCTGCTTTCTCGCTACAGTTTACATTTGTAATTGTAGTCCCAATAGTGTAGATTCATTTTTAATTTTTTAAACTGCGCTTTTTAGCGGCTTATGGCATCTGGATTCATTTTCTGTCATTACTGGTTTGCTTGCCAGGATAGAGGTTTTATGTCATGATATCAATGTTCACATTCCCCACCACATTTCTCCTCGAATACCAAGCTACAACTTGCGCGCTGCCCATAAGTCTCTTCAAGAAAACTGGGGCAAGGTACGTTTTCTGTTTCTGCCTCTTGTGGCAAAAAATAGTTTCTCTCTTATCATTTTCCATTTTCATGTTGCAACAGTATATGAACGAAGCTACATGGAACTGGCGATTGATGAAGACAATATTGACGACTTGTCACATATACAATCAGGAGCGGAATTACATTGCCTTCGATGATATTGCCCCCGAAATATCCCAGCCGATCGCGTTCCTCAAAAAAGTAATGCCTGACTATGCTTGATTAATTGAATTACTCAAAAGGATCCAAAGCTTTTGCTCTTCTAGGTTACCTCCTTACCAGCAATTACATTTTACAATATCTTAATATCTGAAATGTGGTTCTTTATGTTCGAACAATTCAAGGTATCTTTTCGAAAGAAGATAAATTATTGGAATCCTTATTATTAATATGAAGTTAGTGCCATTGAACTAGCATTATTATATTACAGAACAATGTTGGCTTATAGTTCAGAGTCATAAGTACTGTCCCAACTGAGCCAGCCTTCCTGGACAATGACGCACCAAATTTGAAAATATGGTTGTTAAGCAATCAGTTTCATATAGAGATCATTACAAAAAGAAATTAAATTAAAAAACTATATACAATGTCACTATCAGATTTGGATATACTCATCCTCAATGGTATTTTTTCTTTTCTGATAAGCAAAGCATCACCTTTTTTATTGTATGTTATCAAGAACTTTGTCTTGTTACCTATAACCTAAAGAAAGAAATTTAAAAAAAAAAAAAACACTGAAAATTAAAATGGAGAAAAACCATACCAAATCTTAAACCTGAATCAGAGAATAGGAGGAGATGGAGTTTCCCAGATATCAAAAACATTTTCCTCGCTGTGAAGAGCGAAAAGCCGATCACCGCCAATGGAGCCAATGGAGAAATCGCAGATAGAACCTCCATAGCTTCTTCGAAGCCTCGACGTTAGAACCCAATCAGGACCACAGAACACAGAAATACTATCATTCATTGATGAAAACAATTGTCCTTGATGCAATGCCAGTTTAGGACAACATGGTTCATCAGGCATTTTCCATTATCCCTCCTTATGTCCATAAACCCCAAATCCTCATACTCATTAACTACACATATTGAGCTAGTTTCCTCCATTGCTATGGCATCCCTAACTCGCCTTTCATCGGTGATAGGAACGCCGATATCTGACCAAGACCATACCATACTACTTTTATCCCTAAAATCAAGTAGACTAATGTAACAATTATCTTTTCTTGGAAACAAAGTTGCTACCAATAAACAATTTCTACCATTTAACCATTGTAATTTGTCTGCATCACCTAAGGACCATCCAAGGGGCTCATAGAAAAAGTCTATTTGTTTTCCTGTTATTTGGTCCCAAACACCAATTCCATATTCATTGCTTCTACCTTTACAACTAGAAAACAATTTATAATCTGAACTAAAACTTAATGCACCAGCAGTGTAACTTTTTACTTGATTTTCATGATTTACATTAAACTTATACCTTAAATCTCCAGTAGATGAACTGAATAATCCCATTCCTCCTTCTTCGCCTCGGCCTAATCTTTCACAAGCACTTATCACAATATTCTGAGAATCAATCCATCCTGCATCATTAACTCTCTGATAATCAAGATTAATACAAGGGTGTTCTTCAAGCATCCAATCATAAACATGAACCATACTACCATGAGCCACACAGCACCCGCCATCCGGCCCCGCCCGAATGGCGGTCCCGTCTCCCGGTGCACGGCCCGTGACAGACCGGCTTAACCGGAGCCTATTTCCGTCAAATGGGCCCCACTTGGCTGACCTAACATGGTCTAAAAGACCATAAAACAAGGCTTCTCTATACAAGACTTTTTCTGGTACATTTGAAGGAATGAAAAGGTCCCCTGTTCTGAGTAAGTCAAGGAGGACAGCAAAACAATCTGGATTTCGATCAATAAAATGTTCAGTGATTGTATGATTATCGGATTGTATGTCCCAATTTTCATCAAACATGGCTCCGAAAGTGAGAATTCCGGCCGGCGTTCGCCAGAGTTGTTTCTGTTGTTTCAAATATTCTTCCACCAACATTAAACCTCACTCTATCTTTCTGAATAACCCATGATTCAAATAAAAGGGTGTTTGAAATTTCAATCAAGATTGAAACTTTCCTCAAAACTAGAAGAATTAGGAAGTTTGGCTGGAGTTGCACATCTGTTAAAAGATAACGCCGCGAAAGCAGGTGTTCTAAGATAAGCTCAACGAGAACGAGGAGTCGTTGACTAATGATCCTTTAGACCTTCGGAAATTGAAGCTAAATGAACGGTAATCAAGGAAAGCTTGACTAGAATGAAACAGAGATTAATCTATATATAGATAGAAAAAAAAATGGATTAAAGACTATGATTCTCTTAAAGCAGCCGTAACGTGGATAAGATCAGAACAACTTCAAAAGCAAAAGCAAAAGATTGATAGATTCTTGCTTCAATGTTCAAAGGCCACCACCGCTATGTGAAACATAAAGAAACTAACTTTGAAAATTTGAATCATAAGCTGAAGAAAGATTATCAATAATCAATAACTTGAGAAAACTATGAAGAACAAGAAGAACAAGGATTTTTGAGAAGTGGGATTTTTATATAGTGGGCTTTGGTGAGAAATTGAGAAGGAGACCAAGTTCATTGGACTATGTGGTACGAATTAGCCACATCACTATAAAATAAGGAGAGAAATAATTATGTGATGACGTGACTAATTCTGAACCACAAGATTTATATGGACATGATTCATATCAGAAATATCCATTTGGAGAAATGGAGCTGTATAGGAAGACTTGCCTTTGATATTTTCTTTTCTTGGGTCTTGTAGACCATGTCTCTGAGGTGGGCATATTTTCTTACACATCAAACTCTTTAGTGCATTTAGTTCTCATTCTATTTTGTGTATTAGATTGAGTCTGGTTTGATCTGATTTAATAGTTAAATGGAGTTTAAAAAAATTTGTATTAAATCTAATTATGAAATCTAAGTATCGGTCATTTAGAGAAATTGTGGTCCTAGTCTATATTAAAATTTTAAAACTAAACGAAATCTTCACCAAAATTTTCACTATGAGGGTGCAAATGTATTTAGTTAGGAGAAAATTATGATACAATTCGTGATTTTATTGTTCAAAATTGTTCACATGATTAGTATATGATTATTTTTTGCTTCATTATGTGCTATTATAAAAGTAAAAAATAAAAAGTTACTAGAATTTGACACAATCTCTTGAAGTTCGAATTAAGCACTCAATTATGAAATTGCTAGTGTTTTAAATTGAATTTCATATTTTTGACTTGTATAAAATTTAAAATATGTAATACTAAGTTAGGTTATCACCAATAGCTTTTATTGTAAATTTATGAAATATAACAATCAAATTTTAAAAGATAGGAACTAACTCACTTGTCAGAGAGTTATGCAAGCTCTTGTTGCAGTGTGGTAATGGATATGAAACGACTTCTGACACCGCAGCAGGGATCTTACGTGGTGGTTGGGGAGCTCTGACTCGGCTCGGCTGCAACGCCTTATCTACTGGGCCGGAGTGTGCTGGATGCTATGGAAATGTAGATGTCGTTTTGCTTTTGAGGGCACTGTTACTACTATCGCTTTGCTCCGTACAGAGTTTACTTCATATGTGTATAGTTTGCTAGTTGCAAATCATATTTCTCCAACTCTGCCACGGTATCGAACCTCAGGTATCCAAAAAATTTCTGCTGTTTCTTGGAAGCAGTCGGAGTTTGGAAACACGACTATTATCCTTAATATTGATGGCGCATCCCGTGGGAATCCGGGGACCTCGGGAGTCGGCTGCATTATCCGGTTTGGAGATGGGCGATTCATAGCTGCCCGGTCGAAGTATATTGGGGATAATGAAACAAACTCGAGGGCGGAAATAGTTGCTTTATGGGAGGGACTTAAACTTGCTAGGACTTTGAACTTAACTCTCTCAACAATTCATACAGACTCATTACTGCTGGCTGAGTCAATCAAGAAGGGTAAGGTGAATTCTTGGACTTTGGACGATTGTTTTCACCAAGCTCTAGCGCTATGGAAAGGTGAGAATGTCATACATATACATCGGGAAGCTAATAAGATGGCAGATTGGTTCGCAAATTTGGCTTGCGATACTCGTTGCACTACACAATTTGACCGATTTAAAGACTTGCCGGTGGAAGGACGAGGCCTATGTAACTTGGACCGTAATGGAACGCCTTATCTTCGGATACATAGATGATCTGATATAAGATAGAAAACTGTAGTTTTTGGAGCAAGAACTCCTTGCTGCTACTGCAGCCAAGGCACACGCCTGAAGGCAACATACTGTATTTGTTCATGTTTTTTTAGCCAAATCAATAAAAGCCAGTTAAAAAAAGAAAAAAAAATTGGGAAGTAAATATCCCTACCTCATAAGTCATCACAAGATACTGTGCATTTCATTTAAATCCATGTTATTTTGTCCAAACTATTATAGATTACTTATTATCATTACCATTCTTCTTCTTTTTTGAAATTATCATTCCATTTGTTTTACGAATACACATTTTTACATTATCATAATCACGTCTCTATTCTTTTTAAAACTCACTTTAGAAAGATCAACATGTTGTATACATTACGTTTCTTCTTTTAATGACTCGGACCTGCTAAAATTTTAAACCTACTAATTAGAGGTGAATCGTTTTACCGCTTGAACTACATTTTACGATCTATCATAATTGCATCTCATGACTATTTAGTTGAGTATTATTAGCAGTCTTAAAAGTATGAACCTAAAATGAAATTGAATTTGCTTCAATTTTATGATTTCATCATTGAATATTGGCGTAAACTCAAAAGCCAAAATATACCACATAACAAGGCTATCCTTCAATACATTGTTCATTTTTTTGTCATGCCAAATTTAACATAATTTTGCTATAAGAGTGCGGTTTTCTGTCTAGCCATAACCACGGACAATCCTGTCAGTCTGTGGGTAAAAAAAAATCCAATATTCTAAGAGGCCAAATAAATTATGTTACTATCAATCAATCTATATATCTGTAACTATTTTATAATACTAGTGCGTCCTTACATACTTGACACTATAGGGTGTGCTTGGACAAGGTCTTGGTTTGGGTTTGAGTTTGAGTTTGGGCGAGAGAGGCTAAAAACGGGTGGGAACAATTCAAATTCAAATTATTTTTTTCAAATAATCGTCCAATTTCAAATTTTGGCTTCACAAATTTGGAATTTGAATATCTCCCGTCAATTTAAGAGCTAAAAATTTTGAATTTAACGATTATTTGAAGAAAAAAATTTGAATTTGAATTGTTCCCGCCAATTTTTTACCCTCTCCCGCCCAAGCCCAAGCCCAAACTCAAACTCAATCTCAAACCCAAATCCAAACCCAAACCCAAACCCAAACCCAAACCAAGACCTTATCCAAGCACACCCTATATTTAGGCGCTGACATAACACGTTATTTTTGGACGACGACCTATCAATCCTTATACATTTATCACTACATTTGGGTTTAGGAAATGCAATGCATCACTTAGTATGAGATGTCCCCGCAAATTTATGAGATTGCTTCATGTTATAGGATGTAATTAAATTTTACGTTGATCGTCACCATAATCCTTCTCCTTTATTTGAGTTTGAGAGTAATAGACGAAATTCTCTGTAAAATAACCAAAAGAATAATATATCTTTTGAAAACTTAATATTATACAAGATAGAACCAATCAAAATAAAGTCCTCATAGCTTACCTTTTATTTTTCTTGATTTTTTTTATAACGCTCGAGCGTCCTCAACATCTAGTCTGTAGAGTGTTAGTGTAAAGTATAAATCACGAGAAGTTAAGGCCGTTCTACCCTAGCACACGCAAATAACCAAATCTTAAATTCTCATTCGAACCGTTCTCAGAGCCGTCCAGAATCTCCAGATCATATGAGTACTGTAATAGTCAACAATGTGTATGTACGGAATGCTTTAGTGTAGTTATCCTTAAAAAAAACACGACATATGTAAAATCATGATAGTTGTCAGTTTTAAATCAATTTTAACCGTTAATATTTTAATCCGATAGACGAGGTTAACTTAAGTCTCGTACGCGCAGAACTTATCCTCATTCCGCACTCGAGCAGCAGCGTCCTAACATAGATTTTTATTTTTTATTTTTTATTTTTTTTGAATGATATGCTGACCTATCCTGTATCGCGGATTCGCGGCGCATTAGATCCTACCCAGTTTGATCGAGTGCAACGCGCAGATTAATACTCGGTTTACAACTCCTACCTCGCTCACATATAAATAGAAGAATGTAGGGTTTAAAGGCCGTTTTCTGCCATCTATTTCTCACTCACTTTCTCATCCTCTTCCTCTGTTCAGCTGAAAACCACTACCCTTCTTCCTCTCTTTCACACATAGAAATTTCCCACAGGAGAAAAAAATCTATATCTATAATGATAAATTGATTCTATTTCTTTGGAAGAAAGGGTTTTAGAAAAAAAATTAAAAATGGGAGAAGCTGTTATGGAAAATTCTTTGCATTTGGCGGTAGATTTCTGTGAAGGATTCTTCCGATAAAGATGCTAATTTGGATCCGAGTACGACTTTGTTTCATCGAAGAATCGATTTTCATTTGGCCAGAAAATCTTTTAATGGATTCAGTGATGGAGGAAACTGTGGTGGGTTTAAACTTGAGACACTGAATCCGAGTAATTCTAATTCTGGGTCTAAATCGGAGCTCCATAAAGCTTGGGCTGGATCCGGAAAGGGTTTGGATGAGAATAATAATAGTGGGTTGGATCCTGAACTTAGCTTCAAGATTACTTTCAGGAGAATTGTAAGTGTTTCTCTTTATGTATAATCTCTCTGTTTTCATTGAAGATAGTTTTTTGTGCTGTTTTATTCAGAAAATATAGATAATTTTTGGGTTTACCTTGTTTTTCGATTGAATACTCCGTACATCTCATAATATAAGTCGTTTCTGTCATGTAACGAAAATTAAGAATGCGAAAAAGAAAGTTTCTTTTTACTCAAAATATCATTATTAATCTTTTAAATTGGTATACATGTCCTGTTGTTAGAGTAATATTGATATTTTAACTAATAAAGTACCTTACGTTTTTGCTTCTTTAATTTTCGCTATATGTACTAAACTAATTGTATTGTGGAATTGAGGGACCACTTTGTAATTTGAGGTTGTAGTAGAGAAAATGCGGGGGAAACAGTTTATTTCGTTCTTCATTGCGTAGACGGAACCTGGAATTTCAAGTTGGGAGGTGGCCATTCTAATGACATCTCTGCAAATTTTGATATTTATAAGATAAAAAGGCAGCATTTTTATGATTTTGGGAGCGGCCTCTTGCCCCGCCTCCCCTTCATTCTGTCTATGGTTCTTCCGCTGCCACCAACATATGTCCTAAATGTTTACAATTTCAGCATTATCTTAACAAAATTTTCTTTGTTTCATGGAGTTAATAGCTGTTTTTAACAATCAACTATTTTTTATTAGTGATTTTTAACAGTTAGAGTGGTTTCCATCCAATTATGTACAGTGAATGTGAGTGAATTAACCAGAAACCACTGTCATTTGTAGTGGCAGTGTACTACATAACAAATAAAGTGGTTTCCCGTCTAATTATGTACAGTGTGTGAGAGTGAATTAGCTGGAAACCACTGTCATTTGTGGTGGCGCAGTGTATATTTAGGAAGTCGAAAATAGTTGAGGAATACAAAAAGGCAAAAACAAAAATAAGTGTTGCAAATCGCCAAACGAAAATAGTTGAGTGTTAAAAAATAGCCATCAACTCTTGTTTCACGGTATTCAAACTTTTTATATGCGCACTTAAGATTGTTTTTTGGGATACCTTTAAAGCCCCCAAGAAAAAAGAACACATATTGCAGAAGTTTAATTCTAAGCTTTCATCTTTACAGGGAGCTGGACTGCAAAATCTTGGAAATACTTGTTTTCTTAATTCAGTATTACAGTGTTTGACTTACACCGAGCCATTGGCAGCTTATTTACAAAGTGGGAGACACAAAAATTCTTGTGAGTCTTCCTATTTCCTTTTACCTACATATGTTAGAATTGCTTTGCTATAGATTTGTTGATATAATAGCTCGTATTGAGTACACCGATGGGATTTCCTTTGCTGTTTAGTATATGCTTTAGTTTCTATTACCAGAAGAATGTTCAAAGTTTAATGAAGACTGATACTTGTGCCTAATCTCTTGTGAAACCTAAAGGGAGGGAGAAATCATTGCTATGAAATTAATCATTGATTGAATATGTTCTAAGGAGTATGATGGTCTGACTAACCTCCTATGAGGTGTTAGGAAGGGAAAACTATTGAAACTGTGTAAGAGGACATGGGACAGATATGTTTTTTCTATTGTAAAGGGTAAATCCAAGCTGCTTTATCATATCACTAGTCCCATTCATGGAGGATTGAGAAAAAGCTCGAGGATTAAAAAAATTTTCTATAACAGTGATCTATAACTTTAGTAGTTTTTATTCATCCTCTTGTTTTTGTAGAAAGTGTATTAATTTAATGGATAACAGTTGGTATGATGTCTTAATAATCTCGATACACTTTACCTAAATTTCTAAGGTCTTCAATTCGAGGATCGGTAACAAAGAAAGTATAAAGGGGAGAATGCATTTTTGTCGTGAAAAGAACTGTACTTTTGACGTTCTAGTATTCTTTATGTTTGTGAGAAGAATCTATTGAATGTGAAATCAACTTGATAAAAGTTTTCACCTAGATATGGAACAAATCTTCAAAATGAAAATTTGACAAGAAATCCAACCTACATAACACATGTTTTTGTATGCTATTGCCTTAATCCTTTGATTGGTACATGGCGTAAGTGTCACAAAGGCTTAATGAATGGCGACATCTGTTCTTCCCAGTGATCTGAATGTTCTATGGCTCACTCTTTGGCACCAGAAAATTGCTTCTAACAGTATACTCTGTTCTTCCCAGTAATCTGAATGTTCTATGGCTCACTCTTTTGCACCATAACAATGTTTTTAACGGTATACATATATGGGACTCTCAATAAACATAAGGGATTGATTACAGAAATTAATCTGCTTACTGTGAAATTTAAGCTGCTTTGGTATTCTTACATGAACACACATACACAATCATATTTCTGGTTTGATAGCCTCAATATGTTGTGCTGGTTGCTAATTTTTGCTCTGATTATTGTTCATGAAGGTCGCACAGCTGGGTTTTGTGCTCTATGTGCCATTCAAAAACATGTGAGTCGAGCTCTCGAGTCAACTGGAAGAATATTGGCTCCAAAAGATCTTGTATCAAATTTGAGATGTATCCTATACTTTTTGTGATTGGTTTCTCTGATTTCGTATGGAATATGTATGTGTTTCGGAACCGGATTTTTGCTACATGTCTTGACTTGTTTTCTTGTGTTCTATCCTTCTGCCATCATTCTTTCCTTGGGGCAAAAGGGACGCAAGTTTTCAAATTTATTTTAATTTTTTTATTATCATGGAAGCAAACCCTTTTCATTTATTATGTTTTTGAATGGATTGTAATATACCTTTTGTCCTTTAGATGCTTGAGTTTTGAATCCTTGACAATAACGTAGGCATATCCCGGAATTTTAGAAGTGCCAGACAGGAGGATGCTCATGAGTACATGGTGAATTTGTTAGAATCAATGCATAAATGCTGCTTACCGTCAGGCATTCCAAGTGAATCACCTAGTGCATATGACAAAAGTTTGGTCCATAAGATTTTTGGGGGCCGTCTTCGGAGCCAGGTGACAACTGCTCTTTGCTCTCTTAGTCAAAGGAGTACTGATATTGTGTATTTGGGAATTACTTGATAAAAAAATGATATGAAGAATTGGTTTAGGCTGTACACTTGACAGCATCGAAACCTTGAATCATTTGGAACATAGTCTATTATTCGATAATAAGTCTAGCTGCTATATTTTCTGTTAAGCCTTAATTTTTTTTTTGATGAAGTGTTGAGCCTTATTTAACTTGTTTAATGATATATCCTTTTCTATTTTTAGGTCAAATGCATGCAATGCTCATTCCGCTCCAATACATTTGATCCATTCTTAGATTTGAGTCTAGAAATTGCAAGGGCTGATTCATTAAATAAGGCGCTAGCTCATTTCACTGCCGCAGAGCAGCTAGATGGAGGGGCGAGACAGTATCAGTGTCAGCAATGTAGGCAGAAAGTGAAGGCTCTTAAACAGCTCACAGTCCATAAGGCACCCTCATGTCCTTGCCATTCACTTGAAGCGTTTTGGTTCACATACAGGGCAGAAGATTGATAAAAAAGTAGAGTTTGGCCCTACATTGGATTTGAAACCTTTTGTAACTGGGGCGTATGTAAGTACAAGATGTTTTACAACGTCTAGGTTCCATGAACATTTCATGGTCTTTAGGCTTACTTTATCTGCTTGGCTTTTATCTTCCTGTACTTTAGTCTTGGATTGTCCTTAGACTATGTGGATTGAACAACTTCCTGCTTTTTACATGCTTGGGACCCTTCAAAAAATTACAGGTTGAAGTATGCATGCTTTTGTATTTCATTTTAGAGTTATCTGTTCTTTCTATATTTTCAGTTTTCAAAATTCAGATTGCAGTACCAATGTTTTTGGAAGCCTGATTTTTGTTTGAAGCATGAAATGCATGCTCATTATTCTTTTTCAGTCTTATTCCCCTCCTTTTATAAATACTTGTTCTTATTTACCTTATTTATGCAGGATGGAGATTTAAAGTACACTCTCTATGGTGTGTTGGTTCATTATGGTTGGAGCACTCATTCTGGTCATTACTACTGCTTTGTTCGTACATCAAGTGGCATGTGGTACACCCTGGATGACAATAAGGTAATTTAGAAATGTTAATGGAGTTGATCATGGACATTGTTCTGTTTTTTTGCTTTTTTTTTACCTGTTGAAAAATGGGACTTATTTTGCTGTCTTAGAATCTATTCTCTGGACATATTATTTTGATGCTTTGCCAATAAGATCTGTATTGGGATTTATACTGTAGTTATATTCTTGATTTCAGATCTCCTTGGAAATACATTCGCAGATTTTGAGTCTATGCATGCATAGAGAATTGGCTTTTCTGTTAGCGTACTGATTCATGTTCTCATGAAAATAACAGGTTTACCAAGTAAGTGAACGGAAGGTATTGGAGCAGAAGGCATACATGTTGTTCTATGTCCGAGATCGAAGAAATTCTGTCACTAAGAATACGGTTGACATCGTACAAAAGGAGGGCATTGTCATGAATTCCTTGGGAGCGAAAGGATATAATAATCTTAATAATGGATTGAAAGAAACTATTCAAAACGGATATTTAGGGCAGAAGTTAAATGACTCGATTTCTGCCGCTATAGCTCAGAAAGATTCAGTTAAATCACAGTTACCAGGAAAAAGCCAAATGCAAATAGACCGTGGCAAAAAAGTTAATGGCCCAGTTGTTGCTGAGTGCTCATCATTAAAGAAAGATCATCCAACAGAAAATTCATCGAAAGTGCCACAAGTTGACTCACCAAAGGGGTATCCCATTTCAAATATAACAGGTGGTGATGGATTAGCTCATCCACCATCATCTTTCAAGGAATCTAATGGCTCGGTTAGTCTTGTCAATCCTCTTGGTAAGGATGGGAGTTCACAGAGTAATCCAACTGTACCTGTTGTACAACATGAAAGCAATGAGCAGCATAATTCTTCTTCAAAAAAGGAAAGTGATTCTGCAGTCATACAAACCACATGTAATGGGAATGGGACTGGGACTATCCCTGTTGTACAACATGAAAGCAATGGCCAGAAGAATTCTTCTTTGAAACAAGAAAGTTATTCTGCAGTCATACATACCACTTGTAATGGGAACCAGACTTCTGGGGAAGATCTGAACATCACTGTTGATAAATCCTCTGAAAGCATTGTTCCCTACAGATCTTTTGGAGAAGCATCTGTGCTGGCCAAGAATGAAACTGGAAAGGTAATTGATACTGCTAGTCTTAGGATGAGGAATACTTGATTTCTTCTCTTTTTGCACCAACTCCTGTTGGAGTTATAAGTTTAGCATCTCCCCCTTTTAGAGTTTGAGGAATGAACTTAGATAAAGGTTCAATTTCTTGAAGTTTGGTTCTCCGTCATGTTTCTAACATGATAATAAGGGCCTATTGGCAGATAGGAGGAAATGAAGTTTCCGTACAAAGTCATCATAGAAAGACTGTTGTTTTGTTTCTAGATCTCCTCTAGGGTTACATAACTTCTATTGGCCTAGTTCACGCTCATTCTCCTTTGGATTAAAATGAACTAATTTTTGTTTGTTATGTAGGATGGAGGATTGCCTTGTAGTGCT
Source organism: Vinca minor (assembly GCA_026122235.1). Lineage (NCBI taxonomy): Eukaryota > Viridiplantae > Streptophyta > Magnoliopsida > Gentianales > Apocynaceae > Vinca > Vinca minor. The sequence goes on from JAOCZM010000291.1 coordinate 4,846,352, forward strand.
ACTCCAGCTGATTCAGCTGCTCAAAATGTCGATATTGAAGAAGAGTATGTACAAGCAGACTTGGTCTGCAAAAGAGTTCCAGATAGAAAACTCCATGTTGTAAAAAGGTCTTTCAAGGGTCAGGTCACCAGAATGCAACTTAGCTCAAACATCATTTTCGGTGCAGCCTTTGGACGAAAAAAGAAGAAATACAGGAGTAGTAAACGGCATTCCTCTGGAAAGCAGGATAGAAATTCTCCCCTTTCAGATCTCGGGCCATCAACTTCCGAGACTCCAAAGACTGTTTCGAATGATTTCTCAGGTTACTCAGAAATCAAGGTTAACTCCTTTTCAAATGAGGAAAAGAAATGTGCCTTGAATGTTGCAGGCAATGGTAATATGGTTGGGGTTGATCAAGAGTTGAGAAACCGGGTTTCTCAAGATAACGCTGTTCTATCAAATGATAAACAGTCAGAAAGAACCACTTCTATTCTAAAGCCTCCCAGTTCTGGTGAATCTAGATTCTCAAATTACAACGGCAAAAATCATATGGAGAATGGTCTCATGAGCATACTCACTAGAGGTTTAGAGGAGACAACGGGTGAGTAGTTCATATGCCAGACTGTCTCTGGCTGACTAAGATTGGAGCTATAAAATAGTACTCAACTTGCACTTTCACTGATCATTTTTTTCATGGTTCCTTTTACTTTGTTTGCAGTTGCGCGATGGGATTCTATTGAACATCAATCCAAATTTGTAGATTCTCGAAGTACAGAGTCTGTTAACATTGGTTATGTCGGGGACGACTGGTGAGTTCTAGATGATATTTTTATATTTATTTCTTCTAATGGTAACAAGGCATGCTTTTACCCATCGTATATAACACACTAATACATGTTCCCAATAAGTAGTCTATTATTAGCCGATTGTAGAAGGACTAGGTCATCATTTAGAAAATTATACTGAACAAGCATTAGCTTCTAAAATCACGTTTCCCTTCATCTTTTGTGATCAAGTGGTTTCCTTAAGAGTACAGTAGTTTCCTCAACATGTATACACAAATAAATTACTGATGCATTTTAGTATGCGAAAACGACCACATCACAGCTTGCTTACGTTTCAATTTTCTTAAATTTAAGCTGACGATTTCATTTCTCTTTAAGTTTTGCATAATTTTGAACTGCTGAACTTCCATATTTCATGCATCATGTTCCTTTAACCTTGCAAAATCTTGGACCTGCCGTCTTATCTTCAACTCCTGTTTTTCTGTATTTCATTCTCAAGTGTACTTTCTCTTTATCCTTGTTTGAACTTTGAACTAAAGGTGGACTTGCAGCTTTATGCTGGTGATTTTTAGTATTGGCTACAATCATGCATTTTTCTCGGCAAGCTCTCTTTCCTGCTCTTGGATGTTTATATTCCTTCTTGAGTTGATATTGTGTTACCTGTTAGAACAAAGCAGTTTTGTCTTCTCCTGTCCGTATGCATTTTTTATACAATTATTCCTATTTGCATTTTTGCATGAATAAAGTTTTGCATGTTACTTCTTCAGGGACGAGGAATATGACCGTGGAAAGAGGAAGAAGATTAGGAACAAGGAGATCACATTCGGCGGACCTAATCCGTTCCAAGAAGTTGCAATAAAGAAAGCTAAATTAAAGAAACAAAAGCTGGATCGCTCTAGCTCTGTAAATCAACCATTCAGGATATGATTGAACATCCATCTGGTATGAAATCTAGTATTATTCATTGAAAATGCATTCATGTATTCCGGTTATCATTTCAAGGCTGCACTTGTAGCTTGCTGGAGAATGAATCTTTGCTCTCCGGATTTTCTCAAGTAATTAATTAATTGTAAGCAGGGATTTGTATGCGGGAAAAAGTATGTAGTTGGGGGAGTGAGTTTGAGCACCAAGTGAATTTTATTTTTCGTATTTTTAGCGGACGAATGTATTGTATCTGGAGAAAACCTAGAATAATTGTGATTATGGTGGTGGGGGATTGAGATGCTGTGGTTGAAGCAGACCTCTCTCCAGCAAAGTTTTGTTTATTTATTGATTCTAATTATTGTATGCTTTGTTGCCTGGCAACTGAATTCTCATTCATAATGTCATTTCACTGGACTTTGTGGATGCTGAGGTTTCATGTAGTCAAATTTTTTTCGTTTCTTTCTCTGCCGTGCATATCACTGGGTTTTTTGCTAGCATATATATATATATATATATATATATATATATATATATATATATATATATGATATATATATACAGGAAAAATTCTGATACTGACATGTACATAGTCAGATTTGCCACATCCCTCGCAGTAAATGAAGAGAGAGAATGAAATGAGTTGACATGCATCAAATCAACCGCGATTGGCTCAGATGTGATCTGATCCCATATCGAAGTTGTTCATATATAGATTTATTTTTAGCGTCTCCCTTATAATTATAGATTTATTTTTATCTTTCTTCTAGAAGAGAATTTAATTATCGATTAACAAAAATGAAAATCAATATGCCTGTCTAACACTAGTATTCTTCTTGGTACGTAACACTCGTAATAGTATACACACATAATTTGTCGATTCTGGATTTTCTAATATATTTTTTAACACTCTCAAGTATAATACTAATGATACTATCACACGTGGAATATTGTGATTATCGCAGGCCTATAAATTCATTTTGGAGCAATGATGTTACACCACTTGGAAAAATGTGCCTTAGTTTTCTCATTTTTAATGGCAGAAAGTCATATAAGCAGTAAACTTTTTGAAGGTATTATAAGCGTAAAATAACTGTTCAATTGGTGAATTGAAACACACTTTAATGTCTGTTTGAAGACTGTGATCGGATTAACTGCTTAAAAACAAAAGTGCTAATTCGGTAAATTCGCTCTTTAAAAGAGGTCGAGGGATTGATCCTCAATCACGTATGGAGTTGTTATTTTGACCAACACTTTACTCATTTATGGGCCGACTTGGTGCGAGCATAGATTAGTCTGGTATGATCTCCAAAGATCGAAGATAAAAAAGAAAGATTAACTCATCAAAGGATGATTTATTTCTCAAAAATTAAAAAATAAACTAAAGTTAGTTGATGTATTACTTCGGCAGTTTCACTATTTACAAGAGCTTAGAGGATTGATCCTTATTCACGTATGAAACAGTCACTTTAATAAATATTTGACTTTTTCGTTAACCGATTAATCTATTCCAACGCGAACATGGATGAATCTAATACGACTTTTTAAAAATTGAAATTTATAAGAACTCCTCGTATTAGGACCAAAAATAAAAAATTGGACGGCTGAAAATTAGAATCTGGTTGGCATCCAAGCCCCTCGTTGCAAAACAAAAGCACCTGATGAGAGTCAAACAGCAGTACGAAACACACATGGATGGTGACTCATCATCAGAGACATAATTCTCTCGGATAAACGCATAAATAATTTGATGCGAACATTTTGTCGGACTCATATGGGAGAGCATAAAATATATACTCCCTCCTATTTCAAATAAGTTGTTTATGTATTTGGATATCATTCTTATAACAATATTTAATACTATCTCCATTCCTAAATATAAAATTTTCATTAAATATTGTAAAAATTAAAATATTTCTGTAATCAAAATAATAATATTATTCTCTTAAATATAATTAGTAATATATAAGCCTTATAATATGAACAAATATTGGATTTAGGATTTTGTTGTAAAAAAAAAGGGTAAGGATTATTAATTTTGGCTCCAAAGTTGGAAGAAGAAATGAATTGAGTTATGATTGAAGATAGAGGTTGAAGAAGACATTAAGAATCTCGTTGGATAATTTTGCCCATGTTTTTCGCATGTGCGAGTTGCATATGTGCAACGCCGTCTCCTCTCGCCGGATTCTCTCATTTTTGGGTACTTTTAGCATCCTGTAAATAGTTGGGGACATTTATAGCACACAAAATACTTAAGGATTAACACTTACTTTTTAAACATACCCGAGGGGTATAAATGACTATTAATTCATTTAGGAATGGAGGGAATATAAATTATCGACTCCAGGTTTATCAGTAAACTCTATAATACACCAATAATATTATTTTATGTGTATTAATACTATTAACACAAATGCATCTAAATCTAATTTGGTTTGTTTTAAAATGCTTGTCTTAATTCTATATAGATGGTTTATTTATTACTTAATTTCCAACTTTTACTCTTGTACCCAATAAACTATTAAATGCTTTTATTGCTCAAAAATCATTATCTGCCCAATCAATCAATCATCTAAATCACCAATCATTTTTTAATAAGAGCATTTTTTATAATTATGTATTGAATTTATCAAAAACCTTAATTCTCACATAATATGTAATGACATTCATGTTGAAACAAAGGGGGGTATTTATAGGCGATAGAGTTAGACAAAATGTCATGTAAAATAAATAGAAATTTCCTAGGGGAATAAAATGAAATTGAAGGCCCCATTCAATTTTTGAGATTTTTCTCTTCAAATTGTACACCAATTAATATAATTCATTAAATTTTCAATAAATATGGTATGGTTGAAAAATGATAGGAAACAAACTTAACTTTTGACAATATATGTATAAAGTGTCGTCTCTTAGAATAATATTAAAACATATGAATTGGAGACTGGCCTACATTTTGGCAAAAAAAAAATGTACAAAGTGGTTGCTCACTTAACATCATTGAAACAGTAATCATCTATAACATCACGTTTACTACGTAATTATGCCTCAAATCAAAACCAACATGTAGGAGTATGATAAAAAGAATAACCCTGGACTATTTTAATTTATAAGCACCTTATCATATTTTTTAATTAAGCATTCAAATTCAGAGTATTTATGTGTGCACTAATAGGGGTGGAAATGAGTTGAGTCGGCTCATGAGTAGCTCACGATTCGATTCGATATTCGACTCAACGAGCTCAGCTCATAAGCTAAATGAGCGATACATGAGCCCAGATTTTTGGCTCATCTAAAATATGAGTCGAGCTTGAGATTAAGTAGAGTTCAACTCATTTGTCTCATGAAAGTGACTAATATATATATATATATATATATATATATATATAAAACATGGAGTGGACTGTAAAAAATGAAGTAACCCATAAAAGTTTTCATATGACAAAACTCTAGTTACGCATAACATTTTATAACATTAAGTATCTTTGTAAAAAAATTGAAGTAAGCACATAAAAAAGCCCACACATGACATCTTACGAAAGTCAAGGCAAAACAAATAACCAAAACCCTACAAAATTTTGGAGTATTGATATATTATAATTAGTAGAGACATATTAAACTTCTATTATATGTTATTGTGCTAAGAAAATCTCTTGATTTATTTTGTATTGGTTTGATATTAAACTCATATTATAAATCATCGTTTTAATTGTAGGTAAATGAGTTGAAATACTGCTCAGTGAAATTCTTGAGATGCTACGTGAAAGTCATCTGATGAGTTGAAATTGAATGAGAAAATTAGCTCAGCATCAAATATGAAATTGTGTATGGTGAAAGTGAAAATTAGTGTGAGTTGAGCTGAAAATTTAGCAATTTTCACATCTCAACTCATTCATTTCCACCCCTATGCACTAATCTCTTCAAATTGTATAATAAAAAAAATGGAAAATATCAAAATTGTGAGTTCTTTAAAAAATTGTTCTCTTTCTTCTTTTCAGCAAGTCTCGACTTTTGAGTCATCCTTTTCCCCACTTTACCTTTTCCCCATATCTCCCTCCCTCCCTCTCTCTATCTACTCACACTTCTATGTGTGCTGTGTAATCAAGCCATGGACGATGATAATCACAGTAAAAGAGAACTGGAATTTGAGGAAGAAGTAGAAGAAGAAGCTTTGTCATAATCATCAAAATTCAAATTCTGAAGATTTTGGCGACGAATTTGTTGGAAATGATGACTGTGATGAACAGTCGAGAAAAAAAGTTGAGGGTAACAGTTCAATTCCACCTAAAACCCTAGCTTCTGAAGCTTCTAGTGATCTTCACTGTAGTTTTGGTAATGTATTTTTTACAAAATTGTGTCTTTATTGCCTGATTAATTGAATTTATAAGCAAGAATTAGCTATCTTTTGTGGGACTTTTTTCATGTTAAAAGGAAGAATCTTTTTTGTTATATTTCATGTTTTCTCTGAATCCTATGTAACACTTCCTAATTATTGTATTATTCATGTTAGGGGGTTTAATCTTGTAGAATTTAGAATTTATCTTAGTTTATTGTAGAATATATGAATGAAATTTTTTCATAATTCCGTATTTGTTTGAAGGGATTGTTACTCAGAAAAGGTAATTAAGATTTGTGAAGAATGATTTATTAATGTGGACATATCATGTATGCCAACTTAAAAACGAGTATGATTATGCTAAAGGGGTGACAAGTTTAGTTCCTAATGATGCAGAGGTGCCGGTGGAATATGAATTGCAATCATTTGATGCAGAGCAAAACAAGGTTAGTGAAAAGATACCTCTGGACTGGATCCCCCCCTCCTCCTCCTTTTATGGTTAAATGTTTCTTCTTTTGATGATCTTGCTTTTGTAATTTATTAGCTAGTTCTTAGAAGTATCGTTCTTGTGCTTGCGCCGGATGGTACTGGTTAAATCCTTGTATCATGATACTGATTACTGGTGAGGATCTGATAGTAAAAGATAGTGATTTAGTTCTATTCAACAGAGTAGAATCTACCATTTCATATATTTCTTGATTTTATGCAGTTTTTTTGTATGGTAAAATGCATTCAGGTATTTGAAGTCCAATTGACTTCAGAAATACTACCTCCATTCCTAAATATAAGACTTCCATTACATATCGCGAAAATTAAGTAAGCATAAATTAAGATGTTTTTGTAATCAAAATATCAATATTACTTTTTTAAATAGAATTAGTGATATACAAGTATTATTTAAGAGAGTAATATTGGTATTTTGATTACGAAAACATCATAATTTTTGCTTCCTTAATTTTCGCAACATGTAATGAAAGTCTTATATTTAGGAATGGAGGGAGTACTTGTTTTTTTTTTTTTTTTTTTTATAAAAAAAAAAACTGTTGCCTGAATGATTAGCTTACTGAAAGAAAGTTTTGACCAACACGTTCCCTAAAGTTTCTTTCTTTTTTAATGTTTAGTAGCATATTAGGTAATAGAGATGTTGCTGAGGAGAAATTAATACATAGGTGGAACTGGATAATTGATTTAGTTTGTCTAGGAGCTTCTAGATGACGATGTATACATATGATGAAATTTTAAGAAGTTGAACTGGCAGGCTGCATACCATTTTTAGTTGTGTTTTTCTGTTGCTAAGATAATAAAGTCTAAGTAAAACTTCACATGAAATGAGAAAGAAATGATGCTCCAGTAAAAAAGTTTCATTACTAGCGAAAAATTGTTGGATATGGTACCGGTATTTATCTTGCTCCACCTGTGGTTTTAGGATCAACTTGGGATGCCCGAACAAGTAGATAGGAAACATACTGCAGATCAAGCTTATCCAGCACTGAGAAAGCACAAGCAAAAATCATCTGATGGTCCATTTTCTGTTATGCAATTAATTTCTTCCACCCAGAGTCCAAGTCTACCAGAACAAGGACTGTCCCCAGCAGAGAACAGAAACCGTTCTAGTGTGCCTGAATTGCCGAAGCAGAGCCCAAACCAGTTGGATGTAGTGCCTGCACAGAAGACGCCTTTCCGTGATGGATACAACTGGCGGAAGTATGGACAAAAGCAGGTCAAGAGTCCTCGAGGCTCACGAAGCTATTATAGATGCACATACTCTGAATGTTCTGCTAAGAAGATCGAGTGTTCTGATCACTCAAATCGTGTCATAGAGATCGTTTATAGAAATCATCACAATCATGATCCTCCTGAAAAATCAAATTTGCATAGGGGACACAGGGTTGCACTATCAATTGTGCCTGTTAATGGGAGTGACTCTTCAGCTCATCCTGTTGGTACTCTGAATGATTCTGCTCCATCGACCTCTTCAAAAGACCCTGAAATAGAAGCACCGCCTTTAATGGAATGCATAGAGCAGGATTCCAGTGGTTCTGAGGAGAATCCTGAAATTGATGTTAAGCAGGAGGAGCCTCTTGATGAACCTGAACCAAGCAAAAAGGTAAGCATCTGGATTATATATCCTATTGTTTCTTATATATCACAACAACAACAACAACCAAACCTTAATCCCAAAAGATTGGGGTCGGCTACATGAACCAAATAAAGAATTACGTAAGGTCATCCACATAGATGCATTCTCTCCATTTCTTTCAATCCCAAACACAACTCTCATCTAGTTCTAGCAAATTCATATCTCCTTTTATCACTTCCATCCAAGTTTTCCTCGGTCTCCCTCTACCTCTTACGCTCTCAATATTACATAATCCTTCAGTTCTCCTAACTGGGGCATCATTTGGCCTTCTTTTAATTTAGTGTGCCCAAACCAACACAAACATTTCTCTCTCATCTTGTTTCTTATATATCATTCTTCTTTATTCGTAACTAATATGTTAACACATACTTAATTGATATCTTCTTCCCTTTTTGGCTATTAGATTGAAGAAAAGTGTTTCAAACTGTTCAGAATCGCCTCCGAAACCTGGAAAAGATCATAAAATTGTTGTCTATGCTGCGGGTGATGTGGGAATCTCAGGAGATGGCTACAGGTGGCGCAAGTATGGCCAAAAAATGGTCAAGGGAAATCCTCATCCAAGGTTTGGGTTTCAAAAGTTTCTTAATTCATTTCTTTCAATAATCTTTCGAGTGATACTCATTGCTCAGAGACATTCTCGCTCTACCATATCTGAATTTTGCTTCCTGAATATGAGTCCCCGTCCTCATTGATTTTCAGGAACTACTACAGATGCACATCACCTGGATGTCCAGTTCGAAAGCACATTGAGATGGCGAAAGATAATAGCGATTCTGTCATAATAACATATAAAGGTAGACACGACCATGGCATGCCCGTGCCAAAGAGACATCACGGCCCACCTAGTGCGCCTCTCATTGCTGCCACTTCTCCTGCTTCAGTGAATGCTTTGCAAGTTACCAAATCTGAAACGTCTCTTGATCAAGTTTCCGCTCCCCAGTGGTCAGCGGACAAAGAAGGCGAATTAACCGGAAAGCCATTACAAGTTGGAGGAGAGAAGGCCAAGGAATCCGCAGAGCTCTAGCGAGCATTGGCTTGAAATCAAGCCTCGCTGAAAATCCGGTCCAGTCTGAGTGAGATGGGATAATGAGAAGGCTAGAAGGAATAATAATTATGGTAAAAAGAAAAGATCCATTTCTCAACCTAATGATTTATTCTACCAAATTTTATTTTTTTAAAGTTATCTCTGTATGTTATTTTGGATGAAATGAATATGATTGGGGTAAATCAATAGATGGAGCTTTGGCTTTTATCAAATTCCTTTCAACTTTGATATAAACTCTTGCCAGCAAGGAGTCAAATCTGCCATTTTAGATGATAATAGTTCAACAGTCGAATATTTGATTTAAAACCATAGATCAAGATTGTATCAGTATAATGCTAATACAAACTTTTTTTAAACAAGTACTATACACAACCAACTATTCTGCTAACTTCTAATCTATGCATTTGAACCCAATTAACTTATGATCGCGCTTCCAACCAAGATTTTGTAGGCTATTCTGATGAAATGCTCAATTCATCGCTTGATCTACAAAGTTATGATTCTGCAACTTCGTCCACTTTCCTCTCAGGAGAATTATCCGCGGTGGTTGCTGCCTCTTTTACTTCGGAGGCAGTTGCACATTCCCGGAATCTGAAGCAACTAACAAGATGATCGTTCGTTATACCAGCAGCCTGCATGAACAAGTAGACAACGGTTGGTCCCACACCCCTAAAACCTCTTCTAAGTAGATCTTTGCTTATGACATCGGCTTTTGGGGTCTTCACGGGGACCTGGCGAGGATATCTGAATCTGCTCGTTAATGGTTTGCAGTTCACGAAACTCCAGATATACTAGTGAAATGACCTGAATTCATCAACAATCTGAGATTCAAAAAACCATATAAAAGTTAGTTGGACTAGACCAAGACTTGAGAGCTAATGCATCTTTAGTAAAATACCTTGGAAATTTGACGCGCATTTTCAATGATGGCTCGCAGCCTAAGTTCTGATAATAATAATGAGCTTGCAGTGCTTCCAGGAGCTAATATTTTCTTTTCATTCAACTTTGCAACAACAACAGGATCAAAATCTGCAAATACTTCCCTGAATAAAGAAAAATTCCATAATAAGAAGAATAAATCCAAGATCGTGTAACGAAGAACAGACAATACTAGACACATAACTACGAGAAAAACAGGCCAAAAGATATGGGGTTTATACTGCTGAATTAGAAAGACCATTCATGAAATAAGAGAATAACACGACGTACCTAAATATGTGCCTTTTGCTGAGAATAGATGGCCAAGTTAATTCAGACAAAGCTCCACAAAGGACTAGAAGCTCGAATAATTTCCTGCAATTTTTTGTGGAGATATTCAACCAGCTAAGAAATTTCCATATAATGTTTTTTCATGTTAAAATAACTGCAAAGACGATCTCATTTGCTTACATGTCTTCGTGTTCTGGAACACCCCATTCTTCATCGTGAAATGTTGCGTATGATTGATCTGGTTTAAGCACAAATTTGATGATCAATAATGGCTTGAGCCTTATACAATAGTCATTGCTTATTAGCTACTCTCACAAGGCTAATGCTTTGATAAATTTGGAAGCCACCATAAAGAACAACTAGCTAATTATCAGAAAAATTCGACACAGGACCTAAATATTCAGGAAATTCCAAAATCCATGCCAATTCAATGACGAATGTAACGAAATATTGATAAGAATGAACATTCATTTTCATTTGTTAGACTCACCAGAAGTAGGAGTCACCCAGGCACATCTTTTTTTGGACAGTAAGCCATCAGATGACGATTCTGAAACACCATTTGAACTGATTATCTTTGCCTTGGATGCCAATTGCTTTCTCCTATTAGCCGTAAGACTTGTTCTGTAAATCCTACCAGTCGAAGCCCTACTGTGAAATGAATCTGTCGATGCATCAGAAGAACACGAAGCACTGAGTGACAAATTCGAGTGCAACAACGAATCCTGTCTTCGTAATATCAAAGGGAAGTTTGTAGAATGCAATGGAGGAGAAGTTGGAGACGAAAGTTCATTTCTGTCTTCCATCTCCTTAACTTCCTCAAAAGACTCCTCCGTCTTTCCCAAAGACTTGTATGCAGATTTCCTCAATCCTACCGACCTTTGTACCTTGTTTCCAGCAACTCCAAGAACTGGTCTGGGCTCAGAATTCCCTACATTCATAGACTTTATCCTTGGAGCCCCTGACATTGTCTAAGATGCCCCTTGTGCTTTTTCAGCAACCTTAAAACCTTCGAATTTCGACCAATTACAGACGCAAAATCCTCTGCCACAACCACATTGGAAGCTCAAATAAGTATATTTCAGGTCTTCAGCTCCAAAGATCCCAACTTTTTTTATGCTCAAGAATTCTAAAAGAACCAATAATTATACCACGTTGCAGTCTAGGCTTTCTACAAATCTGTCAAAATCTCCTAAAACCCACCAGATAACAACCCTTGATTAGCTGAATTTAAACCTCAAACACCCACATTTGAATATCTGAAACCCCAACCAAAACCTCAAGAAACCCAAAAAAAAGTTGATGCAAAAGTACCAGATTTACCCAGACCCACTTGGGTTAACTCAAACCCTTAAAGTCAATAGGTGCAAGTACTACTCCAACCCATAATTTTTCTTGCTTCAAAATTCAAACTTTTTCATAACCCATTTCTTAGAACTTCAAGAAAAACCCCACATTCCCTTATTCCAGCAGACAAAAACATCATCAACTTTTTTACCATACCTAGATTTACATACACATTTTTTTTTTCTTTCTGAATAAGCATATAATATCTAACTTAATAAATACTACATTTACATATACACATATAAGCATATAATATCTAACTTAATAAATACTACTACTAATAATAACTATAGTTAGAAGACAGCTGTGAATGGGTAGTTTTATAGTGAGCCAAGAAAGGTATTAGAATAATAATGATGGAGCATTGGAGCCTTGAAAGAGAGATTTCCACTGTGCATTTTTCTTCTCTCTATGAAACTGAGACATTGTCTTTTCAGAGCTTCATTTGTTTATTAAAACAAAAAAGCTGACTATTTTCTTGGATATTCCTACAAAATGATAGTAATGATCATATCAGACAGATATTTTTTCTTTCTCATTTCTTGTAAATATTAACTGAGATTGGAAAGAAAATGGGAGAAGAAAATTTGAAGATGATGTAAAGAGAGAAAGAAAGATCGAGAGGAAACACAGAGTATAAAGAACATTTTTAATAGATCAAGTTATTCATATTTATTAATATTAGTAACATTATTTGAACCACATTATTCATATAAAAAAAATCGAGTAAAAAATAGTTATGGGAATGAACTCACACTATCTAGCATAGTTAGCCCATCTATACTAACCCCTCCTACTCTTATAGATAGAGTTACGATGTATATTTTTTAGAGAAAATAAGACAGAATCCATTAAGACAGTTCCATTATATCATTTTTTTGTTGTTGTTAAATACAGAAATATATAAAAGAAAAAACAAATCCATTGCCCGTAGGGTGAAGGATAAAGTTATTACAATTAGGCCTATCTATCAATATCTATTGTCCACATCCTGTCACTATAAAGTTAACAAAATGATGAATATGGATAGAGATATCATAAATAGTTCTAGCAAAAGAAATCCCACGGGCATCCCATCCACTAAATGGCTAATAAAAGGGGGTAAATAGTGAAAAATAACAAGATCAGAGGATGAAGAGAGTCTTCAGCTTTGGCGAGATCATCGGCACAAGCGTTGGCCTCCCTGTAAATGTGTGAGATCCTAGTCTCCGGAAGTCGCATGAGTAATGCTCTGCAATCGAAAATAAGATAAGATAGAGGGTGAGTAAAACATCCGCATGTTGAATAAGTTGAATCACCACTTTAGCATCCATTTCTATATCTAGTTTATGGGAATAGATACTAATAGCAAGGTTGAGTCCATCTTTAAGAGCCCGTAACTCAGCTACATTGTTCGATATTCCTGTAGAAATCTATTATCCAGTCACCATTGTTGTTTCTAATTAGGACCCCCCACAACTCATGTTGGGGATTACCACAGAGTATCCATCAGTATTAAGCTTCAACCAGTCATTTTGAGGCATGGTCCATAAAATCAAGATTTGTTTAGTTCTCTTAGCAATCCTGATACTTACACCCAAAGCATAGTATTTCGTGGCTTTAGTTCCATTATATCCTTAAGTTTTCCGATAACCCCCATCTAATCTTTACAAAAAAAAAGATTTTAAATCTTTTAGTATGTTTTACAGTACACTCGTCACTCTCTACGACACTAATACTCTATTGTTATACATTTAATAACATTATCGGCTTCTAGTGGATTTATAAATTTGGACTCAATCATCATATGTTATTGTATTCTCTCCATTTCTAAATATAAGACTATTTAGATAAATTTAAAAAAAATTAAAGAACTTGTTATTTTCACCGAAAGTTTCAATATTACCTCTCTCTCACAAAAGAAATGTCGAATGAATAAATTATTGACAACTAACCATTAGAGCTTTTTCATTAGATTAGCCGTCATTTGATGATAATACAACTATAATACAATTATAAATAGATTAGCCGCCATTAGATCTTCATCTTCATCTCTTTCATTGGTGGCTTCAACTTCTTATTCATATTCTTAGTCATCTGCATCATCGGTTTTTACGAGGTTTCGATATACACCTCTTTGGGCTTTTGCGATTTCAGTTGCTCCTTTGTGTTCTAGCTGAAGAGTTAAGCGGCGTATGGCTCATTCCATTGCTAAGGCCACTCTTGGCCTTACTGAAGCTAATCAAATTGATCCCCCAAAGGTTTGATTTTTTTGTTTATTTTTCAGTTATAAATTCGCTGTTCTTTTCCGATTTACTTGAGTTAATCTATTGTTTACCTGATTTACTCCTCAATTGGTTACTTGTCTACTAATCTATTACTACCTCCCTTTCTTAATACAAGATTGTCCATGTAGCAGTAATAGATGTTTTTTTAAATAGAATATCAATATTATTCTCTTATATAGAATTACTGAAGGTCTTATATTAAGGAATGGAGGGAGTAACATTGATTTTGTATTTCTAATATTTTTGTTAGGAAAATGATTAACTCTAGGGTGTCAATTGAGCTCATAATATTAAGTCTAGACTTAGACTCACCAAAAAATTGTTTGGATCCAAATTTTACTATGTTGGATCTGGATCTTTTCACTTAAGGTCCAGATCCAACTATGTTGGGTCTAGTTGAGTCTGAATCTATCTTATAAACATTAGTATATTAAAACAATTTTAAATATGGGTGTGCAAACATTAGTGTGTATATAACAATTTTAAATATTATATATGGGTGTACTTGGATAAGGTTTTGGTTTTGGTTTCTAAATTTTGACGAGAGAAGCTCAAATTTTGGCATCTAAAATTGGCGGAAGAAATTCAAATTCAAATTTTTTTAGGCCAAAATTTGAGCTTCTCCCGCCAAAATTTAGAAACTCAAACCCAAACCCAAACTAAAACCTTGTCCAAGCACACCATATATATATACATATATATATATATATATATATATATATATATATATATATATATATATATGATGTCATTGTTGTTTCCTTATATTGTGAGATTAAATTGTTTGTAGAAAATTTTGCAATGTGAAAGTGTATATATATTTACGATGGCAGTGTACTTTTCTTATAGTGCGGTATTCATATCTACCCAAGGTCCCCACGAAAGGATCTTCAGTCAAATATTATTTTCTATTTTTTCTCTCATTTTCTGTTTCGCCAATAAAAACTTGTACAATATCAATTTATTTTTAAAAAAATTTAGGTGAAATAATTTCGGTATTCGATATTTGGTTTCCATATAATTTCGAAATAATTTCGGTATTTGGTATTTAGTTTTCATATAATTTTTATTCAATTTAGTTTTCATAAAATATTATAAAAGCGAATCGAATATTAAAATTTTGTTTCGGAAAACCGAACTATATATCAAATACTGTGATACCCGGGGCTTTTGCTTACGTGTTAGTGACGTGTAATTAATTTTTCATAACTAGTTAGATTGACTTGAATTTATTTTTTTGCTACGTTATACGATTTCGTGTTTATTTAATTCTAAACCATATTAGTTTTATATTTTGTGTACATTTTGTCGAGGGAATTTTCGCTCGCGTATCGTAATCGGGGGAGGTAATTGTAAATCACGTAAATTATTAATTTAAATAGACATGGGGGATTGGAATTAGAATTAATTAGAAATTTTATTTGGATTAGAAAAGTTAACATAATATGTAAAATAAAAGAAACAAGTGAACGTGGGGCTTGAGGTATGGGGTCGTGCAACAAGGCAAATCGTGGGTGATTGTGAATAGTGCGTAGCAGACAAGAAAGGGATGCGTGGAGTTGAGGGAGAATTTAAAATAAAATAAAATAAATAAGTGTATATAAAGAGCTTTGCTCTCAGGCGCAAGTGGAGGAGCAACAGTAGGCAAGCTTTGGATATCTGGGATATCTTGCCCAGCAACCATTGAAAAGAAAAAGAATGTTGGGCGGACACAGTGAACCGCAAGGCAGCGTGCCTTGGTGTTGTGAGTTCGTAATTTTCGGAGAACTTTGAGAGGTCATCGAGGGAGCGTTACCTGTCCGTTTTTAGCCTATTATATACGGATTCGAAGGCGCTCGAGTTAGCTTCGAGTGAGCGGAGACGGGACATCATTACGAGTCCCGAGCAGAGAGTTATAGCTCTGCGAGTAAGACGGGCAGTGTTGTTTCAGATTTTCTGTTATTTTGTTGTCTTCGTAAGATGTAGGGACCCTTACGTTATTTTTTTTCTAGCATTAATTACTGCACAGTAAAAGCGAACAAACTATTCAATTTATGAAATAGTTGCACGAATTGTGTTTATTGCTTTCGATATTGTATAAACTGTTTTGGGCATGATTTAAATTCATTATAATCTGATTCGTTAATTGATTACTGCGTTCTTCTTATTGCTTTATGTAAATTGTCATAATTATCTGATAATTGTGAAATTTGGATTAATTGGGCCTATATTGAACTTGCATAAATGTTACCGCTTTGGTCGTCATATTTGGGAGTCATTGATTTTAGTCCTTCTTGGTTTTGGTCGACCGAGTTGTCGCCTTCTATTTGAGCTCTTGTCTAGGAACCATTGATTAGCAGAATTCATTCGAGTATCGAGTCGTGTAAGAAGATCCTTGTGATCTAAGTGGACAGTGAAACATCCTGGGCCTTAACCCGATGAGGAGATCATTGAGACTGTAACGGTTTTGTGGAGTCCCTGGTGAGGGATGATGAAGCAATACATAAAATGGATTCTTAAACCTTGGACCCTTAGTTCAGGGGGGTCATACTGAACCCACGTGTTGAAACATCTTGGGTCGTCCTAGTTTGGACTATAACTGGGACCGTTACGGTCATTGTTGATTAATAAGTGAATAGACAATTGAGCTCGAATTGCGGGATTTAATGTCATAGCGGTAGTGATGTTTCTAGTGTCTAAACGATGTAGTGATGTTTCTAGTGTCTAAACGATGTAGTGATGGAGTGTATTGTGTTGGTAAAGCGTGGTGCTTTGCATACACTCGATTGTGAAAACGTTTAGATGCGAAGAATGTGTCTATTTAGCTTACTTGTTGTTTCAACTTGTTTTATTTGTGTTTTTGTCTTACTTGATACTTGGTTGTAGATACCGTGCGGGGTATTCCTTGTGTATTTACAGTGTTGTGTCGGTGTTAGTGTATAGTGTTTATTGTTGTTTCGTAAAGGGTGTTTTTGGGAATATGCCTTAGTGTCAATTATGTTTTATATAACTGTTTTAGGTCCCTACTGAGCACCGGAGCTCAGTCCATCCGCTTTTACTGTGCAGATGATTTAGGATACGAGCAACACTAGGAGGATGATGGCATCTGGGATGGGGATTATGAAGAGTGATTCATAACCGGTTTCAATTTAAGAATTTAGTTTATTTCATTATTAGTTTCGTTAAACAATTTCATTTGTAATAATTAGTTTTCGCTGTTGAACTCTTATTTCAGATTATTTCATAATTGAATTTCTTTCTAGTAACTCTGTTTGTCGGCATTGGTGTTTCATTAACCAATTAGACACTACCATGTCATCGACCCTGGTTACGGGGTGTGACAAATGCACACCCCTATATAAAATAATACAATATTTTTCTCCAAATATATGCCAAAAAAATCATATTTGAACAAAGAGCATAAAACAAGTCTAACGTGAGCCCATTCACCAAAAAAAGGTCTTATGTGAGCCCAGTTTTTTTTTTTTTTGGGTAGGATTAGCCCATTTTTTTTTTAGAGAGTGGATGGCAGGAGGGGCCAATATGGATCTCTTGTGGGTTTGTTGGATCTCTTGAGTCTATTGAGTTCAATATGAATCTTATTAGATTCATATTATTGTTTTTTATTTTGTGTTGGGCCCAAATCTATATAGGGCTTGATCCAAACGATATTATCTTATATCTGATTTGAGTCTTTAGATCCCATTGACAGCCCTAATTAACTCCTCAAAAATACCGGGTACAAACCCTAAATTCCCAAATTGAGCATGTCAAATGACTATCATAACCTTTTGAGATTTTTTAAGATTAAATTAAATTTTCATTTATTTTTAAATGGTCTACTCTACCTATACCTATACTATCTATTCTACTACATCATTCAATATCAAAAAAATATTTATCACTCTCTTCTTCCAATTTCAATCTTTGCAAATTATAAATGAGTTGCCCGTATTTTTTTTCTTGCAACTCCGATGAACAGTACAGCTTTGGTGAACAGTGTTTTTTTTTTGTTGCAAAAAAACTTTAGCTTTTACAAAATTTCGTTGCAAATATATTGGGTTTTTGCCTACTTCAATTTTTTTAAAAAAATAATTATAATATGTGACCTTGAGTAATTCACTCTCAGCCTCTAAGTTTTAGGCCATTTGTGTTGAACAGTAACTCCATTTGTCTTGAAGAAGACGATGAACAGTGACGCCACTTGGCTTGAATTTGTG
Organism: Vinca minor; assembly: GCA_026122235.1. Lineage (NCBI taxonomy): Eukaryota > Viridiplantae > Streptophyta > Magnoliopsida > Gentianales > Apocynaceae > Vinca > Vinca minor. Next base: position 4,864,577 of record JAOCZM010000291.1, read on the forward strand.
TTGAAGGGGACATTTGGACTTTTGAGTTGTTAGATCCAGTGCGAAATATTAATTGTTCTGCACCAGGCGAAACCATTACGGACCATCGGATATAAAATCTAATGGCTGAGATCATTTGGTTTAACACATTCTTTGTAATATTTATTGAGACCCAAATGATATCAGATGTCAAATTTTTTATCCGACGATCTCTAAATGATTTGAATGATTTATACTATTAATGAACTTAGATAATATATATTAGAAAAAATTAATTAATAGAATAAGTCATTCAAATCTTACTTACACTAATTCTAATTCTAATTTTATATTAATAAGTAATCTAATAATTATTATAATATTTAGATTCGTTCTTCCTTTAACATGTGTTATATGTTAACAAGTAATTGAATCTACATAATGTTTAATTAACTATAGGAATGACTATGTTTTACTTCGTGTTCTAACAAACACTAAGCTACATAATGTTATAGTATTGATAATCATTGTTATGGTGTTGTGATTCGTTCTTCATTTCCCAAAGGTTATATATTAACCAGTAATCTAATCATAATAGGTGTTTAAGTAACTCTACAATACTTAGTAAATTGAGGATCATTGTTTTTATTGCATATTTTCGTTTTCCATTTTAACAGGTGTTTTATGTCATTGTATTATAACAAACACAAACACAAACACAAATTCTAATTATATATTAACGAGTAATCTAATCATTGGTATAATATTTAGTGTTATTAATTTCATACCACATAATATTTTACACTAAGTTTTCTAACAAACAATTTTTTTTTTAATTTGGCTACAAAATAAAAATTTTGGGGTAAATTTGTAAATTTAAAAAATATACCTCAGAAGAAATGGTTTAATTTATAAATTATAAAAATTGTTGCCGGGGTCAATTTGTTAAAAAATAAATAAAATTGGGATCAAAATAATATTTTATAGGGACTCTAAGGTAAGCAATTTACAACCCAAGAGGGACTTAGGGTAAGCAGTTAACAAAAAGATATAGGGATTTTACGTGCAATTGGTTAATAAATATGTATTGAAATTGTGATAGTGACATTTGGGTGAAAGAAGAAACAAAAATGATGGAAAATGTCAATCCTGCTACAGTGCGTAACACCAAATATTTCGCACCGTGCAAAATATTTAGTGGCCATTGGATCAAGAAATTGACGGCAAACATCATTGAGTCTCAATATTTATCGTGAAAAAGTGTAAAACCAAATGATTTCAGCCGTCCGATTCTTGATCTGATAGCCATAAAATATTTCGCACGGTGCAAAATATTTGATTTTCCGTGCTGTAACCAGATTTGAAAATGTAGTTTAGAATAATTAATGCACTTGCTTTTTCGGAGAGAACATAACTTTTGTTTGAAAAAGTTATCTAAAAGTATTAAATATGTATGGAGTAGACTCCTTAATAGACTAGATTTTTCATTTTTTTTTTAAAACAAATTGATAGCCAAACCATCCGCCATTGTTGTAAGGACCCCTCAGCTCATTTGTAAATACAATTTACTCGGCTTCAAAGAAAAAGAATTACTTAGCAAAAAAGAAAAAGAAAAAGAATTACACATGCTGCAATTATTAGATGCATGTGAAACCTAAGACCAAAAAACTACCAAAAACTTGACACTAGTATCATTTATATTAAGTCTTTAACGAAGTAGTGATACCATTTTTTGGGTTATTTTTCCGATCACCTTTCTTACTCATCCTTGTCTGACATATTTGACCCCATTTTTTATAGTTTTGAACAGTAATTTCCGGCCACTACTGAAATAAACACTAAGTTGTTCATGGTAAAACAAAGATAAAGCATTCTTCTCCTTTAAGAGAAACACACAAACCGGTATGAATAGTAAAATCCGACCAAGTTTTAACAATGCTATTGAAATGAACATTTTTTAATCATGCTATTGAAACTGAGAGAAATCATTACTTTCATGAACTGAAAAATAATGCTAGTGAAATTAGTAGTATGTTGTTCATATTGAACCTGAGAGAAATTGTTGTTCCAAAAACTGAAAAATTTGAAAAGTGATGAACAGAAATTTCCAACCACCTTTAAAAAATGCGTCGGAATTGAACAGTATTTTGTTCATTGTGAAGTTTGCAGATGAAGAACAAATGCTTTTGAAGATGTTCATATTTTTTTTTTTAGTCAATTAATTTGAGGAGCCTAGCATTGTCCTTTTTGTTATTTGTTTAAATTTTAGTTGGTCAATTTTGGATTTACAGTTAACTCTTTGACCTTATTGTTTCTTTGCATTTTTTCTGAAGTTAAAATATGTGAAGACATAGGGATCAGATAGCCCAGTAGAAAAGGCTATCCAACACTGGCCAGAGGACTGGTGTTCGATTCCTTTACCCCTTCCCCCCCACCCCAAAAAAAATAAAAATAAAAAATAAAAAAAAATATGTGAAGACATATAGAATGTATATGATGGATTAGATATTAAAGGATATATTATTGATAAATGAAATGCTGAAATTGTTATATCTTGTGGGAATTTTTGATAGATTTCTTTTGCGGCTAAAGAAATCGATTTAGTGGAATGGAAAGGAGACATACTTGCTGTAGCTGTTACAGAAAAAGACAAGGCAAAAGATGACAACTCAAAGTTCCAACATGCATTGTTGCAGAAGTTAGATTCGAAGTTAGGTGGTTTGTTGTCTGAAGCTGCTAAAGAAGAGGATTTCACGGGGAAATCTGGGCAGTCCACACTTTTAAGACTTCCTGGGCTTGGAACTAAGAGGGTTGGTTTAGTTGGAATTGGATCAGTGGCTTCGCCTGCTGCTGCTTTTCGCAGTCTTGGTGAGGCTGTTGCTGCAGCAGCTAAGTCTGCTCAAGCGAGTAATGTTGCTATTGTACTTGCTTCTTCTGAAGGGCTTTCCGCTGATCTGAAGCTTACAACTGCTTCAGCTATTGCATCAGGAACCGTGATAGGGACTTATGAAGATAGTAGGTTCAAGTCAGAATCCAAGAAACATACTCTTAAATCTGTGGATATTATTGGTCTTGGAGTTGGTCCTGAGATCGAAAAGAAATTGAAGCAAGCAGAGTTTATTTCTTCAGCAGTAATTTTTGGTAAAAATCTTGTAAATGCGCCTGCCAACGTACTCACCCCTGGTTCGTAATATTTTCTCATCTCCCCTTTACATTCTTTACTTATTTAAGTGCAATAATTTAATTGATTATTCATGAAACTTGGGTTGTTATGTGGCTTTGCCTTCCGTTAGGAACTAGTTTTTGTTTATTTTTGCTTGTTTTTTTTAAAAGATGAGAAACCCTTTCTTTGCTATTAATTTGACTCTTTTTCCTCAGTTGTGCTTGCTGAAGAAGCCAGAAGGATTGCTTCAACGTATAGCGATGTTTTTACAGCAACAATCTTGAATGAAGAACAGTGCAAAGAATTGAAAATGGGTTCCTATCTTGGTGTTGCTGCTGCTTCTGCAAATCCTCCTCAATTTATACATTTATGTTACAAGCCCCCTGGTGGGTCAGCCAAAACCAAACTGGGTTTAGTTGGAAAGGGATTGACTTTTGACAGGTAACAATCATGTTGATCCTGAGAAATACTGGGTTTTATCAGACCATAACTGCAATATTACATATATATTTCCAGTTTCATATGTCTGTTGATTGATAACCTTCTTCCATTTTTATTCTCTCAGTGGTGGCTACAACATTAAAATAGGACCAGAATGCTCAATTGAGCTCATGAAATTTGATATGGGAGGCTCTGCAGCTGTATTGGGTGCAGCAAAGGCTCTTGGTCAAATAAAGCCTGTCGGAGTGGAGGTTGGTCACCATTCACCTTTCTTAATGTACCGATCTTTGGTTAAGTGATGTAATCTGGTTACAGTATAAATTTTAACACCTTTATTCTCCCAGCTTTCTCTGGGCTCAAATATCGACTTTATTTTTGCTCTGCTGCATGAACTAATAGATAATGATATGTCTTTTAGGTTCATTTCGTAGTTGCTGCTTGTGAAAATATGATAAGTGGAACCGGCATGAGGCCTGGAGATATTGTCACAGCTTCAAATGGGAAGACAATTGAGGTAATGCCTTCATTTCCTCTTAATCAGCTAAAGTACCATAACTTCTCTTGTACCCTGGTTTTCCGGTAGAAGTTGCATAATTTCCGATATTGTTTACTCTTTCGATTATGGATAAGTTTGTTCAGTGTATTATTTACCTCAACTAAAATTCCAGATAATGTTTGGCATTTAGTTTCTATTTACTGACAGTTTGAAATATGACAATGTTGTGTTTAGAGACTGGCACTGTCAGTAACTTGACATTTCATTTCTACTTTGTAGTCTTCAGGCCAACACCTTGGAAGACGCTGATTAATATCTTTCCTGTTATTTTCTGTCAATTTTCACATCAGGTCAATAATACTGATGCTGAGGGGAGACTTACGTTGGCAGATGCTTTGGTATATACTTGCAACCAAGGTGTAGAAAAGGTATCATTCCTACCTAATGAGCTTATAGATATCTATATTTAAAGAAACCTTCGTCTCGTACAGTCTCCAGTCTCTCATGGCTTCTAGAGGAAGAATTGTTTTTAAGTACATATCCTTTTTGGAATCTTAGGTTTTTAGCTTGGCTCCATTGTTCTTAACCAGGAACCTTGTGCTCTAGGTCTTCTCATTATATCATTTTAAATAAATTGAAAGCATAGGCACCCAAGGGGTTCCTTAATATGCTTGAAAGTCCATTTTGATTGGTTGTGTCCTAACAATGAACTCCAAAATCATGCAGATTATTGATCTTGCCACACTAACTGGGGCTTGCCGTGTCGCTCTTGGGCCCTCAATTGGAGGTATGTGTATTGGTTATATTTGGAATATTATCATGCGATGACATGCATCTCGATTGCAAAGTATTCCTTACCACGAGGAGTATTCTAAAGACAGCAAGATCAACAAGCACAGAAGCATAACCAAAGAGTATAAAAAAGGCAAAAAAGCAATTTGTTGTACTTACTTGGTAACTCATTCAGAAATTAAATATCGAGTTTCCTTTGATTATTTTGAATAGTTTGACAGAGTTTCTGGCTACGGTTTGCTTAATTCTTTCATGGAATAGTGAGGAAAACCTCGATCTTCTGAGTGTAAGTTTGATGAATTTCAAAAATTCAATACAGGTGTTTTCACACCCAGTGATGAGCTAGCTAAGGAGGTATTCTCAGCTTCAGAAACTGCCGGAGAAAAACTTTGGAGGATGCCTTTGGAGGAAAGCTACTGGGAATCCATGAAATCAGGAGTAGCAGATATGGTTAATACTGGTAGTCGTCAAGGTGGTGCCATAACTGCAGCTCTTTTCCTGAAACAGGTACAGAATGTCTTAAGAATTTATTTGATTAGCTCAGACTTCTACCCCCAACCTACGCGTTTAAGACATTGTTTGTGTTGACAATCAATATATTTAGCTTAGTTCCCTAAGTTTTTTACTGATCTAGCTTTTGAGAAGCACTTTTTATGTCGATTGAAATAATAGATATGCTCGAGTTGTTTTTTGGGGGATAGCCTGTCACCCTGGAAGGGAAGGAAAATTGGGGTAGGTTAGACAAAAGTTTTGATGGAGAATGAACTGAGAGTTCAAGATACAGTTACTTTACGAGAGCATAAAACAATATAATCTTATCTTTGCTCAAGACTTCTCGCTATTCAAACTCGTAAGCAAGAAAGTTTGCTTCCTCGCGAGGGTCACTATTATGACAGTGAAAATATTCAATTATCCTGATCAATATCTCATTGCTCCAGACATACGTCATTACTCGAGTTTGACTGAACCTTCACATATCGGATTAAGAAAAAAGGAATTCCACGATACCAGGAAACCAACAGGATATGCTGCCACTTTATGTTATTTCTTGAATTATAATACTACTAGTTTATTGGTAGAATGATATCCAAGAATACGTCAATCTTTTTTGCAGTTTGTCAGTGAGAAAGTTCAGTGGATGCATATCGACATTGCTGGGCCTGTCTGGAACGTTGAGAAGAAAGCTGCAACAGGATTTGCAATTCCGACGCTTGTAGAATGGGTGCTGAAACAGTCTTCTTAAACAGGTGGGCTGCTTAGGGGAGACATGTTATAGAAGCAAATGAAGCAGAGAGTGAGAAGTCTTTATGGTTTGCTTTTGATACTTGGAATGTTTTTAGCTTTACGAACAACATGAGTTTTTTCCGTAGAACTGAAATGAAACTTCATGCCTGAACAGGGTCGGTCCTGACATTTCGGGGGCCCTGTGCGAAAACAAAAAATGGGGCCTTTCGTATGAACATTAACATTTTCAACTTGTTACAAATTTTTAAAATAAATGAAATATGACATTATAAAACTACAAAATATACTTTCTTTGAGTATTGGTGGAGGTAAAATCGTCAATAATAGTTGGACTATTGGAGTAATGGATATGGATGGCTACATGGTAACTTGGATATTTGGGGCCCCCTCTGTGCGGTTGCACCATCTCCACCAACGTGCGGGCCGGCCCTGTGCCTGAAACAAGGTTCTGATGCTCCCTCTCCAATGAATGAAATTATATATGCTTCTTGACAAGAAATGACATTACATATTTTTTATTTTATTTTTTTTAATTTTTTTTTTCTATTACAATTATTTATTGGACCTCACCAGAGGAGGAGCCCATGTAGGGCGGATAAAAGCCCGGTTGAGCGGGTGCCCCATGGGGGGAGTAGTAAAAGCCCGGCTGAGCGGGTGCCGTAGAAGCCCGTTGAGCGGGTGCCCCCATGAGGGGAGTAGTAGAAGCCCGGGTGTCGTAGAAGCCCGTTGAGCGGAGTAGTAGTAGAAGCCCGGCTGAGCGGATGCCCCATGAGAGGAGTAATAGAAGCCCGGCTGAGCGGATGCCCCATGAGAGGAGTAATAGAAGCCCGGCTAGCGGGTGCCCCATGAAGGGGAGTATAAGACCCACACAAGGGAACCCAGAGAAATTGCAATTAAATCATTCTCCTTGTGTGAGGGGTATCGAACCCACAACCTTGACCTCAAGGTTGTGGGTAGGTAGGAACCTTTGATAAATGACATTACATATTTGTTGACGAAAGATCAATCGAAAAAAGAAATATTTGTTTCGGATTGAACATGCATTGTTTGGATACATTATGAACTACATTAACGATTTTCTTGATGTTCTTTTACAATACATTTAAACTATTTTTAAGGGTAAAACATACATCAGTACCCTATACTATCATTTAAAATCTGCGCGGTGATGCTTCTTATGCACGCCAAAATGTGAGCCACAAAAATGTTTGTTTTGACCTACAAATAGAAGAAAACTGACGATCATGGAAGTCAAATTCGTACAATCCTACGAGTTTTAAGGGGTCTTTCAAGTTAGATCCTTAGTAGAATTGATAATTCGATAGGATCGGTGTAAATTCGTAGAATCTGACTCAGGAACGTAAGATCGGTACGATTTTACGAGTCACTCAAAACTAAAGTGTTTATTATTTTATTTTTTTGCTTAAACACTTTATATTTTTTTATTTTTTATTACCATTTCTTATACTCAGAACTGATACTTGACGATGTATACAAATTTATATATCTCAGGAGATATTTGAATCTTAATTAAAAATAGAAACTACGTATATTTTACCAATTAAATTAACTCTGGTTGACTTTTTTGCTGAATACTTAGTCATTAAAAATGAAATTTCGCCATTTGAATCATGTTTCAGCAACAGATAAATTTTTTCTTTCAAATTATATCTCGCTTCTTGTTATTGCTAGATTATTTTTTTAATTAATTAATTAATTTTTATTAATATTATTATTTTGGCTAGACTGGGAACACTAGTTTCAATTGGTATATTGGTATTTGGTGATTGACTGTTTCAATTCTCACATTTTCTTTGAAAAATTTAGTTGTTTCACAATAATCTCAGCTAATTTTACAGCATCTTTGTACAGTGCCTTTATTTAATTTTGTTAACTTCAAATTAAATTTAATAAACATGTTTAAATTTAGTACATTATATTTGTACTTTTATCTTTATAATTAATAAACATGCTAATAACTTGAAGCCCGAAAGGGCGTTGCCCCCCGAGGGGGAGAGAGCGGAGAGTACCCTAGAAAGGCCGATTAAAGCACGCCCCATGCCTGGGGAGGGTATTGCCTCACCAGAGGAGGAGGAGGACGCCTCAGCAGAGGAGGAGATTATTGCCCCAATAAAGGAGAGATACGGGAATCGAACACGGGACCCGTGTCCGGGTAGCTTTACCACTTGGGCTACCCGATTCCCATACATGCTAATAACTTGAATGATTTGCTTTGAGTATTTTATTATCTTTTTTTCTTTAAGACACTTTAAATTTGTGATTGAAATATTTTTTCAAGAGTACATATATATTTTCAAATAATTTTTTAAATTAAGTATGATCTACAATCCGAGTTACGATCCTACGATACTCATATGCCCTTCCGATCCTATGTAAGATCGCGAGTTTGACTGCCCTGATGGCGATGCAAAAAGCTTTCTTCTCCCTTTCAGCTCATTTTGGGGGTTTTATATCTCTTTAGGCAGAAGCAAGGTGAATAATATTCATCTAAAAAATTGCTTTTGTGGTCGCTGCTCGGCCGTATATTGTCTTTAAAATGAAGATAAGTTATTTCTAAAACAAGATAAAAATATTCGACCTGAAGATACATAGTAATAATGTATACACATATATTAATAAATATGAACCTATGATTTCGTAGTAAAAAATAAATATTTGTATTCAATTATTACTTCCTTCAAAATTTAAAATTTACTTATACTCTGAATTTACTTACTATTTTACATTTTACTCTTTAATTTATTAGAGTAAATTGCTCCACCTAGTAGTATGAGACTAAAAATACAAGGAAAATATATATACTCCTTTTGTTTGATATAACTTCTTTCCATATTCCATAAAAAATATATAACTATTGTATAAAACTAAATAATGAAATTTTTCATTAATTGTTACCATGGTAATCCCATGATTTATAAGAAGAAAGGTGGGAGGGTGACAATGAAGGTGTTACGAAGAAAATTATATATTTTCTTTTGTTTATAACATTTGAGATGAGACGTGAGTTATTTTATACTATCTATGGGAGTTTTATTTTTTCTTGTTTTTGGATTATGTAATGTCCTCAACTCACCCCTTTTAATATATGAGTGATTAGAGGTTGAACTAGAGCTATTCCACTTCTCTTTTAAATTTTTTTTATTCATCGCTGAAGTGGTATTGTGAAGCTTACTTTCGCATGTAGAGAGAGTCAAGTGAATTTCTATAAGAAAAGATGAGACTAGACTTATTGGTTCAGTTTCATCTCTAAATTTTCTTTAATATAAGAGTTATTCGTCAATAATCTTTATTCACTTAAAAAAAAAATCTTTATTCAAAAAGAAAAAAAAAGTTTTACAAGAGAATTTAAAAAAAATCTAAGCTGCCTAGTTTAGTGGAGTTCGTCTTCACTTTCCATTCGTTGGTTTAAAGTTGACGTCCAAATTTTCAAAGAAATAAATAAATAAATAAATAAATATATATATATATATATATATAGTCCCATTGCGGCGGTACAGTAATTTGTCATCTTTGCCATTTTTCATCGGTTTCAGACTGTTTCGCTGTTTTAATGTCTCCTATTACAGTTGTTTTAGCTCCAACTTTGTACGAGTATAATTGGATAGAGTCTGATTTTGAATTTATTTTGATTTGAAACTCAAAGTGATGTTCGAACAGTCATTGAATTTAGTCTGAAAATGAAAAAATAAAACATTAAATCATCTAAAACTTTATTTCAGTTTGATACTTGTTTGAGAATGAAACAAACTCAAAATCAGAATCTCAGATTGAGAATCTAAACAGACTCGATATAGAATATATATTTGGATATAACTCATTCCCTAAAAAAGTATCTTAAGAGTGGAGGATTACCCAATCCTTATAAAGAACAAATTTAATCACTAACTAGTCGATATGAAATTCTCAACGCTCTATAATTAACTATTTTTTTCCAACTTTTACCAGTTTCCCAAACCAGGCTGTATCAACAACATTAAAAAAAAAAACCTCTTTCTGTACACACTTGAAAGATCCGAGTTCTTGAAAATCAAGCAAGAAAATTCTTCAAGTGGGCTGCTTTCTTTTCATAAACCATGTAAAGAATAAACAAGGAGAAGATAGAGTGGGGGAAAATGAGTGTGTCTCTATCAATAATGACATTTAATCTACTTGAAGATCAAGCTGCTGAAGATAGTCCATATTCATGGGAGAAAAGGAAAGATATTTGTATTAGTGTCATCACTAGTTATTCCCCGATGATTCTCTGTACTCAACAGGGTATAAAGTTTGTTTCTTTAACTTCAAATGGATCTTTAATTCTTGATCTGTAGCTATGGTGTTTGTTAAAATGCTTCATCCGGGTTTTCTCTTTATTTCAATTTTGGAAGAGGGTTTTTATTGATTCTTAATAGTTGTGAGGAATTCTAATGTGAAACCAGTAACTAACCAAGATTGATTCTTTCTCTATTTAGTTTATTGGTTGGGGTTGGAGTTGGGTTTTACAAACTGTTCTGTTTCATTCCTTCTTTTTAGGTATCAATTCACAGTTGGAGTATCTTCAGCAATGCTTGCCAGGTGAAATTGCTTGCAATTCATTTTGAATTTGATTTTAATTTTTTCTTTCTGCTCCATAACCCAATGGTATGCAAGGATCGAGGATGTTGAGATGGTTAACCAGAGTGGGATATAGACAGACAGAGAGGAAGAAAACTATAAATTTGCATGTGTAGTGCTGAAAATGCGAATGTTCAAAGTGATAGAGCTTACCTCTAAAAGAAAAAAAGATTAATTGTGTAGCTCTCTAGGTGAAGGGGGTTAAGGCTATTAACTGGAAACCATGTGTAACAAATGGTAGCAATTCAATTTGCAAGCACTTTTGTTATTAGACCATTTTTTTAGTTGAGGCACATATATGCCAAATGCAGGATATCAAACTTTGTAAATAGCAGAGTCTGGACTTAGAGTTGAACAGAAATGCAGTCCCGGGACAGTGATTGTGCTAGACTATGTTGTTCGTAGGATTGGTTATTTGCATGGTATGAACCTCTTGAAGCCGAATGGTGCAGTTTTATAAGCAACCACATTCGTCTCTAGGGGACATATAATCCGTTCTCTAGCTAGCTTGCTCTTCCATCTAATGTACACTTTGTAGTTAATAGGATAATTCGAAGAGCTACACCACAATACTTATTTTTTTAAGAAAAAAATGAAGAAGAACTACACCACTAATTGCTAAAGTCCATCATTGTATTACAAAGTACACATAATTTGTATCTGCTTCAATATTATAAATTTGATGTACATGTGCTCGCAGAACCTTATGATCATCCAATCATTTATTTTTGTAACAGGTTTATTCGAGTGGAATGTTAATCAGTTTTAGAAAAGAGGCAATAGAACTAATTAGCGAAAGTCCGAAGGATGACATCAGTGTTCCACCATGATACACAACCATTCTACATGTATTGAATATCAATATCCAAAGACACGAATTAGGCATTTTCGAATCATATTTATGTTACTTTTGAGTATAAATAAACTAGGCTACAGTTGGTTGTTGGTAGATTGTGCACTTTGACCTTGTCATTCTTAATACGGCCGGATTAGTGTTTTGTGTAAAAGAATCTCATGGAGAATACAAATAATGCATGATTGTTTGCTTTTTGTTTTTGCTTCGTTTTGGGATGTCATTTTGTTAAGTTGATTATACATCACACAATAATTGAATTTTGATCGAAATGTTGAAAATGGAAGCTTACTAATAATGTTACATTTATTTTATTCTTTAATTGACAAGGTTTCAATCAATTTGGAATTTCAAGGAAAGGATCTGAAGACACTTCGGATCAGTATTGTACCATTCTTTATGATAAGGATAAGGTAAAGTATCTTATGCTAATCAGTGTGAAGAGAGAAAATTGAAAATGAAAAAGGATAATGGTTCATTCATCATTGTTTAACAAACAAACAAGAGAAATTTAGCAAGAGTGTTTTTTTCCTTCCTTCTTTTAGTGAATTCTGTTTTTGAATGAAGGTAGAGCTGCTAGAGGGTGGGACATTTTGGTTGTCAGAATCACCTTCTGTGCCTGGAAGCATGTCCTGGGGTTCTGTAGTTCCATGCATCGCTACATGGGCTATATCCTTTACTTACTTTCTGTCTGCTTTTATTTTTCCCCGTCCTTCAATTTATATATACTAAGGTGGTCCGTGGCTTTGCTTCTTCCTTGACAACAAAATGTGTACACATTCCAACTGAAAGGTGCTGAGCCGCCAGGTTTTTCGTTCCAGATAGTGAACACATGCATGGATGAGTTCAGTCCCCGTGCACGTAGACGAAGTGCTCTGCTGACATGGCAGCATATTGCCTCTTTGCCTCCTAGCTTGCCTGTCATATACTGTGGAGGATTTAACACACAAAAGGAATCAACAACTGGCCGTTTTCTTCTTGGAAGATCAAGGTACTGTTAGTAACCATGTGAATACAATTATGTGGAGTCGACAATTGGATGATTATTATTCTTGAACCTTGCTTATGGAAAAGTTATATATCTCGTGGAAGTCTCGGCTGACAAAAGAACAGAACAAAATATATACGTATTTTGAAAGCAAGAAGCTCTGTAATAGGAAGAGGTGAACTTTTTGAGGATATAGTGTCTGTTCTGTGGATGGAAAAGGAAAACTTGGTGAATGTTGAATATTGATGAATGGGAAAAGAGGATTCTTTTACTTTCACCTGCTGTTAGTTTCTTATGTGGTGTATTCTTCTCTAACAGCATGTATCTCAAAACCTATTTGAGTTTTCCCAGAAGCTAATGACTTCATTTTGAAAGGACTGGAAAAGAATTTCGTCCTGAACTGTTTTGTTTTTGTTTGTCTAAATATGAGACTGGTGACCGAAGTTAAACATTTTGAAATGTGATTTCTAGTAGCAGCTTATGAGCCTGATTTGGAACTTGTAATGGGTTTGCGGCTAATCTAGAATTGCATTTTTATAACCCAGATTTAAGCTGCTGACCATAGTTCAGTCGGCCTGCATGTCTTTTCAGTCAAAGGCCTCTCTATCCTCAATATACCTTCCACAGCTACTCATAGAGGTTAATGTGATAGACTGGCATTTCTGTATATGCGTTTTAGCCGATATCGGTTGGTTTCTTCTTTTCAACTTGTATGGAACATTTTCTGTTCTGGATCCTTTGTCTATTGGACAGCTGATGAAGTATTTGTGTTTCATCTCTACAGAGAACATGGTGTTGTAGGTGATATGAGGGATGCTTGGCCTAATGCTCGAGCAAGGAAAAATGTTTCCCTGATTCGAACTTTTCATGGATTTAAAGGTATTAATTAACTTGTCAGAGCTTTTATACCTTTCTGATATGCGAGAAGTCCCGTAAACTCTTGCTCCTTGTTTCTTTTATTTCTTCAGGTGACAAGCAGGGAGCTCTTGAATTCCTCAAGTTAATCTTCAGAGCTCTATGCTTATGCTGGGATCGCCAAACTCAGGATCTGCACATTGACTGGATTCTTTTCAGAGGTAGATCTCTGATACCAGTCTCGTGTGAAGTGGTGAACGACAACATTGATGGACTTTATCCGTCATCTCACTATCCAATATATACCGAGTTCATGCTCCCTCGTACTGTAAGATTGATTGAAGCACCCACTCAAGATGGAACTTAAATCTCGCTGTTTATTTCACCCCCTCCACATAAGAAGCAAAAAATGATGTAAATGGTTTGGCTCTAACATTCACTTGTGAATTTGAAGTATTTGTTTCTTTTGAACATAAAATGTTTTGTTTTTCCATTAGAAGAAGAGCTTATAGGCATTTCAGTTTTATTGAAAGTGGAAATTTAACAGTGTAGTGGTTTGTGGATTTCTTTTTGTTTTAGTATTTTCTTGCTGTTATGAGAAAGTCTGGATATGAATTCTACCTGGCTAACATAACCTGGGAGTTTACTCACTCTCGTGTAGTCTGTCTGCATGTGGGGCCAACGTGCCGCGGCTTTTGTGATAATGATATAAAGTGCAAACTGTATGGTCTAGCAGTCCGGTTCCGGTGCTGATGGCTATTCGGCCATCACCATGCTGAACCAATGCCATCTCTCGGGTCATTTGATCCGACGGCTGAGATAGCTATTCAACAACACCGTCAGCACTGAAACCAAGATGCTGGTCTAGGATTGAAGTACCCCAATTTATGCATACCTTGAAACTTGACTATCTTTTTCATTTTTTAGCAGATTCTGTACTTGCTTTTTGTTCTACTGATAAACTGGAATTTCCTTTAGTATACAAGGGAAGTTTTAAAGAAATTCGACTCGTACAAAGTTTATTCTTTCAACATTAAAGTTATCATAATCATAGGTTGATGCAATTGGGGTGAGTTTTGAGTGGAATATTATTCCTTGTAATGGGGGCATTTAGTTATCTTTTCTACCTTTAGATTGAAAAGATGGTTAGATTATGGATAGCTTATGCAGTTTGGTATCAATCTCTTGTAGATGCTTTTGGACATGTTGCTTATTGGTCATTTGTGTGCCTTCTAGAATCATTTCCTCTCTCTCTCTCTGCGGATAACAGACCATCACGAGCGTTCCTACAACTCTTTGTCTTGAACTTTGTAGTAAATGTAAATCGCTAGGTGTGCAATGCAGAGGCATGAACTGAAAACCTATATCCTTATGGGACACTGTAATCTTTATTGTGTATTGTATGTCCATTTTTCTAAACTCTGCATTTGACCGAGATATTCTACTGATTATAAATTTTCAACTCTTGCTACTGATAAAGTCTTGTTGGCTTCCGCATTTACTTTTTGAAAACTTCTTTATAACAACTTTTACTTCTCTAATCTAGAAGACAATGACATGATGCTTAAGTTATAAGATTAGTATGCGTAAACCGTAGTTTTTAGTCGTATAATTTTATGACTTTCTTCGACCATATTAGAATAGTTTATTATGGAGTAAAGTGGTTAGAGTTTAGACTATATAGAATTTCAAAATTAATTTCTATTGTCTTCTTGTGACGTAGATGTGGAAATTATATAAACGGCCAACTCTAATAATGTTCAATGGTGGTCCTATTCGGATGTTGATAATATTTATTTCATTATTGTCGTAAATTAATTTTAATTTTTTTTACTTGATTTGATGAATGAGATAGTTATTCATAAATGTTTGACAAAGAACCATGGCTATTTACAAAGTATGATCAAATCAAACAAGATGCAAACCATGATATCATCAAGAATGGGGCAAAATTGCAAAGAAAGAAAAGTTATGTGTCCCAACCAAACATTAGTGCATTACCAGACAAACTTTTCGAGATCTAAACTTCATTAATTACTCCCCCCATATCCCTACAACAACAACAAACAAACCAGCCTTAATCCCAAAAGATTGGGATCGGATACATGAACCAAATAAAGAATTACGTAAGGTCATCCACATGGATGCATTCTCTCCATTTCTTTCGATCCCAAACACAACTCTCATCTAATTCTAGTAAATTCATATCCCCTTTTTATCACTTCCATCCAAGTCTTCCTCGGTCTCCCTCTATCTCTTACGCCCTCAATATTACATAATCCCTCAGTTCTCCTAATTGGGGCATCACTTGGCCTTTTTTTAATGTGCCCAAACCAACGCAAACGGTTCTCTCTCATCTTATCTTCAATAGGTGCTACACCGACCATCTTCTGAATAGTCTCATTCCTCACTCTATCTATTCTCGTGTGCCCACACATCTATCTTAATATACGCATTTCTGCTACATGCATCTTATTCATTTGTGTGCCTTCAAGAATATACGTCATTTGTGTGACAATGGTCTTATATACTTTTGTTTTAGTACATTTTTATAGTACATCATATGTAAATAAGTTGATTGATTTAAAACTCATTAGATGCGAAAGTGATTATAGATATTGTGTTGCATTCTGATATTTTTATTCACCTATTGTCTAATCTTATATGTGACTGCAGGGTAATTTTGGCGAAATTTCAGGAGTATAAGATTACTCACATTTACAGGGAGGCGAACGTTTGCGCGGATTGCCTTGCCAAAGCTGGAGCAAACTTGTCATTCACTGAGTTCATTAATTTTCAATCTTCATCCCCTTTTTTCTTAGCCAATTAGTGTCGAAAATACTCGTAGGATTTATTTTGCGAGATTGGTCTATAATGACTTTACACAATAGTTGTGATGATGTTTTGATTAATATAGCTTGCTCTGTTTTAACTCCAAAAAAAAAATGCAAATAAGGTGATTGATTTAAACTCATAAATTCTCATTAGTTTAATGATACTGCAATAAGCATGGTATATTATCAGTACGTTTGAGTCTTTGACAATGTATTAGAAGATTTAGAGTTATGTATTTTTTTTTATCTTATTGGTCAAAGTGCATTATATGCTTGTAAAAAATTATTATTATTGATTAAGGTATACTCGTCAGACAATTAAAGTAGTCAGAAAAAAACCCAAAATCACAACCAGAAAAATTTAAAAAAAAGACTTGTCATCAACCACCATTTTATTCAGATCCAATCCTCATCCTTGGTCCACTCAATCCAACGGGCACAATCACTCCATCTCACACGTTTATCGAAAGCCTCACTTCTTCCAGATCCTCAGATATCTCCAATCCCCACTACACAGCTCCTTCTTCCCTGTTCTTCCCCTATCCTGCTATTCAATTCACACACCACACACACTGAATCTCTCTACATAGATATACATATAACAGTACTATATATCTGAATCCACAGAAATTGATATATTTTGTGTGTATATCGAATAACTGTGTGGAAAGATCTAGATCTTAGGGTTTGGATAGAGAGTGAGAGGTAGTGGTGAAGATTTTGGATATTTTTGTTGAAAAGGAAGCGAGGAGATGGAGGTCGTGAAGCCTCAACTGATTAATCAATGGATCTCTGTTTCGATCGTTGTGTTCTCTTGTTTATTCGTCGGCGCTCAATGTTTCTATCTCCCTGGTGTTGCTCCGCAGGATTTTTTGAAGGTAATTGTATTGATTTGTGTATTAAATAGGATTATTTGTTTGTTTTAGGTTGAATTTAATGTTAGATCTTGTACATTTTCCGATTGTTGTTTTGTTATATGTGCTTATCATGTGATTCCGTTTGCTGATAGCTTAGTTAGTGGATCTTATTAGGAAAATTACTTTTTCTATTTGAGATCTATGCCGGCTATGGATTTTTCACTGTGAACTTGTGCTATGGATTTGTAATCATTACTATAGCTACCAAATTCTATTTTTTTCATGACTATTTATCATAATTGTTATCATGAGTTACCTGTGAAATAGGAAATGATGCGCAGTGCATTTCTATGTTTTGTTTTTCATTACAAGTTTGTTCCTTTATTTTTTGATAAGTGTGTGGTATTGGAAACTATTAGGGTAACAGAAGGCAAGGTTAGGAATGTTGTGTGATCGAGTTAATTTCCTTTTGTAATGAGACAAATATGGATGCACGGCGTTGAATGAGGTCCTTTCGTCAATTGCTGAAAGTGATTTGGGGTTTGGAACTAATATCTTTAGTTTCAGGGTTCTAACAAGTGATTTAGGCCCCCCCAAAATGGATATAATAGTAGCCACCTCTGTGATAAAGACATTTATATAAGAAAGCAGACAGCTTCACGTCTTGGTTTTGTTAATTTCTGTACCTAAGATCTAGTCATTGTAGAGACATTATTGGAGCGAAGATATATGACTTTTGACTTTCAGATCTTCATGTTTGCTCCTGTATCATTGACTTCTGTGAAATCACCTTGCAACAGGTTGACGTTGCATTGGCTTGAAGATTGTAATAACTTTATGCGACTAAATTTATGTAGAATCAAAGAATTTATGTTAGTTTCATAAAGTTATTCGATCTACCCTGATTCACTTTCTATTGAATATTCATTAGTGGGATTGTTTATGTTGTATTTAGGACTGTGTGATCCTCAGGATGCTTTGTATTGAAGCAAGATCCATTGCAAATCTTACCTAGGACTTAGAGAGGACATCGTTCAAAGTGCTTTAGTATTACAAATTTCACTACCAATGCACATACTGGGGCATCCTTTATCCTCTTTTGGAAGTTGCTCACTGTTCTTACTTTGTTGCAGGGAGATGAGCTAAGGGTGAAAGTGAATAAGCTGACATCTACAAAGACACAGCTCCCATATTCCTATTACTCCCTGCCTTTCTGCAGGCCAGATAAAATTGTGGACAGTGCAGAGAATCTTGGAGAAGTTTTGCGTGGTGATCGTATTGAGAACGCCCCTTATGTTGTGAGTTTTTTATGCTAACGATTTACCTCTTCTGTGGGATCTAATTCACACAGAACTTAGATGAGCATGCTGATTTTTTTTTTCTTGCATCTTTCTAAAGAACTCCCCTTGGTGATTTAGTTCTAAACAATCTTGCATCTTGCAGTTTCAAATGAGGCAACCACAGATGTGCAATGTTGTATGTCGTATTGTGCTAAATGCAAAAACTGCCAAAGAGTTTCAGGAGAAGATTGAGGACGAGTACCGAGTGAACATGTAAGATGAATTTTGAACTGTTTTCTATTAACAGAGCATGTTTTTATTTGCCTGCCAAATTAAAATTTATTTAATGTACAAATCATTTTCTGACATGCACTGCCATGTTCTACAGGATCCTAGATAATCTACCTCTTGTGAAGCCTATTAAAAGACCTGGTCAAGATTCTATATATTACCAACAAGGTTACCATGTTGGTATTAAAGGACAGTATGCAGGAGTGAGTCATTCTAGCATATTTCAAATTCTATTTTCTTAATTGAAGCTTGCAAAGTTTTACTTTTGGAGATGTGATGTGAATTTGACCTTTTATTGCTGGTGAAATTTTTGTTAGAGCAAAGAAGAGAAGCAGTTTGTCAACAACCACTTAGCATTCACAGTAAAATATCACAAGGATACAGAAGGTGAAGCTGCAAGAATTGTAGGATTTGAAGTAACACCATATAGGTAAACTCTTCTTATTCATTTGGCCATGTTGATATAATTTTCTGTATTGATAGTCAATATTGTTTTGGTTTCCCACGCCAATTGCAGTGTGAAACATCAATATGATGGTGAATGGAATAAAAACACACGATTAACCACTTGTGATCCCCATGCAAAACATACTGTTACAAATTCAGACACTCCTCAAGTGGTCGAAGATAAGCAGGAAATCATTTTCACTTATGATGTTGAGTTTGAGGTAATGCTTGATACCTATGAAATCTGTTAATTCATTTATTTCTGTGGGTTTAGTTCATGTTTGTTACTTAATTGAACTTACAGGAGAGCGAAGTTAAGTGGGCATCAAGATGGGACACTTATCTTCTGATGCCTGATGACCAAATCCATTGGTTCTCGATAGTCAATTCTTTGATGATTGTTCTGTTCTTATCTGGTATGGTAGCCATGATTATGCTGAGAACATTGTATCGTGACATTTCAAAATATAACCAGTTAGAGACTCAAGAAGAAGCTCAGGAAGAGACAGGCTGGAAACTAGTTCATGGTGATGTTTTCAGGCCTCCCACGAACTCAGATTTGCTTTGTATCTATGTCGGGACAGGTGTTCAGTTCTTGGGGATGACATTAATTACGATGATTTTTGCACTACTTGGTTTCCTTTCCCCTTCAAACCGTGGAGGCTTGATGACAGCTATGGTTCTCCTTTGGGTCTTCATGGGTCTGTTCGCTGGATATGCATCTGCCCGTCTCTACAAAATGTTCAAGGGAACAGAGTGGAAGAGAATTGCTCTCCGAACCGCACTCATGTTCCCTGGTATTGTCTTTGCTATTTTCTTTGTTCTGAATTCCTTAATTTGGGGTGAGAAATCTTCCGGCGCAGTACCCTTCGGAACTATGTTTGCACTAGTATTCTTGTGGTTTGGCCTCTGTGTTCCTCTTGTGTTTGTGGGTGGTTATGTTGGTTTCAAGAAGCCAGCTATGGAGGATCCAGTGAAGACTAACAAGATCCCAAGGCAAATACCCGAGCAGGCCTGGTACATGAACCCAGTGTTCTCTATCTTGATCGGAGGCATACTTCCATTCGGTGCTGTTTTCATTGAGCTCTTCTTCATCCTTACCTCAATCTGGTTGCAGCAGTTCTACTACATCTTTGGCTTCCTCTTCCTTGTATTTATCATTCTAATCATCACCTGTGCCGAGATCACGATTGTGCTCTGCTATTTCCAACTATGCAGCGAGGACTATCTTTGGTGGTGGAGATCATATCTTACTTCAGGGTCATCCGCTCTCTACCTTTTCCTCTATGCAGCTTTCTACTTCTTCACAAAGCTGGAGATAACCAAGCCGGTATCTGGTATCCTGTATTTCGGGTACATGCTTATTGCCTCTTACGCTTTCTTTGTGCTGACTGGTACGATTGGATTCTACGCTTGCTTCTGGTTCACAAGGCTCATTTACTCATCCGTTAAGATTGACTAAGAATGCATTATTATTAAAGAGCCTGGAGTTGATATTTCATGAAGCAAAGTGTAAATCGGCAGTCTGGATTCGGATTTTTATCCCTAAGAGATTGCTCCAAGAGTTACCACCACTTGGTTTGTGTCTGAAATTCTTAATCATAAAATTTTCTTTTTTATTACTTTCTCAATACTGGTCACTTAAGATTGACCGTTTCTTTTTGTATTTTTAGTTTGTCTTATTCTCTTCCTGTTGAGACATTACTGAGGATGATTCTAGAGGAATATGATTAGGTGAAGACATGTTTTTTAGGAATTATGATAGTATTTCTTGTATGAGAACTTTTTATGCATGATTCAGTATGAAGATGGTTCGTTTAACTTGTGGAATTTGAAAGGGTACAAAAAACATGTTTGAATTTTGCAGTATCTGGCATTTTATACATTCTTAGCCCTTTACTTATGAGCATGTGTTTAAAGATCATCAGCACTTTAAGGTTATCAAAATCAAAAGCCAATTTTGTCAGTTCAATACAAAATAATTAATCTTCATCTGCACTGAAATCAGGCTCTGGAGATTTTGGTGGCTTTAACCAAACCCCCAGTCGCCTGCAATTTATGGAGCTGGGCTTGTTCACATCAGCTAGAGCCAAGGGACAAGATGAAATAGCAAAGCTGAATAAAAAATGTCTTCTACAGAATTCGTTAGTATCGGAGACAGGATATCGATCTTGAAGGGGACCACACAAAAGTACAAAGAAAAAATAAAAACTTTAGTTTCAATTTTTTTTTTTATCGTTAGTTTTTTTAGATTTCTTTTAACCTTTATTCTATAAAAGCAAAATGTCTTATATTATGGAACGGGGAGAGGATAATAAACACAGCAGGGGTAGCAGGCAAGTTTTATCCTTCAAAATCAAATAGCACCTCAAATTCAATTGAGTGATCGACTTGAGAAGGTTACAGTTGTATTCTAACATTCTCAGTAAGTGCAAGAAGTCAGCCAAGCTAAACAGATAACATAAAAACTTCAGCAGTAAAAGATGACTTGCCACTTCCAATAAACTGGGCTCGAAAATAATCCTCTTGGATTGAATGCAAAATTGAGGCGAAGCAGCTCTTCTGAATGTATAGCTAAGCAGGCAGATGTCTTACTAGTCCCAGTTAGGTAAAAATCTAGACCATCTTGCATCAGTGGAAATGCATAAAACAAAACAAAGTCAGCGGAAGAAGATAGAAGTGTAGATAGCATAACATTCCTACGCCATCAAGGAAAGCGCACAGAAAATGCCCCAATCCAATTAGAAGCGAAATGTAAATATACAGTAATAATCAAACATGCATGTCATGTCACAGTAAGAGATTCTTAGCTGCAGCAAGTAATTAATTTAATGAAATTGAACTATGTAGATGAAAAAAAGCAAACAAACAGATACCTCTAAGCGGGATCAATGAAATTTCAGACTTTCGAATTAAGGTTCAGATCTTTGAATGTCCTGAGCAAACAACTCTTTGCATCCTAAATCTTGTAACCTTCACGAACGAGTGTATCTGCAATTCTGTTTCTAGCTTCACTGCAGAGTACATTGGCATCCTTTCCTTCTATAGGCTTGTGGATGACAACTTTAACCGATCCGGTGTTTAATCTGCCCTCTACTCCAGCAGGCATGATGTTGCCGGTTCCCATCAGAGTAATAGGAACTACCGGTAGTTTGGTTTTTGCAGCAATGCTGAATGCACCTTTCTACAAATCACAAACAGGAAAATATTGATAGTAGTCTTAGTGATTTCAAACTGAAGTAATAAATTGCAGAACTACAACTCGCTAGAGTAAGAATACTACAAGCTAACAGTTTGGATTGGTGCAGGTTCCTAGTGTTCTAGTACCACCATGATTGCCAAAGAACGTGAAAGCATCCTTGTCCTTCTTAACTAGTTAACTTCCACAAAAAGGTAACAAATGCATGCCACCTAGCACAGATTTACTGTTCTTATTCAGGAATACTAGACAGAAAGACAACAGAAATACATCTTAAGAAAACACTAAGAAAAGAGCAACAAACATAACAGATAGCTAAGATATCTGAACAAGTTGTGGTTCCGTTTCTTTTTCTTTAATCTTGTAGATGGTTGCGTGAGAAGTGGGAAATAAAAGAGAATAAAATTCCGCCATAGACCCCACCTTGAAATTGCCTAATTTCCCATCTTTACTTCGAGTACCCTCAGGGAAGAAGAAAACTGATGCCCCTTTGTTGACAAGATCCAAGCATCGTTTGAGACATTCCTGATCACAGAGGTACTAATTAGTCCACTAAATTTGCAAAAGCAAATAACCTTGAAAAGATTTTTATTTTGTTATTTTGTTATATTTATTTTTTTGCTTTGGGCCCATGGGGGGTTGTTTGGGTTCGGAGACGGTACCTACAATAACAAACTAGAAATAATAACATCCAAACCAAGATGCATCAGAGAAATGAATCAGTTTCGAGTATGAAATGTAATGTACCATTTGACTCCTGCTGTCCATGCGCTTCAAAGGAATGGTGCCCAGGAAATACATACCCCATCCAATAACAGGAAAGAGGAAAATTGAAGTCTTACTTATAAATTTGAAGCTTCTCCCCAGAGTTAGAAGGGTAAAGATATCTAGAAAGCTCTGATGGTTTGATACATAAACAGCAGGAGTATCTGGAGGCGGCAGATTCTCCAAACCCTCGAGTTCAATTGCAAAGAAAGGAGAAACAGTCAACAGCGACCATAATTTGGCAATCAAATGATGTGTTTTCCTCCGATATCGATCAAATAAGAGAACAAAAGGGTGTGCAACAACCATTAGCACAAACAGAAAAATGGCTACAAAAGAGGTAACAGCATAAAACAAAATTCCTCTTATCCTTGATATGAATTGGATTTCTGCAATCAAGGGAAAACAAAAGTAAAATAATGAAATAACATATGATTAGACTGTAAGACAGAGTGATAACCTATTGAACAAACCTGAAAATGGATAGGCAGCACTAGCAGAACCAGTACCAGTAACTTCTGACCTTACAGCAATATATCTTGGTTTATATTCATTGTGCAGCCTATGGCCATGATTCTTTCTGCAGAGATTCTCTGTATAGTGCAAAGGGTGCAAGGATGCACATGCACATCTTTTCTGACCAGGTATGGTTTTAGTAGGAAATCCATCTATAGATACAAGTAGGCAAAGCAAAAAAGAAGTCAATACAAAAATACAACAACAATAACATAACCCATTAATTCCCCAATAATTAGGGGTATGGGCAGGGATGGATAGGAGAGAAACCAACAAATCAAAGAGAAAAAAGTGTCCAGTGCTCAATCAAATATGTGACCTAAATATACTCACATTCATTTGAACTTCTCCAGAGTGAATGTTTGAGGAGTCGGAAATTTGATGCAGAATTGATGAGGATCTAACTGTTGAAATGAACAGTTAGTATGAGTCACAGTTTTGAAAGTACTCTAATTTCAGTTCTAGAATCATAAAGGCTTTACAATTGAGAACTTTAGAACCAATTCTCTACTTGGAAAAACTTAAGTTCTGATTAATAGGTAAAAGTAGTTCTCGAAGCAAGTGGTATATTAGCATAGTACATATGTGTAGGTAAGAACCCGTTGCACGAGAGTAGATGCATGTAAGAACCACCAAACATATTACAGAATATTTCTAATCACACATGAAAAGTTGAACAATAAAATGTAATAGGAGAAAATTGGATCTTCTATTTAATCATTGCATTTGAATTCAATTAGTTTCTTTGAGTGAGTTAATACAAAATCCAATTAAGAATTAAAAATTTTTTTCCAGCGCCATGTAAAAATATCCAAAATAAAAGATCCAGGGTAAGTAATTGAGAGAAGTGAACAGTAAAAGAGAAAGAAAGTCATAGTGCACAAGTAGTCAACGAAACGGCGCAAGCTTACTTTAACCACTCAAAGGAGTCCATCAACTAGGTACAAGTTATATTGTAACTATTCTGGAACTTTTTACATTGATAAGTTTGTAAGAGGACATACAGCTTGTTTGCATACATTATTCTTAGGCTAGTGCCAGAAACGAAAGCAAATAGCAGGCGTATTAGTTTTGGAAAATAATAAAAAAGAAGCTATTTAAACTACAATGATCCGAGTGATCCTTAAAAAGATCTGTGTAGTACTCAACAAACTCAGCAGAATATTAATCAAGTCATTACTTAACCTCGACATGTAACTTACTAAAACCTACAGCAAATGAGGAACACTCTTATGCATTCTCTAAAGAAATTCAGCTCAGCTGACATAAATAGAGGGGAAAAAACAGCAAAATTTGTAAAATGAATAGCTTCCAAACTTTGGCATTTCATTCCATAATTCTTCAAATTAAAGAAACTACCGCCACACAAACAATTTTCCACTATATATATATATATATATATATATATATATATATATATATATATAACTCTGCGTACAATTTAGTAATTCACAGAAATCATACTACAGAATTCAAATACTAGCACAGCAATTTCATAAAATTAAGAAATGAGAAAATTACAGAGGCATGAGATGAGGAGAAGCAGAATCTCCTTCCGTTTAAAAAAATAAAATTAATAAGAGCTCAAACAGACATCTCATGTATTTTAAAAAAAAACAACAATTCTAGAGAACTTACAGAAATGGCGGAGAGGAGGAGACGATGACGAACGTAACTGGAAAGAATTGAAGTTGTAGTGAAGAGAAACTTCCATTTCTGGTTCACTGAATCGCCAAATCTCTCTGGAGTGAGAATGATGAATTAGAGATGATGAAAGGTTTTTAATTTGATAAAGCGGATTACATATTACTAATCAATTCGTCATTCATATATATTTATCTATCTTACTCAATCAATTTTAGGAAATTACATTTCCTTAACATTTATAATTTTTTATTCACTTTTTCTCTCCGTATTTAATTATTATTTTTATATTATAATTATTATTATTTTTTTTAAAATTGTTACTTGGAATCTCGTTGATCATGGGACCGCCAACAAACTAACTTTAGTTGTAGGAGGAAACAGATAATCTCCTAAATTTTATTTATTAGAGTACTCACTCCGTTCCAAATTATATATTCACTTACTATTTTTTCACATGAATTGAGATTTCATCAAATTCTATAATGAAATATGGTAAAATATCAAATATGACCCTATTTAATTTTAATCAAGTTTAATTATACATTCTATTCTCTCCAACATTTATGATAAGGGTAAAATTGGAAAAAATAATCATTAATGAACTTTATTTAGAAAGTGAGCAAATTATTTAGGACAGATTAAGAAGGAATTATGGACATATCATTTGAGACGGAGGGAGTAAGTATTTAAGGTAGCACTGTGCACTGTATATGACTTTTTAGTACAAGTATTTAAGGTAGATAAATATATTTGGATGATTGATTGGTTGAAAAACATTCTAAAATTGAATTGTTATATTTTACAATATTTGAAATAGTTTTACTTTCCATATATATACAGTTTTGAGAAATAATGAAGGTGATAGAGTTTATGACAAATTACACCACATAAAGATATATCTCTAACAAAAGTCACTCCTCAGTCCTTTGTTTATTTCTTAATTTTTTTTTCACTAATATATTTTGAAATAAAGAGTCAATATTACTATTAACGACATTGATACTGGTAAGTTGTAACATAAGTTCTTTCTTTTTTGTTTTGTTTTCAATACTAGAGTTACAATCGCTATCTAAAAAGACTCATCATATAACATAAACATTAAAAAATAATAAAAATAACAAATGACCTTGAATATAGAAACGAAGGAAATTATTACTCTCGTAGTAAAGGAAAACCCACAAAAAAGAAGAAGAGTAGTTTGCATGAATTTAAATCCATAACATTTAAAATTCCAAGGAATTTTGCATGTAAAATCATCAACTAGAAAGATATCTTAGGAACGAGGACGAGTATTTTCAGAAGTAGCCGTTCCAGTAGAAACTCTAGCAACATCAAGGGCAGTAGCTTCTGGTTTTTTCTTGGAGTACAAGGTAAAATAAGCAATGCTGAGTGCAATTGCAAATCCACCCATTGCCATTTTGGCTGGGCAAAATGGCATTTTTCTTGTCTGATTGAGTACTTCTGTGCTTTTCTGTGCCGGTGAAGGTATATTCGCCATTTTTGCTTCCCCTCCCGCCTCTACTTTTGCCTGCCCCATCGCGGCTGAACCTTCCGCCTTCATATTTTGCTGGCTGGGTCTCGGTGGTGCCATTGTTTTGAGTATTGGATTAGAAATGGAGAGGAAAGGGTTTGTTGAGTTGTGGGAGGATACAAATAAGGGATAATAAGAATATTAGTAGTTCGGACAAATAGAATAACAGAATTGTAAGAACAACCCAAGTACAATGTCAATCATTGGCCAAGCCAAGAGAATAGCTCTTGTTTGTTGTAATATATGCTTCACTAACCGCTTTCATAGTCTTCTCTTGGTTGTCTGCTTTTTTCTTTTCTTTTCATATGTTACTACCCAGTGACGGATGTAGGTGAGGCCCAGTGGGGTCAATTGACCCCAGTGGAATTTTTTTTTAAAATTATATATGATATATTTTAATCCATTTAGATAATAAATGTATAAATGACCCCACTAATAAAATAAACATTCTCAAAATTTTGATCAAACAGATAAGAATCCGTTCCGCACGTACGGAACAATTCCCGTTCTACACTGGAGCAGTGGTGTTAACCATTCTTGTTGTTTCTAGAAAATATTTAACAAGCAGATTTAAATATTGTAAAGATTTAAAAATACTTTTTGTTTCTAGTCTTCTAGAAGATATTTAACAAGTTGTTCTCAATCAAAAATAGTCTTGTCTCTCAGCTCTCAAGTCTCAATTCCTTCACGCTTCGCGGGATATTTAACAAGTTGCTCTCAACTTGGGGAGGGGGTGCGAACTTGATAAAATACTCCAAACTACATATAAAATTTACTAAAATTTACCATATCTACTAGTATTTTTAAAAATTTCGGGCCCCCCTAGAATCGTTCCTGACCCCACTGATCTCAAGTCCTGGATCCGTCACTGTTACTACCAAACTACGATAATTCTGTATTGCAAATGAAATATTTAATTATTAGACTATCACTTATAAATTCTAAATTGTAAACAAAATATTCAATTACTAGGCTATAACTCGTCAGCTCCATGACAACTGATTATTGCCTAAAAATTAAGAAAAAGAAAAAAAAATCAAGTTCATTCCGCCATTTACTTGATCTCATTCCGCCATTTACTTTTCAAAATTGAAGAATAGCACTCAATTGTACAAATCAAAATTGCATATATTTATCAATAGTCACTAAAATTTACACCATCTTCAGATCATGGGAAATTTCTTGATAATACTATTTAAAATTGACATGAAAAAAGGAAAATATGGATTATCAAACAACCATTTCTGCTTCTTTAGCACTTATAGGAATCCCTACATCTAACCTCGTGGTGGGTTTGTATTGCTCAGGCACAGTAGCCCCAGCTTGAAAACACATTTCTACAACACAGGGAGCTTGACCATAAAAGTCTCTGAGCTCCCGTTGCAACGGCACATTTGTATCCAGAACGTGCCATACGTACCTCAGAGGTATCAAGTCATCGATAAGTGCTGCCTGCCACCCGTGTTGCCCGTTACGTTGCTGATGCTTGTGAGCTCCACAATTTTGTGCCCTGTGTCCACCGGGGCCTACGTGAACTTCGGGACAATATCCACAGACCCTTACAGTGTACATCTTCATGAGCCGCTTGGCTCCTGCCCTCATTGTTTCCCATGCTTCAAGGGTTTCCTCAGCCAGCTGAACTATTTCTTCTGGAGTAGAAGGTGGAACAATTTCTGTATCAGGTACTTCAGTTAATAATGGTGGCTCTGGAGCTTCTGGGTCAGGATCTGGTAATTCACTCTCATCTGCATCAATGAATTCGCTTTTACTAGTGCGTATGATTGGTTTTCTTCTTCTTTTTGTTGGATATTCAGGTAAATCGACTCCTGCTTGAATGCAGAGCTCTACAACAGCAGGTATTCGGGGGATGGAAAATCTTTCCTCGTGAGAAATACGCCTTCTCAAACGGTCATAGAGGTGATAGGCTTCAAGAGGAACTAGTACGTCGTCTTCAACAACAGCATCTGACCATTCATGATGCCCTTTCCGTAATGAAGCATTTGGTCCTCTGCATGATCTAAAAGGGTGACCAACAGGGCCTATATGGATTTCAGTACAGTGCCTGCAAAAATCTTCATTACTTAGATAATGACACGAAAAGGTTTTTGTGAAGCTCTAAGAGAGTCCGGATATGCCATTAGAAAAAGGATCAGAAAATTACTTGCAAGCAAGAACAGGAACCACTTTCAAGAGCTTCTTCAGATTGTTAATCAATGCAATTCTGGCATTAAACACACGGTAAGCAACAGGAATTAGTCTATGAACAACCAATCCATTTTTGGGAGGAGGGATAGGTTTCTTCGGTTTGTCTTTGCTCTTCTTGAACCTCTCACGGGCATTTCTTCTCAACTCTAGAACAGGTATTGGGAAAGGCTTCTTCTCTTTCCTTGAATAATAGAGAGGTAAATCAGAATTTTGTGGATGATCACATCTAATGACCTTGGCCTGAAATTGTGCCAACTTCTCTGGTTTGCTTGTGAGTTTCAATTGAAATGCAACGAAATTGCAATCACGCTGCAAGTAAAGGTCAAGGTTTTCACTCCTGTGAGTACAAACTTCTATATAAAGGTGCAGCTATTAGACTGTTAGGGAGGTCTGGATTGCAGCTAGCTAAAAGAGACAAGCAAAATCGAGATAATCGAAGTCCAAAAGGCTATGTCGGGGGTTAAACCGCTATGGCTACCGGAACCAAGGGTACCTAACCGCTGACAACTAGTACATCTTATCTTTCAAGATTTTTTCTCAATCAATAATGTGCCAAGACAAAATGAAGCATACAATAAAGTTATCCATCTTAAGCATTTATAAATCATAATAAACAATTCTTCTATTCTGGAGAAAAAAAACACAATCTACACCTATCTACACAAAGGAATGCTTCAACCTACACCTATCTTTTTCCTTTCTGTTCAATTAACAATGAAGAACCTTGTTATTCTCAATTAATACTGCTCCCTCAGTCTGCATTTAACTTTCACTGCTACCTACATCCCAAAATATTTGCAACGTTTCCGAAATTAGTGCATCTTTATTAATATTTTTTTAGTCTTACCCCTAATTTATTACTCACTAACCACTAATAAAAACTCTCTCGTCATTAATCAGGGGTATTTTGGACTTTTTGGTCATATTAATTGATTTCCAATCATTTTCTTAATCTCGGTGAAAACAAACATTTTGGAACCAAAGTCGTGTAAAACAGTGCAATCGGATTAAGGAAATGATTGGACTATAAATCTTTGTTAAATGATAAATAGACAATATAGTATTTCCTCCATCCCCATTTAATTGTCTTTGAGGAGGGAGCAGTATTTTTTCCTGTAACTCCAATTTAACTAGTAAACATTTATCTCTACTTTAAGAATAGGCGTAAACTTGAACAAAAGAGACATTTAATGCTCTCTCGATTTTCGATTTTCTAAATTAACAAGTAATTAGCAATAATAAAAAAAAAAAAGGCGTACCTTTAGAGAATTAAGTGAGCTGAAATTCAGCTGGGGATTGCATTTGCCAAGTCTGGTATTATTGGCTTTAGTCTGAAATAAAACTGCAGAGCCAAAATGAGAGTTTAACAGTCATAACCCATTCTTTAAAATCACAAGATATACATTTTTTTTCCTTCTTCTGATTAATTTCCCTGATTCTCTGAGCTATTTCGCCTGATGTTCTTCAAAGCATTACTCCAAAAATTGAGAAGATGAATTGGGTAGTTCTGGTTTTTTCAAGCGGAGGTGGAAGAAATGGCGAATGGGGATAAGACTTTAAGGAGGGATTTGGGCTTTTTTGGCGGGCTCAAAAACTGGTTGGGCTAAAGGGAAGATGGGCTAGTGCCTACTTTAGACTAAAGTCAATTAACTATTTAGATTATAGAAGTAAACAAAATAACTGTCGAGAAATCATGGGGTTTGCATGGACCTGGCCCAGTTTTTATATTTCGGTCATGACATGGCACCCGAAAAGTGGGGAGAAATATTTTTGTTCAGGACTTCCGTCCTAGTTTGAGGACGGAAGTCTGGCTGACCTAGCGCTTTTCTCTACGCGCCTTGCCAAGCCCACTTCCGTCCTCAAACCAGGACGGAACTCCCACTTCCGTCCTCATCCAGCAGAAAAAACCCTACAAAAATCCTAACTTGGTCCCGTGACTTTGAGGACAGAATTGCCACTTCCATCCTCAAGTTGCAGGCAATTTGCAGCGTGTAGTCACTTCTCACTTTTGCTTTTTTGACCATGCAAATTTTCTGAACGGTTTTTGCACGTTCGTTCACATTTCTGACCGATTTTCAGAGACTTGTCCAATTCGAAAATTAATTTTAAAATTTCCCACTACATCTATAAATACCCCTCAAAACCTCTCCACAATCTACCACATTCTCAAACCCATAAAAACCCTATCCTTTTCACAAATCCTTTTGTTCCAGATTTATGGCCAACTTTCCCGAATTTATTAAAAAAGAAATGCGCAAAAAATTCAGGGATGTTGATTTTACAAGAGAATGGCCTGCTGAATACGGGGAGGTTTTAATAGAAAATCCTCATCATCAGCACATAACAATGAGAGATATGATCATGTGATGATGTTGATAGTTTTGTAACCCAAAGACAATTGAATATGATCCATATCAAAATTATTTTTTTATTGTGGGAAAAATCTTGATGAGACATTTATTATGAGAAATAGTTAAAATTTGACTATAGAACTTTTGTATTGTACATGCCCTAAGAAGTTTATGGTTAGCCGTTAGCTCTCCTTATAGTACTATTCAAATCATGTACCTCAATGGAGTTGTTGGAGAGAAGACGATCAATGAGATTGGTAAGAATGACCTTGTTATTACTCGGAGTGACCTTGAATTCCCATAATGTTGTCTCCAAATGCAAACATTTCCACACCTGTCTTGTTGTCTGAAAATGCAATGATTTCTGCTCCGGCAGCC
This sequence comes from Vinca minor, assembly GCA_026122235.1. Classification (NCBI taxonomy): domain Eukaryota; kingdom Viridiplantae; phylum Streptophyta; class Magnoliopsida; order Gentianales; family Apocynaceae; genus Vinca; species Vinca minor. The sequence continues at coordinate 4,896,283 of JAOCZM010000291.1, forward strand.
ACTTCCCAAACCTCAATTGTAGAGAGGATCGGTGGAATTTCATCCACTTGATCATCAGTACTGAAGCTAAAAGGAAAGTTTTCCTTTAGATTCTAACTTCTCCAACTCCAATGTCCCATCCACTGTTGGCTTTTGCTACTTTTCCTCCAGTCCGGCTCCTGTGCGGAACCGTGAAAAATCCGTACGTGCGGGCCACTCAGATGGCCGTTGGATCGTTTTCCAAAGGAATCGACGGCTGGCATTTAAAATAGGGTTAAAAGGGTACAAATGTAATTTCAAAAAAAAAAAAAAAAGCCAGCACGCAAATGTCACGTCGTTTGGGGTCCCGAGGCGCGAGAAAACGGCTGAAAAAGGCAAAAAAATGGCATTTTCACCTTCTTCTTCTTCCTTCCTTCACAATTTTTTCATCACTAATCTTTTTCTCTCTGCAAGCAAGAACACGTATTCTCTGCGCAAGAACTCGTATTCTCTGTTGGAAAAAAAAAATTCATCTTGTTTCTTCTGCTTCTCCACAAAAGTTTCAAAAAGATGACAACTCTACCATCGACATCCCATGATTCAGTAAAGAAACAAAAGTGGGAATTTCTCCTTTCTACAGAGAATATCATAGGTTTAAATCAAATAGTGCTGGGAAATGGAGCAGTGAATAAACCAATACTCGCTGTGCTGAAGAATGCCGGTATTTTAGGGTTTACGCAGATTAAACTGTCTGGAGTACATGAAGATTGGCTGAAATATGCCATTAAGCACTATGATGCATCTGAAAGATGCATCAGGCTTGGAGAGGGGCATGCATTAACAATTACTGGAGAAGACGTGCACAAGGTCTATGGAGTGCCTATGGGGCTTAAACCTGTACCGGAGCATAAAGAACTTGAAAAAATGTTCCCCATAGAAAAGGTTAAGAAGTTTGCTGAGAAGTTTTTGGGGATAGATATTACCAATAAGGGATACGTAGATGAGGACATAGTATATAGTTTAATTAGATTTGAAGCACATATGAACCCTGCGAGATGGGCACGTTTTTATACACTGTACATTTTGAGTAGACTTTTCATTGCCAACAACAGTAAAATGGTTAGCATTAGATATGCAATGCTTTTTAAAAATTTCAAAGACTACAACTGGGGAGAATTTATTGTTAATTTTGTCCACTCGTCACTTGCTTGTTACCATCCGAAGGCTGTGGCCGGAACGCAACTAACTTACCGGATTCCGGCAGACATGCACTTTCTAACGGTAAGTTTGATAATTCATTTGTTTACACATGTTCTTAAATAGAGAACATGTGTTTTTGATTAGAGAACATGTGTTCTCTGATCAAGAACACATGTTCATAAACAGAGAACATGTGTTTTTGATAAAGAGAACATGTGTTTTAGGGAAAAAACATGTGTTCTCTTATCAAAAACACATGTTCTCTGTTAAATAACATGTGTTTTTCTGCATAGAACATGTGTTCTTGTATCCGGAACACGTGTTCTTAAACAGAGAACATGTGTTTTTGATAAGAGAACACATGTTTTTCCCTAAAACACATGTTCTCTTATCAAAAACACATGTTCTATGTTTAAGAACATGTGTTCTTGATCAGAGAACACATGTTCTTAAAAATATTACATGTTTTATGCTGCATAGAACATGTGTTCTTGTATCCGGAATACATGTGTTCTGTTATTCTGTACAATTTAGTTTGTTATTTTCAGGTGCATACTTTGGATTTCCTTACTGGAAATCATGTGCAAGTAGATGCAATCAGTTGTGCTCTTTGGGATTATGAAAACATGAAAAGTATGTTCAGTATTCTTTTCCCCGAGGGGAATTTCGATAATGCGGCGGAGGCGCTGCTGCTGGCGAGTAATGACGAGAGAAGAAAAAAACAAAAGTTAAGGGAACTTGTCAATGAAAGAAGGAGGCTGAACAAAGAAATTGCCTTTAGGAGAAGTTTGTTGGTTGAAATAAACCAAGAAATTAGCAAGTTGAGGGTTATGTTAATGAGGATATGTTGGAGGAATCCGACGATAGTGCGCCGATTGGTTAGTGGCCTGAGATTGTGAAGAGGCGTAGACTACCCCACAAGCGGAGAAGGTATCAGGTAAGCGATGATGATCAGGTTGATAATGCTGGGAAAGAAATGAATGTGGAGTTGCTCGAAGTCGAGGGAAACGGAAAAGCGAGGGTGAGGCGAAATTTTAATTGAATCATCTTTCACTGATGAAGAGACCGACATTGCCAAATTTATTGTTCAGAAACGGACCGACGCTGTTATTTCTGAGGTACTCGCCTTTTACAATGATGTAAGCACATACATTATTTGTTATTTAAGAAGAATATGTGTTTTACATTTGAGCACATTGCTTCAAATACAAGAACATGTGTTCTTACTCCTTGAACACATGTTCTTGTATTCAGAACACGTGTTTTTTTATTTGGAATACATGTTCTTTGATTCAGAACACATGTTCTTTACTATGAACACATGTTCTCTGGTGACACTTTGTATTTACTGAATTAGGAGGAAGGAGAAAAGTCTGATTTGGGGCCAGGGGAATCTGTGATGCTAGATTTGGAAACCCCTACCCCAAATTTTGAAGATCGCATTGAAGAGACACCAGGCGAGATTGTGAGGAGTGTTGTGATTGAAGATTTTGGGGAGGGGGACTTGGTGATGCAAACTTTGGAAACCCCAGCCCCAAATCTTGAACAAGACATTGAAGTGACACCCGCCCAGAGTGTGAGGAGTGGGGAGAATGAAGCTGTTGGGCAGGGGGACGTCGTGATGCAAGATTTGGAAACCCTTGCCCCAAATCTTGAAGAAAACATTCAAGAGACACCAGCCGAGCTTATGAGGAGTGGGGTGAATGAAGATGTTGGGCAGGGGGACTTCGTCATGCAAAATTTGGAAACCCCTACCCAAAATGTTGAACATCACAGCAGTGAAAAGACCCCAGCCGAGTTAGTTCCCATAAAGCCGGTTGTTGCCAGCAGTTCGGATGTAACTGCCAATCCTCAGTTTGTCAAGGGCAAGAGGCAAGTCATGCCCAATAGGGCAATACTCAATTCTCCTTTCACTACGCAAAATAAAGATGATGTTTCTTTGTCGGAGAATGAGATTGCCCTGGTTGATTATGCTTGGAATGGTGAAGATCCGTAAGTTACTTTAACAGTCTAAGATATGTGATATTTGTTAAGTGAACACTTGTTCTGGTGAATTGAACACTAATTTTTATATTTTATTTCAGCGATCTTATAATGTTTGATCATGTCTGTGGACTATTGCGGAGGAAGGATTTGGTGACTTGTATGCTTGGGGCAGAACTTGTTGATGATGTCATTAATACATTTGCCCATATCCTAAATGTTGAAGAAATTCTAGCTACGAATGGGCAAATGAAGAAATTTTGGTTCACAACTTTTCTAACGGTACGTATGGGTTGTTGTATATATTTGTGGTCGTGAACAAACGAAATGATTGATAATAAGTGCTTGTATTTATATGTCGTTTGTAGAGTTATGCTGCAGGGATATGGGAAGGAAAACTGGCAAGCCGCCCTTTACCGAAAGTGCAACAAATGGCCAATTTCGTAGAAGAACAAGTGATTGGCGGGATTGGTTATCTGCCAAAGGAACACGGCAGCTGGGATCCGTCAGGTGTTGAATTGGTAAGAACACATTTTCTTAAACAGGGAACATGTGTTTTTTATAAGAGAACACATGTTTTTCCCTAAAAACACGTGTTCTCTTATAAAAACGCATGTTCTTAAGAATAGAACATGTGTTTTTGATAAGAGAACACGTGTTTTCCCCCTTAAAACACGTGTTCTCTTATCAAAAACACATGTTCTATTCTCAAGAACATGCGTTTTTATAAGAGAACACTTCTTTTAACTAGAAACTCATGTGTTCTATTATCAAAAACACATGTTCTATTGAATAGAACATGTGTTTTTGATAAGAGAACACTTGATTTTTTCCTTAAAACACTTTCTTACTGACATGTTCTTTCCCAAACAGTTCTTCCTCCCAATCGTTTACGGCAGTCACTTCTGGGTATACGTGGTGGATGTCAAATCTAAAGAAATGTATATTCTAAATAGTTTGGTCGTCGACGAGGCGGTACAAGCGGCCAAGTACATTCCTCTGGCTCAAGTTGTCTTAGCTCTAATGGGGTCCTGGCTGAGGACAAAATTAAAGCCTAGGTACAGCTTCAAAGGATTTAAAATCGTACACGGCCAGGTGCCCATCCAGCCGCCGGAGGACAAAAACTGCTGTGGGGTTTGTGTCTGCAATGCGATGGAGCATTGGGTGGGGCATATTCCTCAAAGATTTTTTCCTTTGTGGACCACTGCGTCACATATGATTGCATTGAGGAAAAAGCTGGTGGCTCGCATTTTGGGTCACCCAATTAACAAAATTTCAGCAGAGGTTTTGGAAAAGTCCCTACGATACAAGGCTAACAGCCGGAAATGAATTGAGAAATTTTGAAATGTAATTGGTTCGGTTGGTATTTTGATTTTGAACATAATAGTTTAATGGGATTATTTTTTTTTTTTTTGTTTGTTTTTGTGTATAGCCAAAAACACGTGTTCTGTAGCAAAAAACATGTGTTTTTATAGAAAACCATGTGTTCCGAATGCCAAACCCTGATTTATGAGCATAATCAAGGTAAAATTCTCTGAACTCAATTTCTGTAGTGAACTCCTTAGCCTTCAAATCAATTGTGCTGTAACAATCGTCATTACCTGTAAAACAATGTCTGTTATGGCAAAAACATCTTTTCTTTGTGACAGAACACGTGTTCTGGGTAATAAAACAAGTATTCTGCGTAATAAAACACGTGTTCTGGGTAATAAAACACGTGTTTTTTAATCAATTGTTCTTGTTCACGTAACATGTGTTCTTGACAACGTAACGTGTGTTCATGACAAAAGAACATGTGTTCTTAGAAGAAAAAAAAACATTTCACTGCGCAAATAACATAGTACGTGTCTTACAATCCTGCCCTGTATTGTCAACTGTCTTTCCAGCTTGCTTATCCTGATCTTCTTCCCTTCGATCCACAACTGCGACTATTACATGGCAGACTTTATTTTTGGGTAAAAAAAACACAATAGAGAACATGATACGACATTTTCGCATATCCAAACAACTCACCGTCGTCATCTTCAGAGTCAACTATAACTGTATGCTTCGATCTTTTAGGTGTCCCTGTATGAACATCATCATTATCACTAATTACAGAAGAAATTTCTTCAGTACACAAGCTTTTTCTCTTGCCTAACTCCCCAAATAAGCCATATTCTTCATGAGAACTTGTTTGGCCATCGTAAGATACACCATTCTTCTGTAGAAAATCTCTGAATCTTTGCCATTCAACCTTACTATCAGTTCCATGTACATCCATTTTATCACTATCCATTTTCAAGGATGACCGGGGAAGAAAAGGTAGATGAATATCGGTTCGGTGTTGCAGAAAATCGGGCTGAGTTTTTTTTAAAGGTAGTAGAAATATCTCTGTTGAAAAGGGAGCTTTCTGCGCAAGATTTCAAATGGAAGATTTGAAATATATCTTCTCCCTTTTAAAAAGTAAGAAAGAGAAAATGGAGGGATTTCGAAGCTTGTCTACCGCCAAAATAAATTTCACCAAACTTCAGCCCAAAAATACCCCTGCTTTTCAGAGAGCCGTTGGATCAAAAGTACAAGATCCAACGGCTCTCATGTTGGCCCGCACATACTGAACCTTTTTGGTTCAGCATAGGAGCCGCGACGCTTTTCCTCATAATACCTTCAATTTTTTATTATTAAATTGGGCAAATTATCTTCTGACATAACTTAACATTTAGGATCTTCTGTTTCATACGAGTATACTTTATCACATCTTCTATTATTCTATTACTAATTAAACTGACACGTGGTAATTTTTTTTTTTTCAACAAAAAAAAATGTAGGACCAAAGTCAAAACCTACAAAAATGGAAGTGAAGCAGAATTAATGGTTCTAGACTCACAACTATGCAGACCCTAAATGCTAATGTAGTGTCCACTAAGCTGTTTTTTGGACCTTGTGAGTGGGGGGAAATTTCAATCATAGGACGTCTTTGTGGGACTGACCCACTCATAGTCCTCTCACATAAATTAGACGAGGCCTACCTGTAGATGTAGATTTCACTCAATTCATGTGAAGAGACTGTGGGACCAATACACCAGAACGGTCCTAGGATTGAGTGACCCGTGAAGCAGGGATGATTAAGTCCAACCAACACATCAGCTTCACTAGAACCTTAAAAAGAAAGTATGCAACGTAACAAATTTTTAAAATAAATGAAATAGAGAATGAGACAGATCATACATCCTAGACCGGGCAATAGTGGTGCAAAATGAATGTTTGGTTAAGCTTACTTGATGACCAAAGCAAATGCCAAGAACTTTCTTTTGCATGACAAACAAAGTTTGCAAGAGAAAGCAAAGCTCGAGAATCCAATCCTCATTCCCATAAGCATCATAAGGGCATCCACTGATAACAAATCCTTCATAGTTTTCAAGCTCATTTCCGTCTGGAAATTCTCCTTCGACAACTCGAAACAAATCCCATATCTCTCCTTCTTCTCCCAAAGCATCAACAAACACATTGAAGTATCCACCATATAGTTGCTTCACATACTCAGAGTCCTTAGTGCCAGTAGCAGACCATATATTTTCTCTGCCTTAATCATCATTTTAATAGCTAGAAAATCACTAACTTTTTATGGGTTCTTGAGAGTTGGGAACAAGAAAAAGAAAGAGAGAAAAAGAGGGTTGATTGGCTCAAGTGTGGAATATGTTTGAAGAGAAAATGATCCTCTTTATATAGGGAGCCAGCCAAGGGTGGTACTAAAAAAACTATTAAAAAAGAGTCATGCCTAGGTAGTCAGGGACGAAGACAAGGGCAGGAGGGGTTACATAGGGAGCCAGCCAAGGGTGGTATACTAAAAAACACATTTTAAAAATATTTGTTGCTGCCCAGGATCGAACTGGGGACCTTTAGTGTGTAAGACTAACGTGATAACCACTACACCACAGCAACCGATTGATACTATTTGAGAAACTAAAGTAACTATCTTACAGAGTTTTCTTGGTCTTCATTTGTGGTATAAGTTAATTATACCCTTTAAGATGTGTGATCATCTTTATGGGTTAATAACAATTTTGCATATCAAATTAGGGAACTTTTACAATCATACCCTTCTTTAACAAAATGCTCAACCGTGCCCCTATAAATGTTAAAACGTTTTTAATCTTGCCTTTTATATTATAAATCTAGCATTCAAACTTCTTGTTGATCATTAATAGGGACTTAATTGCAAAAAGAAAACAAATTGAAGTGCTTTGTGATAATATTTTCTTGTTTCCTTTCTTTTGATTGATTCTTGTTTTGCTTTTCTATTGTTTATTTTAAGTAGTGTAAAAAACAAAAAAAATAATAACTATTTTTTTTGCAAAAAATCCAATAATCTTTAACATTTTCAATTAAGTCCCTACTAAAAGTTAATAATTTTGACCGTTAGATTTCGAACAAAAAGACAATGTTAGAGAAACTTTAACCTTTAGAGGGGCATAATTGAGAATTTTGTAAAAATGAGGAAGATCATTGCAAAATTGCCCTTGTTTGAAGGGAAAAATTGTCACTAACTCTTTTAACTTCTTTTTTTGTTCTTAAGACTTTCAAAAGAAAAGGTTAAATAATTTAAGGCCTATTAGTCCACAAATACCATATTCATGATCAAATCTAATAAAAGCACATATTCACGTCCATCACAAATGTTGACTAGCATTTCTTATAATAATAGAACAAAAGGGTAATTCTGTCATACCCTGAATTCGAATCACATCCAAACTTTATATCCTCTCATTGAAATTACTGAAACAATGCAAAACCAACCAAAGTTACCATCACCAAACCAAGACCAATACTCAAACCCTCAATCTTCAACCTATAACCACCAGCACTAGCCGGAGCCGGAGCCGGTGCATAACGGCCTACAGGCGAAGGAGCCGAGGCCGGAGTATTTGCTGTGGCGGCAGTAGCTGGACCACTGTGTTTAGCAGACAAGACATGTACTAGTAGTTTCTGTCCCTTTTCACAGTGACCATCAGCTCCACTGATGAAATAGAATGGCCCTGATCTATCGAACTCTATTTTTGTCTTTCCATCATTGAATGATTTTATGGGATTAGCTTTATTGCAGTTCTTGTAATCTCCCTCTGTCACTTCCAGCACTGAATCTTGATTTGGATCATACTCCATAACTGCATAAAAACAAATATATTTATATCAATATTTTTTTGAGTTTATGACATAAATCGATATTTGTGTCAAACTTCAATTTCTGTTTTACGGTTATATACAAGGCTAACTTTTGTGTCTGTTTTACAGTCACATATACAAGAGTCTATTAAGGGTCACGAGATTTAATAAAATGCCATAGTTTTTTTTAGAAAAAAACAATATTTTTTTTCCAAAAATAGTTAATTATTTAAAAAATTTAAAATTATATATCATCCCTTAAAAATTTACTAAAATATAAGTCGTCTTATATTTCGTCTCCTCTCATTGTAGAAGTTTTGAGTCTGCCATTGCACGTACAACTAGTAAGGTCTGCTCCATGTTTGGACCCTTTGCGGGGTGGAAGGTCTTAACCGTATTCTCCATACAATACAAGAATTTACTTAAGTTTGGATTTGTTTTAAATTGCATAAAAACTAAATTGCTAAGTTTAAAAATGAAAAAAAGAAACATGAAAAACAGGGTAACTCTGATATGGAGTTGTCCTTATAGACCCCACATCAACTCATATAAGAGGTTTGTGGAGCCATTCCATAAGGGCAGCTCTAACTTGGAATTTTCCTGTAAAACATGTTAAAGACTATTAAGGACGGGGGTTTACAATTACAAAAGTTCATGTTTACAGCACAATAAATGTGAAAAATAAAGAAAATGCCAAAATTTTCGTATAGTAACAGCTTCTTCTATCTTTCTTTCTTTTCTTTTCTGTTTTGTTCTTTTGAGAAATAGTAACAGCTATTCGATCAAGCAATCCAGAAAATGATAAGAGAGAAATGGACAGGTTGTGAAAAATTACTCATGAGCCTTAATATCCTCGTCAAAACTAATTGTCAATAAGAGATTTTAATCCATGAATTTATAAGTGTATGTGAATTTTCTTTAAGCATTTGATGTGGACTTCATATTTCAATACAGGTCAAGAAATAATATAAAAAAGAAATAGAAAAAAAGATATTCGATTGTTATTCATGATTTGTAAATTGTGAATCACGACGTGTATGTGTGAGGTCGCTAACCTGGTAATAATAGATTTTTCTTTTTTTCACATTTTCCCTTACAGAGGAAAAAATAAAGTTGCACAAAAAAAACACACAAAAAGAATCAATTTTATTTTATCCCAATACTTTTGACACGAAATAATAGGTTCTGGTTGGTTTAACACTTGACATCCTACCAGATTTGTGCAACACATTTTGAATATGGAAGATCATATGATATGAAGAAGAAAAAAAAGAGTAAAAGAAAAGAAGTGCATTACCAAGAGAATCTCCAATTTTGAAACGAGTTTTTTGTGACCATATGTTGAATTGATCAGGAGAAGATGGGATCTTCCAAGAATTGTTTTGGCCATCAACAAGAAAATCTCTTGCTTCATAGGAAGAGAAATTAAGCATAATCAAAATAGCCATGCATTGGAATAAGCTGCAGATTTTGAGTGAACCCATTTCAAGAACTAGTTAGCTTTTGTGAATTGGTAGGGAGTTGGGGGAGGGGTTATGAATATTTGGCGTGGTTAGTACTCTCCTCTATATAGAGACTTTGTGTGGAATGGTATTTGTCACGTGAGGAGCACAGGTAGGAAGAAAGGGTTTTTGTTGTTGTTAAGGTAACAGTTCTCGAATATTCATGTATGCATGTAAATATAGTGAACTGTCACACATTAACTTTGATTTAGTACCCTTGACCACTGAATGTACTTTATACCATTTCATTTCGAAACAATGGACAAGATTTTATGACTGAAACTCACGTACACCCTCTCGCAAACAATCTTGACACATAATTTTGTGAAACAAAAGATTCTCAAGCAAAAGATGTCCTCCAATGTCATCTTACATTACTATTTTGATTTTGAATAATTTTGGACTCTGAGACTGAAAAAATTGTTGGCCTGTTGCACAACTTTATTGCGTTCAACTATTGGAAATGAAGCCCAAATGCTTGCTTTAGGCCAATCTGTATGCTCAATAATATGCTTGAACCAATTTCAATTCTACAATTCTTGAGCAAGATACCAAAGAGCATGGAATTTGGCTTGGTGAATTGTTATAAATGACAGCGATGATAGAGTGTGAACACAATATGAAGGCAAACAAAACTAGAACTCATTAGATAATTCACCTTCAGCGTCAAAATCAACGAAATCACAGAGGGGAAACAGTTCGATATATAACATTAGACAAACAGAGTTCAAGATAAGGGTGAAGTAGGCACTAGCATGCAAGAAGGAAAAGGGGGGAGTCGCTCTATTTTTCTCACTCGAGCAGGGTTTTCACGATGGCTTTCACTTGGAGCTTCTTCAGACCTCTGTAGGATTGTCCACATCCAACAAACATGACAGGTGCTCCTGATACATACACCATGGACAATGCAGCTCCCACCTTAACCAATTCATCAATACCAAATAAGTAAACATCAAACTACAAGTAGGAGTGATAAATAAACGAACTCCACGTTTCATTTTATCTATTTTACCTTATCATCAATGGTGTCAAATTTGGTGAGGAGAATCCCATCAATCAATCTGGGATTTGGAGCAAGTGAAAACTCAGCTGGTTTCTGCAACAAAAAAAAAACCAAAGCCACTTTAGAAATCCACCTATGGATCAAATTCAATTTAATCATAACGGGAAGGTTTGGAATTGAAATGACATACCTGATTGAATTTTGACAATTGATCTACAGCATCGTTTCCCACCAGGGCTTCCCCAACAAACAATACCAAATCTGGGCTGTTGATATAGATAAGCTTTGAGAGTGCTCGCATAAGTGGTTCATTGTCCTGTGACAGAATTGGCACCCATTAATGAAACAGTAATGTCTAGATAGTTCACCATTCAGAGGGAGATTAGAAACGGGGCCAGTCGGGGAGGAGGGGTGGCAGCGGGGTGGTTAAATTTCATCCAATAATCCATAATTCGTACCTGCATACGACCAGCTGTATCAACGAGAACCACATCTGAACCATTTCGTGAAGCCTTTTGTATTGCTTCCTTTGCAACCATTGCAGGATCTTTCTCATATCCCTTCTCAAATATTGGGATCTAATAATGTAACAAGTTATAAAACAGTTTCCAAGGAGAAAATATGAGAAGATTTGCCCAGCTCTCACATAACCATCTGAAACCCAGTAAGTTGCTCAACGGCTATGGTATGGTACCTTGAGTCTACGAGCATGAGTGCGGAGCTGCTCAACGGCTCCTGAACGGAATGTATCACAAGCAGCCATCATCACGTTAACCCCATGCTGACCAAGCCAATAAGCAACCTGTAGATAGGAAACAATAATATCATGTCAGGAAATGAGATAGGCAAAAGACACAAAATTCACAAAGAGTCAATGGTATAATTCACCTTTGCAAGATTTGTTGACTTCCCAACTCCATTGACCCCAAACAAAACCACAACGTATGGTTTCTTTTGTTCCTTGGCACCGTTAACATCCCTCAAGATGTCAATGGAGCGCCTAGGAGTCAAGATACGGACAAGAGCCTCTTCCATAGCAGCCTAATCAATTTAATCAACAGCATCAGCTAATTTCAGGTTTTTGCACTAGAACAAAGGATTAAAAATGAGCTATTTATATTTATCAGTTGGCAAGTAGGATTTTTTCTTTCTCTTTTTTGAGTTTCATTTCTTTCTTCCACACTAGATCCTTTTTATCTGGGAGTAGGTTGGTTATAGCATAAACAATAGTGATAATGTATACCCACCTACACTGTTGTCGTTGAAGAAACTCTAGTGAAGGAGCCGAACTTTTTACCCTCAAGACTTGCTGCAACTGATTCACAAAGTTTTTCAGCTATTTCTTCAGCCTGCATAGTGAAAGATAAATATCCTTGTCACAAGAAGCGATATAATAAACCACAGATGCAGGAAATGGAAGGAGTGAACAGCACACTTACCACATTCTTGGTCATAAGCCTATCCCTCAGAGCTTTCAAAGCAGGTTCCAGGTCTGCCTTCTCCAGACTCGCTTTCCCAGCAATGCTGAAAAATGTTCGAATCAAACTCAACATGTTCATTTAGGGAATACTTGAAAGAAAAAAAAATTAATACATTGAATATGAATTTGTTTTTTTACCTAGTGAACATGGATGAAAACTGTTGAAATATAAAATCCCATATCGAGTGCCTAAGCAAGATCCGAATAACTTAAAAGCTCATGGGTTAACACCTCTCCTTTCCAATTGGTTTTGAGAGGATATGGAGGCCCATGAGCTAATTTTCACAAAAACCACCCTCCTTTCTTCGTCGACTCAACCCTGGTATCCTGTCCCTGTTCCTCCTCTTCACTTTCACTTTCACTGCAAAAAGCCTCATCCACATCCATCTTACTCTCCCCATGATCTGTTGTCACATCAACTATATTATGATCCTCATTCTCAGTCACTGGATCAGTAAAATCCAACTTTGACTCTTTAAGTGAATCATCCCAAACTCTATTTTTTTTTGTTTCCTTTTTCTTTCTTTCCACCTTTAGTTTTCTGCATCTTCAGCAATTTGTCTTTGTTGAAAGCATAGTCACACGGGTCGGAATACGGTTCGTAATACGGAGTACGGTTCGGTACGAAATTCGCTTAGTTTAGAAAACCCGGTACGGTAGGGGTATATTCATGTATTTTTTTATTTTCATTTTCATAATTTTCAACTTTGAATCCAATTTCATTTAATTGGAGTCTTGAAGGTTGGAGACATTTAATACCAGAATTTTGAAGGTTGGAGACATTTAATTGGAGTCTTGAAGTTGAAGTGCCAGTATTTAATTTCATAAATTTTTAAATAGTATATAATGATCCCATACAAACCAAAGTCATAAATTTTTAATTTCAATTTCAATGGTATTTGGTAAAAAAACATACCCATTGAAGAAGAAGATCAACAACAAATATCCGATAATGAATGTAACAGTCTCCCATCTCATCCATCACAATCACATTCTCAAAAGTCTAAGAGGGGGTCATCTTCACAACAAGCAAGTGCACAAAAAGGGCCTCTATATGAAGAAGTTGAATTGTTAGGAGGAAAATCTTGGAAGTGCAAACATTGTAATAAGTTGGGAAAAAGTTCATACACAAGAATTCACCAACATTTTTTTGGCCCTCCTATTGGGCAGAAATCGGACATAATAAGATGTCCAATTGCCACGACTAATGTAGAAGAATTCCAGAGGATTCGTAGACGGGTGCAAGACTTCGAATCCGAAAGTGTTCCAAACTTGAAGAAATCAACTTTAAGTGCAAAATCCAAAGCAACAACTTCCAATCCGATTAATGGAACCCGCATTCTCTTTACCATTACCAGCAGCCACGGAATTCACTGCTCCATTTCCAACATGATTATCATCGGAATGGACATTCAGATGTCCATGGCTCCTGAACTTATTACCATCCGCACCACCATTTCCATCATCGCCACTCTTTTTTTTATTACCTCCATCAGTACCACCCTTTTGACCTGCACCTTGCTTCTTGTTCAAATTAGCATTCACAGGCTTAGCAACCTGCTATGATTTCCTTATTCCTCAGCACGAGCTTCAGCTTCCATCTTCAAAATCATTGTACACAGTCTTCTTTGGGTCATAAATTTGCGAAAACTCCTGCTTCACCATAGCCAGCAAATCATCCACATACAAAAGATGGAGAATACGCTGATACACGGCAACAAACACAAGCCCAAGTTCATTGTGGAAAGTGCACTTGAGCGTGTATGCAGCACCAGGAGCATCATAATTGAAAGAAGAAGCGCCAGACCTCTCCTCCAAAAGGCAAGACCTAATTAAGGTGTCAATCAGTGAACCTTTAAGAGCATTTCCCAGCTCTCTACATGTCCAGAGGATCAACCCTCCTCTAGTGAATATCAGTAACTGTTCCAACATCTTTATTTCCTAAAAACCTACCAATCCTACAGTAAAAAAGTAGTAAATTTAATAATTATCCATGAACTAATCAAAAAAGCATATACACAAAAACAGCTAATTATATATTTTGGTCCCCAACGTTTAGTCTATTGGATTTTTTTTCTCCCCGTGTTTGTTTCCACTTTATTGTCCTCAGCGATTTTTCTAGCAAATTATTTAGTCCTTCCGTCCACTCCATGCAGGATTTGGAGAAATGAGCTAAAACACACTAATTAACAACAGAATTTCACCTGAGGCCAAATTAGCATATCACAAACTGAAATAAGTCCGCCGTTACTCGTAATAAGTACTTAAACAGTTTAGCAAAAACCGACATCTATTTCAATCATTTTTTTCTCTGAATAGTTTTTACATCTATTTCATTCAAATTTTTGCTCCAATTGTACGATTGGATATAAATCGGAAAAAAAAAACAAACAGATCGAGGTAAAAAAATTGAGATTAAAAACCTAATTATCAAGAGAAACAAGAATTGGTTAAAATTTAAGCGCATGCAGGTATGAATCGAATTCCAGCTACTGAGATTACAGAAAGCAAAGCGATGGAAATTAGAAGCATAGAGAATTACTGAAGAAGAAGCATAGAGAATTACCTGTCTTCGTCTGTGTAGGAACCTAAAGGAAAAATGGGAATTTGATGTAAATGTGGGGATTTCTTCTATTTATATGCCGGGAAGGAGAAAGAAAGAAGGCAAACAGATCAATTTCAAACTCTCCTTATCTATCTATTTTTCCGCAAAAAATCCTCTGTCCCCATCAGTGTATGTCCCTGTGTCCCCAGCCAATCATAATTCACCATGTGTATATATAATTAAAACAAATATTTATATAGTAAATTCTGATTGGTTAGGGACACGGGAGCATACACAAACGGGGACAGAGGATTTTCACCCCTATTTTTCTATTCGGATAAAAAAAATTAGAGTTAATAGCTATTTATGGCACTAAACTATTTACGAATTTCTTTTTATGGTACTAAACTATTTTTTTATCTAAATATATCACTCATCTATTTGTATTTATCAAAATATATACACCCACTAAATTTTGGGGTGTTTTCCGCACAAAAGATTGCGCGTGACTTTCATTATTTGGATATAGTGTTTAAGTGAAAGCAGTATTCCAGGGTGTGATTATTTCAAGTGAAAGTCACGTGCAATATTTTGGCCGGAAAACACCCCAAAATTTGGTGGGTGTATATATTTTGATAAACGCAAATAGATGAGTGATATATTTAGATAAAAAAAATAGTTTAGTACCATAAAAAGAAATTTATAAATAGTTTAGTGTCATAAATAGCTATTAACTCAAAAAAATTATTGGACAGTATACTTTTTTCATTCAAATTATCTATTCATTTTGTATTCTGCAAAATAATTAACGTTTTATCAAATTATATAGTAAAATGTCTAATATAATTTTATTTAATTCTATTTTCTTTTCTCTCTAACATTTAATGTAAGAGATAAGATTGAAAAAAGTCACCATTAATGAGTCATATATTTAGAAAGTATACAAATAATTTGGAACATATTAAAAAAGAAAGATGAAGAGATAATTTGGGACCGAGGGAGTAATTTTGTACGCAGGAAATATTTTGAAAATTAAAGTAAATAGATTTATGAGATGAGAGAAAAGTAGTAAAAAGTATTTGTTGTTTTGAGTATTGAGGCTCTGTAGGGACTTGGACTCCGCTCCACAAGACAAGATCACTGTTGGGTACTATGAAGAGCCTGGACCAGGCCCAGTGTAGCCCAAGATATTTCAGGCATCTAAACTGGGCCTGAAGCCCAAACTTTTCTCCGATTTCCCATGTTTCTTCTTTTCTTTTTGTAGGAACTTTCATGTTTCTTCCTGTTAATTATTATTACTATCATTATTATTATTTTGAAAATCCAACACAAACCCCGTTTGGGTATGCGGTAAAAAAATTATGTCTCATTTCATTTTTTATTAATAAGAAGTTGACATGCGTTAATATTTTTAAGACACATTGACTATACTAACTCCTTGAAGATTCCCAACCAGACTGACAAAAAGGCATACCGGAGACAAATGATCATTTAAATAGGTACCAACCTTTCTAACAAATGTTGCAAAAAAATCATAACTACACTAACAAATACGATATGTATTCGACATTTATTATAAATACTGATACAAATTCATAGCAACATTTGTTTATCTTATAGTTTATCTTATAGTGATATATGATAAACGGCGTAATAAATTTTTTATTATTATTGTAGTGGTGAAGGATTGTGAACCTTATTGAATCGCAAAATTGAAAGATATGGTTGTTAGTATTTATTTATTGACTTATTGGTATCACATGGTTGTCATAACCAAGGCATTCAATAATCTCACAAGGAGAAGAGTGTATACATAAAATCTATATGATGGAAACTAGTGACTCTTGCTGCCCAGTTCCACCCTTTTCCTAGTAGACCATAACTTGGGATATATGGTGTATATACTGGCTATTTGATTAAGAAATAAATGAATTAATGGATAGTTGGAGTTCTCATCCATATCTTAAATGTTCTCTTTGCGTGCGTGGCAGAGATAGTGTTTCATATAGATCTCAACAATGCAATCTGAATTCAAAATAGGTGTTTTTTTACACTTGCGAGACACCTATTCTGGTATTGATTTTTTATTTTAACGGATATTTTTATTCCTTCTTATATACATTTGTAAATAATAATACACATATAAAATAAATATTTATCTAATAAAAAACTCAGTCATCAAATCAATTCGTCTACCAAATGATATGTGTTTCGAGTAACTTATTCCCGCATTGGTACTGGTATAGTAAAAAAGAAGCAAGAGACTAGGAGATCTCGGTAATCGGATCTCTTCATAACTTTAGAAAGAAGCAAGATGAGAAAATAGTTGTAAATATGGAGGTGAATTAATGAAAGAATGGTGAGTCAAAGCATTACCAAGTCTGACGGGTACTATTTGACGGCGCCCATGTTATGTTACACTATACAACTTACACGCTCACGCTATAATGTTGAACACAGTTTTTAGACAAATATTAATTTATTAATTTTTATGAAATATGTGTTTTTCATTACAAATACATATCTTGATGTTGTAATAAGTGTTCTTTTGATATAAATATTTATCATTAAACATGTAACACATGTCTTAGTAATAGGAGTCCCACAAAAAAATATTGGATAATTAATTTTTTTTAAATACAACTCCAAATCGACTGAAATTATTACATATGTACTAAAAAAACGTATTCTGAATCATGGCGGTACTCCAACTACACCATTACTCTCACGCTCCAGTGATAAGAAATAACTTATTTATCATTAAAATCAGAATTGCATACAGGGAAAATGTCATCTGACAAACCATCCGTGTCAGAATCACAAAAAATAGACTGGGAAAGAGATAACAGTGGAACTAAACCCCTAGGATGATTATATTTTTCCCAATCAACCAGATTATGGGCAGCCATATTGAGATTTCTAGGAATATCACTCCAGTTTTTTTTTTTTTTTGATAAGATATCACTCCAGTTTTTGCTTAACCTTGGGTACTCCTATTTAATTTGGAACAAGAAAAATGGCTCACGATTTTGACTTTTTTACATGGGAGAGAAGGGCATTGTTGTTGACTTGTTAATTTAATACTCTCATATAGATTAAATAAAAAGTACGGCCAAAAAGCATACCTTAAGGAAGATGAGAAGTATTTTAGTTATGAGCTTATCACTTAAAACATTGGATGTTAATTTTTCATATGTGCACCTTTTTTTTAAGTTTAACGAACGAAAGATTTCATTCCAAATCCGTTAAATAAGTGAGAGTTACGTTAGATGGTAAAGAATGTAGTTATATATAATTACCTAAATTAAGCACAGTCTTAATCAGTAGGTGAGTTAATACATTACCAGATTTTTTAATAAAAAACACAATGCTATTTTGAAACCTAAAAAAGAGAGCGAACAATCTCAAAAGATGTGAAAGGAAGAAATATCTCTAACATCATAGCTTAGCTTGGTAATACACTCAAAACAATCATTATATAGGCATATATATAGGTTCAAAATAACAAGTAAACAGAAATTAAAATGACAAGCAGTAACTCAATTAATTAACAATATTATATATAAATTTTGAATTTAAATAATTTCTCCTCCATAACTATAAAGAAAAAGGGAGGAGGGAGGAGGGATTAAAAAAATATATAAACAAATAAGGATATATATGTTCAGGCCTTGTATTGGCCAGGCATTCTACATGACTTGTTTGTCCAACCTTCAATGTTTGCCTTCTTCCATTGGACCACACTAGCTAGCTCCCTCCATTCCTTCAACAAGAAGTAGAAATATTAGTTGGCTCTTATTTGACTGCACTTAATTTTTCTTACCACTTCCTTTTGTAAAACTCTTGTCTAGCTAGGTCCATTTTTCTCCTTAGGACCATCCCCCATCCCCCCCAACCACCCACTCTTAATGGTGGTGAGAAAGGAAGAAGTAGGAATATATAATTTGACCCGTCGACCCACCCAGTTTAAGTATCTTTTGGAGTAGATTAGGCTCGCCCCGCGAATGGGGCAGATCGGAGCTGAATTTCATGAGCATCCCCCGCCCTGCCCCATTCCATTATGCCCCATTTATATTATATTATTATAATTTAATTTTTAAATAATTTATTTAATTTTATTTAAGTGTTCTGCTAATATTAATAAAAAAAATTAATATAAAAAAAAGTAGGGAGTGGGGCGAGATTTCTTGATCCGCGGTGGGTCACTGGAAAAGAATGGGGCGAAGAGTTATCTGCGCAGAGCGGAATGGGATATTGAGATACCCGACCTAATTTGCCCCATTACCATTCCAAGGAAGAAGAAGGTCAACATCTGTCCAAGCTGTCTAAAAAGAGAAGTAGTACTGCATAGTGGCATTAAGGGTTTTTTAGGTACCCCTTAAAAAGCCACTCTTTTTTTTTAAATAAAACTAACCTCCATTGGAGTACTTCTAGAGTTTTATTTTTTTTGGGTATACTAATGGCATCCCAAATGAGGATTCCACTAGTACTACTCTTCTTCTTGTTGTTGCCTTTGTTCAATCTTGTGGTGGCTCATACTAAAGAACAAGAATTGGATCGAATTTCCCGGCTTCCGGGGCAGCCACCGGTTACATTTTCGCAGTTTTCCGGCTATGTTACGGTGAACAAAGACCATGGGAGGGCTCTTTTTTTATTGGTTGACAGAAGCTACTAGTGAACCAGAGAAGAAGCCTCTTGTTCTTTGGCTCAATGGAGGTTAGTTTCACATTCAATTACTCCCCCCCCCCCCTCACCCCTACCTTAGCTGTAGCATACCTTTCTGTAAGAGACTAGCATAATTGGCACACTACTGATATAGTCTTGAGTTGGACCCCTTCCCCAAGAGATCAGTGTTTAAAGTTAGTCATTGCTAAAGAAAATATATTAGAAACATAAATATGCAAAAATGGTTGTGTTGCTTTTGCTTAAGGTTTTAGAGAGCATATAAAACAGTAGCACTAACATGCATGCACAAACATTTTCTCAGGGCTAATCTCAAAATGTTTTTTTTTTTTTTTTTTTTAACTATTTAGAAATCCAAAAAGTCACAAGTCCCAATTCCCAATTCCTCACCATTTTTTCCTCTAAAAAATCATTTGTTTTTCCCATTTTTCTTCTCTTCTAGCGTTAATTAATTGCAAAAAAAAAAAAATAATAATAATTAGATGTAATACTAATAATTTACTAATGATTAGATTGGCCAATCGGCCATTTATGTGGTATGCTTGGATGGGTTTCAAAATGAAATTTTAATCTCAGTCTCATACTTAAATTAGACTCTAAATGATTTAATTCTTCAGTTTTTAATTTTAGATTCAATTCAAAAACAGTTTAGACCTTACTTTAAGTTTCAAATCAAACTCGGTACACGTACATCTATTATTTTTGTTTGATATATTACAAGATAGAGATATGATTAAAATACTTATTTACACTTTTGATATTTTGGATACTTCTAACTAATTGAGTTATCATATTAGTCGGCCATTTATTTTGATTGGTTAAAAGTTTTGGTCATGGCATTGAATCCATTTGCAGATGCAATTATCTCCCAAACATGACCAATGCATGTATCCTCATTTGCCCCACTAGTGTACTCATCAATGACAAACCTCATCAATCCCGAGCTCTGGGGCAGCTGGTTAAAACTGCTTAAACTGACTCCGTTGACGAGGGTTTGATTTCCGCTGGTGGAATTCGACTCTTGCGGGATTTCCCGCGGCTGAGAGCGCCGTTTAAGAGCAGTATGGGCTAGACTCTCCCCTGTTGAGCGATAACGCTGCGGGCCAACCGTGAAGCCGAGTCCGAATGTAGTCACCATGTTATCGGTGAATACCGGATGTCCCAACGGATAGAACAAAAAAAAAATGACAAACCTCACCAGCTACCCCACCCCACCCACTGTGACCCCCAGCAGGAAAGTCCCTCTCCAGTCCCTATCTACATATTTCAAAGCATATAAATAAACACAACAAATTTAGGCTCCCGGCTCCTATGCGGAACGTCCTTTTGTTCCGCACATGCGGGACAAAAGGATAGCTGTCGGATGAGATTTTTTTAACGGTCCAGATCTGGAGAGAGAAAGTTTTTTTTTAATATTTTAAGTCCAGCCGTAACTTTTTTCTCTCCAGATCTAGGCCGTTCAAAATCTCTTCCGACGGCTGAGATTGTTCCGCACGTGCAGAACTTTGGCTGTTCCGCATAGGAGCCGGACTGCAAATTTAGCAGCTTGTGAATTATGGCCCTTAAAACAATGTGGTCTCTACCACTGCCAAAAAAAATTCCATTTTTTTATGCCAAACTGATGGTAAGGTCATCATCATTAACAGTCAGCTTCCCAACAAAGTAAATACTACTTTTTTTTCTTTTATGTTCAGTAAGTAATTATTTTGTACATTTATTACCAAAGATTATATCAGTCTCTAACTCATCTGTTTAAATACATATGTTGGGAACAATCACTTTGTACATTTATTATCAAATATTAAGTATGTCTCGTATTTATATCCCAATTATTGATGATTTAATAAGTTATATTATTATTTTTCGTAACACAAAGGCAAAATGGAAGAACTCTCATGGGTTCTCGTGATCTCCTTCTGTCACCATCTTTTTTGATGACTTATTCCCTTCTGTTTCTTGAAATTCTTTGTTTGGATTTGCTCAGATTGCTGAAAATGTCTGTTTTATTGACCTCGGTTTTTTCTGTCTTTAGCTCTTTGTTTATCAATCTAACTACACAAAACTCCAAATTCATCACCCAAAAAAAAAAACTACACAAACTCCAAATTATCAAAAGTGAAACACCTTTTGCCAGCAACCATACCCTTGTTTTTCCAATTAGTTTTCCTCCGCCTCAAATTAAATATTCACTTTTGTATTAATTTTGTTGGACCTAATAATATTAAACCGAATAAATACATGATCTGGTTAATTGAACTAATCCACAAACTTAAAAAAATTGCCCGCCACAATAAGTATGGTTATAGCGAGTTTGTAGAATTCACTTATACTTTCGGAACAAGACAATGGTTGAGGTCAGGAAGTGTCTGAAAAATTCTTAACAAAGTTAAAACGAAGCATGACTTGATGAGATTTAACTAATGCAAAGAAGTAAAATAAAAAAATAAAATAAAAAATGTTACAAGTATCTGTCACCGTCTTTGGTGTTAATAATTGAAGCTGACTGAAATAAAAGAAAATATTACCCCCAATAATGATTATATCCGACGGGTAGGTGAGTAGGTGATTTACGAAAAATTCAATACTATAACCGTTTTTTTTTTTTTTTTGGACTGTCTCCACAACCCCTTCACATAGTCTTATCAACTATTGATCTTCTAGTACATTATTTAATACGCAATTGACCGGTATATGCATGGGCAAAAAGGCTAAAAAGAATATATATATATATATATATATATATATATATATATATAATGAAACTTTTTGCTTGCCATACCATCCTTTATTATTATTATTATTATGCTGCTGAAATTGCAGGACCCGGATGTTCATCAGTTGCATATGGAGCATCCGAAGAAATTGGACCATTTCGGATTAATGAAACCGGTTCATCTCTATATTTGAACAAATACTCGTGGAATAAAGGTAACTCTAAATATTTATTCCGGGCCCTTTTAATTCTTATTCTCTAGACACATTTTTGGGTCTGGTTGGAGTAAATCTGAATTGGTTTGACCTGACTTGAAACTCAAACTCAGGCCTAAACCAGTTTTGAATTGAGTATAAAAATGAAACCTTTAGAATTTGATTTGAAAGTGCACCAAAATCTCAAACCTTAAACCCAATTTAATCAGACCTTTTATGTAATCGATGATTTTTTTTAGTATACATAATATGTTCTATAACTATTCAAAAACTTTAATTTTGAATTAACTGCAGAGGCAAATATTATTTTCCTGGAGTCACCTGCTGGAGTTGGTTACTCCTACACCAATACAAGCTCCGATCTAATGGATTCCGGTGACAAAAGGACCGGTATGTACCTTAACTTCGGATATAGGATCTCACACGTAGAGTTGTATTCGAACACGAAGGAACCGAATAGCAGCTATTCGAATTCGGTTCGTATTACAGCTCTACTCACCAGTAAGGTTTGCTATATGTTCTAATACACCATATAATGTATAAACTAAGCTGAATAGCGTATATAGTAAACCATTAGCAATATTGTTTGTTCGTACACCATGCACAACAAGTGTATATATAACTACAACAAGCACGCGATACACTAAAATGTATACTACATTTACTATTAGTGTAATATACACGATGCAGTATATATTACACGTATATGGTGTACCAAACGGAATAAATCATTGTCCTGAAAAACTGTTGCAGCCTGGATCTTCCGATTATAGACACATACTTATATACAGGTACATGCATAATTTTCACCTAGAAATTAGCTCAAAACAACAAGTTTAACCTAGATGTTGCTTCAATTGGCTAAACATTGGATCAACAATTATGTTGGTCTGGTTGACTCACTGGAAACATAGTACTACATAAGATAATTGCTAAAATTTCTATATAGGAATTTAATGTAGCAGTTGTTGTTGTTGTCACTTTCCCATCACTTCAATGATATCAAAGTACCTAATTTTCTACCATGACAGCTGTGGATGCTTTAATATTTCTCATAAAATGGATGACAAGATTTCCCCAGTACAGGCATAGAGATTTCTACATCTCTGGTGAAAGCTATGCAGGTAAATTCATTTACTTCAAGACAAAACTCTCCCCTGCCCCCGCCCCCGTCCCACCCTTTCATCTCGGGATCTCCCTAGACCCTGCTGATGTAGGAGCCTTGTGTACTAGGTATGACCTTTTTTTTCCCATCTAATCTCTTAAAATCAAGAATTCAACCTAATATGACATTTTCTTTGCTTCATCAGGCCATTATGTTCCCCAATTAGCTCAACAAATCCTCAAGTACAACAAAATGTCTTCAAATCCAGTCATCAATATCAAAGGAATTATAGTGAGTAACATTCCCCCTCACCTCTCGGTTCGGATCTTCTGTAACACTATCTACGACATTTTCTCTGTAACATTATAATTATGGAAGGTTTTATTTATTATATTCTAAACTAAACCAGATAAACCCTAAACTGTAAGCAATAAAAATGCTATAACTAGGAGTGTTACAGAGAGTGTGGTGCAAGGGGTGTTACAGAGGATCCAGTGCCCCCTTCTAGTTAAATAATTTGCTAAACATTAACCCTAATTCCAACAGGTGGGAAATGCAGTAACAGACAACTACTATGACAACATAGGCACAGTTACATTCTGGTGGAGCCATTCTATGATATGTGATAAAACATACAAATCTATTCTCAAATATTGCAATTTCTCACAAGAGACTTATTCTTCAAAGTGTGATGATGCTATAAGTTATGCTATGAGCCATGAATTTGGCGCTATTGATCAGTATAGTATCTATACACCATCCTGCAAAAAAGCCGTTTCAGCAACTACAAATCGCACTATCAAATCTATGAGGTTCAAGAACAGTCTAGTACATAGACAGTTTTCTGGATATGATCCATGTACTGAGAACTATGCAGAGAAGTATTATAATCGACCAGATGTGCGAAAAGCTTTGCATGCGAATACAACAGGGATTCCATACAAGTGGACTGCTTGCAGGTAACTAGTTCCTCTTTTCAGTCAAATGTTCAGTATCTCCAAGAACCTTAGTCGTGTTTCAGACTCACGGTTTTATTTACCAAAACATATTTTTTATTTACCAAAAAGTGCGTTTCAAACAGAACTTTGGTTCAAAATCGTGGGAACTCTCGTTTATTTAAGACAGTGATAGAAACTTCTATTGTCTATTTACACGGCAGTGATGTGCTTTTGAGGAACTGGAAAGACTCCGCTTTCTCGATGCTACCTATCCACAAGAAACTGGCTGCTGCTGGTATAAGGATCTGGGTATTCAGGTATAGTTCATAAATCCAAAGTTCAAAACTTTGAACAATTTGTCCATTGTTGCTATCAGCCAAATGCATGCAATCATATATAAGACCAATTTGTGTTCGGCAATTGCCATTAAGAAATATCCTTAAAGAAGAAACAAATATACGAGAATCTAGTTTCTTGCCATTGAAATATAAATAAAGAATCACAAGAAAAGATCTAGAAATGCAAGCCATATAGTATTGTCAATAAAATGAAGTGGGACTGCTTTGCTTGAATGCAGTGGAGATACAGACTCGGTTGTGCCGGTAACAGCAACAAGGTTTTCCTTGAGTCATCTAAATCTCAAAATCAAAACTAGATGGTATCCGTGGTATGCCGGTGGTCAGGTATGATTATGAATCCTAACTCAAGCAAATTTAGCGGAAAATTCTTGCCTCGAAAGCTAAATAACAACTCGGTGATTTATATTTTTTACAGGTAGGAGGGTGGACAGAGATCTACAAGGGACTCACCTTTGTCACTGTGAGAGGAGCTGGCCATGAGGTCCCTCTGTTTCAGCCAGAGAGGGCTTATCTTCTTTTCAAATCATTCTTGGAGGGTAAAGAATTACCGAAGTCCTAAAGATTCATATACGTACAAGACTAGTATAGCTTTAAGAAATGGAAACTTTTAGCAATCACATCCACAATCTAAATATGGAGTCCTCAAGAAAAACAAATTGTGGACTAATTAACTAGAATAGGAATCATTCATTTCAATTTGTATTCAAAGATTGAACTACCCATCGTAATTGAAAATAATGGTTCTTTAAAGTAATAAAACCTGAGAATATCAAGTCTCACATCAAGCCTTCTGTCCTCTAGGAGTAGTTATAAAGCAGCTGAAGTCTGTGACTCTTCATAAGATAGCTTAGGGATGAAAATAAATCAAGATGCTTGCAAGTAGCTCAAAAGAATGCTCGGGTGTCTATTCAACTCACGAACAAGTCAAACTCAAGCTTTCAGTGATCTCAGGAAAAAATAATCTTGACCTTAATCGGGCTTACAATATGTTTTATGTGTTTATAAATTCTCCAGTGACGTGTTTCCATGAGTAACTTCACGAATAGTAAATAAATGAAAATCAAACGTAACCTGAACTTCTTGGTTCATAATTTAAGCCAATCCGAGCTCAAACAAACTATTCCGCATTCAATTTGAGCCACCAAGCTAGAGTTCGGACAAAGTGCAAGCAAGCTCTAGTAGGTAAGTTTGATGGTTGGCTCAACTTGGCTCATTTTTTACGTCCCTGATAGTTCATAATTCTGCTATCTCTTAATCTCATCGGTAAAATGCAAGAAAGTTACAAAAGCTAAGAATTATTGCAACACCAACACTACTAACAAACAAAAGTAAAAGCTAAAGTCATATCACAAACTACATTCAGTAAAACTAGAGTACAAAACTGAAGCTCTGCGATTCAGTACCTCAGGGGTATTATTGCTTGAAACCATCACTGAGTGAGTCCAGGTGGCATGCCCAAGCTTTGAGCAAGATCGCTCATCCTTTCCTTCATAGCCTGGAAACAATGAACAAAAGGTTCAAAGTTGTTCAAATGAAGGACTTTCTAATTTATTTTGCAAAATTTTGCTCTTTATTTGGGTTCTTTTTTCAGTGCACTGAGGTTTAGAGGTATCCAAGAACTATTATATAATCTATTTAGCAATGAGGAAATACTCACCAGGACACTCTTTTGATGTGCATCCTTATATGCTTCATTAATCAAAAGCGATAGTTTCTGTACGAAAGAGATATGAGAGAATGTTAATTTTTTTAATGAAAAACCGTATCACAAGGAAACAGACAGAAATAGTCATAAAGAAAGTATAGTTCTTCAATTAAATTGTCAAGCATTAAGTGCAACTTGCATTTGTCTAGATAACATTTGTTAGTGGATATTACGATGTTTGCTACGGAATCATGCCCTCAAATCAGAATACTTTTTATTTATTTATTTATTTATTGGGGGTGAGGACCTATCTATTACAAGAAATTGTGGGATTCAAGAAGCGGGGAGGAGATTCGAACTCATGACCTCTACGTCATGAGGCCTCAACCTAAATCAGAATACTTAAATATTATTTTAATGATCTTTTTTCCGTAGAGAAGGTTCACCATACTTCTGTTTAATATAAATATAATGCATTATGTTTGCTTCAATATCGAGATCATCCGGATGATGATGAAGATCATAACTTAAGAGTACGTAAACAAAAGCATGAAAGAACAAGTACAAATCTTTACTCACTTCTGCACCTAACTCCATTGCAGCCTCTGTGATTTCAGTGCGAACAGGTTGCTGATTACCAGATAGTGTTACCTGAAGACAGTTAAGACTTTAAACTTCACAAGGTATATACAAAATCAGAAAATTTCATCAGATGAATGCTTTGAGGTCAAAGTGGAACTTCTGACCGTTATCTATTATTTAGAAGATCAGATTTTAAGGATGTGAAATGCTCGAATTATAAATGCTTAAGGTCAAAGTGGAACTGCTAAATAATGAACCATTAAACTGATTTCAAGGATGTCAAAGCGGAGCTGTCAACAAGTTGAATTCACATGTTAAGGAAACCAAAAAAGATTTTTACAATATTAAGCATGTCAGCCTCAAGCTAGCCAGCTCATGAACACATTTTTTCTATAGTGAAAAATTGCTAGAGGGGGAGTTTCGTCTACAGCCCCACTTATCCTTTGTCTTTGATGTTTTGAAAAATCCATGGTGGCTGACAAAGCAAGTGATGGGCCCAGACAATCAATGCTCTTGCATGACCATTAATTTGCTATTTTGCAAGAATGGTGTAGCCTACAGTTATTATAACTAGATTAGGACTCTATAATCCATACAGTATGCAACATCATGTGAAAACACCATTTCAGAGCAGCATACCTTAACAAGTTCACCTTCACAGTACCCATCAAACTCTTCTCTGCAAATTAAACCCGAAAATATTAAGAATATTGAAGATCGATATCAAGACAGTTAAGAGTTATGGATACAGTTATATGACACGTCTTCAAACTCACAGAGCAAGTTCTTTTTGCACCCTTACAGCTTCAACTTGCACAACCATTTGGGCCTTCTTCACCGTCTCGTATAAATTTTGCATGTTTCCAAGAATTCCTGCCTAAGGTTAAATCATGTGAAATGTTATTCTCATTGAAAGAAAACATGTAAACTTCAATAGCACATAATAATGTTTAAGCACCAACTTAAGTTTGCATGTATGAACATTAAAATATGAGTTTGCTCAAAACTCAAGATCATATTTCTAAGACATTTTCAATCATGCTAGAAACCGTTATTTTCTCTAATGTAGTGCAAACAAAATTTGGATTGCTGAAATGTCCAAAGATGTCCTATGGCTATGAGGTTAAATTGGGTACATAACCTTCTCCTAAGGTCAATAAAGCTTGAAGTAACGAGAAACTTATAAAGAGTTCCCAATATTTCCACAGAACAAACAGAAACAAATTCCCAATTAGGTATGTATGCCACTTTTGCCAAACGTCATATCAAGAAGCATAATATCTCTCCATTGCCAATGTCAGTAAAGAAAGTAGGTGAAGATGTTATTTTCCTACTTCACATTTTCGCAGCTTAAGAAGGTCCGGAACAACCCATCTATAATATTAGCAATGCCAGAAGCAACTTAAACTAATAAGAGGGTCTTATTTTCGATTAGCATGCAATAGCTGAAGTTGATAGTCAATAAGCAACAAGTTTCTATATTTGGAAAGATAGCTAACTAATCAAAACTTCCAAACAATATAAATCACATTCCAAACATTGGCCACACAGCTGGCATGTCAAAGAAAATATCATGAGTTAAAAGAGTATTATCGTTGATTGAGAAATAAACGTTCTACTTGTTAGAAGAATGAGTGCTGTAATAACCTTAATTACTCGCATACCTTTGAAGGAGTATCATCACCCTTCTCATTGTCCTTCTTTCCTCCAAAGAGAGCACAAATCTGGAGTTTCTTATGGGTTTTTTGAATTTTTGAACAGCCATAACGGGGTAAATTCCACATGGTCACCAAATTTGTTTTTACATCTAGCTTATCTGCACGGTCAAAGAGAATATTATTGGATTTGAAAGAACCTATTGAGACAATGGTCAACAGTCACATGAAGACATGCAATGGAAAACTAAATCGAGATTTTTATATGGGGTTGAAATTAATCTCATGAAAAAAATTAGATTATAATACAGCGATGTGGCCTCACAGTAAACCAACAAGTAGCTCCCGTTCATCTCTCCAATTTCCTTCAGAGATCCTTCAATATTTTCAACGTCTCTTCATCTAAATGTATTAATTACCTAAAAATATTTTGTTTGGCACTATAGCATAAAATCTGGCTAATAATCGTAAGAAATATTCATTCTAGATCTTGATACAAATTTATCAAAAGAAAGGGTTCAATAATTACGTATCAAAGTGTATTAGACCTATGAGTATGGTAATTTCTAGGAAGAAACTCAGCTACATTTTTCACTTGCACAAGTTCATGTTTTGAGAGTTCATAAGCCAGCACAATAATCCAACTGACATACTCATGCTGATTTCAAGAAAAACAATGGGATAAAAAGGAAATTTACACAACTAAAATTAGTGTAAAATTTTAACTTCATCCACAACAAGAAGTTCCTGGTTGCGTCTATGCCCTAAATCCCCATTTACAAAATTTACACAGAAATCTACCAAACTCTCAACATAAATTAACCAATTATGCAAAGAAATACATAGAAAAAAACATGAATCCTTAAAAAAGGATGAAATTATCTGATAAAGTTGCAATCTTTAGTAAAACCCCATTAACAAATTAACTGAAAAACAGACAAAGAAAGCCTAGAGTTGTAATTAAGACATTTTTATCTTCTGATGGATGACTAAAAAAACCCAAAAATGAGAGAGAGATAGAGAATATTACAGGATGAAGGTGAGGAGAGCTTAGCCATAGTCAAGTCTTGAAAGTTGGAACACTTAGCAGTTAGAGCATTCATTGATGCCATTTTTTCAAAGGCAGAAAAAAACTGTGAAGAAGAAGAAGAAGATTGAGAGGATCAGGAATTAGGATAGAATATATTTTGTCAATTCTTGAATAAAAAATATATGGCATATTGGTATAAATAGTCCCCAAACTATTTTAATCCTGAGATAGAGTCCCAAAACTTTTTTTTTGTTTTTAAAACCCTCAAACAATTTGTATTTGGTGTGTAAGGTCCTTCCGTCAAAAAAATCATTAGTCAAGTGTTAAGTCAAATTTTTGACCAAGTCAATGCAAAAACTTCATGGGCATTTTAGGAATTTGCCCATTCCTAGCCCCATCACACATACTCCTCATCCCCTTCAGCACCCGACACCACACCACTCCCTCTTCTGCAATTTTCGATCAGAGCCCCGCCGGCCAACACCACCACCATCACCATAAAATCCGACGAATCAAAACAAAAGTCCGTTAAAATCCTCATATTCTCTCTTGCAAAAGACTTCATGTGAAACCCGGACCTTCTTTAGGGACTAAATTAATTAAGTTGATGACTTTTGGGACTATAGTGTATAAATTCTTTAACATTTGGATAAGATGATATTAGTTACAAGTTGGGGACTAATCTTGCAATTTTATTTCCTATATAATATCTTTTAGTCTAGGCACTAGAATTATAATCGACGATATTTTCTTTCTCTACTACTGCAGACACTCTTACTGGAGACGTAACATGAGACAACCTCGCATCTGCGTTCCATCGATCGAAGGTAAGATCTTTCACCGTATCGTTAGATACGATTAGTAGGATTATAAGAGTATTGATAATTAGTCTCTGCGTTTTTGTTAGGTTTTATTGATGAAGAGTTTTCATCCCAGACAGTTTAAGAAACGAATCAAAAGTAAATATAGATTACCCTTTATTTTCATTAAAAGATTGTATTTTTCTATAAAGTACTGGAAATTCTGGACTATTATTTGATGTTGTGTATATATGAATATACGTACCAACAAGAACTGTTTGGAATTGTGAAGAAGATTCGTTTGTTTACGCCGACTAAAGCATTATGATGATCTGTTCCTAAAAAAAAAGAGTGATTTTTCTAATTTGGTTCAAGTACTTTGCTACTGGTGTATTTATATTTTAAATTGGTCAAAGTTGATTGTCCTTTCTTGGAACACTACAATGCGATCAATTTGCACATGATGGAGCAGGCTCACCAGTGGGACATGAGCCACTTTGGCTCACATTCAATACTATCACGCTTTTGATTAAAATAATAAAAAATATTCTCACTTTTTAGTGCATTGTTTGAGGCGCTTTTTATTGCTTTTTTAATCGAAAAGAGGGATGTGGTTGATTATGGATCAGTGATCTATGCTTTCCCACTTCAGTAGCGTATGCCTATATCAGAATTTTTCCTACAATGCTGCTTGGAAGTTTTTGGTTTCACAAAAAAAAAATCATTTTCTTCTTTTCTTTTTCCTTCTATCATGGATGAATTAGGAAATTGTACTTATTTTTTTCAAGTAATTCTCTCATCTTGGTCAAAATGATTTTGTTCATTTTTCTTCTGTTTCTTCAGAGCTTAATTTCCTACTGATCACTGAGATTCATTGAACGAAAATCTTGATCAAGTATTATTTCATTTACTTCAATCGTTTATTGAGGATAATTGGTATATTTGCGATTCGTCCTTTTCTTGGAAGCACTTATGCAAAGTTATGGCAAAAGGCTTTGTGGAAATCTTTCCAATTCTCACCTTATATTCCTCATCTTTATTATTGGTAAAGTACTAATTTCAACTTGTTTCTTGATCTTCTTCGGAAATGGCCTTATCGATTAATTTCACCACTTCCGTCAATTACATCTTTGTGTTCTGTTACATGAAGCTTGGATCCTACCACAAGGCTCCGGACCAATCTTACTTCGTCTAGCTCTCTCACTTATTTATAACAAGAAGTGTCTATCTTGTTACTTGTTAATTTGCCTTGGATGTGTTATAGAAGTTTTTACACATAATGATACTGACTATTACGAAATTCTTTACCAATAAACGATTTATGATGATAGAATAATTTCTGTCGAACTTCTATTTTAAAGGTGAAATGTATTTATACTAATGTGACATGAAAAAAAGGATTTTTGTGTCTGAAGATTTCTATTACTGTTTGATACTTTGCGGGTTGACATGGAATACTGTCTGTACTGACCCACCTAAGGGTAGAAGCTAGGGGTCTGTACTGACCCATTCCCTAGAGGGTATAAGTCTAGGACTGATATATCAGTTTCTGTTTCTATTTCGGTAAACCTATGATCCTCGGTCAAAGTATCACTCTGTATATTCTGTTCTGTTCTGCAACTGCTAATATATAATGTATATGTCTGAACTTCTGAAAGTGTTTTTCTTACAAAGGATTATGTTTAAAATATATCTGTCCATTTTCTGAAAACTATATATATGTAACTGGATTTTCCCGGGAGGCGTTTCTATACTTACTGAGTTGTAGCTCACTCCTTGCGTTGTTGTTTTTACAGATGATGAGTTATAAGGGAACGATAAACCGTACGACGGGGACTGAGTGTAGAAGCAACTTTGGGGATTACTTACGGAATGAAACTTTAGGAAAATTCCTTTAAGAGTATTTTTCTCAACTTTAATGTATTAAAATTTATTGAGGAATTTTGATAGTTGAATTAAAATGGGTGATTATCACTTTATGGAAATAGATTCTCTGAATGTAAGGACCTGGTATTCTTGGATTTTGATTTGAGAATACGGTCATGTCGGGTTTTCGGATCCGGACTTATAGAACCGGTTCCGGGGCGTGACACTTCAAACACCAAAATAACCCACAAAGATTAGCAAGCGGGTATGAAAAAAGATCAAATTTTGAGAGATAAATTGAGCTAAAAAAGCTTACCCAGTATATGAAATTTGACAGAAACTTGTGTATTATACAACCGGGGCTCGCTAAGGTTTCTTGAAATAATCAGCGTCGGATTTTTTTTGTAAATTTTAACAAAAGAAATTCATAGCAGTAGCATTAGTAGTAAAAGAAAAAGAACTTCGCCGGAGAAACGCGACCAGCCGGAGAGGAAAAAAAACCACCTGTAACATAAATATCAAAAGTCAGTCAGAAAAGAAAAGTAGAAAAGAAAAGAAAAATGAAAACAGAAAACTTACCTCGCCGGAGAATAGAGAACGACGGTAACGACATCGGTGGAAGAGTAGCAGCGGAACAAAGGGAGGGGGTGGTGGGGGAACAATTATTGCTCTTGAATATTCTTCTTTATTGGCGATTTTTGCTCTCCTTTTTTGTGATTACCAGGCAAGAATATTCTTCAGATTTATTGGCGATTTATTCTGCAATTTTTGGAAGGGAAAGGTTCTGCAATTTTTTTGCAATTTTTTGTTGGCGATTTATTGGTGATTTATTCTGCAATTTTTTGTGGTTGCGTGATGGTTTGCTGAGAGGGTGGTGATTATGGTGGTTGGAGTTGTGGTTTGTAGTGACTGGTGGATAGGAAAAGAGGAGGCGGGGTGGGGTGGGGCTCATCGGAGAAGAAGAAAGCAAAGGGAGTGGGTGGTGGGGGGCTGAAGGGAGTGGGTGGGGTATGTGATCCAAAACTTCCAAAAATACCCCTCCCATTTCCATGTTTGACTCACATTTTTCTCACTCATCTGTGTTGACCCATCAAAAAATAGACGGGAGGACCTTACACACCAAATATAAATTGTTTGAGGGTTTTAAAAACAAAAAAAAAAAAGTTTTGGGACTATATCTCAGGATTAAAATAGTTTGGGGACTATTTATACCAATATGCCAAAATATATTTTCTGTTTCATAAAAGAGAAAATCGCCCAGAACCGTTCCCCCAACTATTTTACTTTAGCTTTGATAATCCTAGTTTGTTTGTTTCGATATAAAGAATCCTCAAACTATTTACGGACAGTCCGTAGAGTCTTTTCCGTCAAAATTGGATGAAATCTGTCAATTATAGGGGTAAAATAGTCATTAAATAAATATTCTATTCTTCTTCCTCATCACACTCATCACTCCTAACCACATTCACCGAAGAGCAACATTACCAGGACGGTTGGTATCTATGGAGCTTCTTCATTCTTCCAATTGTTGGAGCTGACTTACAAGCGACCTACAAAAAAAAACTTCATGTTAATACAGTAGCTCACAAATAAACAGTAACTGGATTCTCAAAAGCACAAAGGAATAAAAGAACGGGCCTTAGTAGCAAGTTGCTTTCTATGAGCCTTTCATATATGATATATCACATAACATACGGGAGAAAAGGAAAATCTACACTTGACAAAATACTCCGCATACCCATGAACCAGAGAAATTTTTTTCAGAGATAACCAAACAAATTACAGAAATAGCTTCATCATCCATATAATTTCAAAAAATCAATTATACAAATCATCCAATTAAAAACATGCATTCAGAAAATCAAGATATTTAAACCATAATAACAAAGAAGAATTTTTATTTCTATCATAATCAATTGAGAATAATTTTGATTCCGATTTCGATTTCTATCAAAATCATACCAAAAAGCCCCGGCATTATCATCTAAATCAAAAATCCTAATACCAAAAAGCCCTAATTTTATCTAGCTAATTCAAAATTACTAATATAGTAAGTTAAAGCATGCGCAACAACGTAATTAAGCCTTAAATTTATAGAATCAAAACACGAATCAACTCCAAAAATCACAAAACATAATTAAAGGTTGTAGATACTAAACATTTACAACGCGCAAACAAAAAAAAAATCAATAATCAAACAAAAGGTTATGCATAGAGATCACAAAAACCAATGAGAATCATCGAAGTGGGGTGGAGATGGAGGTGGTGGGAAGAGGTGCAAGGACGAAGTCAGTAATTGTATTTTGGGGGTAGAAAACTGTAACAGTATGCCGACGTACCTATAAAAGCTGCAAAAAAATTGGGGAGGGAGGGGGCGAACTTGATAAAAAAAATTCAAAATTACATATAAAAATTACTATATCTAATAGTATTTTTTAAAAATCCTGAAGGGGTGAGTGTCATGAGGAAGAAGAATAAATTTATTTAATGACTATTTACCCCTCATTATTTGAGAAATTTGACGAATTTCATCCAATTTTGACGGAAAAAAGACTTTACGGGTTGCCCGTAAATAGTTTAAGGATTTTTTATGCCAAACAATTTAGGACTATCGAGGCTAAAGTGAAATAGTTGGGGGACGACTGAGGCGGTTTTCTCTTAAGAAAATAAGGAAATATCTTTTTCTGTTTGGGTCTGGAACTCTTTTTGAATTTTAAATTTTAGAATAATTTAGGGGCATGTCTAACAAATCATTTTTTCTTCTTCTTTTTTTTTCTTTCTTTTGAGGAATTTTATGTAGGGCTAGAAAGAATTGTGTTTTTCTTTGTTTTTTGATTAAAATGTTAGGTCAAGATAAATTATAGGGTTAATTTTAATTTAATATTTTTAAGTTATTAGTATAAGTGTTTTAGTCCATAATTTATAAACTGGGTATATTTAGTCTCACCGTTAAAGTCGACCAGAAACATATATTATTGTTCATTGATGGACAAAAAACTGTCATATCTCTTTCTTTTTTGTACAAATTATTCCTTACGTTCTGCTGCTCTATAGTTCGTTTTGCCGTCTATCTTTTTTGTTTACAAGTCCTAACCCATTTCCCTTAATTCTGCAACCTCTATTCTCGTCACCTCCTCTCTCTTTTTCAGTCCTCTTTCTCTGACGTCTCTTCTTCATTTTATAAGTTCTTTCCACAGTATCACTCTTCGCCAACCCCTATCTATAACCCACATTCCTATCAATTGTCGTATACAACTCCTCCAAACCGTCCTCATATGCAATATGATCTCTTATGAGGGACTGGAGACATAAGGGAAAGGGAACGTGATGTGGTACTAGTGTGGTGTGTTCTTTAGGTGTTGGAGTCAAAATAAGAACATGGAGGCATGGGATTTTTTTTTTTTTTTTTGAAAAAAGAGGAATAAGGATTTGATTTAGGATTTTAATAATCTACACAGACAATGGGCTAAACGAGCCAGGAAAAAAACTCGCGTTTTAATGGACTATTAGGTCCTTAGTCCATTCCCGCTCCATTAGCGAATGGATTGGGCCGCTCCTAGCACTGTCAAACGGACCACTAGTCCGCGGACCGGTCCGTGGTCCGTGTTTTTTGGACGGATTTGGACCAAGCTATTCATGGTCCGTTTAAATGCGGGCCATTTTAGCCCGCTCCGTTTGGACCACGGACCAAGGCGGACCGGACCGGACCGGACCCGGACCAACCCGCATTTAAATTAATATATATAAAAACATATTTTTTAAAGTTTTACTTCTCATTTTTACAATTTGTTTTACAAATATTTTCAAAAATAAACAACAAAACTCAATTTTTAAGCTTTATATTCTTTTTTTTCAATTTTTCTTTTCAATTTTTAAAAATAAAAACAAAAAAAAGTCATTTTTAAGCTTCATTTTCTTTTTTAAAAATTTATTTTCAAAATTAATTTGGTCCGCGGACCGGCCCGTTTAATCCGCGGATTTCTTATGGACGGGTATGGACTAGGACTTTCTTGGTCCGCAAAAATTGGTCCAAATCCGGCCCGGTCCGTTTTAGGGTAATCCGCGACGGACTGGACCGGACCGGACCGGACCAACCCGTTTGACAGTGCTAGCCGCTCCACGAACTCAAACCCATTTTACAACTCTAGGATTAGAGGAGGAGATGACGAAATGATTGGAGAGAATAAAAAACAAAATTAGAGAAGCGAGGTGGAGAGATGTAAAGAGCTAGATCCGGTGAAAGGGGAAGGGAGAGAGAGAGAGGGGTTGTACTTTGGATAGAGGAAATAGAGATGACATCATTTGTGGGCCATGGGCAAGGACGAGGACCAAGTCAGGACTTTTAGGTTGAGGGGGCAAAAAAACTGCAAAAGTATGCCGAACTACATATAAAAACTGCAAAAAGAAAAAATGATGAGGGGAATTTGATCAAATATTCGAATTACATATAAAATTTACTATATCTAGTAGAATTTTTAAAAATTTCGGGGGTGGGGGCGACTGCCCTCACCCGCCCCCTTGTCTTCGTCCCTGGCCATGGGAGGAGAGAGAATAAAATATGGGTGTGATTAGATATGGTTTCGATTTGAGATTTTGGTCCGAGTCTCAAAGCAGTCTCAAACCCAAACTAAATTTTAGATAATTTAAAGCTACATGTTTCATTTTTAGACTCAAATCAAAGCTAGTATGGGTCTTTGTTGAGTCTCAAAGCAGACAAAACCAAGTCAGACTCAATCCAATCACACTCATAATTTTAATTTTATAAAGATAATTGCTAAAGGTGATGATATATGTCTACGACTTAGCCAATTAATTGAATAAATTGGAGGCAAAATTGTAAACAACTCGTTGAATCTCTTATGCCAACAAATGTGAATACTGTTTAATTTGAATTTTTAGCCAATTAATTGAATAAATAAGAGGCAAAATTGTAAACAACTCGTTAAATTTTTTATGCCAACAAATATGAATAATGTTTAATTTGAATTTTTAACCAATTTTACTCGCGCATTCATTTTCCAATTGATAATTGAAGATGGAGGATAAATATGTCATTTGAATATAAATTGCTCTCCGGCAATATCATAATCGAATATATAATACGTGATTCAACTTGACTAGAAGGTCATTTCATCTTTGGAAGAAAAGGGGAAAATGAATTATGCAAATAATTACTGGTTTTCCTTAATTGTAGAAACAGATATATATATATATATATATATATATATATATATATATATATATATATATATATAAACTCTAAATGAAATATGGCCCCCCAAACTTTCCTTATGTTCCTAGTCTCAAGCCCCAAAATGCTAATTTGAGCTAAATAATTCTCCATTATGCCCCCACCTCACTAATGCTTTCCAACTGCCACCATTGACATTGATATCAACATTATGCTAATTCTCACCACAAAATATATGCAGAATAAATCTCATTTGCGGGAAGCAATTACCCAATTTTAGTGCTACCTCAACAGCCAGATGTGCTTGTTTGGTACTATTTATTATGTCATGTTATATCTCGTAAACACGTAACTAAAAATTGACTTTAGTAATTTATTTTTTCTCAAATAGTATTTTAGTTTTTGGACTGAAAAAATGATATAGTACTTGATTTTGTCATAGCGTATTTGGATTACACATTTCACACAAATCTCTTAAAATAAAATTTTCACTCTGAATTTTACATCTTTTTTCCATAATAAAATACTCATTTTTTACAAATTTTCGATACATAAATTCTCAAAAATAAAAATAAAAATACCATCTCTATTATTATGAAGCTCCCGGCTCCTATGCAGGACAGCTTTTTGTTCCGCACGTGCGGGAATAAGATACCACCCGTTGAATGAGATTTTTTAACGGTCCAGATCTGGAGAGATTTTTTTTTAATATTTTAAGTCCAGCCACAACTTTTCTCTCTCCAAATCTGGACAATTCAAAATCTCATCCGACAGTTAGAATTGTTCCGCTCCGCATAGGAGCCGGACTGTATTATGAATGGTGATGGAAGATGGGAAGTACATAATTGAAAGAATGATGAAGGATCTGCTTAGAGAACTAAGGTAACCATTGAGTCAAAGAACATGAATGAACCCACAAAACAAGGGTAAAGTTGAACAAAACATTCAATGAATGAATTTAATAAAAACATTCATCAATCCAAATCCAATGAATCTTAAACATCTTTAACAATCATCCTCAATGACTCTTCCCATCAATAGATAACTTACCTCTTTTATTTTTCCATCATGGTTTTAAGAGGTGGAGAGATGGTGGTCTTGGCCATTTTCCTTCATGTCTCATTCACAAGAAATCAAGATTTTTCTTCTTCTTTCCCACTTGTCCATGTCAAATTCTAAGCCTTTGTCTAACAGTTGACTAATACTCCTTATGTTTTCAATTAATTGTTCGCTTCGACAACTGCATTAATATTGAATTTTATGACAAATAATAAATAAAAGTCTAAAATATCCTTTAATAATTTTATTAATCTCATTTAAAATTTATGCATTTCTCTTTTCCCACGCTCTCTGCTTCTTATACAAATATACAATAATCAACTATCTCTTAAGTATGTATTGCAAAGTGATCGTTTTAAATAATTATAAAGTTAACAGCTAATTTGTAATATACAAAAAAAAACTTAAACAGTTAATTTGAACTAATAGAGTAATATAATTGATATATACTTGAATTAATCATATCATCGTATTATTATAATATCATGAATCTAATACTAACAAGAAAGACAAATGAAGAGGGCAACTACAAATAGATATCTTCCCCCTCTTTCTCTCTCTCTCTCTCTCTCATACAAAAGCCAACCAAAAGTTAGCAGTAAAACTTCTCTCTCCTTTTCATGCTTTCTCTATGAAATAATGAAGACTGAAGAGAGAACCTTGTATGACCGACAAAATTTTAAGGTACTCCTGATTTGGTGGACTGGTGACGATGGGATTTTTTTTGCAATCCGGCTCTTATGCGGAATAAGATTTTTTTAGTATGTGCAAAATATTTTTTTTACCAATAAAATATGTGTTTTTTTTATTACTTAAAAATATGTGTTCGGCGAACATGTATTTTTTAAATTAATTTCAATCGTCAAAATTTTAATCCAACGAATGAGAATTTATTCCGCACTGGAGCAGTGGTGATTTTTTTGGCACTTTTAGTTGAACTTACTGTTAAATTCTGAACTATGATTAGTCTCTCCCATTAATGGGATCTGGATTTAGTAATTTTACAGTTACAATACAAGGGGATTTCTCATTCCCCACCTGCCTAACAGCTACATTTTGAGATTTGCCCAAATCCCCTTGTATTGTAGCTGTAAAATTACTAAATCCAGATCCCATGAAAAATGAATATTTATGCTTTTTTCGTTAATTTTATAACAACGGTTAAAAATTTCTTTTTACAAACCTCAACTGTCAAATAAATTATTTGACGGAATTTCGTACGTTTTGCACCATCACACTATAAAATTTTTGGACTGGATTGGGGTAAGATATTTGGTTTTGATGCGGACATAATCTCAATTATTGATGTCAATTTAATAGGTGAACAATAAGCGAATAACTATTCAAATAATAAAAAGACAGTCTAATGGTAAAAGCATGAGAGGATTGTGGAGAGAATACGGGTTCGAGTCTCGTTGTGTGGAGCGACGCATAATCGAACTCTGACTTTAAAGCAGGTGCTGAAATTTGTTGTCCCAGATTTAATTCGAATTCACATGTATTTAGGTCTGGAAGGTTGACCGGGTGCCCCATAATAAAACTGGGTCATAAAAAATAAAAAAAAAATGTGTAATTTTCATGATCATGGTTTTCATAAGGCTTAACCAGAACTGACGCTTCCGAACTGGACCGGAACCGGACTGAACTGGAACCGGCGATCCGGGTCATTTTTGGGCTTCTCTACCATAAGCAGACTAACCGGCAAAAGTTGTGGAAATATTTGACTGATTCAAAGCAAGGATTGGCAAGCCTGAAAAAGAAAGTGAGGACCAAGAAGGGCACAAATGTAAAATCAGAAAAAATAAATTGAATTAACATAATGTGAAAGAAAGAAAGAAAGAAAGAAGGGCATCATCACCATCACATAGGGGGCCAAATCCTAAAACAATGCACAAGAACGAATAATCGAATCTTAACAGAAACATTATGGAAGTTTTAACCATTTAATATAGGAGTGATTTCTTGTGGTGGATTAA
Source organism: Vinca minor (assembly GCA_026122235.1). Classification (NCBI taxonomy): domain Eukaryota; kingdom Viridiplantae; phylum Streptophyta; class Magnoliopsida; order Gentianales; family Apocynaceae; genus Vinca; species Vinca minor. Next base: position 4,936,913 of record JAOCZM010000291.1, read on the forward strand.
GACAAGTCTTCCTATTTAATCAGACCGCTAAATCACATTAATTTAAATTCTCTAAAATTTCTATCGGATTAAAGAATGAGATCTTTGTAGGCGTGAATAGCAACAACTTCAACACATCATCACCCACAGCCCATAGTCTCTCTCTCTCTCTCTCTCTCTCCTCTTGCTTTATCATTACAAAGATCATCCTCTTTCCTTTCTCTCTCTACAATTGTCCATATCCTATTCCTATTTCCTCAGGCAAAAACATGAAAAGCAAAGAAAGAAACACCCTTTCCTCTTCTCTTCCTAATGGTGGCCCAGCTGCACCAAAATCCATGTTTAGAAGAAAGAAAAACAATAAGGAAAGAAACAAGAGATGTCTTCTAAATCCCCTCCCAAAAAAGTCATGTTGTTTCCACAAATACCCTTCTGCAACCCCCCTCAAAAAATCCCCCTATCTTCATCACTACTACCTACACCCTCATTCATTCACTATCTTTCTTGTATCTCTATGTATACAGAAACAGAAAATATATATTATGTGGGTTTTGTTTTCTTGGTCAGATTTTTTTTTGAAAAAAAATTATTTATTTCACGGAGAAATCAGGAAACAAAGCCAAGAACCTTCTCACCTTCTCTATATCATCATCATCATAATTTCTCTCTTTACTTTCTCTCTCTACACTACCTATTTACACATGTCTTCACCTTTCTTTCTTTATAGCACTAGTACTATTTTTTCTTTCCCCTTCCTTTGTCCACATCCCTTCTTTTTCCTCCCTCTTTCTTGTTCATAGTATTCATCTCTTCTTCCCCTCTCTCTTTCTTCATCTGGGTTCTTTTTCGTTTTACAATTCTTGGACAATTTTCTGCTCCAAGATCAAATCTTGTTAGTGGGTTTTTTATCCGATGTCTTCTAAGAAGATGAAACGGGCTGTTATGGCAACACCGCCGGCGGTTTGTGAGGACGCCAAGGCCAAATTGAAGCATCAGAATCTCTTACAAGACTACCAAGAGTTGCTTAAGGTATTTGATTTCTTCTGGGTTTCTATTATTTTTCCTTATTTGTTAGGGATTGATCAGTTTCTGTGATTCCTGCCTTAGGGTTTTGTCTATGGTGGTTTGATCTGTTAATCTCCCTCATTCAAGCTGTGGGCCTTTTATCTGCTTGATAGAATTGCTTTGTTTGTGATTTACTTTTTCTATCTCATGGTAATTTAGTTTTCCTCGGTTATTATTGAGAATTGGGGTTTTTTTTAGTGATCTTTGAGGGTTATGCTTTGCTTAAAGGTTGTACCAGGGCAAAGGCTCCCGCTTCAGCAATATTTTTCATAAAAATGCTGTTTCCGGGGTTCGAATCCGTGACCAAGCTGATAGCAAGTAAACGCTTGACCATCATGTGCCTTCTTTGAGGGTTATGCTTTGCTTAATTGAGGAAAACCTTAAAGTCCCTCTTGTAACCATGAACTCTAATTTGGTGTGCATTTACTTGTTTTTTTCTTTCATTTTAGGTAGAAAATCTGAACAATGGCCTTGTGTTTTAGGGTACTTGTGATTAACTAGTAATTGATTTGCAATTAGTAGCCTAATATATGTTGTGGTGGTGGTGGTTTATTCTGAAATCTAGATTCAAGAGTTTTCTCTGGTTTTCTTGGTTTTGATCTTAGTTTTGCACCTTATTATGTCTTCTTGCTGTTGTGGTTTTTATTATTCTTTTAAGTCTTGTGGTTCAACCTATTAGTTGGCGCTATGTACTTTTGCCTAAAGAATTTACTACTATTTATTTGCAGGAGTCCGATGAGACGAGAAATAAATTGGAGATTGCAAAACAGAGAAAATTGATATTGTTAGCTGAAGTTCGGTATGTTAGATACTTTGATTCTCGCATTTGGTTTTTGTATCTTAGTATTATTTGTTGGTATGCATGCATCGTTGGTTCACTTGATACTTGCTTATTTCGGAACCAAACTTTTAGGCGTCTTTAATCGTTTAGCTCCCGTTACTATTGTTTTGTTAGTTTCTGTCTTTCGTTTGGGGTTGGACCTCAAATATCGGATAAGGCATAAATTTTGTTGTGGAAAACTTATCTCCATTAGTGTTAACTGGAAAGATTATTACTTTTTGTGACATATGGCACATTAATTGTGCACCACTAATGCTCCGGATGCTGAATGAAAGAAGCATGGTGATGTGCACATAAATCAAAATGGTTCTTGGGTCTGCCTTCTCTGATGCCTTTTGGCTTTGATTTGAGGGCATGATTCTGTAGCAAACGCGACGGCATAGGGAACCATTGTTACATGTGTATTATATGAGCAACCACTTTGTGCACTTGTTGCCAAAGGTTAGGTTAGTCTCCAATACATCTGTTTCAGTGGTATCCTGGGATCAGCCACTTTGTTTGACAAAGGTTAGGTCTGTATCCCGTCCATCCCCGCCCATACCCCCAATTATTGGGGACTTAATGGGTTATGCTGTTGTTGTTGTTGTTGTTGTTGTTGTGTTGTGACATATGGCACATTGTTATCGTCTATGCATGGGAAACTATTTATGCTTTCATAAGTCCAAGCATTTAAGTATGCAATTGTTTGGTACACTTACTTTCAGTATCTATTTATACAGGTTTCTGCGACGGAGGCACAAGTACCTACTGGAGACAAAGTCTCTGAACCAACCACAAGATCAGCGTGTAAATATAGAAAAGCAAACGTAAGCTTGGCAAAAAAGAGAAAATTGTGAACAAAAAAGAAACTACTCGGTTCAAATTACCCCCACTTCCTGATTTGAAACATAAGGGAAGGGTGTATGCTGGAAACGAAAGTGCTCAGAAGAATATGACTCCTCTGCTTGATTTGAACCGTAAGGTAACATCACGCACCTCAAAGAAAGCGGCTAATGGCTTAACTCAAGCATCAGATTCAAAGTACAAGAAACGGATAAGCAGTGTGAAAGAATCTGCTGTTTTGAATATGGGATCAGCTATCAATTTGAATCAAAGTGAAACATTTCAAGGCGGCAATGGTAATGGCCCGGGAACTAGAATGCCAATTTTTGACTTGAATCAGGGAACTGGTTTCAGTGGAAAAGAAGCTGCATTGCCAACCCGAGCTCCCATTTTTGACTTGAATGAAGTTTCTGTAAGTACTTGTTTTCATTCAGCTTTGGGTTTGCAATAGAACCTGTTATCCATATCGTTAACTGCTTAATTGACTTGTTTTTTGACAGATTGAAGAAGAAGAATTTCAGACTAATTATGAACCACCTAAGTTTGAGGAAGCAAATATGGGTTTGATGAGAGCTGGAAATGAAGAGCAGCCTACTGATATGAAGTTATCAATATGTAGAAACGCTGGAGAAGGTTCATCTCGAATGGGGAAGCGAAAAATTTCATGGCAAGACCCGGTTGCTTTAAGGGTTTGAAATCTTAAACAAAAAACCGCGCAGCAGAACAATATTAGAAGACCAACATCAACTGGTTGGTGGTGGGTAAGTAAAAATTTCGCTTGCATCAGTTAGTATGGCAATAAGCCGTAAGTTAGTAATTCTCAGTTTCCTTTTCTTTGTAGAGGAATTCCTATATATTCAATACAGATTATATGTTGTAAGAATTGTTAGTGATGATGAAATATAGCAACAACTATATAGCTCTTAGATTATGAACTACAGTTCTTAGATTAATGTAAATAATCTCTCGGGTCGGTTTGTTGAAGAAACAAGGTTCTGTAGTCCTTTCTCATATTGTTTCCTTGATCCGGTCGGCAAAATGCAAAAGTTCTACTGGATATAGCTCTTAGATTATGAACTACAGTTCTTAGATTAATGTAAATAATCTCTCGGGTCGGTTTGTTGAAGAAACAAGGTTCTGTAGTCCTTTCTCATATTGTTTCCTTGATCCGGTCGGCAAAATGCAAAAGTTCTACTGGATTTTATATTCTGAGAATCAACCTTACTCAGCTTGTTTCCTAAATTAATCCTCGGTTCCAGACCTGTTGCTGCACGGTACGTAATATCCGTTTAGGCATCAGATTAAAGATATAAACGGTTGAGAGCGTTTGTTGAAAAAATTCCCAGCAGGTATTGTAAATAAGCGTTCTTAGCCATCCGATCTTTCTTTAATACGATAATTAATAGGTGCCCCACAGTGCGGGAAAAAAAACTGTTTCGCACAAAAGCTGGACTGTTTGTGAGGGGCACACAAACAGCTTGCGTAGAGTTCTTACATAACTAAAAGCACTCGTGCTAGACCAAAGACTTTCCACCTGCAGTACATGGATGTAGACTGTCCTCATTTCCTCACCTCAATAGCCTAGGTATGAAGCAACTACCTGTATATGTACCCAGTTGGTACGCCATATAGCGTTAAAAATACACCAAACTATTAGTGTACCTTTTACATTACGGAGCATATCTGTACCATATGGTATGGCATGCGACAGCTCCAAATACATGGACGGTGTACAAGTAACACAATTCAATGTACTTTCTATACTACGAAGTTCACCTGAGACACTATATAATGAATCAATTGCCTGCTCATTTGCTGTGGTCCAAAATCCAAGCAACTACCAATTGTTGTAACACCAAGTGTACTAACCACTAAGTTCATGTACATTTCTTTCACAATTTGTAATCTGTTAAAGAAATCTCTAGCATATAGCTTCTACAAACGTTTTGTTATGTTATTGACCCAGTTTTTATCCCCACATATGGACCCTATAATTCACGATAAACAGTCAAATTGTGGAACATAAAGTCCATAATATTACTATTCTAACATCCGGTAGAAGGCTCCATTCTCTATTGTGTACTTACTCTTCATTTCTTCTGGCAAAATCATGTAAGGTCCTATCATTATTCATTAGGCACAAAAAGAATAGAAAATAAATGCTAATTTAGTCTTTGAACCAACCCTTTCACATTAAAATGGGAAAGGTACTTGATAATGTACACTGCCAAACGTATTACAACATACTCCCTATGGAAGAAAGTTAATCTCGATTAAGGTTACCTTTATCAACCGCTTCACCTACTGCCTGATGATTTTCTGCCTTTATTATAGCCCATCACACCTTCTGCATTTCATTTTGAGATGTCTCATTACCTACATCTTCGGTAGGTTTATTTGCATCAACGATCTCGGTACTGTCCATCTGAGGTGCTGCAATAGCTTTGTTCTTCATATCTTCCTCTAGCGCCGTCTTATGCTTCTTTCCTTTCCTATGTGCTTCCATCACATTTTCCGAGTGGGCTCCTACACGGCACATCTGACACCAAAATTGAAATTTTTTCTTCTTCTTTTTTGCCAATTTCTTCTTGGCATCCGTCCCCAAAACTTCGTTTTTTGAGAGGTCTGCTTTGGGAATAACTTTCAATACTGGCAGTTCATTTGCTTTTAGACTCTTTGTAATTGGAATGATCTGCAGTGAGGACTTCACAGTTTGGTTGGACTGCAGTAATTGTACCATTGGTTTCCCTCCTTGCTCCGAGCCTTGAATTGTTAGCAGTTTCTTTGAGCTTCTTGTACTTCGCAACATTTTGAGTTCCTATACCTATGCCAAAGTTCTTTCCATTCCTCTTCGCCACCAAAGCAGCTTCCTTGGATTTGTGTTTTCTTCCTTGGAGGTGTTCGTTTAGACCACACTCACTAGTGGCAGTAACCTGACAAATTGCGCAGCTCCATTCTTCTTTTACTTTCTTCTTTGCGACAACAATTAATGGAAGCTCACTTGTATCCTCTTCTGGTGGTGTTACTGATTTCCGCTTGTGTCCAGAAAGATTTGTTTCCGGTTTAGCCTGCACAAAGCACTCAAACAAACACGATAGACAGTAGCAAGTCATGTTCCGGATATTACAAGCATAACATAAAGCAAATGACCTAAGATACTGAGAACAATCTCTTATTAAGCTCTATTATTGTAAATTTTTCTTTGATTCACAGTAACAAAACTATCATATCAGCTAATCCAGAGTGTGCTTGCTCAATTCTGGCGTACCCAATCATATTCATCTAACTGAGGGAAGAGCGGAAGGGGAAGGAAACATAATTTGTATTGAAAATCATTAAGTAATACTCGCGACAAAGAAACCATGTAATCACAAAATGTATTGTCAGAAAAAAGTTGTTAGGGCCAATATTTAGCATGGTTACAGAATAGAGTTTCCTTCTGCTATTCAGTTAGTTAGCCCCATAATTTTGTAATTCCAAGTATGACATACACACAATCACAAGCAATGAGACTTTCCCATCTAATCTGAGCATGCTTAAACCAGGCATGCAAAGTTGAGATGGAGGAGTCACAGTGCTTCTGATTGGCAGTATCATTTACTTCCAAGTAGACAAGTCTTTACACACAAAAAAATCCACATTTGTAACAACTGTAGAAGAGGAAGAAAACAAGAAGCAGAATGGCAGGGTAGACCATATAACTGAAACAAATGCATTTTTCTATCAAATGTTCCCTATGATCGCTAAGGGGTCACGCCTTGTAAGGAATAAAAAAGAGAAGGAAAGAAAAAGAAAGGATATTGATATAAAACCGTCAAAACATTCTAGAAACTCGAGGTCGCCATAAATTCAGAAAAATAAAATTAAAGCTAAAGTTTCCACAAGAACTCCATCAAAAGGATTTATTACAAAGGTTTGGATCAATGACCCCCCATCAGACAATCATTAGAACTCATCATTGTTTTGTAACTTCCGAGAGTAATAAAAAGAGATCAGGTCTGTGATATAAAGTGATCCTCCTGAGTATAAGCAACCCTAACCTATCACTATAGAATTTAACACCTTACACCTTCACTAAAATCAAATGCCTATCATTTGAATCTATCTGTAATATAAAAGTACTCAAAAAAAAAGAAACGTTTACATGAAACTGATATCCCTGTTACTGCCGAAGAATGACTGCATAATGTGTGCATGATCTCCTCAAACAAGATACAAGGAGGATTTCATCAGAAATGTAACTCGTGAAAATAGACACAGTCTCTTAAGCACTAACGTGAAGCCTTTCGCTAACGACCTAATGGCTATGGAATCTTCACTTAGAATGTTAAAGGACTTCACTAGAGTCTTCCTGAAGAACGAAGCATGGATAATTCTTCACTCCAGTAAGGAGTCTTTCTATGTTGCAGTCTCTGTTTCTACAACCACCTCTCACGAAGATGTGGGTGCCATTTCCAGGGCCTCATTTTTGTGGAAGGAGGGTGCACAACAATTGATGCAACATTGAAATTTTCTCCAGGAAGATTCCATTAGCACTTTAACAAAGAATATTTGAATAGAACATTTTAAAAAAGAAGTACAAAAACATTCTCCGTGACCATCAGAATACCAGTGTAAACATTTAAATAAACTGCAAGAAAGTTCTTCCGCACCACTTTCGCACTCATCTTTCATATGTTTTATTTCAGCTTGATATGTGAAACATCCAGCTCTCCCAAAGTTGAGAAACTGGCAACTGGACCTCCAGTAATACATAAATAATGAAAGGAGATTATACACTAATTTCCCCCATGAAAGAAAAATGCAAACTTCCCACCATGTTTTCAGAAACCTAAATGAGTAATTCCTTGTGCAGGCAATAATTTCGAGGTTTCCTTGAATACTGCAACTACTTTGTGTTGCCTCCTTATGCAAGGAAATAGTTAATAAGGTTTCTGAAACAATGCATGTAGTTAACACTTTCTTCACATGAGGGCAATCAGCGAAATTCCTGACTTCCCAAATGTATTTCATAAATTACCTTAACATGAATTAGATATCCACAAAAGAAAGGGAATATGTTATATAATCCACCGAATTAAATCAAGCCATAAAAATTAACTTTTGGAACAATCTCCATACGCATTCTTCAATCACCAAAGAAACAAAGAACTTCACAATCTCACCAAGAAAAGATCAGGAGACAGCATTCACTCAATACGAAAATAACTACTATTTAAATCCTAAATTCTCAAATTTATTCAACATATAGTCCACCGGAGAATCAAAATCAGTTGCAGACCCAATGTTTGTTTGCACCTGCAAACACACAGTAATGAGACAAAGGAAGAAAGAAACATTGAACTTTAATCATCGGAGCAGTCTAACAAATGCAGGTTAGTAGACATGCAATCAGATAGATTCTTTAGACTCAAGGGAGGGAAGAATACATACTGACCATGAAAACAATTTTCTCTTTCTCTTTGGTGACCTCAGGGTAGGGAACCTCTGCAATCTTGGGCTCCACAGCCCTCTGCTGAAAAGGAATCATCTCATGTCCTGCAATTTTGTGCTCCATGATCCTCTCCTGATAAGGAACAATCTCACGCCCCCCAATTTCATGTCTTGATGCATTTCCGAGCTTCTCCTCATGTGACATTGCAATTCTGTCCTCAACTGACCGTCCCTCAGCTCTCCTAAAAGAAAGGTCCCTTGGATAAAAAATCATTCCTGGTCCAGCAAAAGTCATTCCTGCTCCAGGTAGAAATGAAACACTGTCAAATCCATTGCCTCTTCCTAGGTATGCCAATTCTCTCTCAAGCATCATCTCCCTCCTGACTTCATCCTCCAGCACACGTCTCCGAGTATCTGCTGCAATGATTTCCTCTCGGATCCTCTCCTTCTCAAGCTCTCTTTGAATTGCCTCTCTGGTAAGTACAGGATTCTGAAAATTCTCTTGCATCCTTCCTAAGCCGGGACCGAAATAACCAGCTGAAATGCAGTCAGAAGTAGCTCTTTGAATTGCCTCTCCGTCAAGGACGGGGTTCTGAAAGTTCTCCTGCATCCTTCCTAAGCCGGGTCCCATATAACCAGCTGAAGTACAGTCAGAAGTAGCAGATTAACACACCAGAAATTTGTTTTATGCCTCATAACATACAGAAACCAGTCCAAAGCTAGTCCACCGGTCTTTCTCTCCATCTCACATTTCATTTTTATCTGTTCCAATTAAGTTTTACATGCTAGAAACACCAACAAAGAACATATAGAAAGTACAAAGCACTAGTCCGGCCCCGAGACAAGACTGAAAAAAAAAATCTTCAAATGCAAAAAGGAAATTACCCCCCACCCTCCACAAAAAAAAACATCTTTTCGTTCCATTCACAGTTTTGAGACCAGACCCTACAAAAGCAGAATTTGTTCCATTTTTTCTTGAACAAATAATGTTTTTCCCCCTAAGATACATGACATTAAATGATAATCTAGTTTTAGGGCAAAATCAGATAATTGAAATAAACTAAAACCTCCTGAACTTCTTTTCAAAATTAATTTATCAACCACATTAATTAAAGTTAACAATTTTCTAAACCAAAAACATAACTTTCAACAGAAAAGTCTAAAATTTAACAGAATTGAAACAAAAATTTAGACCTCTTATGGCTTGTTCAGTGAAGTAAGTGTAGGTTGACGGCGGCGGTGGATACGGAGCAGATTGTTCATCTACTGCTCTGTATCTGAATTCCATTCCATTTCCACCTCTATCTCGATACATGATTCTCCGATCAATTTGAATTCAATTGGTTAGGGTTTGAGGATTCGGAGAACTGTGGGGAAAGTGCAGCAGTGTGTAATATTGAGGAGGTGTTGTGGGGTCAGGCATGGGGAAACTAAAAGAGGACTACTGAATAATTGTTGTTATATAATTTAATTCGTTTAGGACTTATACGAAGGTTTAATGTGTTTTTAGTTAAAATATTAATATTTTCTCAATTTTAAAATAAAATTAACATTTCATTTTTCAAATAGAATAAGAAAATTATTTAAAACGTTAAAGAAAAAAGATTAATATATGTTCATTAATTATTTTTGGGAAATAGAAATTGTGGTTAAAAGAAAAGTAAAAAGAAAGTAAAAATTCATTAATAGTACAAATGTTAATCTTATTTTGAAATTTTTTTGAAATTCAAATGTTAATTTTATTTTGGATTGAAGAGAGTACTATTTTATTAAATATGATTTGTATATTTCTAATTCAATATATTATTTATATTTTAATTAATAAAGTAACTTATTCTCTATTTTCTTAATTTTTAAAATATTTACTAAACGACTTATAATATGAGATAACGAAAGTACTGCAGCCTTTTTAAGAAGAAAAACTAGTATAAATATTTTCATTAACTAATTATTATTTAAAATTTCTTGTTTTTTAGAGCTAAATTTTTTTTAAACAAATAATTTTCATAATAAAGCTAGGGAAACAATCGGGCAGTGTCAGAAGTAACACTGTTTTGGATGCTCTTACTGTTTTTTCCTGATATCATTCATTGTCTACAATAATTTTTACAAAACTTTTAAAAAAACAACTACTGCTCCTATTGAGTTTTATAATTGGAGGTGTTTCGACAAAAGGCTCAACTTGGATTGAGGTTTTGGTTTGAATTTGAGTTTGGATTTGGATTTGAGTTTTGACGGGAGAAACTAAAAATTTGACGGGAGAAAGTTAAATTAAATTTTTTTTCAAATAATCGTTCAATTTCAAATTTTGGCCTAAAAAATTTGGAATTTGAACATCTCCCGTCAATTTTATATGCCAAAATTTGTAATTGAATGATTATTTGAAGAAAAATATTTGAATTTGAATTGCTCCCACCAATTTTTTAGCTTCTCCCGCCAAAACTCAAACCTAAACTTAAACCAAAATTCAATCCAAGTGGAGCCAAAGTCTCGTTATAACATAATCTACGGATGCTGCGATGTCAATACTAAAATAATATGTTAATTTTGTTGTGAATCTGTTCTATTAGACCATTTGATTCAAAATTGATCACATCACTAAAAAAAATATTTAACACTTCAGATTTCATTCCCAGATTCAATCTAAAACTGATTTGAGTATGGATTTGAATCTCAAACTAGATTAAATATAAACCAAACTTAATCAAGCACACTCTCATTATCTACAATAATTTTTAAAAAAACAACTACTGCTCCTATTGAGTTTTATAATTGGAGGTGTTTCGACAAAGTCTTGTTATAACATAATCTACGAATGCTGCGATGTCAATACTAAAATAATATGTTAATTTTGTTGTGGACCTGTTTTACTAGACCATGTGATTCAAAATTAATCACATCATTACAAAATTATCTCTCTCTTTATTCTGCAGTGATATGATCAATTTTAAATCACATGGAATATATCAGAATTTTCCAAAATAATATGTAACTGGGGGAGGCTCCCGGCTCCTATGCGGGACAGTTTTGGTGCGGAACGTGCGGGCCACGATCTGGGCCGTTGATTTCATTTTTCAAATGGATCGACGGCTGTCATTTAAAAGAGGATTAAAAGGGTACATATGTAATTTTACAAATAAATACTAATAATGACAACAAAAAATAACACGCAACCGTCACATCGATTGGGTTACCGAGGAGAGAGAAAAGTTACGGCTGAAAAGTCAAAGATACATTTCTACAAGAACACATGTTCTTCGTTAGAGAACACATGTTCTTGTATATTGTGAACACATGTTTTTATTAGAGAACACATGTTCTCTGTCAGTGAACACATGTTTTTATTAGAGAACACATGTTCTCTTTCAGTGAACATGTGCTCTTGATTATTGAACACATATTTTTAAAAAATTCATTTTCCCGCAAAAAATATCTTCCCACAGTTAAAAGTAATAAAGAGAAAAAATAGCTTAAAGTTTATCCCTAAAATATTTTTTTTGATACAGCCGTTGAATTTGATCTAACGGCTGACAGCTTGTCCCGCACGTAAGAAATTTAGGCAGTTCAGCATAGGAGCCGGACTGCTGAGGGAGATGGATATGTATCAACGGTTCTATTCCTACCTTACTTCTTAAAGTCTATACACATGGTCATACCTATTCAAGGTAGGATAGGCCAGGTAATATATGTATGATGGAGGTGAGGTGATGTAAGACTATAACCATTAACTTTTTTTTGGGAAAATATTCCCTTTCCCACTGAAAAAGGAAAAAAACCTTATGTCGCACAAATTCGAACACTTCTGATATGGATCGGATTCACTGAATCATACGGTTCAGATTTGGCTACATCACTGCATTTCCTTCTCTCTCCTCATTCTGCATTGATGTGGTCAAATCTGGATCATATGGTCCACATGGACCCGGTCCATATTAGAATTTTCCCACAAACTCTATTAAAAACTGTATATAAGAGTGGATAAGTTTTTTTTTTTTTTGCTAAATAAAGAAATTTTCCATTAATCACAAAATAATCGAGATCATTACAATCAAAGGAAAATTAAAAATTACAAGAAAATAAAAGTTATACAATAATTTAAAAAATCTTGATAACAGACAAAAGTCACACTCAAGAAAACTTGAGTGGTTAGAAGATACTAATATAAAAACTATTAAGATAAATAAATACATAATCTTCATATTCGCAACATCTCCATCGCAATCCTTGAACCACGGAGGCAGGAGAAAATCAATTTCAACATCTTCTTTAGAGATCGACAATTTATAGGACCATGAGCATATCAACCGTCCTACACATTGCCTCGGGAAGATGTAGAAAGTTGATAAAGGGCTCAGATCAAGTTCGGGTTTGAAGATTTCTCCTAGGAACAGAACCAAAAAGTCTAGATCTGTGAAGATTTGAGACAGCTCTAAGAGTGTATAAGTTAAGTATTTAATAATCTTAGTACATATTATCTGATTTCCATTTTTATGTAGGCTACTTATTATTATTTTCTTGGAGAGGATTTAGGCTACTTATAATAGTTTTCTATATATCTTATACATAAAATTATTCTTTAATTTTGGGATACAATGATGAAGGAGGATCTTCAGACAAAGCAATTAAATTGCTCAGATATTATTGAGTTAATTAAACATAAATTTGATAAGTATAATGAGATGAAATCTCAAGAATATCAAAAGTTGATGTTTCAAGGTTATATGGAAGATGAGGAGGAAATTAATCTCTCTACAGCGGAAATAGTCGCCAGGCATATGCAAAAGTTGAAGAAAGCTTTGATAGGGAAGAAACAGATAGAATTGGAGAAAAAAATTAAGAGTATTACGCAAAGGAAAATGCTTTACTACTAGAATTTTGGGGATAGAAACCCTAAACTCCCAAATTGAGGGTGTTAAATGACTATCTTACCCCCTGCTGGTATAAGGGATTCACCCAACTATAAGGGCAAAAAGGTCCGAAAAAATATTTTAGTCAATGTTTTAGCCAATAATTCTAATAGCCTAGCAAGGTCCTTACGCAAATATACATTATCTTTACCGACATCTTTTTTTTTTTTTTTTTGAAAACCATCTTTACCGACATCTTACCCATCTACGATGTGTGGGATGTAGACTATTCCCATCTAGAATTCCTTCCTTCGCGTTTTTCTATTTTTCTTTTACTCCACCCCTCATTTTCAATCCTAATTAATAATGGACAATATGCCAAACAAGTCTAATAACTGCCAGACTAAGAAATAAATCCTCGTTTCTTAAATATAAGTCATATTTAGCAAAAATTATAGAAAAAAAAAGTAAAGTATTTTATTAGTCAAAGTATTAATATTAATTTATAAATTATGGCTTGTATATCAATATTGTTAAAAACGCGAGTTAACTCATAAAATCGCACGATTATACTGAACCAAAACGTATTAAATCGGGGATAGAATAGTAATCTGGTAGAAATATGGTAGAAAAGTTGAATCAGAACGTAAAAACGTAAAATCGAACGTTTCTAAATATTATACAAATGGTATGGTGGGTTGGGTAATTATTAGTTTGGTCAAATCAGAAGCGCAAATACCTAATTCAATAAATTTTTTTCACCAATTCAATTTTTGTTTTTTTTGGGTCAGCACCTTAATTCCTAGGAATTTTATTTGCCTCACGTAGGAGGCGGGTGTCGAACTGCAGGCACTCAGCGTCGCGGTCGAGACACTGCATTTTGACGCCACTGCCTTCTGACACCAATTCAATTTTGTTCTTGTTGAAGACTTTCACATAAGATGATTTCATATATATCGACAAAGAGAATCCATCACTTCCGTTAATACTTAGCAATTGCCGGAACAAGTAATTCGCACTGGACAATGAATAAATCGTTGAATAAACATTATGATTTATTGCGTTTTTATCATTTAAAAGACTGGTATATTCTTTATTATGAACTTTTGTTAAGTTATTTTCCTTTAAAAAGTTGCGAGACTATATTTTATATATATTTTCTCATATTGCTAGATTATATGATATGTTTTACAAGTTACTTATTATTATCTATATATGAAATATATATTATATCTTTTTGGTATGAGTTTACGATTTTGCACAGATTTTCTGTTTTTACGTAGAATTGCGTCTTTAACAATCTTATTATATATTATTAATTATATTTAAAAAAAGTAATATTAATATTTTAATTATAAAATATATTATTTTTTTACTCATTTAAATTTTATTATGGGTGTGTTTGGATTGAGTCTGGTCTGATTTGAGACTCTAACGCAGATCCAAACCAACTAGATTGAGTCTGAGATTTAGTTTGAGGATGATTTAACACTTCAGATTTTATTCTCAGACTCAATCCAAAATTAATTTGGATCTGAATTTAAATCTCAAACTAGACTAAATTCAAATCAAACTCAATCCAAACACACCATATATGTCATAAACGACTGTAATAGATATTAGGATAGACAGACGTCCACATGCCTTACTACCGACATCATTATTTTTTAGGCCAGAAAACGAAAACTCCAGCTCATCAAACATACAAACACACCCTCAGTAGCCAACCACCTGTCCCGTGCTATCTTATCGTTTGAAAATCTTCTTTATATCTCCATTGCCAAAAGAAGAAAATATCTTGAACCCCAAGAAAGTCAGATTTTACTCTTACCTTCTTCAAGATAATTACAGGGCGACAAAAATGGCCTCAAAATGGGAAATCTGCTTCGAGATCTTACTTGCAATCTTGATTCCTCCTGTTGGTGTTTGTTTCAGACACGGTTGCTGCACCGTAAGCCACCTCCTCAATCCTTAATTCTTGATTTTTGTTTATACTTTTGTTGTTTGGGGGGTTTATGATTTTTTTTTTTTTGGATTTTTTTGCAGATTGAAGTGTTGATATGTTTGATTTTAACTATACTGGGCTACATTCCTGGAATTATTTATGCCCTCTACACAATTCTTTTCGTTGCTCGAGATGAGCCACGTGGCGGCGAAAACTATGACAGTCTTGCCTAATATTCTGCCCTTGGATTTGATCATGTGTGAAAGTTTATATATCTTTGTTGTGAAAAACTTCGATCTTACCGATCTGTGATCCAGTCTTATTTTAAGAGCAGTCACTTTGTGCTTTTATTGCTCGGAGGATATGTCTATTTTCTATCAATCCCGCTCATATCTCAATTATTGGGACTTGATGAGTTATGTTATTGTTGTTGTATTGTCGCCTTTTGTTAAATCAATCAAATATTTTGCTGACTTCGTAATCTATTATACCAATGAAATAATCACATGTTTATTGGACATAAATGAAATCAATGGACTTGGACTAATCACGTTACTCTAAATGATCTCATTGGTGTATTAGAATATCCAGAGTCTTTTAATTTAACAATGTTTGGATTTTCATTGGACCAGTTTTTGCTGGCTTTATTGCTTGTTGAATTGTGAAACTTGCATCAAGTTTTGTTCTTAATAGAAAATATTTCTTGGGGTCAGTACTATCTTGTAGAAAGTTTGTAGCTTTTAGTAAGTGAATACTTGGTGAATAAACCTGCGAATTGGATTCAAGAGCCCAAATTTAGATCCAAATTCATTGGACTTTTTGAAAAGATGCAAATAACCATACATGATTACCGGTCAAGAATCCGTAATGACGGGAGCCGATCTAAATTTAATAAGCCCCTTGTTTTCATAAGGAGGGAATCAAAGTAAAGATCAGACATAGTAGCCCGAGTGTCACATCCAACATTTGCCAACGAATCGGCAACCATATTTGCTTCCCGATATATATGAACAATGTTGATGTCTTTAGCCAAACGTGAGGCTTCCATGAAACTGTCATCAAGCACCCAATTTGCCATTCTTCCTTTAACAATGGCTTGCACTAGGACCTGTGAGTCCGATTGAATGAAATCTATCCTCAATGCCATTTGCTGCGCCATCTTTAAACCTTGGATTAAAGCTTCTATCTCTGCCCTTGTGTTTGTGATAAAGTCGCCAATATGTGCCGAACAAGCTGCAATAAATGAACCGTTACCTCTTCTAAGAACACAGCCAATGCCAGCAAGTCCCGGGTTGACGCGAGCCGCCCCATCAATACTTAAAATAATTGTGTCTGCTCTCCAATCACTAGATTTCCACTGCACCACTTTAATTTTACGTTGAGATGAAACTATCCTCCCAAAGTGTAGCTTCCGCGCTTCTGCTAGTGAAACCAGGTGATGATCAAAAGCAACCACAAGTCGCCTCTTCGTGGTCCTCCGCCCTTCAAAAAATAGTGTGCAACGTGCTTTCCATAATTGCCACAAAACTAAGGTAGAAATAACGAGTAGTTGTTTCGCTCTTTGACCCTTTCGCGCATACCACCAAGCTAATACCTGGTTGAACGGAGTCGTATAACTATGTTGTGAAATTGAGAATCCAATACTGTCCGCAGCATGCTGCCATAAATGTCGTGCCAAGTGACATTCCATAAAAACATGATAATAAGAATCACCTCCTTGATTGCAAGAACATTGCGTCACGAGTTGAAATCCACTCTTCCACAATATATCCTCCATTGGCAGAAATTTGTTGAAAAATTTCCATAAGAAAATATTTAATTGTAAAGGCAGCTCCTTAGTCCAGATCAGAAAATATTCAAATGGACTTACGATTTTGATCCGGCGGTGGAATCCTCCATTGTCCTCGTCTGGATTCGTCTTGAAGGCTTGCCGATACATTTGTTTAATAAAAGTTACCTTTTTTCCATGGCCAAGGCCGCTGGGGTTCCGCTCGTTCTTGATGAGCCCACAGCGAATGTCACTAGACCTAGTGTTGCTAGAATATGTGTTGAAGTTGATTTATTGAAACCTATTTGTACAAGGATTTGGATTGGGCATGCCCGATCGGGGAAGCGGGTTTTGGCAAAGGGGATTGAATATGAGAATCGCCCCATTACCTGTACAAATTGTTGGAAGATTGGTCACTGCGACTCAGTTGCAGAGAATTACGTGATCATAGGGGTCGATGTCACAACCACGAGGGCTGATGTCGACTCCCAAGAAATCGCTTTGATCACCGAGAAGCCCGTAGAGAAACTCGGGGGTGCTGAAAACGGACGGGTGGTTGGTACCGCTAAGGTACTGCCGTCGGAAAGGAGATTACTCCCAAAGTTTGGATCGCTAGTGGTCGAGGACCCCCAAAGCGGCGCCTACCTTTGGGAACCAAGTCGACGCGAACGTTGGTGAGTCATGCAGGGTTAACAATGACCCGCAAACACAGGTCGTGGGGGAGAATAATGTAACTCCACCAATGGAAGCCGCCTATGGAGATATCGATCATGATAGGGATGAGGTGATATCGATATCGGAGGAGTCTGAGCCAAGAACACAAGATGATATTGACATTCCTCCTGTGGTTGTCGTGGAATTGAGAAAAGGGGGACAGGATGATTTGCGCATTCATCTAATGAACAAAACGATCGGGGGACGACGATCGGGAGGGATACGATTGGCGTCAAAGGTAGCTCCGAAACACAGTTGGTTGGCCGAGAAGGATGGAAGGATTTTCAGAGGTTTTCGGACACCCTAGGAGCCCGACTTGCCAAAGAACGGGATGAAACTGCGGCCCGCGCGGCCCAATTAAAGGAGCAGGATGCAACCACGTTACCAATTGACATGGTGCCTGTGGAAGCCTCGCAGAGACTCGCTACGATTGCTAAGGCACGGAAAAAGAAAGGCATGGTAGAAGGGGATCCGCGAAAAGTCAGCCCTGGATTGCATCGAAGGGCCACAAATCCTATTGTTGAGTAAGTCATTTACTCACCTTTTATTTTTGCCAAATTGTTATTTATGAATTGGACAATATGGAATGCTCGGGGTATTGGAAATGATGAATCTATCGCGCGTGTTAAACGTCTCAAGAGGGATAATCACTTATCCTTGATTGTGTTATTAGAACCTATGTTGCAACTAAATGATCTAGCACTCACAGCTACTCGTGTTGGCTTTAATCGTCATTTTGGTAATTGTACAAGCAAAATTTGGCTACTTTGGGATGATAGCATTGATATGTCGATATTAGGGGATCATGAACAGGTGGTACATGTGCAGATTCACAATTTTACTGGCAGTACAATTTATAGCTCCTTTATTTATGCGAAGTGTCAATACACGCAACGTAGAGAATTGTGGTCTGAACTCAACAGGTTTGGAGGAGGCATGGATGAACCGTGGTTGATTGGTGGGGATTTCAACGTGGTTACTCAAAATTCTGAGAGTTTGGGGTCGGTTCCTGCATCGCTACCAATAACGGAATTCAATGAGATGATTCATGATCATGGATTAATTGATGCAGGGATTTGTGGGTAGTCCCTTCACTGGAGTCGGTCTTCGCCCTCGCCTTTGTTACGACGATTGGATAGGGTCCTAACCAACACAAAGTGGAACGATTTTTTTGAAGTCACAAAGGTGGAACATCTCCACCGTACTACATCAGATCATTGTCCCCTAAACATCGGGTTTTGTAAGACACGTGAAAAGAGAGGCACTGCCTTCCGGTTTCAAACAATGTGGACGAGGCATCCGTCATTCTTAGCTGTGGTCTCGGCAAGTTGGGGGGAGATTATTGAGGGGAATGGTATGGCAGTTCTTATGGCCAAACCGAGGCGATTGAAAGGGGGTTTTGCAAGTCCGGAACAAGGAAACCTTTGGTGATGTCAACAAAGGCCTTAAAAAAGCGGATGAGGTAGTTCGGGAAGCTGAGATGGCTTACGACTTGGCTCCTTCGGATGCTTCAAAGAATGGTCTACTAAGAGCACAAACGGATTACATGCATGCCTTGTTGTTAGAGGAAATGTTTTGGAAACAAAGGTCTAGGGTGAGATGGCTGAGGGAGGGAAATTCTAACTCCAAATACTTTCACGCTGTTTGTACAAATAGACGGAAAAAATTGCATATAGCGAGCATTAAAGATGACGCTGGTAGAGATGTATCGGAACAAGACGAAATTGGGCAGGTGGGATCCCGTTTCTTTGAACAGCTTTTTGAGATTGATAGAGGGGTTGTGGAAGATCGAGACTTATTGGCTAATATTCCTAGTTTGGTTACGGAGGAGCACAAACTTATGTTAGCAACTTTGCCGACTATGGAGGAAGTGAAATTGGCTATTCATTCACTAGATAAAGACAGTGCATCAGGGCCTGATGGGTTTTCAGGGGCTTTTTTCCAAATTTGTTGGACTATTGTTTCGAGGGATGTATTGCATTCGGTTCGTGATTTCTGGGCGGGCCTGCCTCAACCCAAAGCAATGGCGAGTTCATTCATTGTCCTGATCCCGAAGCTCCCTAACCCGTCCTCCTTTAGAGACTTTCGTCCAATATCATTGTGCTCCTTTGCTAGCAAAATAATTTCCAAGGTACTTGCCACGCGCCTTTCTACCATTTTGCCTTATTTAATCTCTCCTAATCAGTCTGGGTTTGTGAAGGGCCGGTTAATTTCTGACAATATTCTCCTTGCGCAAGAAATGGTACATCATTTAGACAGGAAGATACGCGGTGGAAATTTGATTATTAAACTAGACATGATGAAGGCTTTTGACAGAGTTTCGCATGATTTTCTTTACCGAGTCCTCAGCCGTTTCTGTTTCACTTCTCATTTTATTCATTTAGTCAAAAATCTGTTGTCATCAAACTGGTTTTCTGTCTTAGTGAATGGCTCGCCTTATGGTTTTTTCAAAGCGGGCAAGGGGGTGAAGCAAAGTGATCCATTATCTCCTTTATTGTTTATTTTGGCAGCAGAAGTGTTCTCTCGGGGATTGGAGCGAGCTATTTATGATGGTCACATTCAGCCTTATATGATGCCGAAACATACCATGGTGATATCGCATTTATGCTTTGCAGATGATGTTATTATTTTCCTGAATGGGGGGAAAAAGAATGTTGAAAATTTGGTGAGATTTCTTGAGAGGTATGAAACGATGTCGGGACAGAGAATCAATGTGGGAAAATCCGCTTATTTTACATCCTCAAAATCTGGTGATAGGCATTCTCAAATTGTTCAAACCGCCACTAACTTTGTACAAGGAGATATGCCAATTAAATATCTTGGCTGTCCTCTTGCAAAAGGGAAGCCGAAAATAGCTCATTACTCCTCTCTGGTTGACAGCATATCATCACGCATTGAGGGATGGCAAACAAATTTTTTAGATATGGCAGGGCGCCTTATTTTGCTAAAACATGTGTTATTCTCTATGACACTTCATATTTTGGCTGTCATAAGTCCTCCTGTGTTGGTGCTTTCTAAAATTGAACGACTTTTTGCGATTTTCTTATGGGGATCTACAAGTGGTGGGAAACGGAGGCACTGGATGTGTTGGAGGAAGGTTTGTCGGAGTCCGATAGCTAACGGTTTGGGGTTGGTTACCATGGAACATTATTGCAAAGCTTTTTCGATGAAGTTATGGTGGAGGTTCAGAACCACAGACTCTTATTGGGCGAGATTTATGATTACGCGATATTGTAATGGCCTGGATCACGTTTCACAGGCTCTTCCGCAGGCCAATACTTCTTATACTTGGAGACGCATGCTCACAGTGAAGGACATTGCAGAGAAATGTGTCGGTATCCTGGTCCGACGGGGGAGCTGCTTGTTTTGCTATGAGGACATTACTCACAGGGGGAGTTTGGTGCAGCAGGTAGACACTATTCCGGTGGATGTGTTGGGGGCGCAAGTTAGGGATTTTTTGGGTGCTTCTGGTTGGAATAAAGGGTCGCTAATGCAATGGCTGCCAAGTGCCTTGATGGATTTACTGCCTAATATTCATTTAAGTGATACCGATGATGTATGGATATGGAAGCCGGATGGTCGGGGGGAATTCACTTTGGCATCGGTGATCAAGGTTGTGCAGGGGGGAGATGTCTCGACCAAATTCATTGGACTTAATTTACTCATACAATGGTCAGATCCAAACAAGTATGGGGATCTAAGAGTGATGAATTTAGATTATAATTGTATAGATCTAAGAGACTCGATATCCAAATATCCAATTAAAAGTCTTCGAAAAAAATCAAATGGAATTAAATTCAAACTATATAGCTGTAATTTTTACTAACCAAATATTTTCAAATATTTATATTCATCCAGCAATTCTTCAATTTGGGTCTTAATTTAGTGGATATAAGTTCGAGTTCAATATTTTATGCTCAATTGACAGATCTACTTGCCACTTAAAGGAAGTGTTACTAACACTTTCAGTTCCTTAATATACGTATGTAGTTTAGGTACATCATCCTTTATAGATAACAACTCACTTTTCAGAAATCCAAAATAAAAATTCTCAAAAAAAAAAAAAACTCAATCCAAATATCTTAAATTCAAGCCATGCACAACAAAACCTGAGATAAATGAACAGTAACAAAGCTAATGTCGCCAATGACGTTCTCCCTAGCTCAAGCTTCCCACTCATCATCTTTATCTACATAAGCACCTGCAGAATAGAAGGCAAAAAGTTAATTATAACTCATTAAGTAACAGAGTTAGAAATCTTAGTACAAGCATGTTGCATAATTACATATACAGTATGTACTATTTCTGAAAATCAGTAGGCATGCTTTTCCTTAGAAGAGTTTCTCAACAAAAGAAATACAGTGAAGGGTTTAAGGGCACAAATACATAAAACAAAGAATCATGTGACAAAGAAGGAAAAACTACAACAATGCAGAACAAGAATATAAATATGCTAACTAAGATATGAAAATAGTAGATACATACCTATTTTGCATCAGAAAATCTTCCAATGATGACTTTCAAGTCAACATTTCCCAAATCAACTAAATCCTCCTGAATCTGCATAGCTGATTCTGCAACCGTCGAACGGCACCATTCAACTTGAATCTTCCTCAGATATACATTATTTCCAAATTCTGACGGGAACCTCTCGAATTTGTGACATTTGTCAACTACTAGCTCCTCAAGGAAAGGGAAGGACTCTTCAGATGCATCCCATTGTTCAATGTCTAGTGCTTGTAATTTCAAGAATTTGAGCTTTGGAAATTCATCGTCTCCCACTGTCCATGCTTTCCCACTAAAAGCATTCTTCAGTAACTTGAGAACTTCAAGATTGGGTAGCATCCTCGCCATTGTTGAGATTTCAATCCATGGTATACCGAAATCTTTTAGCGTCAGTTTCTTCAAATTGGAGGGGAAGGAGAATGGACATCTGCCCAGATTCTTCGGCCTGTAAGTCATGTTCAATGATTCAAGCTTCTCTAGAAAATCCAACTCTAGTATCTGATTATCCTGCCTCTTCAGTTTGAATTGACATTTGAGTTTCCGTACCTTAGCGATCTTTCTCAAGAAGATTTTTGTTTGTTCCCCACAAGTAAGGCATGTAACACCCCCCCCCCCCCCTTTTTCTCTCTCTTCTCCCTCTTCCTCCTGCGGCCTTTTTTCCCTTTTTTTTGCTTCGCCGATTTGGCCATTGGCTCTACCAATGGTCGAATCTTAGCCGCTTATCTTCTTTTGTTCACTTTTGGTGTCTTCACCTCTGTCAGTAAATCGTGATGAAATTTTTTTCAAGGCATTCTTATTCAAGATTCAAGACTCGGGATGCAAGATCTACTTGGATCCTTCCGGATCTCGAAGTTTTCCTCTAAACCCGGAGTTGTTCTGGGCCCTTCCTCAGTTTTCTTCATCTTTCCGAGACAATTTATGGGACAGTTGATACGCCCATGGTCTCGTAGATTGTTGATTTCTAAGAAAGGTGTTGGAACTGAGCTTGCTACTGCTGTTCAAGAATTTTGGAGACTATGCTGCGAAAATTTTTATTATATATTTATTTTTTTTCTACTGTTTGTAGTGTGTATCCGGTCCAGGGTGTGGACTTTTATCTGTTATAATGGTGTTTGTATAACTTTTATTTTTCTTGTATCTCGTTTTTATCTTTTGATTGTAATGGCTTCGGCTATTTTATGATTAATGGATAATTTCTTTATTATCACACAATTCGGGGAGGAGACAGTGTCCTACATCAACGTGCCTCAACTTTTCCATTTCCAGCATGGTCTTCGGTAAACGAAGTCCATATTGAGATCTCTTTACACAAAATGTTCCAAGGTTGAGAAGCTTCGATATTTCTGGTGGTATAGATCTTGCATTGCACTGAATTGCCATGTATCTCAAGAGAACCAATCTTGTTATACTTTTTGGAAATTCTCCGAATAACTTGACATCCTCCAAATCCATCACTTGAAGAAATTTTGAATTCTCAACGGACAGATATTGCACATCAGATAAATTATAAGTTGCAGTAGGAGAAAAGATAAGAGATTGGAGGGCAGATGAATTCCAAGACATGAAAGACGTCCAATCATTAGACTGAATGCAAACTCGATAATGCTCATTCAGGGTCGTTCCAGAAACCTGAGAATTATCATTTCGACGAAGCACACGGGAAAAGTTTTCTTCTTCAGCCTTTGCCAAGCAAAATTCCCATAACAGGTCATGGATTTGACAGGATTTAATACCACCACTAGAACTTCTCTCGGTAACAACGACCAGACTTCTAGCAACGAGATCCATCAGATATTCTGCTGCCACCGTCTCTAAATCTTTTACCTCGTGCTTTCCTATAAATCCTTCCGATACCCATAATTGGATTAACTTCTGCACTCTGATCACTTTATCCTCTCGAAATGATCCAAAGTACAGAAATCATGGTTTTAAAGATTCTGATAGATGCTTGTAACTTTGTTCAATTATGATAGCACACCCTCCTTCTTGAGAAATTCTTGAACCCAAATTTTCTCCAATTTGTTTCCACCAATCTAGATTCTGAAGTTTTTCCTTCAAAATCCCTGCTACTAATACAACAGCTAAAGCAAGCCCGTTGCAAGCTCTTGCTATCTTCTTGCCAACCTGAACAAAATTTCGTGGGCAACTACCTTTATGAAATAGCCTCTCCTCCAATAGCTTCCAACTTTTCTCCTCAGTGAGTGAACTTAGAGGATAGGGGCGACTGCCTGACTTAGCTTTGAAAACCACGTCATGGATTCGACTTGTAAAAACAATTCGACTGCCCTTTTTGTCATTAGGGAACGACATCTTTAGTGCATTCCATGCACCTATATCCCAAATGTCATCCATTATGATTAGGTACCTGTGGCCTTTCAAGCATTTCTGAAGCTTGTGAGCTAAGTCTCCTTCCTCCAATTTGAATAAACTATCATCCACCAAAGTCACATCCTTTAAAATGTCAAGTAATAACTTTTTGGAATTATACGATTGAGAAACAGTACACCATGCATATTTAGTGAAATAATACTTGATGGAAGGATGATCATAGACTTTCTTGGCCAAAGTAGTCTTGCCCATTCCAGCCATACCAATGATTGAGAGAATATCAAGTTTTCTTGATCCACTTGTAAGCCAATCCATTATTTCCTTTACCTCCTTTTCGAAACCTACAACCAGGTCATCCGTTGATTGCACATCAGTTTGTAGAAGAGCTCCGGGACTCAAATTCAATTCAGTACTAAGGGAATCAATGCCATGCAAATGATGCTCTCTGATCCTCTTGACCTCAGTAACAATATGTTTAATTTCTGCTACAAAATCAGAAAGGCGTAGTATATGGAGACAGACCGAAATTTTCATGTAAATAAAAGAACTTATGGTTCTTTCAATCTGATATGCCATTTTGACAATTTTTGTCCAAAGATCATTAAGCTCGTTATGCTCATTTTGCAACTTTGAGATACTACACTCTTCCGAATTTGATGGTTTTAGCAAACCCATAAGAAACACAAGTTCCTCCTGGATTTTCGTAATTAAGGGCATTGGATAGTTTATGGAGATTCCTTTCAAATTTTCTATCAATGAGTCAAACAGTCCCAATATGTTGATCCTAGGAAAATGAAACGACGATAAATCAACAAATAATGAGGCGTAGAGTTTTCTGACCTCTGCTTCCAATGCTTTCACTTTTCCCAAGAAATCAAGAAGAAGGGTGTTCCTTTTACCAGCATTTAGTGAAGTAATGAGAGATGCAACAACATCCTTAGCAGTAGTAGCTATTTCTGTTGAAACTAATTTCCCATCATTCGCATACTGATCAGTCTCATCTACGTGAAACAATATCAAGAATGTGATCCCATTTTGAAGCATTTGAATATCATCCATCGGCAGATCTAACTGCAATGTCCGAAGTAGAAAGTCTACAAAGCTCGTGACAAGCGTGCCAACTGCAAGAGATTCATCATCTTCTGATCGCTTTGATGCAATCAGGGCTGCAAGACACTTCCTTGTGATCTCTGGAAGGGCAGTATTAAGTTTCTGCAGGAAATCCGAAAGAATAACATTTTGCGTAGGTTCCATGTTTTCATCCTTTTCATCTTGAATACTGATTTGAAGGCATAAAGCAGCCGCACTGAAGGCCCAGGCTTGAATTTGAATCCTGAGACCTTTCATCTTTTTGTACCTTTTGCATCGGTCGCTAGTGAAATGGAAAACCCGTTTGAGTAAATCCATGTCTCCCATGAGCGACTTAATTTTTGCCTTCTCATCTGGGATCAGAGAACCTTTTAAAGGGAGAAAGTTGTGCAGCAAAACTTGGGTATGATCCATGAGGCTCACCAGATCAAAGTTGGGAATAATATTCACATCAGTTGCATACTTCATCAGATCATGGTGATTCATGAGAAAATTTATCAAGAATTCCATCTCATTTTGAAGCTTTCCAACATCATGCCTCGGTAGATCTGCCTGCATATTTCCAAGAAGAAATTCAGCCAACCTCGTAACAAGCGTGCCAATAACCTGCGGATTCTCATCATGTTGTGATGGCTTTAAAGTTAACAGGACTGCAAGAGACATCCTTGTGACCTCCGGAAGGGCAGTATTAAGTTTCTGCAGCAAACCCATGAGAATAAGATTAGTTGCAGGTTCCAAGTTTTCATCTTTTTCATCTTGAATACATATTCGAAGGCATAAAACAGCAGCATCAGAAGTCCAAGCTTGAATTTGAATCTTGAGATCTTTCATCTCTGGGCGATTTCCGCACCGTTCACTAGTGAATTGGAAAATCGCTTTGAAAAAAGTCATGTCACTTATGAGCGATTTAATTTTCGCCTTATTATCAGGGATCAGAGCACCTTCTAAGACAAGAAAATTGCTCAGCAGAACAGGGATATGATCCATAAGGCTCACTAGCTCAATGCTGGGAATTAAATTAACCTCATTTGCAGCAGTGGCAGTTAACGGTGCTACAATTAATTTCCCATCATTCGCATACTTGACATCAGAGTGATTCATGAGAAATGTTACCAAGAATTCCATCCCATTTCTAAGCTTTCCAGCATCATCGCTCGGTAGATGATCTGCCTGTAATTTCCGAAGGATGAAGTCAACAAAAACCATAACAAGCCTGGGAAGCTCATCAGATGTTTTGTCATAATCTGATGGCTCTAGAACCATAATCAGGAAAACAAGACACGTCCTTGTGAGCTCTGGAAGGGCAATTTTAAGTTTCTTCAGCAGATCTGAAAGAATATTAGCATCATCGGTTATACAATGTGACCCCCCATTTTCATCCTTGTCATATAGAATCCAGTTGAGAAGGAAAAAACAAGCAGCATCAGATGCCCAAGCTTGAATTTGAATCTTGAAATTTTCCATTTTCACGTGACTTTCGCCCCATCTCCTTGCGGACTTCAGAACCTCTCCGAGGAAGACCATGTCCTGTTTGAGGGATTTGATTTTCACCTTCTCGTCAGGGATCAGATGATCACCGTTTAACAAAAGAAAATTGTGCAGGCAAGCTTTGGTATAACCGACGAGCCATTGTAGGTCATCTCCGGAAAACTGGCAGCGGGACAGTAAGTTAACGAAAGGGAAAGAATGAGTTTCCTTGATTAAGGATAGCTTAAAGAGCCGAATGTTTAGGAACAACTCTGATGAAAGAGTGTCCCATTCCTCGAATTCTCCACTCTCAATTGCAAGAACACCACTTTCTCCAAGCCCGCCCTTCTTCTTCTTCAACGTAGCATCAATACGAGATATATGATCAGCAAATCCAGCTGAATCCTCCTTTTCTCTCTTTGTTAATGATGAATCATCATCATCATTCAACCTCTCGTTGCTCCACAATATGAATTCGAGTGAAGTTAGCTCGGCTATGAGTATATCAATCTGCTTCTCCATACCAGCAGAAATCGAGCGCGAACCATCACGTACCCCACAAGATCATCCACGACAGACCAAACAGAACCCCATGTGATCATATTATCTCTCCCTTTGAAAAACTTTCTGAGATCTCTCTTTTTTTCTTCCTTTTTTTGCAGAAGAGTCGCAAACTACAAATATGAATTTGTGATATAGTATGCAGTAAGGCTCTCTGATTGTTATTTGTTACTGTAATAGTGGACTTCTTTTGGATTCTTTTAAGTGGATCGTCTTTAACAATCTATTAATTTTGGAATTATTATTAGAAAATGAATTGCTTGTGCATTAACATTTTCTAATCAATCGGTAGGTAGAGCTGTCTTCTTTTACTAATTCAACCCTTCACACCTAAATTCAATTTCTCATTTCTATTGGCCGAGTTTGCCATCCGACAAAATATTAAGGATAATAAACAGGACGAAGGGAGTAGATGTTTTTACCCCTTCATCTTAAATTAGTTGTCCCAAAATCAATTTTCTTTGTTAAGTTTAAGTTGTTCATCTATAGTCTCAATAATTTTCACTTGTCCTTTCAACATTTTCCCTTATTTATTTTTAATGGCGTCAAGTTTTTTTTTTTTGCTGAATAAATTTAGTTTCCATTAATCACAAATAGCCGAAACCATTACAATCAAAGGAAAATCTGAAAATACAGAAAGTAAAAGTTATACAATGATTTAAAAATCACGATAACAGACAAAAGACACACCCAAGAAAACTTGGATGGTTAGGAAAAACAACTATAAAAACTAGCCAACTAAACAAATACATAATCTTCTTCTTCAAAGCATCTCCATCGCAATCATTGATCCACAGGGATAGGAGAATATCACTTTCATTCCTTAGGGGTCGACAATTTATAGGACCATGGGCGTATCAACCGTCCTACAAGTTAGACTTAGTATTCATGTGTAATTTTAATGTATCAATCTCTACCATATTCAATGTAATACAAGGATATTTGAGTCTTTACATTTATAATTACTTGAAATTTGTTAGAAAATCATGTGTTACCCGGACACGCCATGGGTATCCGTATGATATATTTTCCGTATCTAGTCAACACCGATCATACACTTTGTTTTAAATGTTAAGTATTTGACACCTAAATATATACCCGTACTCGACACCCGTACACAAGTTCGAGAAACGACAGTGGATCTGCTGGTGAGGGCAGATAAAACAATCTCCCTGACCTTGCGTCTATTGGCATGATGGAAGAGCCAAATGAAATGGCGTGATATTTCCTAAGAAGAATTAGCAATTAAAAAAATGGAGCTAATTTGAAATTTTGTTAGAAAAGCCATCATGTATTATTGTATTCATTAGGATTGGAAACATATGTCCACACCAACAACCAAAAGTATTTGTCGATATTAAGATCAGAATATACATTATTTTATATGACAAATGGGCAATGACATTGGATTGGGATTCTGGAATTGAGAAATTAGGAAAATCCTAAAAAAAGTAAATATTGAATTACCAAATAAAAAAAAAAACTCAAACTCAAATTTACACTTACAGATTGAGATTTGAGAGAGAGGCTGAGATCACAAGGTCCTTAACCCAGTGGAGCAAAGGCCTGTCCATGACCCGATACCCTCCACATGCGTGGGTAAACTTTAATCTCTCTTTTTAAGATTCTCTTTCTCTTGTGAGGCACTTCTCCCTTACAGAGGCAACACCCAATCCGTCTCGGCTCCTATGCGGAATAGCTTTTTGTTCCGCACTGCAGGACATGATCTCAGTCGTCGGATGAGATTTTTTAACGGTCCAGATCTGGAGAGAGAATTTTTTTTTTAAGTCCAGTCGCAACTTTTCTCTCTCCAGATCTGGACCGTTCAAAATCTCATCCGACGGCTGAGATTGTTCCGCACGTGCGGGAAAAAAGCTGTTATGCATAGGAACCGGACTGCACCCAATTGGGCATAAAAAAAAGAGAGAGAGGCTGAGGTGATTGTAGTGGGGCGGTGGTGGTGCCGGTGATGGTAAGTATCAGAGAGATCGAGAGTGGAATAGACTTGATTTCGAGGAAACATTAATATTTCTTAGTCAGTCATGTCTGTTGATAGTTTTTTTATTATATATATATAATGTCTTATCTATCATTTAACTCGTACTTTACTCCGAACTTAGTCTATTAAAATTATGGCCAAATGATAGGGAAACTGATTCAGAGGAAAATACTACTCCCTCCGATTCAAAATATAGGTATTTTTAGAGATTTTCACACAAATTAAGGTACTAATATAAATGACTAAAATAACCCTAATTAATACTCCGAATAATATTAAATCTTTCCTCACAATCAACATCTCTAAAAAAATGTTCAATCTTCCACTTGTAACTACATTTGCTACATTTAATACTCTTATTCACCTTACTCCAATTTCTTTATGATTGATTATTATGTATGATTCCAAGAAGCTTAGCTAAGAACATATAGTATGAAAACATTCAAATCCATGGAGTTATTAATCATGGCCAAAAAAAATTAGTTTTGGTGGCAAAATTTAAATTTAAATTTGGCCAAATAATCAAAAAAAATATTCATGGAGCCTAAACTAATGCTCGGACACACGTTGAACCAAGTGATCGAGAATTTCAAGTAGCCGCTTACAAAATGGTTTTGACATTCGACTAGTTTGTCAACCACCAAATTCTCCGGATTTTAATATTTTGGATCTTGGATTCTTCAGTGCTATTCAAGCATTGCAACATAAGGAGTGTCCAAAGACTGTAGATGTGCTTATTCATGCAGTTGATAAGTCTTTTGATGAATACCCTACAAAAAAAAGTGAATCGTGTTTTTGTAACTTTACAATTGTGCACGAGGGAGAGGATCAAATAACTACAAGATCCCACATCTGAACAAAGCTGCATTGGAAAGAGATGGTTTACTTCCTACACAAATTACTTGTGATTCTTTTATAGTTCAAAATGTTATGGCAATGTTAGAAGTTAATTGAAAATAATGCTTTGCAATCGTCATGGTAGAGATTGCCGTTTTGGTGTAATATCAATGTGCATAAGCACGGGAATGGGAGCTGCTGTTGTTTTTGCCCGGAAAATAGAATCTAACAATCTGTTGTCAAAGATGCTAAATAAAAGCTTCAAGGAGCACCTTCTTTACAATATAGACGAATGTCCTTTCTGCTAGATACATTGATTACAAATAAAGCATGCAATGAGTTGTTTTTTGTCTTAAAAGGTTTTTAGATGATTGGTGAATTTCAATTCTAACTTGAATGTTTCAACTTAATTCATCATAATCTAGACATACAAGTATAAATGAATAATCTTGATACTTGATAATGGAGGTACAAGTCCCAATAACAAAGACTTGATAATGGAGTAATAGATAGTACTTGGGATTACACATTAAATAATGTAGGATTAAATGGTATAGGGGTAAATTAGTCCACAAATACATAACTTTTGTAAAAATACTTATAATATACAACAAAAAAAAATCCCTAAAAAGACCTATATTGTGAATCAGAGGGAGTATATGATTGTTACTTTAACACATTTAGCTAGATTGTGTGCAAAAGAATTGCAGCTTCAAGGTACAAAGGTCATTTTTCTCTTGTCATATTTCTTGAGATATTGTCTTCCCTTTAAAGTTGATGGTTCGCTCTACCAGATTTCCAAAGGGATGACAATGAGGTAAATTGGGGCGGGTATTTCAATACCCAATCCCGTCCTGCGCGGGTGATCCATCGCCCTGCCCCGCTCTGCCCCATGACCCTTCGTGGTCAGGAAGTCTCGCCGCGGCCCACTTTTTTTTAAAAAAAAATCATTAGTATTAGCACATTTTTCTCAAATACTATCTAGCAAAAATCATTAGTATCATCCTCTTCCCAAATTCTTTCTTACTACTCTCAATGTTTACCTATTCCTGGCTCGATTTGTGAGAAAATTGACAAGGAAAATAGATCTTTCCTTTGGGGTAGCTCTTCGGTTAAAAAAAAAATTCACTTGGTTAAGTGGGACAGAGTGGCTAAACCTAAGAAACTGGGAGGTTTGGGAATAAAAAAGGCTAAACACATCAACCTCGTGGGTCTTGCTAAGCTTAACTGGAGAGTATCTAGAGAACAAGGGCTGAGCCCACTACGGGAACCCATTTACATGAGGCTCAACCAATCGCGCGCGTGGCAGTACGGCCAGCAGCAGGGGCGCGTCAGGCAGGGAAGAACGGATCCGGTGTGGTCAGAGAGGGGAGTCAAGTGCTGCGAGGCAGACTCCACAATTCCAATCTCCAGCCATGATTAAAATTATGACTTGGAATGTGAGGGGTGTTGGGCACCCGGATTTTCACTCAAACATGATGGAACTCATCAATACCCATTGGCCATCTATTGTAGCTCTCCTTGAGACAAAAATTAGTGGGTCTAGAGCAGAAAACATTTGTGCGAGTTTACCGTTCACCCACTCTGAATGTGCGGACCCAGAGGGAATGCGAGGAGGAGTCTGGATTTTGTGGAACGATGCCGATGTCGAACTTAATTTGGTCTCAAAAAAATTACAATCCATCCATGTGGTGGTTAAGGTCCGTAACTCCTCTCATTTGTGGCTTCTTTCAACTGTTTATGCTAGCCCAGATTTTAATTCTAGACTTGTTTTTTGGGATCAACTGCGTCTTTTAGCTAATAGCCATAATCTCCCCTAGTTACTTTTGGGTGACTTTAATGAGGTTTTATCCCAATCTGAAAAATTCGGAGGTCGTCCACCTTCCCAATCTAGAGTTTCGGCTTTTAGGGGTATGTTAGATGATTGTAACCTTTTGGACCTCGGCCACGAGGGCTCTTGTTTCACTTGGACAAATAAACATCTCGATGGTTCTATTATCTTCCAACGAAGTGATAGGGCGGTTTCTAATCCGGATTGGAGAGATCTCTTCCAAAATGCAACTGTGTACAATCTTGTTAGAACCCGGTCGGATCACTCACCAATCTTGATTTACCTTGAACCTTCCAGGATCTCTCCCTTGATCAAACCTTTCCGTTTTGAGCCAGTCTGGCTCACTCATCCGGACCTTAAGAATTTAGTACACGATGCGTGGCTAGGTCTGGATGACAATTTTTATCTGGGTGCTCACCAATTTAAGGACTTGGTCTCTGTTTGGAATATTAATGTTTTTGACAATATTAATAAAAAAAAAAAACATCATCCTTGCACGTATCAGAGGTGCGCAGCTGGCTTTAGAATCTTTCCCTTCTCTATTCCTTATTAATCTTGAACGAGATATTCTCTCCAAACTTGATTTTGTTTATAGGGATGAAAAACATTTGTGGCTATTAAATCGAGATTCGATTGGCTTATGTGGGATGACCTAAACTTCAAATTCTTAAAAGCTATCACCATTCATAACAGGAAAAACAACAAAATTTTATCTCTAAAAAATGATAGTAGTGAATGGGTTTTCGATATCGGCACTGTCAGGAACATTATTCTTAATCACTTCCGCAACATTTACTCTACCAGCAGATCTTCTGTTCCCTACATCAAAGTGCCATTCCCTTTCATCTGGTCTCCCAGAACCGGCGATGACCTTGGGCACCTTGCCGAGCCTCCATCTGTGGATGAAATTAAAAAGGCTTTGTGGTCTTTTAAACCACATAAAAGCCCCGGTCCTGATGGATTGCATTTGATCTTCTTCCAACATTTTTGGGATATTCTTAAAGCTTCGATCACCAGTTTTATCCTTTATTTCTTTAGAGGTATACCTTTCAGTGATGTAATGAATGCCACTTTTCTTTGCCTCATCCCGAAGGTTGCTAATCCGAAGAGCATGGGTCAACTGCGACCTATAAGTCTGTGCAACACCATTTATAAGCTTTCTTCAAAAATCTTGGTGAATAGGATCAGACCCTTTCTCTCTTCTTTTATCTCCCCCAATCAGGGAAGTTTCATCCCGGGAAGAAGATGTGCTGACAACGTTGTTATTGTCCAAGAAGCAATCTTCACTATCAGAAAAACCTTGTGTAAGCAAGGTGCAATTGCGGTCAAAATAGATGTGGAAAAAGCTTTTGATCGTTTGGAGTGGGATTTTATCAAGGAATCACTAGAATTTTTCAACTTCCCCACTATGCTTATGCGGCTAATCATGAACTCCGTCTGTTCCTCAAAGATGGGAATTTTTTTCAACGGAGAACCGACGGAATGGTTTTATCCTTCAAGATGAATCAGACAAGGTGACCCCCTTTCTCCCTACTCGTTCGTTATCTGTATGGAATATCTCTCTATCAGTATTGAGAAAGCAATTAGTCTGAGAAAATGGAAACCAATTAAAATCGGCAGACAAGGCACGAATATCTCTCACTCCTTATTCGCGGACGATATCATTCTTTTTGGATTAGCTGATAATGGTACTATTACTGAGATGAGAAGGGTTCTTGATGACTTTAGCAAAAGATTGGGCCAAAAAATTAACCTCAATAAGTCTAAATTCATTGCTTCGGATAACATTTCTCCCTCCAGAATTCGAGAGATTCAGTTGCAACTTCAGATTCAACACACGATCAACTTTGGTAAGTATCTGGGATTCCCTATTTTCCAGAAAAGACCGGTTAACTCGGACTTCCAATTCGTCTTGGACAAAGTGAGGGGTAAACTTTCAAGTTGGAAAGCTAATCTCCTATCCTTGTCTGGCAGACGAACTATCATTCAATCATCCTCTTCCCAAATTCTTTCTTACTACTCTCAATGTTTACCTATTCCTGGCTCGATTTGTGAGAAAATTGACAAGAAAAATAGATATTTCCTTTGGGGTAGCTCTTCGGTTAAAAAAAAAAAAAATCACTTGGTTAAGTGGGACAAAGTGGCTAAACCTAAGAAACTGGGAGGTTTGGGAATAAAAAAGGCTAAACACATCAACCTCGTGGGTCTTGCTAAGCTTAACTGGAGAGTATCTAGAGATAAAACCAGTACTTGGGGTTCTGTGCTTAAGAATAAATACCTTAGAAATTAATCTCAACCCCTTATTGAGCTAAAAAAATGACAGAGATCCATTAACCTTAAAGCACTCAGGCGGGGATTATATCTCTTTCATAAATCCTCTACTTGGATTCCTGGGGATGGTAATATTATCAGGATTTGGCACGATGACTGGACGGGCCTTGGTCCACTGAGAAACTAATTTAAGGACCTCTTAATAGGAACGAAGATAATGCAAAATTGAAGGATCTTTTCGCCGACTTTGCCAACTGGAACCTAGATATATTGTCGTTTGTCATGCCCAGGTACATTGCAGATTGCATAAGAGGTGTGCCTAGATCGGAACACTCAAGTTTGCAAGATCGCAGGAAGTGGAGACTCACGGGTAATGGTGACTTCAGTTCGCAGGCCTCTCACCTGGTCATTCATGAAGGTTTTCGAGACGAGGCCACGACGGAAAAAGATTGGGAGTGGATTTGGTCGGTAAAATGCAACCAAAGAATTAAATTGTTTTTATGGTTATGTTTCCATAACAGGTTAGCAACAAGAGAACATCTCCACAGGAAACACATCACCGATAACCCTACTTGCCCTCAGTGTGGGTCTTCCCCAGAATCAATTCAGCACCTACTGAGGGACTGCGTTCCTGCTAGGGAACTATGGCAAGGCCTCAATCTCTCTCAGTATGCCAGTGCTTCCCATGAAGCCACATTTGAAGAATGGTTTAAAGTATGCGCTACGGCAAATCATACATCGATTTTCAATAATGTACCGTGGGGTACCATTTTTGCGTATGGATGCTGGGGCTCTATGGATTCACAGAAATACTAAGTTTTTCTCTCCTAGCAAACCACGTGTTCATCCAACACTTGTTACGTTAACCAAATCCACCAAATTTAATGCTTTGGGAACGGATGCGAGTAATGCGTGCAAATCGAGAATAATCTCTGTTTCATGGATAAAACCGCTTTCTGGATGGTATAAGCTTAATGTGGATGGTTCATCGATAAGTAACCCGGGAAGGGGTGGGAGTGGTGGGCTTATTAGGAACCATTTAGGCCACTGGGTTTCGGGGTTTTACACATTTTCAGGGAAGCCAATGCATGTGCTGATTGGCTTGCGAAAGCTGGAAGATGCCTCTCATCCTCCGATCTATTTACTTTCCACTCTTTACCCCCATTTGTTAGCCACTTAGTGGCGGGGGATGCCCGTGGGGCTTTTTTGTCTAGGACTATTATAGACACCTCTATCCATATCCAACCTTTTGTTAGCCTTATAGTGGCAGGTTATGGACAAGAGGTATCTTTTGATAGGGCAATCTGTAACACTTTTGTTCCTATCCCTACGGGCTAGGGAGAACTCTTTTTTAATTTAATATATTTCTATTTTACCAAAAAAAAAAAAAAAACCATTTTTCTTGGGAAAAAAAATCAAAGAACATAAATACCAAATAAAACTCAAACACAAAAATTATAGAAAATTACACATTGGCTAACATATAAATTCTCTCAAATAAGTCTAATAATATTATAATATATAATATGGATGGGGCGGATCTCACACGAAATTCAGCCTCGATCTGCCCCCACAAAGCGCTGGGCAGGACAGGTCAACGGATAACGGGTCAAGTTGCTATCCCTACTTTCCATTCTCTGATTTTCAAAAAATGCTTGGATAGCAAAAAGAGCATCCCCTCAGTAATCAATTTATGTGCTGATAGTTAATTATAACTCAATTTCATAGCAATTTTAAGCCTTCTGAGTATATGCTCTTAACGACAAAATTTCAAGATTAAAAGTCTAGAAGGTTATACGGTTGTACTAACTCCTACACACACAAAAAAAAAAACTTCACCTTTAGTGAAGAGAGACGGGCAAAGGGACATTTATAATTGCACGCAACAAGCACGATCTCTTCCATTCCGCTGAATTGCAACGGAACATGATTAAGAACCTTTTTGGTCAACAAATATATTTCCTAATAAATAAAGTTAAAATTTTAAAGCGTCGGAAATAAAAAAAAATAAGTGTGAATTTCAACATTTCTGGAGTAGCCTCTGAAAAATCAGGAAGAATATAGAGAAATTAGCCCATTAATTATCAAAGAATGAAGCTCATCAGCCTTGGCACTGCAATAAACTTCACAAAAACTAGACAAACAAATAGGTTTTTTACTATTCGTCTTTTATGTTTTTCCTTCAACACAAAATTCTAATAAGGAAAAAAATAGGCTTAATGTATTGTCTTAGGTAAAATGTTAGTATTTGATATACAATTTAAAGCCATTCAGAAAACATATAAAAAGCTCAGGCATCTCCATCCTCAGGGCTTGTAACTTATAAGAAAATTTCTTCAGTCAATTTGAAATGAATCTCAGTAAGGAATATAAGACAGAAAGAATCCTAAAGATCATCATCGGCCGGGTCACAAAATTTTTTTATTTTTATTTTATTTTTAATTTTTTGTATAAAAAAGTGAAGAAGAAGAAGAAGAAAAAGGCAATCAAAATATTATAACATAACCCTAAATAATAATTATAGTACAAACAAGTCCTAAAAAGTTTATTTTCAACGTCTAATTGGTCGTTGGACATTAAAACTAAAGGAGATATTTAAGGGAATAATTAACATAAAATATATCTGAACTACTTTTATATCAACGAGATGTTTATTTGAAATTTTTTACATTAACAATATTTTTTATTAATAAGTATATATTATATATATTTTTAATATTTATGACGTCACCGGGTTGATGAACGGGTCGATGGCGGTCAGACCAGTGACCCGTGACCCAATAACTTTTCTGGGTCGATGTCCGGTCCGGGTTTCAAAACATTAGATTTTATTGCCCCACGACTCTACACATCCCCACGAAATTGCCATTATATTCTACCTTTCTATTTTTTATTTTTTTCCATTTCCTCACCCCACGTAACTGATATCTCTTTTCTTTTTCTTTTCATTTTCTATTTTATTTATCTATTAAATGTCATTTCCTATATATTTTATTTATATTATGTTAACTTTCCTAATCCAAATAAAATTCCTAAGTAATTCCAATTTTAATTCCACATCTAATTAGATTACTCATCTACGTTATGGGTGTTCAAGAAAAACCGAAACCGACCAATCCAAACCGATCCAAACCAGTCCAAACCGAATTTTCGGTTTGAGCGGTGCATTAGACTGGTTTCGGTTTGAGCTAAATTAAAACCGAATTTTTGGTTTGGTTTAAAAAAAATTATAAACCAAACCGAACCGAACTAAACCGAATATATATAATATATAATATAATATATATTAAAGGACTTTTTTGCAATAAAATATATTTTTCCTTAAAATGATTTCTAGTATAATTGCTAACTTTTGTATCTCATTCTAGAAATTTCAAGTGCAAGTTTTTCAAGTGTTAAACCAAGAGATTAAAAGTCATCATTTGGTATGCGATTTTAGATTTACCAAAATATTTTATTGTATTTCACTATTTTGAACTAATAATTATGTAATTTTTGTGTTTTTCTTTTTTCTTGTAGGATGATTTTGAAGTAATTTGTTTGAAGTGCAAGGATTA
Organism: Vinca minor; assembly: GCA_026122235.1. NCBI lineage: Eukaryota > Viridiplantae > Streptophyta > Magnoliopsida > Gentianales > Apocynaceae > Vinca > Vinca minor. The sequence goes on from JAOCZM010000291.1 coordinate 4,974,773, forward strand.
AGACCAAGAATTTATGTTTTAATTTGTTTTCTTTATTGTGTTTACCTTGAGAAAATAATAGGCATATTTTTTTAAAAATATTTTTAGCAACTAACTAATTAAATAAAGTTTTTTTAAAACTTTATAATCAATATTTTGTGTCTCGTAAAACCGAGCAACCAAACCAATCCAAACCAAACCAAACCAAACCAAACCGAATGCATCGGTTTGAGATTTTAAATGGTTTGGATTGGTTTCAAAATTTCCAAACCGAATATTTCGGTTTGGTTTGAAAAATGTATAAAACCGAACCAAACCGAACCATGAACACCCCTAATCTACGTGATTTACAACTACACACTCCGATTATGATACGTGAGCGAAACGCCCTTCAACAAAACGTACGAAAAAACATAACACGTAACATGGTTTAGAGTTTAATAAACACGAGATCATATAATGTAGTAAAATAATTTCCGGCCAACGTAACAAATCATGACAAATTATTACACGTAATCAAAAAGTTCCGGGTATTACAACTTGCTTAATCGATAACTTGGTATATATGATTGTCTAATTGAATTAATTGGTGTCATCTACTTGGTAGAGTCGAATCGTCGTAATTGGTTTTGGTCGACCGAGTCGTCGCACCTTTTGAGCTCGTACTTAGGAATTACTAAACGACATGATTCATTCGAATTAATACATGAATCGTGAAATGAATAGATATCGGGAGATCTCGTAAAATGTGAAGTACTTCTTGGGCCTTCATCTGATGTGGTTGAACATTGGGACTGTAACGGTTTTGTGGAGTCCAATGTGTTGGATGATGATACAATGTAGGATGAATCCTTAAAGTTTGGACCCTTCGTTCGGGGGGTCATACTGAAAACATGTGATGAAATTCTTGGACCTTCCTAACTAGGTTGACTGTTAGGGTCGTTACAGTTATTGTCGTGAAGTCGTGAATAGGTATTGAGCTCTTATTGTGAGAAGTGTCTGTGCGCGTATCTTAGCAACACCCATCCTCGTAGTGTCATATTTCGTGCACTTCCGTTGTGCCTTATGAGTGGAACATGATGCTCGTAGCACATTCCGAAGCGTAGTGTGATGTGAAGGCTCCCCGCTCCTATGCGGGACAGCTTTTGTTCAGTACGGTGCGGGACACGCTCCCAGCCGTCGGATGAGATTTTTTAACGGTCCAGATATGGACTTTTCTTTATCCAGATCTGGACCGTTCAAAATCCCATCGACGGCTGGGATTGTTCCGCACGTGCGAAACTTTGGCTGTTCCGCATAGGAGCCGGACTGGATGTGAAGATGATAGATTCAATAGGACATTGTCATGTCATGTCATCATCCCCGGTTTCGGGGTGTGACATTTACACTAACAGATTGAGATTTGAGAGATAGAGACTGAACCGAAAGAGGTGAGGTGGACCGCCGCCGCTTTGCCGGACTGCATGGCGCCGGTGATCTTAAGTACCAGAGGGATACTTGAGTTCGAGGGGTTCTTTGTCTTTTGCAATTTCAGTTCTTGATTTTGCTCTTCTAAACTATACGGTGCAGTTTCTATTTTAGTGCATTCACATGCTTCCAGAGAGAGTTGACTATGGAATGAGTAAAAGAAAAGAAAATGCATTAATATTTTTTGTCACGCCGCTTATCCGCGACACGTGTGTCTAATAATACTCATGATCACTTATTTGACAACCAAACTCGCTATACAACAACAACAACAACAACCAAGCCTTAATCCCAACAGATTGGGGTCGGCTACATGAACCAAAGTAAGAATCACGTAAGGTCATCCACATGGATGCATTCTCTCCACTTCTTTCGATCCCAAACACAACCCTCATCTAGTTCTAGCAGATTCATATCCCCTTTTATCACCTCCGTCCAAGTCTTCCTCGGTCTCCCTTTACCTCTTACGCCATCTATATTACACAATCCTTCAATTCTCCTAACCGGAGCATCACTTGGCCTTCGTCTAATGTGCCCAAACCAACGCAAACGGTTCTCTCTCATCTTGTCTTCAATAGGTGCTACACCAACCTTCTTTTGAATAGTCTCATTCCCCACTCTATCCATTCTCGTATGCCCACACATCCATCTTAACATACGCATCTCCGCTACATGCATTTTCTGAATATGACACCTCTTAGTTGCCCAACATTTTGTACCATATAATAATGCCGGTCTAACAGCGGTTACAGTAAAACTTTCCTTTCAATCTCAGCGGTACATTACGATCACACAAAACACCCGTCGCACTCTTCCATTTCAACTAACCGAGCTTTAACTCGATGCGCTACATCTCCGTCAAGCTCTCCGTCCCTCTGAATAATAGAACCAAGGTATCGAAAATACTCACTCTCTGAGATATTTTTGTCACCCAAAGTTACTATAGTTTGCTCTATCGTTTTGCTAGTGCTAAACTTACACTCCATATACTCTGTTTTACTTCTACTAATCCTAAAACCTTTAGATTCTAAGGTTTGTCTCCATACATCCAACTTGGCATTAACTATATCAATCAAAACTACATGCACCAACAAAGAAACAACATGCACTATGCAGTCTGGATCTTGTATACACTCGGGTCGGGTTCATCCATAACCATTGTAAACGAAAAAGACTAAGTCGTTTGAACCTTGATGCACTCCCAATTGTAATAGGAAACTCTTCACTTATCCCGCCACAAACTCGACACTCTGGTGCTGACTCCTCATACATATCCTTAATAAGATCAATATACTTTCGAGATATACCTTTCTTAGCCATCGTCCCACCAAATTACCTCTCGGGAACCTTATCGTAAGCTTTTTCCAAATCTATGAACACCATATGCAGGTCCTTCATTCTCTCTCTATAACGCTCAATCAACTGCCTTAGTAGATGTATTGCTTCCATAGTTGATCGTCCGGGCATAAAACCGAATTGGTTCTCTGAAATGCTCACAATTTTTTCTCAATCTATGCTCAATTACCCTTTCCCACAACTTCATAGTATGACTCATAAGCTTAATACCACGATAATTTGAACAGTCTTGAACATCTCCTTTATTCTTATATAATGGCACCAAAGTACTTTTCCTCCACTCTATTGGCATCTTCTCAACTCTAAGTATTTTATTAAAAAGGTTAGTCAACCACTCAACACCTATTTCTCCTAAACACTTCCAAACCTCAATTGGTATACTATCAGGTCCTACTGCCTTCTTTGGTTTCATCCTTTTAAGGGCCTCTTGCACTTCTTTCCTTTGAATTCTACGTATGAAATCATGGTTCACCTCTCCAATCGGGATAGAAAGGTCTCCAATATTCTGTACTTGATTCCCATTAAATAACCTATCAAAATACGTCCTCCGCCTCGCCTTGATTTCCTCATCCTTAACCAAAACTCTCTCACTGTCATCCTTAACACACCTCACCATACCAATATCTCTTGTCTTTTTCTCTCTTAAACGAGCAAGTCTATATATACCTTTCTCACCATCCTTAGTGTCCAATTTATTATACAAATCCTTATAAACTTTTGATCTCAGCTTCTCTAACTGGCTGCCTTAGCTTCTCTACACGCTCGTCTTATACTTCAGTAAAATTGCCATCACTTCTATACTTCCCCAAAGCCTTATAACACTCTCTTTTTCTTCTTTATAGCTTCTCTTACCTCTCCATTCCACCACGATGTATCCTTACCGAATAGCACATTTCCGCTTGATTCACCAAGCACTTCCCTAGCCACCTTTAAAATGCCTTGTGCCATTTTTTTCCCACATAAAATTCGGATCTATTTCGGGACGACCAGTCCCTCTTCCCGAATAACTCTATCAACGAAGATTTTCCGATTTTCTCCTTGTAACTTCCACCACTTTATTTTTGGAGTGACCTAAATTTATGCATTCTAACCTTTGTTTCTGAAACGAAAATCAAGAACGATAACCTATGTTGTGTAGCTACACTCTCGCCGAGGATAACCTTACAATTAGTACAACTACTACGAAACATGCTCTTCACTAGGAAAAAGTCTATCCGACTAGCATTTACTCCACTTCTAAAAGTCACCAAATGAGAATCTCTTTTCTTGAACCGGGTATTCGCTACAAACAAATCGTACGCTAAGGAAAAGTCCAAAAATTTCCCTACCCGACCTCATTTCTATCTCCGAAACCTTGACCTCCATGGACACTCTCAAATCCAGTCGCGACTAGAACCCACATGTCCATTCAAGTCTCCTCCAATGAAAAGTTTTTCGCTGCTAGGTATATTTTGGACCACCTCATCTAAGTCCTCCCAAAAGCTGCTTTCTTCACGGAATCACACAACCCTACCCGAGGCGCATATGCACTAATAATGGTAACCACCTCGCCACCCATCATTATCTTAACACTCATAATTCGGTCACTTTTTCCTGCGAACTTCAACCACGTCATTGGCGAAATCACGAGCCACAATTATTCCAACACCGTTCCTATTCTTATCTTTACCGAATACCAAAGCTTGTATCCCCAAGGCTCTATGACTTTTGCCTTTCGGCCAACCCACTTAGTTTCTTGGAGGCACATAATGTTGATCTTTCTTCTTACCATAACCTCTACTAATTCGGTTGACCTTCTAGTTAACGATCCGATATTCCAAGAAGCAAAACGAATCCTTCCATTGTGCACTAACCGTTTTACACTGCACTGTGCCGACTTAGAACACCCTTGCCTATTTGACACCATATCCAGGGCCCCCGACATGGCGCGTTGCTTCGGGAACGACCTAGCAACCCTTGCACATTTATCACCACACCCGGGTCTAGGAAGTGTAGCGCGTCGTCGAGTAGGGAACGCCCCAACGAAATTCTTATTTTTGGTTCATGTCATGGGATGTGGCCGAGTTTCTATCTGGTTGTCACGAGACCTACCGCAACCCTCCTCCTTTATCCGGGCTTGGGACCGGCAGTAAGTGTTAAAGACAAAAGTCCTCAACAACCAAACTCGCTATACTAAAAGAATATATCTCGAGATACACATGTGTATTCAAATACATTCTTATATACCAGTCAAACTTTTTCATTCTTATTCTATTTGAAACTGTGGTTTACAATTTTTCTCAAAAACAATCATTATTTATGATTTTTAAAATAAAAATTTCAAACAAAAGCCTAAATCAAAATGCAGGCTATGACGAAAGAGTTAAATGAAATAACAGACTAATTCCTAAGAAAAATTAATTTAAAAAATGGAACTTTCCTTATTTCAAGTCCAGAGATATACATTCATTTTTAGTTTTTATTTTATTTTTTTATATAGAGAACATTAATTTGTGAAACATAAATACAATTTGTTAGAAAACCCATGATAGAATTGTTTCCCTAAGTTAATAGTTATAAGGGACGTTCAACTATTTAGGGATTTCGTTTTATATCACTTGACTTATTTTTTTTACCAAGTATAACACTTATCTATTTGTTTGTGGCTAAATGCATACCCCGCCACCAAATTTCTCGATGTTTTCCGACCAAATTACACGCGTATTGTACGCGTGACCAAAAAATCAATAAGCGAAAAAAAAATTTGACAAACCCCTCCCAACTCAATGTTGGGAATTGATTTTGCAACATTGGTAGCCGTAGCACCTAGTGAAAAATTAATTTTCCATCGCTCACAATTCATCATATCAGGTTGATCAAGGTCCTTCTTGAAGGACCGGCTTATCTCATACGATAAACTTAGTAGCCTACCAAGATAAAATTTCTCTACGACTTAGTATCAGCTTTTGAAGCTTTCCACTCGATGCAAAAGTCTAACGGGGTGGGGGAATTACTTCCCTCTAAAATTGGATATGAAGAAAGCATTTGATGGGGCTGGCGGGTCTGATCCGCGACTCATTTAGGACTGCTCTCTTTGCCTGGTGAGACCCTATTTCCTATTCTAAAGACTCTTCAAGCTGAGTTGCTGGCAATTCTAAAAGGGATGGAGGAAATCTCAAGGAGCGCCCAACAAACCAGTATGGAAGCAACAATTCCACCCTCAATTGAGGAAGAAGATAACCTTGAACAGAGTACTAAGAAGATGAAGGAAACAAATCAGTATGGAAGCAACAATTCCACCCTCAATTGAGGAAGAAGATAACCTTGAACAGAGTACTAAGAAGATGAAGGAAACAAATGTTTCCGCTGAATCGCAACAGAATATCAGAACATGATGTCATACAAAGAAAAGCTTACCCAAGTAAGAAGAGTATGCTCCCAGGATTTACAAAAAGAAATTATCTGTTCAGAGTATGAGGTTCTTCACATTTGTTTATCAAGAGCGGACAAGGGACGAATTAGGTATCAATGGCTGAACACAGTAATCAAAAAACCGTATGGTTCAACGCAGTATTTCATTCGTTTATCCAGAGAGAATGTTACGGAAAATCCTAACGAAAGTATGATATAGCATCCTCCTTTAATGGTGCAGCTGGTTCAACAGACAAATTATGCACTCACAAGTTTGGCAATATTTTTTAAAAATAACTAGTCACTTGGATCAAAATTTAAACTAAAGCTATTCATGGCACTACTACATTGGCCAAACAAAACTTGAGATTCAAAATCCTTATGATCAAAGAGTATCTAAAACAATAAGTCAAGATCAAACTTCAATACCCAGTAAAAATAAATATCAAACATAAAACTTTATTGAAACAAAATCATAAAAGTTTTTAAAGACATTGGCCAAACAAAACTTGAGATTCAAAATCACACTACAAGCCATGTTTACAAAAAATTAATTATAACTCATTAATATAAATATGCTAGCTGAGATACATACCTATTTTGCATCAGAAAATCTTCCAATGATGACTTTCAAGTCAGCATTTCCCAATTCAACTAAATCTTCTTGAATCTGCATTGCTGATTCTGCAACCGTCGAACGGCACCATTCAACTTGAATCTTCCTCAGATATACATTATTTCCAAATTCCGATGGGAACCTCTCAAATTTGTGACATTTGTCCACTACTAGCTCCTCAAGGTAAGGGAAGGACTCTTCAGATGCATCCCATTGTTCAATGTCTAGTGCTTGTAATTTCAAGAATTTGAGCTTTGGAAATTCATCATCTCCCACTGTCCATGCTTTCCCACTAAAAGCATTCTTCAGTAACTTGAGAACTTCAAGATTGGGTAGCATCCTCGCCATTGTTGAGATTTCAATCCATGGTATGCCGAAATCTTTTAGTGTCAGTTTCTTCAAATTGGAGGGGAAGGAGAATGGACAGCTACCAAGATTCTTCGGCATGCAAGTTGTGTTCAATGATTCAAGCTTCTCTAGAAAATCCAACTTTAGTATTTGATTATCCTGCCTCTTTGGTTTGAATTCACATTTGAGTTTCCGTACCTTAGCGATCTTTCTCAAGAAGGTTTTTGTTTGTTCCCCACAAGTAAGGCATGGAAAAGAAAAGGATTGTATATTTTCCAATATTACACTATTATCACACAATTCGGGGAGGAGACAGTGTCCTACATCAACATGCCTCAACTTTTCCATTTCAAACATGGTCTCCGGTAAACGAAGTCCATATTGAGATCTCCTAACACAAAATGTTTCTAGGATGAGAAGCTTCGATATTTCTGGTGGTATAGATCTTGCAGTGCACCGAATTGCCATATATCTCAAGAGAATCAATTTTGTTACACTTTTTGGAAATTCTCCGAATAACACGACATCCTCTAAATCCAACACTTGAAGAAATTTTGAATTCTCAACAGACAGATATTGCACATCAGATAAATTATAAGTTGCAGTAGGAGAAAAGAGGAGAGATTGGAGGGCAGATGAATTCCAAGACATGAAAGAAGTCCAATCTTTAGACTGAATGCAAACTCGATAATGCTCATCCAAGGTCGTTCGAGAAACCCGAGAATTATCATTTCCACGAAGCACATGGGAAAAGTTTTCTTCTTCAGCCTTTGCCAAGCAAAATTCCCATAACAGATCATGGATTTGACAAGATTTAATCCCACCACTAGAACTTCTCTCGGTAACAACGACCAGACTTCTAGCAACGAGGTCCATCAGATATTCTGCTGCTACCGTCTCTAAATTTTCTACTTCGTGCTTCTCTATAAATCCTTCCGATACCCATAATTCGATTAACTTCTGCACTCTGATCACTTTATCCTCTCGAAATGATCCAAAGTACAGAAAACAAGGTTTTAAAGGTTCTGATAGATGCTTATAGCTTTGTTCTATTACGATCGCACACCCTTCTTGAGAAATTCTTGAACCCAAATTTTTTCCAATTTGTTTCCACCAATCTAAATTCTGAAGTTTTTCCTTCAAAATCCCTGCTACTAATACAATAGCCAATGGCAGCCCTTTACAATCTCTTGCTATCTTCTTGCCAACCTCAACAAAATTTCGTGGGCAACTGCGTTTATGAAATAGCCGCTTCTCTAACAGTTTCCAACTTTTCTCCTCAGTGAGTGAACTTAGAGGATAGGGGCGACTGTCTGACTTAGCTTTCGAAGCCACATTATGAATTCGACTTGTGAAAACAATTCGGCTGCCCTTTTTGTCATTAGGGAACGACAACTTTAGTGCATTCCATGCACCTATATCCCACATGTCATCCATCACTATTAGGTACTTTTGGCCGTTCAAGCATTTCTTAAGCTTGTGAGCTAAGTCTCCTTCCTCCATTTTGAAGAAACTATCATCCACCAAAGTGACATCCTTTAAAATGTCAAGTAATAACTTTTTGCAATTATACGATTGAGAAACAGTACACCATGCATATTTAGTGAAATAATGCTTGATGGAAGGATCATCGTAGACTTTCTTGGCCAAAGTAGTCTTGCCCATTCCAGCCATACCAATGATTGAGAGGATATCAAGTTGTCTTGATCCACTTCTAAGCCAATCCGTTATTTCCTTTACCTCATCCTCGAAACCTACAACCAGGTCATCCATGGATTGCACATCCGTTTGTAGAAGAGCTCCGGGACTCAAATTCGATTCAGTACTAAGGGCATCAATGCCATGCAAATGGCGCTCTTTGGTCCTCTTTACCTGAGCCACAATGTGTTTAATTTCTGCTGCAACATAAAAAATGCATAGCATATGGATACAAACAGAACATTTCATGTACATAAAAGAATTGATGGTTGTTTCTATTTGATATGCCATTTTTAAAAAAAATCTCAAAAGATAATTCAATTCATTATGCTCATTTTGCAACTTTGAGATACTACACACTTTTGAATTTGATGGTTTAAGCAAACTCCTAAGAAACACAAGTTCCTACTGAATTTTCGTAATTAAGGGCATTGGATAGTTTATGGAGATTCTTTTCAAATTTTCTATCAATGAGTCGAACAGTCCCAAAATGTTGATCCTAGGAAAATGAAAAGACGGTAAATCAACAAAAGATGAGGTATAGAGTTTTCTGACCTCTGTTTCCAATGCTTTCACTTTTCCCAAGAAATCAAGAAGAAGGGTGTTCCTTTTACCAGCACATAGTGAAGTAATGAGAGATGCAACAACATCCTTAGCAGTAGTAGCTATTTCTGTTGAAACTAATTTCCCATCATTCGCATACTTCTGATCAGGCTCTTCTATGTGAAACATTATCAAGAATCTGATCCCATTTTGAAGCATTTCAATATAATCCATCGGCAGATCTACCTGCAATGTCCGAATTAGAAAGTCTACAAAGCTCATAACAAGCGTGCCAACTGCAAGATATTCATCATGTTCTGATTGCTTTGATGCAATAAGGGCTGCAAGAAACTCCCAAGTGATCTCTGGAAGGGCAGTATTAAGTTTCTGCAGGAAATCCGAAAGAAGAACACTTTGCGTAGGTTCCATGTTTTCATCCTTGTCATCTTGAATTCTGAGTTGAAGGCATAAAGCAGTAACATTGAAGGCCCAAGCTGTCATCTCTTTGCAACTTTTGCATCGTTTACTAGTGAAATGGAAAATCTGTTTGAGTAAATCAATGTCCCCTATGAGCGACTTAAATTTTGCCTTCTCATCTGAGATCAGAGAACCTTTTAAAGGGAGAAAGTTGTGCAGCAAAACTTGGGTATGATCCATGAGGCGCACTAGCTCAATGTCGGGATTACAATTCACATCATTTTCATACTTCACGAGAAACTTTATCAAGAATTTCATCTCATTTTGAAGCTTTCCAACATCATGCCTCGATAGATCTACCTGCATATTTCCAAGAAGAAATTTTTCAAACCTCGTAACAAATCTGCCAATAACCTGAGGATTCTCATCATGGTGTGATGGCTTTGAAGCTGTCAGGGCTGCAAGAGACATCCTTGTGACCCCCGGAAGGGCAGTATTAAGTTTTTGCAGCAAATCCGAAAGAATAAGATTCGTTGCAGGTTCCATGTTTTCATCCTTTTCATCTTGAATACAGATTTGAAGGCACAAAAATACAGCATCAAAAGTCCAAGCTTGAATTTGAATCTTGAGATCTTTCATCTCTGGACGATTTCCGCACCTTTGGAAAATCGCTTTGAGAAAAGCCATGTCACCTATGAGCGATTTAATTTTCGCCTTATTATCAGGAATCAGAGCTCCTTCTAAGACAAGAAAAATTCTCAGCAAAACAAGGATGTGATCCATCAGGCTTACTAGCTCAATGCTGGGAATTAAATTAGCAGTTAATGGTGCTAAAATGATTTCCCCATCAGAGTGATTCTTGAGAAATTTTATGAAGAGTTCCATCCCATTTCTAAGCTTTTCAACATCATTGCTCGGTAGATGATGTACCTGCAATTTCTGAAAGAGGTAGTCAACAAAAATCGTAAGAAGACTGGGAAGCTCTAGACCCATAATCAGGAAAGCAAGACACGTCCTTGTGAGCTCGGGAAGGGCAATTTTAAGTTTGTTCAGCAAATCTGAAAGAATATCAGCATTGTCATCCTTGTCATATAGAATCCAGTTGAGAAGGGAAAAACAAGCAGCATCAGATGCCCAAGCTTGACTTTGAATCTTGAAAGTTTCCATTTTCACGTGATTTTCACCCCATTTCCTAGCGGACTCCAGAACCTTTTGGAGGAAGTCGATGTCCTCTTTGAGGGATCTGATTTTCACCTTCTTGTCAGGGATCAGATGATCACCATTTAAACAAAGAAAATCATCCAGGCAATCTCTGGTATAAATGACGAGCCATTGTAGGTTATTGTTGTAAAACTTGCAGCGGGACAGGGAGTTAGAGAAAAGGAAAGAATGAGGTTCCTTGATTAATGCAAGCTTGAAGAGTCGAATGTTTAGGAGCAACTCTGATGAAAGAGTGTCAAATTCCTTGAATTCTTCCCACTTAATTGCAAGAACATTCTTCTTCAACGTACCATCAATACGAGATATATGATCAGCAAATCCAGCTAATTCCTCCTTTTCTCTCTTTGTTAATGATGAATCATCATTCAACTTCCCAGTGCACCACAATACCAATTCTAATGAACTTAGCTCCACCCTGAGTATCTCAATTTGGATCTTCATACTAGCAGAAATCGAGTGTGAACCACCACGTAGCTTCTTAATATAACTGCTGACATACCAAATAGAATCCGACGTGTTCATATTATCTCTCTCCCCCCTTGATTTGGTTGCACTCACTTTCTGAGATCTCTTTTTCTGCAGTTTGCAATTGTGATTAGAGTATGCAGTAAGGCTTTCTGGTTGTGATGTATAATGTATTGATAATTGACTTCTTTTATATTGTTATTGATCTATTAATTTTGGAATAAACATTTGAATTATATATTAGAAAAATGCATTGCTTGTGCATTCACACTTTCCAATTGATCAATTGGTAGGTAGAGTGCTGTTTTCTTTTACAAATTCAAGCCTTCACACTTAAATAACTACTCCTTCCATCTCATTTCTATTGGTAGAGTTTGACTTAGGACAAAAACATTAAGGATAATGGTGTTATTACAATAAAGAAACATTTTCCAAATCCAAATTAACTCCATTGAAATCTTAAACTGTATTATATGTGGTATTTAGAGGATTAATGAGACTAGAGTAAATTTAGAACTTAAAAAAAAAAAAAAAATGATACAGTTGTGATAAGTATAATATGCACTAAATTACCACAAACTAGTTTAACATTTCATACGGAGTACCTAAACAATTATTCTTGCACTTTCTGGCCATGAAAAGTGTATGGCCAATGAGTTTGATTTACAAAAATTTTAAAAAAAAAACCTCATGTGTTTTGTCCCGAATTTGGTGCATATTATCCTTGTAATAAAAGAAACGGTCAAGTATTTTCGTAAATTTTTCATGGTAAAAAAATCGCAATAATAATTGTTTGGATCCAACATATTAAAATATCAAATTAGTATGTTGTCATTTAGTGCATATTATCCTTGTAATTAAAGAAACAGTCAAGTATTTTGGAAAATTTCAAAATAAGAAGGAAGTCAATATAAATGGAACGAATAAAGTGTATGTTTTTACCCTTTCGTACTAAATTAGTTGTCCTAAAAATCAATTTTTTACATTAAGTCTCAATTTTTTACATTGATAATTATTTGAAATTTAGCAATTTCATAATTCCACACTTTGAAAATTAGAACAATTAATTTAGGAAGGAATGTTAAAGTTTAGGAATGCCATGTAAGGATTGTATGCACTCTCCAAAAAAAAACTTCATTTTCTTTTATTTTTTTCATTTGTTAGAAAATACATAATTGACTGTTTCTTTCCTTAGGATTAGGAAACTTACACGAAGGACCAAGTCTGGTCAAAGTCAGACAAGGTTTCATCTTCAAACTAAAAAAAAATTTATATTATAACTCAACACAGTTTAGTTTATTTGGCTCTAATGAATTTCTTCATTTTTTAGTGCAAAACCACTGACAATCTATTGATTTTAGAATTAACAAATTGAATTATAAAATCTCGATTGCGTGTTTATTAACATGGTTTCAAGAGAGTTGGATACCATACAAGTTGGATCAATTGATAAGGATTTGACGTCTTCACAAAAGTCAAGTGTTTAATTCCGACTGCCAACGTGAGAGTTGTGTTGGTGGGTGATCTGTAATTACCCTTATAAGCGCGAATTATGATCCCTAAGCTGTTCTGACCCGTATTAGTGACTGGTGCCAGCTGTTCTTAGTTGTGTTGAGGGAACAATTTTTTTTAAAAGCGAAATATTTTTTTACAATAATAAAAGAGTTTTCTAAAATTGTTGGGCGCGGTTTCTTCCTTGGCCTTTGAATCGGGTGAAAATGTGTATTTATGTATGTGTTTCTATTCATTTACCCAATTAATTAAAATTTATTTTGTAAATATTTTTTTTTAATTATATATACACATGACGAATAATGATTGGTTAGATATATGAACGAGGATATAGACGGACTAGATGATTTTTTTGCCCCTTCAATCTGCCAGTGAGTTGAACAATATATCCGCTGCTTTTTGTTCAAAAGTTTATTACATATTTTACATCAATTTACTTTAAAATTGCATTAAAAAAAAATTAAATCAAGTATATGTCGTTCTCCTATATATAAAAAAGGTCAAAATTGAATTAAAGAATAGCTCCCATTTCCCAAATATAAAAAAACTCAAAATCAAATTTACACTTACAGACAGTTTGAGATTTGAGAGAGAGAGAGACTGAACTGAAGGTGGTGGATCGGCGGTGCTTCCCGATGGAGTGCGGTGTGCCGTCGCTTTGCCGGACTGCAGGTCGCCGGCGATCGTACGTACAAGAGAGATCAGAGAGTTCGAGGGTTATTTTATCTTTTGCAATTTCAGTTCTTGATTTTGCACTTCTAAACTAAACTATTTTAGTGCATTCACATGCTTCCAAAGAGAGTTGACTATATGGAATGGGTAAAAGAAAAGAAAACATATAACATATAAAATTATGCCAAATTAAGATAAAAGTTTCATAATGTGACATGTGTCATATTATGAGATGTGTTCCAATCATAAGTTTTAATGTGGCAACTTTGTCATTAATTTTCTATGTCAAGTTGAGATAGAAACTTCATGATGTGACATGCGGCGTATTATGAGATGTGTTCCAATCATAAGCTTTCATGTAGCAACTTTGTCATTAATTTTCTATAATATATAAAGTTATGTCAAGTTGAGGTAGAAACTTTATGATGTGACATGTGAAATATTATGAGATGTATTCCAATCATAAATTTCTAATTTTTTTATAAAAATAGTGCTTCATGAGTTATAATCTTTAGAATGAAGATGAATAGTTTAAATATAATCTTCATCTTCATTCTAAAGTTACGTATTTATAGATTATAGAAAAAATATGTAATATAAATGAATTGAATTTAAATGAAGAAGGTCAATAGTTTTTTTAATGAAGAAGTTGAATGGTTTTCTTTTTTAATGAAGTAGATATAATGTATATAGAAAATCTAAAAGTCTTCCATCATAAAGTAGATTTAATATTCTAAAAAAATAACTTGTATATAGGAATTCTAAGAGGCTATGTAACATAAATTAATTGAATTTAAATAAAAAAGTTCAATGTTTTTTTTAATGAATAAGTTGAATGATTTTCTTTTTTAATGAAGAAGTTCAATGGTTTTTTTTTTAAATGAAGAAGTTGATTGGGTTTTTTTTTTAAATAAATAAGTTCAATTTTTTTTTTAAAAATGAAGAGGTTTAATAGTTTTCTTTTTTATTGAAGTGGATTTAATGTATATATGAATTTTAAAAGTCTTCCATCATAAAGTAAATTTAATATTCTAAGAAAATAGCATGTGTATAGGAATTCTAAAAGGTTATGTAACATAAATGAATTGAATTTAAATGAAGAAGCTCAATGGTTTTTTTCAATGAATAAGTTGAATGGTTTCTTTTTTAATGAAGAAGTTCATTGGTTCTTTTAAATGGAGAAGTTGAATGAGTTTTTTTTTAAATAAAGAAGTTCAATAGGTTTTTTTTTAAATGAAGAAATTCAATAGTTTTATTTTTTAATGAAGTAAATTTTATGTATATAGAAATTTTAAAAATCTTCCATCATAAAGTAGATATAATATTATAAGAAAATGACATATATAGGAATTCTAAAAGGCTTACATAAAAAAATATGCATAATGAATTTTTTTCTATTCTTATTAATGCATATAGGAATTATAAAAAAAAAAAAAAAAAATGCATGTATTATGAAGTAAATTTAATGTTCTAAGAAAAAACGAAATTCTTATTCATGTATATAGGAATTCTAAAAGTCGTGCATCATAAGAAATTCTAAAAGTCTTACATCATAAATTAGATTTAATATTTCAAGAAAATAACCAACTATATAAACCAAAATCAGTTATGCATTCCCTCACAAAAACCAAAAAATACCATCAAAATAAACATTATGGGAAAAACAAGACTTCAGTCATGCATCTCAATGAACTTGGAAAAGGCAAACAAAAAAAATAGAATATTATTTCGAGTAACCAGATTATAAAACACTTTCAATGCCCATAAACCTGATGATTTAATGAGTGTTGATTATTTGATTTTGGATGAAAATGTAAGATTCATTCTAATTTATTTTATTTTTGTAATCGAGATTATTTATTAGACATACAACCGCGTATCGTGCGGGAATAAAACCTACTGAATTAATATTTATTAGTCAGTTCATGTGCTGCTACTTAATTATCCCAATTTCATAACAATTTTAAGTTTTCCAAAGTAAATTCTTTGATTCTTTTAAACCCACAAAATTTCACTTTTGGTTTATCAAAATTTGTCATGCTCTGCGTGTCCCAATAAACGTGATACATGGATCTTTTACACTCACGACTACCTATTTAGCAATCGAAAATGATTATTAGTACTCAGACTCCTATTTATATATCAATCGAATTTTTTCATTTTTATCTCACATGGGGATGGGTTGTACAATTTTTCTTAAAAACAAGGCAAATTAGTCATTATTGTCCCTAAACATTTATGAATTAGATGTAAGGTCCCTAACGATTTTTTTTAGACATTAAAATCCTCAAATAATTTACGATTGGTGTTTAAAGTACTTCCATAAAAAAAATATTACTCAACTGTCAATTCAAAATTTTAATCCAGCCAACCGAAATATTTAAAGGGCATTTTTGGTAACATAATGAATTGAATAGTCACCACTCCCCTTCTTCATCCCGATGCGGCGGGCGACACTCCCCGATGAATTGAACAGATTAGCCATGGTAAGAGGACAACACATCATTCATCATCTTCATCAACTTCAAGGGAATAGTAGAGAATTCAACTACCAATAAACTCACAATCATAAGCAAGTCCCATAAAAAAAAATGCTCAAACATAAAAAAATTCGACAGATTAGCCACGGTAAGAGGACAAGTTCAACACATCATACCAAAAAATGCAAGAAAACCAAACTTGTCCATGTGAAAACTTCTCACTGGAATCTCAAAAATATAAACCATTGCAAGGCTTCCACCATAAAGAAGCTTCTTCAGAAACACCAGTATAAAAAATCAAGCAACAAACTTAAGATAATTAACCACAATTCATGTTTTAAATTCCATTCAAATGGGGAAAATCACATATTGAGAATTCCAATGCAAGAAAAAACAATGAAGAGAAGAATCTGAGGTGTGTTTTTGTGTGGCTATTGTACATGTTCGATTCAATGCAAGAATTAGTTATTGAAACTGCAAAAAGACTAGATTTTGTGAGGGAATTGATTGAAGTGAAATTGAATCAAATTAGAGAGAAGGACAAAGATTTTCAGTTAATTAAAGAAAAAGGGTTCAAAGAATTGGGGTTGAAAAGGCAGGAACTGAACTTGATTCTTGAGAGCTTTGGGATGAGAAGTTCAATGAGAAAGAGAAATGGATGCTGGTGGCAATTTTCCGTATTGACCCAATTTTGATTCCTTTTTTCGATAGAGTGGTGGGGATGCGTCGGGGAAGAAGGACATGAATGGGCTGCGTTCAAATAATTTCAGCGGCCCAGCTGATGGAACAGGTCCAAGCCCAAAACAGATTGGCAAGCTTGGGGGAAATAAATCGGGGTTTGCATGGGCATGCCGATTTTTCATAACAGATCGTGACGTAGCACTCGAATTTAGTGGATAACATTTTTGTCCCATAACGGAAAGTCCTCTTCCGTCCCGGCCCCCGAACGAAGTGGGAGTTCCGTCCCTGGATGGCGTGGTTGTTTTTCCCACGCAGCGGTGCCAGCGTGTCGAGACGGAACTCCCACTTCGTCTCGGACCCGGGGACGAAAGTGGGACTTCCGTTCTGAACTGGCAGTGTGTTTGCCTAAAAACACTTGTTTTTTTTCATGAGGTCGTCCGTTTTCGAAGGTTATTTATTTCTGAGGTGTTTGTATTAAAAGAATCAAAAACAATATTTACAAAACACAATGCTTACGAAAAATTGAGCAAGAAAATGAATAAATTGTATATTAATATTAAAAAAAGCAACCGAATTATCGGAATAATTTTTTACAACGGAAAAAACTATCTTCGTAACTACAAAAAGAAACGTAAACAACGTAAATGAAAACCTATCTACTGGCGGCGCCCGAGGTGTGTGCTGGAGCGGTGTGTCTCGAGGGTGAGTCGCGAGGAAGTAAATCGTTTGCCATCCCTAACACGCACGGCGCTACCAAAATTGGTTGTGATGACCTCCGCGCCTTTGTGGTCGATAAATATCTGCTCCTCGGGGTTTAGCGGCATCGACAACGGAGTCTGCTGCTGCGTCTCAGTGATGTGTAGGCTGTATGAAGGCGACCCTCCCGGTAGTGCAGATGTAGAGGGACCGGCACCAGGATCCCCAGCCGTCTGAGTACCCGCTGAAAAAAGTACTGGGGTGATGCAAGCCGGGTACTCAAATTGGGTGGAGTACGTCGCCACAGAGTGGGCAGCTGTATGCAGTGTCGGAAGCTGTCTCGGGATCTGTCGCCCTGCTGCAGCTCGGCTCCCGGTGGCTCGCCATGGGCTGTCGTTGTCGCCTCGCCGCCAAGTCCTCCCGCGCAGTATCCCGTTGCCGCCGCGTACCTTGCCTCCTCTCGGGGACCGGGCGAAGCAGACTCGCCAGCTGCGTCGCGGTTCGAGGCAGCTGACTACTGCCACATCCGCGGCTCTCGATCTGCAAGTCAGGGACTTCCCGACCGCCACGAACGCCTCTTTGATTGTCTTTGAAGCCCAGGAGACGAGGGATCTGTAGTGGCCGATTGAGTTGGAAGCCGGCTTATCGAGCTCCGTGAGTATGAGTGCGTTGGCGTCACTCTGCAACATCAATTCTCGCGTCGGTATATTATAAACAAGGAAAATCAATGTAGACAAACAAAATAAAAAAATCTTACAATAATGTCCTCGGAAGGCGTGATGGGTTGAATGCCCACTCGGGAGTGGGCCAGCATCCACTGTTGCGTGGGTTTGTAAGGAGGTGCACGGTGATGCGATTGTACCAATCCATGTACTCACGGGTTGGTAAGATCACATTACTGGGCGGCCAGACACTGGCGTTCGCGAGTGCATCCTCTCGGTCATCCCACATGCCTACGTAGGCTTTGTGCGATTTCGCCCTGATTCATATTAGGTCCCGCCGTGTTGGTGTGGGACGTCACGGCCTCTGTCGTACCCTCGCCTGCTGAGTCGAGTTAGTATCACTCTTTGGAACCCGAATTGCCTTGCAACCCGGTCCGGCATGTGAAACTCAACCAACTTGAAACACACGAGTGGCGTACGGGCCGGCGAGTGGAAAGAAGCCCTCATCGCGAGATACCGGGGCCAGCGATAACCCGGTCGAGTACGGCCTCCACATGAGCTGTCAAAAAAACATTGTACATTAGCATAAATTAATTGAGGAGATAAAAAACAAAATACGAAAAATATGATAAACCTTACCCCCGAGCGTCAAGTCAATCGGTCTAGGCTGGTCATGGCTACCGTCAGTTTGAGATTTCGGCGCGTTCTTGAAACTCAGGCGGTATTCCAGCGCGCCATCATCGCTCGGCCGTCAGCGAGAGGTTCATTCATAATCTCTCACCGGTTCGCGGTCGGGAGAAATAATATGCGCTCCCACGCCCATGGCTCAGTACAAACAAACACGGATTAATCATCGAGATATTTAAAAAAATCCCGGGGAAACAAAAAAAAACGCATTCAAAATTACACAAAGCACGGATCAAAGGCAACGACCCGACAATGTCCTTAGAGGCGGCTGTGCGAGGAGATGCACATCTCAGCGGTAGAGGTAGGGACAGAGCGGCGCAGCCCGAGAATGCTTGGTCGTAGGGCGAGATCTCCGTCGCTGATGAGCAAGAGATAGCGCATGTTCCCTCGCGACCGGATTTATCAGGGAAAAGGAAAGCGGCCATGCGAGAGGAAAATCGGGGGCCCCGGGACCATTGCTTTCAACTGCAAGCTCCAGTGGCATCCTCGGCTAGGGGGCTCGAAATGTGGGCGTACTACCTCTGCAAGCTGGATGGCGTTACCATAATTGACTCTGCGGGGCGGAATCCTAGGGATATCGTGGGCGCGCTCAATCCCAGCTGTAGCTTGGTCATATTGTAGTCCTCGTCCCACGACACCACGTGGCCCCGGTGGGTAGTCTAGGAGGCATCCTACGTCGCCGAGGGTGATGGTGACCTCACCTGCGCGAGATGGAAGGAGTGCGTCTCGGGCGCCACCGCTCTACTAATGCGGTGACCGGGCGTGGTCTATCTTAATCTTACCTATCAGACAACAACCCCGAAAACCTATACTATCAATGAGATCTAGCACTCTCAGGGTTGCCCTCGCGTCGGTATGCCTCAAAAAAAACTCCCGTCATAGCTAATGACCTTCGAGCCTCATGTCAGGACTACATCCCGCCCCAAATCCTAAGCGATCTATGTGAGGTGTGTTTGTTCAACACTGCTGGGATCGTACTGGACAGGGCATAAGGTGGGCGGGAAAAGCCATCTATAATAAAAAGCGGTGGGATTTTATCGGGAAAATTTCAATTAAAATACATAAGGATATCAAATTCACAAAATTTCAATTAAAGTACATAAGAATATCAAATTAACATAATTGCAATTAAAGTACATAAGAATATCAAATCCTCATAATTGCATTTTAAAGTACATAAGAATATCAAATCCTCATAATTGCATTTTAAAGTACATAAGAATATCACATAATTGCATTTTAAATACAAATATATTTTCAAATTCTCATAATTGCATTTTAAATACAAATATATTTCAAATTCTCATAATTGCATTTTAAATACAAATATATTTCAAATTCACAACAATGCAATTAAAATACATAATTATCAAATTCAAAACAATACAAAAATATCAAAGTCACATAAATATATAACTATCAAATTTACAAAAAATAAATACATTCTTAATAGGCAATTAAAAAAAATTAAATCAATTAAAAAAAATTTGTACCTCCAAATTTTAAAAATTTGGGAGAGAGAGAGAGTGGTGGTGGGGTAGATTGAAGGTGGCGGTGGCTGGAGCGGCGGGAGGCGCGGCGCGGCAGCGGCGGCGGCGGTGGGAGGAGTTGCAGCGGAGGAGGGAGGAGGAATTTTTTTTTGAGAGAGAAAAAAGCTTGAAGTCGCGGTTGGGGGGGGAAGAAGAAGGGGTTTTCTTTTTTAAAGCTGAGTTGAGCGGAAGTCAACTCAGTCACGGGTCAGAGGCGAGGCCCCGGGGACGGAAGTGGGAGTTCCGTCCTGGACACGTGGCACCGCGCGTGGGAAAAATAGCCACGTCATCCAGAACGGAAGTCCCACTTCCGTCCTGGACCCAGGAGGGAAGTGGGACTTCCGTTTTGGACAAAAATGTTTGTCCACCATTGTCGGGTGGCATGCCATGACTGAAATGGAATAACTGGGCCAGGCCCATGCAAAGCCCAAATAAATCTGGGCCAGATCAATCTTTGGTCCAACAGAAACACCGCCACTTTCACGGTGGACTTGGACCCAACAAATTTAATGGATTGGCTTCTATCGAATTTGAGCCATTTAAGAACTTTTGCGACACCGGCTATGAGTGCTCCCTTTCCTCTACGAGCAAATCGGGCAACAATGCAGACGGCTATGAGCGGTCCTTACTCACAAACATTCCTACAACCGGAACCGATCGTAACAAGAAGCCGCGCGAGCGAAGACACACCGCCCCTAAGAAGTCCAAGGCCTCAAATAAATTCTTACTCCTTAGGTACCCATTCCTTAAGAGTGAATATCCAAAACATAAGATTAAACCCAATCATTTTCCGGTTGGAAAGAGGCATTTGGAAATTCCAGTTGATGATAAATCGCGAAGAAAATGCCACAGATTAGCTCTACAAAATTCAGTCTTACCCCGGAGATGGAACCACACCGATCTTGGCCAAACAGAATGGGCTTGGCCCAGGAGCAAGGGAATCAAGCAAATTTGGCGAGATCCATGGGCAACCCAGCCAACGAGGGCGCATCTGAATCGGGGAAAGGCCTCAAGCGGGGCCCAAATAGAAGGGATAACACAAGAGCCTCGGAGCCCAAGTCACTCATCCCAATAGCCTGGCCAGACCTTGGACTAAACCACCTACTGGATGGGCTCAAGCTTAACGTAGACGGCTCTTCAATTGGTAACCCGGGTAGGAGTGGAGGGGGAGGCCTTATAAGGAACGCGGAGGGTGACCGGGGTCTCAGGCTTCAATAGGAGCATCGGTACTTGTACAAATAATGTAGCGGAGCTTTGGGCTCTGAGAGACGGGCTCAAGCTTTCCATCGGTATTGGTGCCCAGAAGCTAGCTATTAATGGACGCTAAAATTGTGATTGATCTTATTCTACATGCTGATGTTTCTACTCACCCATTATCTGTGCTTATTTCTGATTGCAGGGCACTTCTTCGACTGATACCAGAGCTTAGCATCTCCCATATATACAGGAAAGCCAATGCATGTGCTGATTGGCTAGCTAAAGCTGGTGGACTTTTGTCATCATCTGATTTATTTGTCTTTCGCTCTTTACCCCCATCTGTCAGTCACCTTGTGGCGGGGGATGCCCGTGGGGCCTCTTTTGCTAGGACTATTTCAAATACCTCTATCCATATCCATCTTTTTGTTAGCCTTATAGTGGCAGGGTATGGACACAAGGTATTATTAGATAGGCCAAATTGTAACAACTTTGTTCCTTACCCAACGGGCTAGGGAGTGATTTCATATTTATATATTATCTTTTAAAACCAAAAAGGGAAAAAAACGTAAAGAGCTGCGTGGGATTGTGGCCTTTCTCGGAATTCGTGCGAAGGTAGCAAAACAGGGAATTGCATTAGAATGACATTTGTTTAGTAGAATGGTCATGACATAACATGCAAAAAAGTGGGAGTAACATTTCTGACCAGGACGGAAGTCCTGGGCCGACGTGGCACTTCCCAGACGCGCCTTACCACTTCAGCCCAGGACGGAAGTGAGGCTTCCGTCCTCAAGTCCCCGCCTTTTTTTTTTTTTGCTTTTGCAATTGTATTGAAGAATAAGTTGTTTTGACTTTTCCATTTGTATTGTATTTTTTTTTCTCACTTTCCAATGACATTTCATTTCGTGTGGTCTTTTTTTTTTCCACTTTCCAATGCCTTTTGTATGATCTTGATTGGGAAGTCTATGTATAATTTGTTGTGATAGTTTATTTGGTCAAAAGTACAATTTTAAATAATTAATTTATGATAAATAAATATGAACTTCTTTTTCATGGCTTGGAAAATTGGAACTCTATACGTACATAATTTGTTGAGTGGTAACGTGGTTGCTCATTTAATTAAAAATGTTCTTTATAGATGAGTTCGATTCATATTCTTATCAATTCATGACAACTTAAAAGATATGTTTGATTAATACATGTAAGATAATTATTCACTTAAATTTACACAATCCTAAGGGTCTCTCAGGGAAATTTAAGACTTTTGGGGCCAAAATGTAATTTTCTAAAATATATGGCTCTAAATATGAATATCAAAATATTTAATTCTCTTAACAGCTTAAAATATTAATAAGGTACTAAATTAATACTTTAAAATTCCTAGGGACTAAAGTCGTAATTAATTTAAAAGTTATCCCGCGAATTTTAAAATTTTTGCAGGGCAATTCATCGCCTTAGTGCTGAGGAAAAAATTTAGTGATGTTAAGGAGGGACTTATTGTGCAGATTAATAAAATTCTACCTAAACAATTCTGAGTGCTTAAGGGACTAACTATGTGATTTAGTAACATTTTGTCCTAGATGTTCTAGGTCATTCCTAACTTCATCATTTTGGAGAAACTCCTCAGAAAGTCTTTGCACTCACACCCTCAGGTGAGTTTTTCCTTTTCTCTCTCTCTCTCTCCTCTTATGATTTTATTCTTATTAGAGAAAATCACTATTTATGCACCTGAGGTATCTTTCAAAAGCAACTGTTAACCCTAAGGAATATATCGTGCCATTCTTGTCCCCAACTATTTACGGGGTGCCATTTTTGCCCAAAAGTGGCGGCGGCTGGCGAAAAGAGGCGGTGTTGCACATGTGCGAACCGCACAAGCATATTTTCAGGGGCAATTTCGTCCATTCATATTTTTAATTAAAAACAAAAGCAAACCCTCACGATTCCTTCCCACTCTCTCCCACTGCTACCAATTTCAAGAACAACCACCTATCCCCACCACCAACAAACCCTCCTCCATTCCTCTCTCCCCTCTCTCTTCCACCACTCACCCCCCTCTCTCTCTCTCTCTCTCTCTCTCTCTCCCTCCGCCACTCACCACTGCTGGGTTTTTTTTTTTCTATCTTCATGTTCTTAGCTCATTTTCTTTGTTGTTCTTTGTGATGTTTAGATGCTTTTGTGAAATGGAGTTTAAGTGAAGAAATTGGTAGAGGATGAGGAGGTGGCGGCGGCGGCTTTGGTGGTGGTGGGGATAGGTAGTTCTTGAAATTGGTAGTGGTGGGAGAGGGGTGGGGAGGAATGGGGGAGGGTTTGTTCTTTGTGATGTTTAGATGTTTCTGTGAAATGGAGTTTAAGTGAAGAAATTGATGGAGGAGGAGGAGGCGGCGGCGGCTTTGGTGGTGGTGGGGATAGGTGGTTGTTCTTGAAATTGGTAGTGGTGGGAGAGGGGTGGGGAAGAATGGGAGAGGGTTTGTTTTTGTTTTTTATTAAAAATATGAATGGACGAAATTGCCCCTGAAAATATGCTTGTGCGGTTCGCACATGTGCAACACCGCCTCTTTTAGCGGGCCTTGCCACTTTTTAGGGCAAAAAATGGCACCCCGTAAATAGTTGGGGACAAGAATGGCATGATATATTCCTTAGGGTTAACAGTTGCTTTTGAAAGATACCTCAGGTGCATAAATAGTGCTTTTCTCTTCTTATTATTCTTATTTCTCTCACTGTTCTTCTTTTCAGGTGGGCTCTTGTTCCGGTTGGTAGAGGACCGACCGCCATCTTCTCCGTCGGTGGCCGCTTCTCCGGCAAAACAAAATAAATGAGATCTTTCATTTTTTTTTTTCGTTTTCGTTTTTCAATTTTAAACTTTTTTTATCTTCCTCTCTTCTCAAATCTGGCATTTTCTGACCAGCCGGTGGTCCATGTCTCCAGTCGGGGTTCTCCGGTGAGGTAGGTTTCAGCTTCTTATTTAGTATTTTATGATTAGTTTAAGGAAAAGAAAACTGAAAACTGAAGTATATATAATAGACATTTTTACTTAGCAAAAAAAAAAAAAAATAGACATTTTCGACATGAAAACTGAAATATTTAATAGGTATATATATATATATACTTAAGGAAAAGAAAACTGAAAACTTAAGTATATATATATAATAGATATTTTTGGCAAGAAAACTAAAATATTTAATATATATATATATACATTTTCAATAATAGTTCTCTGTTTTTCCGAAATTCTTATTTAGCTTTCCCTTGGTAATATATTTTCTAAGTATTATTATTTTAATGATATATTTTTTCTTTCAACTGTTATTAATTTTTCCTGATTATATTCTTCTCATATCTGATTTTTCGGCTGATGCTCCGGCCGGCGTGTCTTCTTTTTTTCCAGCGAGCGACTCCGGCAAGGTAAGCTCTCAGCCTCTCAGTACATCATTTAATATTTTCTGACTTATTTCATTTACAAAATCTTTATCTGTCTTCAAAGAAAATTTAGGTTCGGTGGTGAATTTTTCTGTTTCTATGATGTTTTTCTGAAGTCTGAAAAATAGTGTACTTTAGCTTTAAAAATGAAGAGTGTAAATCCGATTAAGAAGAAAAATGGATTTGAATTTACTTATTCTGAAAAATATTTTTATTGAAAATACTTTCTGCTTTATCGTTTTGAAAAGAGCATACTATTGAATGCTTATTCTTTTTTTTTTTTGGGGTAGAATTTTGCTAGATCTTTCTAGGCTTGGGGTTCATAGCTGTAGCTTTAAATTATTGGTGTTTACTGTAGAATATAGTAGTAGGTTTAAAACTCTCCTGCCTAAAAATTAGTAGGAGTGCTAGTGGATTTATTGTTGAAAATGAACACTTTCCTTCTTTAACCTTTTAACTGTAAAAGAAATTTCATTTTCTTAAAAAATATTTTAATCACCACTGTAAATAACTGGTCAGAAATAAAATATTTCAGGAAATAAATCTTTTAACAATCTAATAAAAGATTTGAGGAATTTAAATGTCCAATCTCCAAATATTCTAAGGAAACTGAACAGTTAAATTTTTTAAATCAATTTTTCTTCGGTCCAGGTTCAAGGAAAAATTTGGATTTATATTCTTCTGGTCACCCATCTTAATCAGACAAACGTCCGATTAGATACGTCTCCACCAGTGGGGGTGAGTCACGGGTGCTCCCGGGATTGCGTTTCCACAATCCTCGGGTTCAGACAGTCTTAGAGAATATAATCAAATTTTTACATGTACCCGATTAACCAAAGGTTATTATTGCAGGATTATAACAATATATTCAAAACAAGAATACCTGTCAACAGCAGTCAAATCTACCGCCAGAGATTCCGGGCAAACAGAGACTTTTGTTTCAGAACTTTATTTTCGAAGAGTTATTTTTTTTGGTGGGGGTGGGTGGGTGGGTGGGGGAATGGGGATGCGGGGATCGAACTTTGGACCTCGGTCCTGCGTCTTACGACCTTTTCCACTGGGCCAGTAGATCCCCACATTTTGGAAGAGTTTACTTAAGAGAGAAGAGTAGAAAGCTTATTATTATTATTTTTAATAAGCTTTGGTGCAGGTATTACTCTTGAAAGAGGCGCCCTATTTATAGGGGAAACTGGGGGCTTTCTTGTAATTATTTTATTTTCCAAAAATGTCCTTTGTTTTCTCATTGTAATTTTCCTTTCCCACTTGAGAAGTACTTGGACATTTAGACCCCTATACTTTGTGATTTGTTATTTCTTTACCTTTTACTTTTAAGATAGATATTACTAATTTGTACTTACTTTACACTTTAATTATTATCACGTGGACTTTAAATCAAGCAATTAACTACTTATAAAATATTCTAATTGCTACTTAAAATTTAATTAAGTGGTCTTTCATAATAAAAAGTCACTAATCTTGATCGGAAATTACCGATCGTCACATGCGGGATTTAGTGTCTAAACGATGTAGTGATGGAGTGTATTGTGTCGGTAAAGCGTGATGCTTTGCATACATTCGATTGTGAAAGCGTTTAGATGCGAAGAATGTGACTACTTAGCTTACTTGTTGTCTCAACTTGTATTTTGGGAATGGGAATGTGTTATGTGCATATTTGTGTTTTTTACTTGTGAATATCAGGTCCCTACTTAGCACCGGAACTCAGTCCATCCGCTTTACTGTGCAAGTGATAATGAGCTATTTGATGATGTTGTTGAAGCTTGGGAAGGGGACCATGAAGAGTGACTCATAACCGATTTCAATTAAAGAAATTAGTTTATTTCATTTATTATACTTGGAACAATTATGTTATTAGTATCGTTGAACAATTTCATTTGTAATAATTAGTTTCCGCTATTAAACTCTTATTTCAGATTACTTCATAATTGAATTCCCTTTTAGTAACTCTGTTTGTCGGCTTTGGTGTTTCATTAACCAATGAGACACTACCATGTCATCGACCTTGGTTACGGGGTTTGACACGGGATACCAATTTTACCCCTGCAAGTTTGAACATTAACTCATTTTTTTCCAAAAATTCTGTTGACCTGTCACTTTTTTATCAGAAGGATCTTACACACCAATCGTAAATTGTTTGAGGATTTTAATGTCCAGAAAATATCGTTAGGGACCTTACGCCTGATTCCTAAATTGTTTAGGGATAATAATAACCAATTTGCCTAAAAACAATCATTTTTAAAATAAAGAATTTCAAACAAAAGCCTAAATCAAAATGCGGATGAAATAGCGGAATAATTTCTAAGAAAAATTAATTAAAAAATGGAACTTACCTTATTTCAAGTCCAAAAATAGAGAACATTAATTTTAATTTTATTTATATTTTAAATGTAGAACATTAATTTGTGAAAAATAAATGCAATTGGTTAGAAAACCCACGATGGATTGTTTCTTTGAGTTAATAGCTACTACTCAACTATTTACGATTTTTTTTTCTTCTAAGGAGTTATTTATTACTGCATGGTACATTTGTGCAGGACATTTGACGATAGGCGTCGTAAATTAGGGCGACACGTGTCCATTTTAAAATCAATCTTTACGATCAAAGATTTAATTTGATTGACAAAGGCGTAACTTATACCGTTTCGCACTGGAGCAACGAGTACGAGATACATATCATATTTGTTGGCAGTTGGCACTCAAAATCGGGATTTGCATGGGCTTGGCCCGTTTTTCCCAGATCAGTCATAACATGGCACCCGGAAAAGTGGGACAAACATTTTTTGTCCATAACGGAAGTCCCAGCTTCGTCCGAGGACCCATAGCGAAGTGGGACTTCCGTTATGGGCTGATGTGGCGATTTCCCGCACGCGAGTGCCACGTGGCCATAGCGGAAGTCCCACTTCAGTTATTGCCCGAGCGAAGTGGGACTTAGTTATGGTCTCCCGAGTTTAAAAAAAAACCACTTCTTCTTCCCACACGCGATTTGCAAGAGTAATATTCCAAAAAAAAACCACCCCTCACTCCATCTGCTGCCATGCCTCCCTCCCATTTCTTGCCGCCGCCTCGCCCCTGCCCATTTGCTCAGGTCCTCCCTCCCACGTCACTCTCGCTCTCCCCACCACTGATATCTCTCTCTCCCAAATTTTAATTTGGAGGTATATTTTTTTTTAATTTTATTTAAGTGTATTTTATTTAAGTGTACTTTTTTTCAATAATGTATTTTGTATGTATAGTTTTGATATTTATGTTTTGTTGCGAATTGTATATGTATGTATATTTTGTGAATTTGAAATTATTATGGACTAAAATTGCAATTTTGTGAATGTGATATCCTTATGTATTGTAATTGCAATTATGTGAATATGAAATTCGTATGGACTAAAAGTGCAATTTTGTGAATTTGATATCCTTATGCATTGTAGTTGCAATTATGTGAATTTGATATTCTTATGGACTTGAATTGCAATTATGTGAATGTGATATCCTTATGTATTGTAAGTGCATAATGAGAATTTGATATTCTTATGGACTAGAATTGCAATTTTGTGAATTTGATATCATATGCATTGCATTGTAGTTGCGATTATGTGAATTTGATATTCTTATGGACTTGAATTGCAATTATGTGAATTTGATATCCTTACGTATTTTAATTGCAAGTTTTGAGAATAAGTTTGTGCTTATTATTGACAAAAATCGCACGATTTTTATTCACGAGATGGCTTTTCACCTTGCCTTATGCCGGTCAGTGCTGATCCCGGTGTGTTGAACAAACACGCGTCACATAAACACTTAGGATTTGGGGCGGGGATGTAGTCTGAGACAAGGGTTTGAAGGTCATTAGCTAATGACGGGCATTTTTTGTGCGCATACCAGCGCGAGGGCAGCCGAGAGAGTGCTAGATCTCATTGACAATTTTGGTTTTCGGGGGGTTGTTGTCGGATAGGTAAGATTAAGATAGACCACGCGCGATCACCGCATTAGTAGAGCGGTGGCGGCCCGAGACGCACTCATTCCATCTGCGGTGCGGTGAGGTCACCATCACCACTAGAGGGACGTGAGGCTGCCTCCTAGGGAGCGCCCTTGCAGGGGGCCACGTGGTGACGTGGGGCGAGGACTACTAACATGTCCAGGGTCGAGTGGATTGAGCGTGTGCACCGTATCACTAGGTTTCCGCCCCCGCTGAGTCTAGTAAGGGCGACGCCCTCGACCTTGCAGAGGTGTACGCCCGCATTTCGAGCCCCTGGCCCGAGGGATGCCACGCAACTCGCGGTTGACCCGACGGGCCGGGCCACTGATTTTTCCCTCTGCATGGCGAGCTTTCCTTTTCCGGATAAGTCCAGGGTCGCGAGGAACATGCGCTATCTCTTGGTCATCAGTGACGGGGGACCTCGCCCGTGACCCGGCATTCACGGGCGGCGCCGTCTGTCCTACCTATCTGCCACTGTGCATCTCTGCGCAGTGACTCTAAGGACATAGGTAGGGTTGTTGCTGTTGATCCGAGGTTTGTGTAATTGTTAATGAATATTTTTTATTGTTTACTGATAATTTTTAAATAATTTATGATTAATGCTGTGTTTGTTTGTACCGGTTGTGGGCGTGGGAGCGCATTTCATTTCTCAAGCCGGCGAGCAGGGGAGTGATTATGAATGAACCTCCCGCGGGACGGCCAGCGTACTGGGGCGCGTTGGAACACCGCCCGGAGTTTCAAAGCAGCGCGAAATCTCGGTGACGGTGTTTCGCGACCGAACATGACCCAGTCGACGGACGCTCGGGGGGTAAGGTTTATCGTATTTTTCGTGTGTTTGTTTTTATTTGCGCAATAAATTCCCCTGCTAATGTACAATTTTTTTTACGGTTCATGTGGAGGCCGTACCCGGCTCGGGTTATTGCCGTTCGGGTCTCACGCGATGACGGATTCCTATCCACCTGTCGGGCCCGTCGCCACTCGTGTGTTTCGAGTTGGTTGAGTTTCACATGCTGGGGACCAGGGTTGCTAGGCAATTCGGGTTCAGCGAGTGATACCGGCCCCATCGGTGGCGGAGGAGTACGGCAGAGGCGTAGACGTCCACGCCGCGTGGCGGGGCCGAATATGAAGTGGGCGAAGAAGCACGAAGACTACATAG
Source organism: Vinca minor (assembly GCA_026122235.1). Lineage (NCBI taxonomy): Eukaryota > Viridiplantae > Streptophyta > Magnoliopsida > Gentianales > Apocynaceae > Vinca > Vinca minor. The sequence goes on from JAOCZM010000291.1 coordinate 5,004,947, forward strand.
CCATGTGGGATGGCCAAGCGAGGATTGCACGGCTACTTGTCTGTCCCGGTCCACGGTAATGTGATCTTACCCGACCCGTGAGTACATGGATTGGTACAATCTCATTACCGTGCACCTCACTACAAACCCACGCAACAAGGATGCCGGTCCGCTCCCAGATGGGCATTCAACCCATCGCGCCTACGAGGACATTATTGTAAGTTTTGTATTTTTTGTTTGTGTACATTGCTTTTCCTTGTTTATAATATCTTGACACGAGAATTGATGTTGCGGGGCGGATGCGAAACAGGCTGATACTAACGGAGCTCGATAAGCGGCTTCCAACTCAATCGGCCACTATAGGTCCACTAGTCTCACAGGGCTTCAAAGACAATCAAAGAGGCGTTCGTGGCGGCGGGAAGTCCACGACTGCGAGATCGAGAGGCTGCGGATGTGGCGAGTCGGCGGTTTTGGAGCCGGTGGCGTAGCCAGAAGAACCCGTTCGAGGCCCGGTCTCGAAAAGAGGAAGGCAAGGTACGCGGAGGCAACGGGATGCTTTGCGCGGGAGGACTTAGCGGCGAGCGACTACGGACAGTGCGGCGGAGCCCACCGGGCCCAGGCTGCCGCAGCGCCCGAGTCCAGCACTGATCCCGGCACATACAGATTTTCCCAGTCAGTCAGCGTACCCACCCCCTTTTGAGTACCAATTTGCATCACCGGTACTTTATCACAGGGAGTTTTGAGACGGGTGGGGATCACAGTGCCGGGCCGTCTACATCTGCAGTAGGAGCCTCACTCGGGAGGGGACGCCTTCGTGCGGCTGCACATCAGCGACCGCGGCGGCGAGACTCAGTTGCCGATAAACCCCAGGAAGCGGATATTTATCGACCACGAAGGCGCGTGAGTCATCTCGACCAATTTTGGTAGCGCCGTGCGGGTGAGAGATGGCGACCTTTACTTCCTGCGACCCAGCCCCGAAAACACGCAGTTCCTTACACACCTTCAGTCGTAGTAGATAGGGTTTCATTTACGTTGTTTACATTTCGTTCATTGTAGTTACGTAGAATGTTATTTATTTTCAGTTGTAAAATATTATTACGATAATTACATTGCTTGTTTTTTATTAATATACAATTTATTTATTTTATTTCTCATTTTTTTAGTACGTATTGTGTTTTGCAAATATTATTTATATATAATACAAACACCTACGAAATAAAAACTACGGGAAAAAAAACCAAGTGTTTTGGGCAAACACTTTGGCGAGTTCATAACGGAAGTCCGATTTTCGTCCGGGTCCATAGCGGAAGTCCCAGCTCAGTTATGGACCCGGGACGAAATCGGACTTTCCGTTATGTCTGCCAAAAAAACCCTACTATTACCCTAACTTTTGTCCAGTGACTTTGAGGGACGGAATTGCCACTTCAGTCCTCAACTTGCGACTAAATTTGCGGCGTGTAGTCACTTCTCATTTTTGCTTTAAAATACTCAAAAAAATATGTACGAGCGGTTTTGTGAATTCAGTGCGCATTTATGACCGGTTTTCGGAGACTTGTCCAAATTCTCACCACGTCTATAAATAGCCCTCCAAACCTCTCCACAAATCTCAAACCTTCTCAAACCACTTAAAAACCACTATCCTCCAGTATTACTAGCTTTGAAATTTTAATTTTTTTTTAAAAAAAAACCATATCAGAATTAATGGCCAACTTTCCCAAATTTATGCAAAAGAAATCGTCAAAAATACGGGGGATGTTGATTTTACTAGAGAATGGCGGTCGAATACGAGGAGGTTTTAATAGAAATTTGTTATGATTTCGGTATGCGGGGGTTACCCCAGAGAAAAAGCGTTGAGTCGATTGCTACAATGAAATTGTTTACGGAATTAATTTGCGTGACCGGCGGACAATTCACGATTGCGATGATCGGCGCTGATCCTAGCAAAAGCTGCGTAGGCGGTTTTGGGATTTGAGCGCTCACCCACAAATCATGGTTCAAGTACGACGGAAGGGACGAACATTGTTGACTTGGGCGGTCTTTGAGGCCCAGTGGGCGGAATACGTTGCGGTAAGTTGCATGTAATGATAATACAACTGTATTAGCTGCATATTTTCATAACTAAATGTTTATTTTGTATAACTCTAATTTAGGCTAATCCAAGGGCTAAGCGGTATAGAAGAAGTGGCGAAGTTTTCTTTATCCTTCTACTGCCATATTTTTTGGAGTACGAAGGAAGAGGATTTGTGGGACGAAGGCTGGACAATGTTCAACATCTCCCGAAGAGGTAACTTTGGAGGCTCCCCCGAATACACGATGTACGATGCATCGTCAAACAACGATACGACTTGGAAAATTATTGAGGCTAAGTTTGAAATATTTAGGGTTTGACTAACTTAGGAACTTTGTATTTTTTTAATGTTCGATGTAATTTTATTTGTATGAAGTTAATGGAATTGTCGGTTATTTTATTTTTTGAAAGTTCGAAATGAGCAAGATTTAAAAAAATAATTCAAAATAATTATTATTGTAATATGAACACGTATGGAAATAATTAGTAGGACAAAGGGAGAGGTTTTTGAGGTGTTAGTTAACGATTTATTATGAAATTGGTCGAGTCTCCTAAAATTGGTCGATGTGCTGAACCAAAGCTGCAATAAACCGTTTGGCATTTTCATTCGATAAAGCAAAAGTGAGAAGTGACAATAGCACTGCAATTTGAGGGACGGAAGTGGCAATTCAGTCCTCAAATTGCTGTGAGAACAAAAGTACAATTTTTGGGAAAAAATCATGTCTGGGTTGATAACGGGAGTGGGACTTCCGTCTTGGAGCCATAGCGGAAGTCCCGACTTCCGTTATCAACCCGGCGATGGTTTTGCCGCTTTCTGCTGCAAAAATTCTCTATAAAATTTAATACCCTCCCGTCCATTCTTCATACTCAAACCCCATTTTCCATATTATTCTCTATATTATTTCGTTTTGCTTTAAAATGGCACTTTCGAATGTCCAATGAGATTGTATTTACATTTCGACCACAATATAGTTTACGAATATGGGGGGTTACCCCGTTCGCCGACCACTTGCGAAAAAAAGTTTTGAAGTTATACAAAGGATTTCATTCGGGACAACTTTGCCATAGAATATGTCGCCATGAAAGGAGTCGAGCTTTATCTTGTCAATGTTCGGCTAATAATGATCCGTCCATTCTTCATGCCGACGTTCAACATGGTGGCGTACGATGTTGTAAACCTTAATGAGGAAGAAGGTTTAGAGAGTTTGTGGGGAATCGAAGCGGATTTCAAACTCCAAGGGATTCATGTTGGTGCCCTGTTCGAACCTGTGCAGAGACATTCAGATAGCTTTGTAATACCGACAACACATTTTGCACCGGAGCCATATTTTGTTCCGCAACCATATTTTTCGGAGCCAAATCCATTACCAAATATGCCCCCACCGTCTACTTACGAACCCTCTAATGATAATTCGGTCATGGATTCTTTGGGTCCAATATCCGACATTGACGGCGTTCCGGAAACGGAAGACGACTTCGCCGGCGATAGTGCGGAGACCACGAGGGCGACGGGGTCGAGGAAGACGCACAGGGTGTAGCGGAAGATGCCAACCCCGAAATCCAACAACAAACCGGTGGACTAATGACTGAAGAGGGGACACAAGAGCCTGAACCGACTCCCTCTACTACTGCTGCGGCCATTCCAGAATGGAATGTTCCATCGTACAGTAACTATGCAAATTTTGACTGTTGGAATGATATGGGTTCCATGGAACCCGATGCACGGAATCACATACGGTGGACAAAAAAATTAAAACATGGAATCCCTGATATTCCGAGAAATTTGCTTGGGGATGCAATTCAAGGATAAACGCGAGGCAATGTTGGTATGTGAGCGTGTGGCATGACAAGGTGGCATTAAGGGAATGGAAAAGAGAGAGAGCAACAAACAATGGTTCAGCGGGGTCTGTAGAAATTCAACCGAACTTGCCCGATGCAGTTGGTACGTTCGCGTAAATCATAGCAGGGTGGATGGAATGTGGAAGGTTACAAAGCTTAACCAGGGCCACTGCTGCTTGATGGACCAGAACAAAAAACGCAACATGTCCTCCAGCTACATCGGGGTAAAAATTCTACACCTTGTTCAGGGCGAGATCCCTGAAATATCTCATTAAATTGATTAGAGTTGCTTGTACCAATGATATGAATTTGACTTGTACTCATAGAAAAGCTTGGTATGCCCGCAGAAACGCTATAGAAACACTTTTTGGTACTTGGCATTCAACTTTTCATGTAGCCGCATTATATCCGGGCATTAAAAGATTCAAACCCGGGTATGATAGTCAAATTTCTCTACCACCCTCGAGAAACCGATAATGGGCCGAAGGTGTTCAGGTCATTGTTCTGGACTTTTCAACCGTTGGTTGACGGTTACCCGTGGTGCCGGCCCATAATTTCAGTTGATGGGACACACCTTAGGGGGAATTATAAAGGGACTCTCCTGGTTGCAAGCACTCTGGATGCTAACAACCAGATTTTACCCCTTGCTTTTGCGTTGGTCGATTCAGAATCATCTTTGACTTGGGACGTGGTTCCTTAGTCACTTGAGGGAACATGTTGTCAAAGACCTTCAAGTGTGTCTTATCAGCGATCGTCATGCCGGCATTCTTAGTGCCGTGGCAACCCTCACCGGATGGCAACCCCCAAAGGCAGTGCACCGATACTGCCTTAGGCATTACAGGTCCAATTTCCACACTCATGCAAAAAACAAAGAATTGAAAGATTATGTGTGGATTGCTGCAAGCCAACCGAAAAAGGTTAAGTGCGATCTTTATCTAGACCGTATAAAACAAAAAGATGAGGATGCGTTTAACTGGTTAATGCAGCAACCCAAAGAGTTGTGGACTCGGCATACGACGGGGAATGCGTTTTGGGTTGCATGACTACAAACATGTCGAGGCGCTTAATAGCGTTCTAAAGCAGTCTAGAGCGCCGCCTTTGAAAGCGCTCGTGGAGATGATATTTTTTAAACTTGTACATTATTTTGACAAACACCTAGCAAGACGCAAATGGTTGTCAAACGCCTTTCCCTAAGAGGATATGGGAGCAGATTTCGCGTACGAAGAAAAGGCAAAGCAACTCTTCTTGTAAACCGACACCACATGGACCAAGGTATCTATAGGGTCATGTCCCGACATAGAGGACCCGCCAAGGTGGAAAAACGCATACCGGTCAACTTATCGGGCTCGTGGGTGTAGCTGTGATAAGTGGGGTCGCTTATTCGGGCTCCATGCTCCCATGTCATCGCAGTGTCCAAATCGATAATGCAGGGATGCTTCTCGATTCATCCACCCCCGTCTATTCTCTCGAACATTATAAGAATACTTACAAGTCTATTTTATATCCTCGTACTCGATCCCGCTCATCGAGATCCCCCCTTTTGATTTGACATATCACCCACCTAACATGAAAGCTACGCAGTGGCTCGACCTCGAAGGCGGAGATACCAAATGCCTATGGACACAGAGAACAGGGGCACTCAAAGTGGAAAAGAAGTGCGGCCACTCGTAAGCTGAAGTCTGGTCACAACCGAAGACTTGCCCCATGTTAGCACATCTTCAAAGAACCACCCCCCACCCTCCACAAGAATTGTATTTAAATTCTCCGAATTGTAATAGTTTAGAATTTATAAAATTGTTGTGAATGTTCTCGATTTTTTCCCGGTCTCAATTTCATCAAACATCTTACATTTCAAATACAAATTATTAAAGTTGACGTAATAAATCGAAAAAATCATCATTCCCTACTCGTAATCAAGGATATCGTAAGTGGTCGGATGAATTTTTACATGGTCACCCGGGTGTAATCTAGAAAACACAACAAACTCATCCCACCCCAAAAAAATAGTAATAATGCAGCACTTCGCCTCTAGTCACTTGCAGTGTCAATTTGTTACCGTGAAGGTTGCGCATGTGTAGTACTTCTGGGATTCCAAGTCGCATTCTAACACGCCATTGCATGTATTGCGGACATATCCACCGTACACTGAAACAACATTACAACACATAAATGTAAATTGAACGATTTTAATACAAAAATTTTAATATTACAAAACGTCATCGGTTTTGAAAGTCCCAAATATGTTTTGTAAATGTCTATTCGAAAACTCGCTGAAAAATGCCCCGTCTCGAGGGATACGATAATTCACCCTTCGAGTAACCTATCCCGGGCCCTCCCTTAACAAAAAATATCTAATACATTCATGGGTGATGGTATAAAATGAACTTTATTTGTGGGGACGAAGATTGTTGTCACGCAAAAATTGTTGCAAACCTCCGTCTCAGTGTAGTAGGTGTCATCTATTTTGTTTACATAAACGCACCATTGATTCCCATGGTCGTCCTTCGGATAGACGGAATTTGCTAGCCCGAGACCGGTTTGCTCCAACCAACTTGTGTACTTTACTGGAAGACGCTACACATCCAAAATTATGAGTTAGATAGTCGAACACATTTCATACAATAAAAAATTACTCATTACAAAATACAATACTACCATTTTTTCCATCGGTTCGATTACCGACCGCAATTGTAAATTGGTATCTCAAATACTCTTCCAGTCGGGATTCATTTCGCTATTCATTTTCAAAGCTAGTAATATGGAGGATAGGGTTTTTAAAGGGTTTGAGAAGGTTGTATGTTGTGGAGTGGAGAGGTTTGGAGGGGTTTTTATAGATGTGGTTGGAAATTGTAAAATTATTATTTTTATTGGACAAGTCTCTGAAAATTGGTCATAAATGCGCATCGAATTTGCCAAAACCGTTCGAATTTTTTTTTGGGTCAAAAAGCAAAAGTGAGAAGTGACTACACGCCGTAAATTGGGTTGGAAGTTGAGGGACGGAAGTGGGAATTCCGTCCTCAAAGTCATGGACAAAAGTTAGGGTTTTAGTAGGGTATTTTTGGCAGGGACCATAACGGAAGTCCCACTCAGTTCAGGGCAATAACTGAGTGGGACTCGTTATGGCCACGTGGCACTGCGCGGTGAAGCGCCACATCAGCCCATAACGGAAGTCCCACTTCCGTTATGGCTCCCGGGACGAAGTGGGGACTTACGTTATGAGACAAAAATGTTTGTCCCACTTTTCCGGGTGCCATGTTATGACTGATCTGGGAAAAACGGGCCAAGCCCATGCAAATCCCCTCAAAATCAGCCATATGATCGAAATCATCAGATTGGATCCCAATAAGTTTTGAACTAGTTGTTAAGGCCCACATCAAAGAAAGGTACTGGGCCCAAACAAATAACCAAGCCCGCGGAAGAGATTGAATTTGTACAAAAGGCGGAAGCATCAGGCCACAATTGGCTATTATCTCTTCTCCTTTATTGTTCTTCGCACTAGTTTTTGCAATTCCAAAATGAATAAGAAGCATAAACCATTTGAGGTACACCAAATGCATCCCAAGGGATCACATCCTTTAAACGAACCATTTCAATTTTTATGTGAATTGAGCGTGAATTCAGTCAAATTCAACTTAGATACCTCGATTGACACCCTAATTAACAAGAGCAAGAGGAGTGTTTGCCTAAAAAAATAATAATAATGAAGCAAGAGTAGCGGATCCCACCTCACCTAATCATCCAACAACTTTTTTATAGGGTTAATGACGTTTTAGTACCTTTAGTTTGTGTGATTTGTCAATTGGATATTGGATGACAAATCTTTGCAACTGTGAATCAAGTGACAATTTCTTGTTGTTGGTCAACTGATTAAATTTCAAATCGATCCCTACAAATTTACCAATATATCAAGTAAAATTATCTAATTCAAACAGTCTCTAAATAGTCCTCACGATTGGCCTTTTTTTGGTTCCATATCAAGAGTACTTCTCGTATTTTTCTGCAACCATCAATATGGTCTCTGTCAACTATTCCAGTTAAAAATGCAACCATCTCCCTTTGTTAATTTTAACAAGGATGTATAAGAGGAATAAGGGTAAAACCAAATCTTGTGGCAAACTTAAAAGAGTGAGAGAGAAAATGTCAAAAAATTATACCAGTATAAAGAATAAAAACATGGTATGAAAGAAAAATGAAGAGCAGAAGGAAGTGATGGTGTAAGAGGAATATAATTCTTGATTGAAAAACTTAATTTATGCATTTAGGAATAGCTCGAGAATGGAGGAGAGAGTTGTCAACGGTTGTTAGATATTGAAGACAAAAAATTAGTAAGGATTTGGGAGTCAAAGGGGCTGAAATGTATGTAGTTTTTTTTTAGACTCACCAAAGGAGGAGGAGGACCGCCCTAGAAAGAGAGTATTTATTTAATAATGAATTTATCCTACATAATTTTAATGCAATATGACTAATGTTCCTTCATGTGACCATAAAGTTTGGGATAATTTTAGACAGAAGTTCTGGCTTGAAACAAAAATGTTGAAGACTGTTTTGAAACGAGTTTGAATTTGAGATTCTTACTTGTGGTATTTGTAAGTTTAGATTGATTGATTTGAGATTAACTGTTTGACCAACCACAAGAAATTGTCACACTTGATTGACAATTGCAAAAGATTGGTCACGCAATTGACAAATCACACAAACTAAAGGTATACCATTAACTCTTTTTCTAGTCATTCGAAGCAAATAAATAACATGCAAAACGAACATTTTTTTGGGAAATTAGTCTGTTTAGTCCTCTAGAAATTTTTGGTTAGCCTGTATAGTCTCTAATGTTTAATTTCAGCCTAGTTAGTCCCCCAAGAATTTTCGTTCAACCTGTAAAGTCTCCAATGTTTAATTTTAGCTTGTAAAGTCCCCCAAGAATTTTCGTTCAGCTTGTAAAGTCCCTTACCTAGTCCCAGATTTTTTGTATTTTGTAAATTTTATAGATTGAAACAGACCATTATTCCCCCGCTCATTAAGCACGGGTATGACATGAATTTGGGGTTGCCCTGATTCAGCCGCAGAAAAGGTGGTGGAACCTCTCTATGCAACTTGTAAATAGATAAGGGACTTTATAGGCTGAAATTAAATAGATAAGGGACTTTACAGGCTGATCGAAAATTCTTGGGAGACTTTACAGGCTAACTAAAAATTTCTGGGGGACTAAACAGGCTGATTTTCCTTTTTTTTAATATTCTATTTTGAGGGGTATTATAGGAAAATTACACGAACATCGTCCACTACCACTATAATGTGAAAATCTAGCCAACCATAAGGGGAAGTAGTGGCCCAAGTGGCTTACCACCAACCCCGGCCAACAACTATTTTACTTTTTTTCCATGAATTTAAATAATTTACTTCACATAATATTTATTTTCTTACTATTGAATTATTTCATCGACAATTTAATTGCTCAAATTTATAAGCATCAGTCTTAAAAACCCCTTATAACTATAAGCCTACATCACGGTTATATTGTGGAACATAATATCAAAATAAACATTTATTTAAAAAAAAATTACCATCAAAATTTCTTACATCGTGCAAAATGTAAGACGTCCAACAGTAGAGCAACCGTAATTGCCAGATCTACCTGACTACCGAGGATACCAACTATATTCCCTCTATAAAAAAAGCAAGTTCACTCCTACGCCAGACTCGTCTCTCCTCTAATCTCTCTTTGGAACCAGTCTCTCTGTGAATACAACCTCTCCCTTCCTGAAGGTACGCTTTATCTCTACCTCGGTGTCCCGGTTGTATTTCTTCTGCTTTTTGTTCACTTCATTTCTAGATCACACTTTTTTTTTTCCTTTCTGAATTTGAATCTAAATTGGTATGATCTTTCTTCGATTGCTGAGTTTTTGTTTTTTTGAAAACTGTTATGCATAATGTAAACTGGTTGAGATGTTTCTTCAATTGTCAATTTCTCTAATTGGTTGTTTTTTAGTTCTTTTTTGTTGGAACTGATATATGCATGCTAGGTGTTTGTAAAAATGCTGACGTGGAAATATGTAAAAAGAAGGGATTATTTTTATTGGGTTTTGTGGTGGCGGGTTAGGTTTTTAATGGGGTGTCTCCAAGATATTGAATTGTTGTGATATAGTCGATCTGATCTGATGGTTCTTATGGCTGGATCTGGTGGAATTGGGCTACTTCCTCAATTACATGGATCTAATAATATGAAGTGGTTAACGCTAGCTGTGAAATTTGTTAAACCCGTGAGGATTGGCGGCCACTTTCGTCTGTTGCACATGTACACACTTGCTTTTGTTCTTAGATCTGGAAAAAAAAGTTGGTAGATCTGGAAATTGGAGTATTTAATTATTTTTACTTGAATTGATTGATCCTTGTTTATCACTTTGACTCATTTTTTTTGTTTGGCTTGCATTGGATAGCATTTTAGATTTGAGATTCTGCCTTGTCTGTCATAAAAGCTGGATTGTCTGTGAGTATAGGTGTTGGATCAATTCTGAAATTTAAGATTTGAGATGGGTGTCCAAATGCGTAAAAAATATTCTGAGTTCTTAGTATTGGATCTTGTATAGGGCATAGCTAATATTATTTTTACATGCAGAAACACTATCTTTTATAGCATGCTTGTTGAACTTTATGATGCACGTGATTTTTCCCAATTATTTGTGCGTTTCCAGGGATACTACTAGATATTCTTTGAGATCTTTATTTATCTGGGTATCTTTATTTGAGATCTTTATTATATACCGTAACGCCTTTCCTTGTTCATATAGCTGTTATTCATGACCATTAGTAGATTTACTTATTTTAACCATTGTCATTCTGTACGATGGCATTCCCACATCAGTTGTATGAATATGAAGTTTCCTCATCAGTTATTTAAAATTAAAGTTTACTTTTTTTTCTTATTATTATTCAGAACAATGGCCTCCCACATTGTCGGTTACCCTCGGATGGGTCCAAAGAGAGAGCTTAAATTTGCATTGGAATCTTTCTGGGACGGAAAGAGCAGCGCTGATGATTTGCAGAAGGTGGCTGCTGACCTCAGGTCATCCATCTGGAAGCAGATGGCTGCTGTCGGCATCAAGTACATTCCCAGCAACACCTTCTCTTACTATGATCAAGTACTTGATACTGCTACAATGCTCGGAGCTGTGCCCCCTAGATACAACTTTGCCGGTGGTGAGATTGGATTCGATACTTACTTCTCCATGGCTAGAGGAAATGCCTCTGTACCTGCTATGGAAATGACCAAGTGGTTTGACACCAACTAGTAAGTGACAAGCTGATCCTCTCGATCTGTTTGTTTCCTTTTGGATATTATTTTTATCTTCAAGGACTCTAATTTGATGAATCTCTTCTAATGCAGCCACTACATCGTTCCTGAATTGGGACCTGAAGTCAGCTTTTCTTATGCTTCACACAAAGCAGTGAATGAATACAAGGAGGCTAAGGCAGTGAGTAGATTGATAGTATTTCTTTGATTAATTCAAATTTAATCTGTTAACTTCCTTTTACTATTAGTTATAGTGGATTTCTAAGGCATGGAGACAATATGAATCTGTTATTAGTATAAATGCTACGTGCACGCCATAATTTCTGCTATCAGTGATATGATTGTGTACCCTCTCTTATTCTTTTTCCATAAAAAAGTAAACGAAAGGAATCATTTGGAAAATTATTAGGAGAGCTCCTCAATGTTAGTTGTGGTTTGCTTGCGTATGATATAACCTAAGAGCTGCAAATATTGGCTATACTCTAGTTGTCAGAGTAAATGGATCTTCTGTGGTGATGTGTTTATTTATCACCAATGGTTATATAAATCAAATAGTTCAAAATTTCTGGTTTGCTGATTTACTTTACTGTCCAAGTAAATTGTTAATATGCTGAGTTGTTAAATTTGTTTATTACAATGAATTGTTGAGGGAATGGAAATTAACCTGATTACTTTTCTGTTTCTCTGTCTTGCAGCTTGGTGTAGACACCGTCCCAGTCCTTGTTGGACCCGTCACTTTCTTGTTGCTATCAAAGCCTGCTAAGGGTGTTGAGAAATCTTTCCCTCTCCTCTCCCTTCTCGACAATATCCTTCCAGTTTACAAGTAAGTAAATCCGGCTTGCTCCTTGTCTGTTTTGAATTTATTTTTTCTTGTCAGTTTGACATAACTAGTAAAATACATTTTGCAGGGAAGTGATTGCTGAGCTGAAGGCTGCTGGTGCCTCATGGATTCAGCTCGACGAGCCCACCTTGGTGTTGGATCTTGCTTCTCACCAGTTGGAAGCATTCACCAAGGCCTACTCCGAGTTGGAGTCATCACTGTCTGGCCTTAATGTCCTCGTTGAGACTTACTTCGCTGATCTACCTGCTGATACGTACAAGATCCTCACTTCTTTGAAGGGGGTTACCGGCTTTGGATTCGATCTTGTTCGTGGAACCAAAACTCTTGACCTGATCAAGGGTGGTTTCCCTTCTGGCAAGTATTTATTTGCTGGAGTGGTTGATGGAAGGAACATCTGGGCCAATGATCTTGCTGCATCCCTCAGCACCTTGGAATCTCTTGAGGGCACTGTTGGGAAAGGTAGGAAGGCTAAACGTTACTTTTTATACGATTGTGAACTTCGATCAATCAAATGCTGACTCTTTTCTGAATTCTCTAATGTAGACAAGCTTGTTGTTTCCACCTCCTGCTCACTTCTGCACACTGCTGTCGATTTGGTTAATGAGCCTAAATTGGACCAAGAAATCAAATCTTGGCTTGCATTTGCTGCGCAGAAGGTTGTTGAGGTTAATGCTTTGGCCAAGGCGTTGACTGGTCAAAAGGATGAGGTATTTTTGTTGCTTTCACACATCAGCAATTGCATTTGTGGTCAGTTGATACTTATAATTCTCTTTACTGACTTCTTTTTTGTTCATTCATTTCAGGCATTCTTCTCCGAAAATGCTGCTGCTCAGGCTTCCAGGAAGTCCTCTCCAAGGGTCACTAATGAAGCCGTTCAAAAGGCTGTAAGTGGATACCTGATCTTTGCCTTTGCCCTCAAAAAGTAATCTAGAGCCTTCCTGAACCTTACAATTATGCTGTATTTAATGATAGGCTGCTGCTTTGAGGGGTTCTGACCACCGCCGTGCCACACCTGTTAACTCTAGACTTGATGCTCAGCAGAAGAAGCTGAACCTTCCAGTTCTTCCCACCACCACCATTGGATCCTTCCCCCAGACTGTGGAGCTTAGAAGAGTTCGCCGTGAATACAAGGCTAAGAAGTGAGTAGTGTCTGTTAGTTCTCTAGATACTGTTTACATTTCCTTGTATTTGTGTTTCTGACTTTTCCATCTTCTTGCAGGATTTCTGAGGATGATTATGTAAAGGCCATCAAGGAGGAAATTAACAAAGTTGTCAAGCTCCAAGAAGAGCTTGATATTGATGTTCTGGTCCATGGTGAGCCAGAGGTAAGTAAATAAATGCTGTGACTGGTAAATGGATTGCATTTTCTGGAAAAAAATTTGTAACCGGACCGACTTGTGGGGGTGTTCAATTGTGTAGAGAAATGATATGGTTGAGTACTTTGGAGAGCAGCTCTCAGGTTTCGCCTTCACTGCCAACGGATGGGTCCAGTCCTATGGATCCCGATGTGTGAAGCCACCAATCATCTATGGTGATGTCAGTCGCCCCAACCCCATGACCGTCTTCTGGTCCCAAACTGCTCAAAGCATGACCAAGCGCCCAATGAAGGGAATGCTCACTGGCCCTGTTACAATCCTTAACTGGTCTTTTGTCAGAAATGATCAGCCAAGGTAATGTCTTGACAATCTACTATCGACACTAGGCGAATTACAAATTTTGATCAAATTGGGATTGATCTTCCTTGTAATAGAATTGTACTAATGTCATAACTTTACTGTTCCAGATTCGAGACGTGCTATCAGATTGCTTTGTCCATCAAGGACGAGGTTGAAGACCTTGAGAAGGCAGGCATCAAAGTCATTCAAATTGATGAAGCTGCTTTGAGAGAGGGGTTGCCACTCAGGAAGGCCGAGCATGCTTTCTACTTGGACTGGGCTGTCCACTCATTCAGAATTACAAATGTCGGCGTTCAGGACACCACCCAGGTGTGTACTATCTCCGGCTCCCCATTCTATCTCCAATTTAACATCATCTTATAAGTTTTTCTTATTTTCTTATACCGTCTTTTCACTGACGGTGTGTACAATTAACAACAGATCCACACTCACATGTGCTACTCCAACTTCAACGACATTATCCAATCGATAATCGACATGGATGCCGATGTGATCACAATCGAGAACTCCAGATCCGATGAGAAGCTCCTTTCAGTTTTCCGCGAGGGAGTCAAGTATGGAGCTGGAATTGGTCCTGGTGTCTATGACATTCACTCTCCAAGAATACCCTCAACCGATGAGATTGCCGACAGAATCAACAAGATGCTCGCGGTCTTGGATACCAACATCTTGTGGGTGAACCCTGACTGTGGACTCAAGACCCGCAAATACGGTGAAGTCAAGCCTGCTCTTGAGAACATGGTTTCAGCTGCCAAGCAAATCCGCACACAGTTGGCCAGTGCCAAGTGAAGAAGCCTCTGCTCATTTCAACACACTTTTTTTTTAAAAAAAAATGAAAAAGAAACCGGATTTGGTTCAATAACTGTGTTCTGTTATGAAATTAATAGTCACTGGTAGGTTCAGTTTCCACACACTGGGCATTTTGTTTTTAGTTATTTTTTCTTAGTAGTTACTTTTACTCTCTGTATTCCAAGGGGTATTTTTCGCCTTAAATGCATTTGAAAGAAATGATAACTGATGAAGTTTTGTGTGCTATATGTGCTTTGTTCATCTGAAAATCGTTACTCTAGTTGAATTAGACTATGGATCTTTCAGTATATCTATTAATGTATTTTCTAGTACACCAAAATCATATATTATCTCACACAGAATGATGTGCTTAGTACCTGAAAGATGCAAAACATTGCACAACCATGTTATGTACTGCTCCGTCTCCTAATAATTACTCTCTTCGTCTTAAATTATATTTCCACATTTTCTTTTTAATTTGTTTCGAATTATTTATCCACTTTCTAAATAAATGATTTATTTTTTTAATTCTACCCCTTATATTAAATGTTGGTGAGAGAAGAATATAAGGTAGAATTGAATTAGGACTAAAATTAAATAAGTAAGGGTCATTTTTGACATTTTACCCTATGCCACTATACAATTTGATGAAACTTTAATTCCATTGTAAAACACAAAATGTACAGATAATTTGGGACGGATGGAGTAAAATCTTTTGTGAATACCCAACTTTAGATCGAACCAAAAAAAGAAGAGAATATAGTTGGCAAGCGAAAAAAAATGATAATAGGTTAAGTTCAATATCTTTGTCTGATAAGAAATACTTTTAATTGCAAAGTCATTCACTTTTATGGTGGAAAGTCTTGCTTCATGTTAAAGGAACTAATTATCTTGTTTTCTTGGCATATTTTGAAGAATAAACAATTGATAAATCAAAAAAAGTTCATACTTATGGACAAATTTAAAAAGTTGACACAATTAAGTTGCTTCAAAATCATCTTTTCATAAAGAAAGGGTATTTAACTTTCTACATTTGATTAAACCTATAGACACTTTTATTTAATAAATATCTCCTAAAAAGTATAAAGGGAAATGCTTAAAAGCATTCACATTTCTCTCTCTATCTATCTTTTTCCTTTCATCCTCTTATTTTGACAAAGGGAAAATAAAAAATCAAAAAAAGGTGTTGACTTGAACTAAATCTAAACTGTGATATCCGAGAATTTTGGAAAAATTATTTTATATGATTTGCCTTATTTTTTCATGTATGTGTTTATTAATTGCTATAACATGATATAATGTGGTTATGTGATTAAATGTTACATTGCAACATGTTTATGTGTTATTTGTAATACGTTTAGTGTGAGGAGGGGCGTTTTGGTCATGACTGTAAGATGAGGGACTTAAGTGTAGGTTTTGGGAAACTTTAGGGGCTAGAATGTACGGGAGTTGAGTGGTTTTGAAAAGAGGGTTATGGCTGGGAATTTTGAAAGGAAAGAAAAAAAGAGTAACCGTTGTTAAGAAAAGAGAAAGAAGAAACAGTGCACATTTCTGGAGTGTTGTGAGAGGTCGTGTTTGAGTGATTCCAATTGGGTTTCGAAGCCAACTGAAGAGGCTATGTGGGAGATTTGGAGAATTTCAATTTGGAGTTCTGTAGAGAGGAAATTCGGTTTGAACAGGTTGGTTTTGTCATTTTGGAGATTTTTGGGTTTTTGTAGAAATTGCTTAAGATTGACAAGTAAGGATCCTTCACCCTTATATTTTTAGTCCTTAAACATCATAAACTGTTGTTTTTATCAAACTTACTAAATTGCTATGTCTACGAATTTTCATTCATGTTTTCAATACATTAAATTGGATGAAGTGTCGATAAATTTGCATTGTTTGTGAGTTTGTGAAATTGAGGATTTGTTGCGTATGTAATTGCTATTTGATTGATCATTGTTGGAGTCATTGTATGCTAATTCCCGATTAGAGCTCGTGTCTGTTGAGGATCCTATGCCAGGACTCGTCAACTTCGTTTTGATTAAGTGCCCGGGAGTACTATTGTATATGTTTATGGCTTTGACTCGAATCCTAACGAAAATAAAAAGATGGGCTGTTAACACTTGTTGTGGAGCTCACAAGAGTGAGCGATGACATAACTAGCGTGTCCTTAAAATTATGGCCCTTTTGTTTGTGGTCCACCGTGACGGGTAAATTGATAGTTATGGAATGTTAACTGGGTATAGAATCTTAGCCAGACATGTGAGCTCAATTGCGTGAATATATGTGAGTGTCAAATTTTATGTATACATTTCTAGCATGTCATTGCATAAGTGTTTTGTTTTGGTATTTGGAGTCAAAACTGGATTTTCTGGGTTTTGGGAAGTGTTGTGCATAAATGAGATTTTTATGTACAAAATTGCACTGAAAAATCGAGTTTCTGCTTCATCCGCGCAATTACTGGGAGCAACTTTTTGGCGGACGATTCATTCGTCTGCAAGTTCAGGCAACATTTTGCGGACGTTGTCCGCGGGCTGTACCTGAACTGCTTTTTTTGTTTTGTTCTGGTTAATGTTTTGATTCTGTTTTTGTTCCGTATTGTATTGTTTTAAATGGCTTTTACCAGTTATTTCAGTCTCAGTTTAATTCAAATGGTTTGGGATTCGGGTAAATGTTTCGAATCTATTTGATACTTCATCCCGAGGGCGATCGATGCTTACTAAGCTTTCAGCTCACCCTTATTTGTTGAATGCCTTGCAGATGAGGATGTTGACAGTGCTATATATAAGAACCACGGGGAGGAGTACTTTGAGGATGACGTCTAGTTTAGTTTATCTTTATTTATGTTGAACTTGTGAACACTTACTGTTTAGTATTTTCTTTTGAACTTAGTAATGCCGTTATGATGTAATAGTCTATGGATGATGTAAACTTTTCCTTTATAAATTATATAAACTTTGAAGCTCATTTTGTCATTGGGTTCAGTGTTTCATTGATTTGAAGCACTGCTATGTCATCACTTGGAGACAGGGTGTGACATAAACATGGATTAGTTGTTATAGTTTCATTTTCTAAAAGAGTCAAAGTTCCACTTACAAATAATGTAGTAATTTTAATACAAGGGAACAAATTGAAACACAATTTGACAATAGCAAAAGAAAGAAAATATTGTATTCTACTACATGCGGAACACCTTTTATTCTACGCGTATAAACTAAAATTTTACATAAAGAGATTTTTGATTTCGAATTTGTATCTTTTTTTTTCTTGTCACATTAATAATAAAGTGTCAAGATTTAGTAGAAAAAAATAACACACTTGACAAAGTATTATTAATAGGATAAGAAAATAAAAACAAACATGAGACATAAGATTTTTTTTTAAATCTCAACCCTCAAATGCGATATCTGACATCTTTAAGATTTTTTTTGTGTAAGAACACTTGTTCTTTTTCTTGAACTTGTGTTTCTCCCAAAAAAAAATACTAATTATCAAATATCAATTCGACGACTGTGATTTTATTTTAGATTGGCAAATACCTTACGCATCAAAGTGCGGACTTCATTGTTTTATTAAGTATTAAAAGGCTAGTTAGAATAAAGAGATGAAATGAAAAGAAGAGCATAAAGTAACCAAAGCCAAAGCTGTCGAGACCTTTTCCCCCTTTGGATGAGACCTCATTTTGATACTTAATTTCCGTAGTAAGCTTGCTTATATTAATCACTAATCATTATCAATCATCTACCTCATCATTACATAAAATTCTCTAATCTATATCACAAGGAAGTAAAACAATTAATTGAAAAGAAAAAAAAAAACATCTTAGATTTGTTAAATTATAAATAGTTATTTTTTAAAATATAAAAAAACTCTTGAAAAAATAACTATTTTCAACTAGTGCATAAAAAACAACATTGAGATTAGATTAGATTAAACAAGAAAAAAGAAAATAACTTTCATTTCAAGAAAATCATAGTAATAATGAAACAGGATCCCATTGGGATCTGTGATATGATGTTAGCTTAAGTTAATAAGCTTTTGATTAAAGCCAAGTCTACCTAAATACGGTGTCGTTATTTTGGTAGACTTGACGGGAAAAAGTAACGGTAACTCCTCTCCTTCTTTCCTAAACTAAAGACCAAGAATCAGTAAGCAGTCAACGCCGTCAAGGCTTGGAAACAGAAGCTGCATCTTTACCGGAAATATCAGCTCCGCCGTTACCTATGGTGGTTGATTGAACGGTCAAAACAGACATATTCGGAGAGGACGGCGTACCGGCTTCTCCAATCCCGCCGTTAGCATGGACGGATCCTAGTAGTAGGGGGTTATGAGGATTCATGGGGTTCCGACACGTGGCAGTGGAGATGACGGTTGCCATAGAAATCGGCATAAGACATAAGCCTTTGCCCTGGAGGTATTGCATGGCGGAGCCCATATCTTCTTCCATCAGCTTAGCCACTTGGTGCTCCGTTACCGTCATGCTATCGTTGTTTGCCGTTTGTGTACCTCCGTTACTGCTCCTTCCATTTCCTTGTACACAATCCCCACCCCCCTAACGAAAAGAATTTTTATTAAACGAAATCGTAAATAAGTGCAAATTCTTTAAAATTCATTAAAGAAAAAGGAAGATTGCAACTTCTACCTACAGCCATGTCATTTGTCACTTTCAAAGGTCAATTTATGCTTAATATAGAGGTATACAGTTTTACGATTAGCTGTGGAATGCACATTTTCTCGCATATGCAAAAAGGCAAATGTCGGAAAGAATAGCTATCGATGAATAATACTTCATTGAAAACACACTAACAACTATTTATTCTATCGACAGTTTATTTGTCGTTCTACATCATGCGAAAAAAAAGAAGTTAATTTTTCGTTAAAATCTAATTGCTAACTTTATATTTTTGCTAGTAGATCTTGTAATATACTCCCTCCATTCCTAAATATAAAACTCTTTTAGACAATTTGAAAAAATTAAGGAAGTTATCATTTTCACTTAAACTTCCAATATTATCCCACCTTCCCTCTCTCTCACTAATACATCATAAAGAAAAGAAAGGAAAATGTTGAGGGTATAATTGAAATAAATTGTTGACAACTAATAAAAGAACCTTAAACGACAATTAATTTGGATACCTAGATATCTCCTAAACGACAATTAATAGGGAATGGAGGGAGTATTACCAAACACATTATGAAACAATATGATTGATCCTTAATTCAACGAAAAAAATATGGATTAAACTCACAAATTCTATAATGAGCTGTTTGGCTTGTGAATTATCACCTTGTTATCTTAATAATTGAATAATATTAAACATGTACAACAATTTTATGAACTTATTAAGATATAGCCATTCTGAACTTTCTTTAAGAAATTAGATCCAACATATTTAAGATAACTATAAGACAATTTTTTAAAGAAGATAAAATGAAAAGAAAAAGGAAAAGGAGACGGATAGAATTTTAGGGGGTAGTGGAATCTGGAAGGAAAGTGGGCACGCGTGACACTTTATGGGAATGTCGTTTTGTGGTGAAAGGGAATTTGAGAGCAGTCCCGACTCCCTGTCTTCGAAACGCCTTTAATTCGATGACGTGCGGAGACATGATATGGTAGATTGATTTCATTTTTTAAAAGGATCAATGGTTGAGATTTATTAGAGGAGAGAGAAAAGCTAAAAGAGTACATATGTAATTTTATTAGAGGAGAGAGAAAAGTTGCATGCTGAAAAGTTAAAAAGGTGGGTTACGAGAGAGAGAGAAAAGTTGTCGGGATTTGAAAAAAGAACGCATGTTCTCCGTTGAGAACACACGCTTCATGTATGTTTTTATTAGAGAACGCACGCTTCTCTCGGAGAACGCACGTTCTCTCGTCAATAAACACATTTTTTATTGAGAACGCACATTTTTATTAGTGAACGCATGTTCTTGATTATTGAACATGCGTTCTCGGTCAGTAAACACATGTTCTCTATTATAGAACGCACGTTTTTTATTATTGAACGCATGTTCTTGATTATTGAACACCCAGTTACAAGTAAAAAAGAGAAAAAGAGAGCTCAAAGTTTATCTCTAAAATACCCCTGTTTTTTATACAACAGTTGGATCAAACAGATGAAAAGTATAAATCCAATAGTGATAAAGATGTCCCGTATATACTGAATTTTTCTTTGTTTCATTCTGAGCCAAGGTGATTTGAGAGAGACAAACAAGAAAGGTGTGGGGTTAGGAAGGTTTGGCTTTTTTCTTTTTCTTCACACGTGTTTAATTTTGACAGATATGACTAATCTGAACTGGATGCTATAAAAATTCAAGAATGAGACGACACTTTCAACATTAATAACTTCATATAAATATCATATTTGCGGTTTGAACTCTGATCATTATTAACGGAGAATGAGTTTTTATCTACCCATCAGAACTGATGTTAGGTAGGAAGGTTTGGCTTGTTGAAGTGCTATTTGATTCTTTTTGCTGGTTTTCTTCTTTTGCTGTTCTTTAAATGGAAAAAGAAATAGGTGGTTTGGTTTAGCCTACCCAAAAGATGCTTATAAGGTACTGGAATTGTACTACCATATAGTCTGGTTTGGTATTTTCAGGGTTGACAAAGCTTTAATACCTCCATCCACTTAAATTCCATTCTTTGGGTAGATTTCACCTCACCACCTCTAAATAATGGTCACAAACTAGTCCATCCAAATTACTTTTAGTTTATAAAAATCAAAACTCTTAAACAATCTTGTTTGATTTGAAAGCATACTTCTCGAGTTGCATAAAAATTTGCATTTTAAAAATCAGTGCAAATGCACCCCCGCGAATACAATGAGGAGTGAAAAGTAAATATTAAAAGTTAAAAGAGGTTAGTAGTACCTCAGAGGACATATCAGCAACAAGAGGGGCAATCGCTGCAGCACCACCCAATCGACTCATGCTAAGAACCTGTGAAGAACATGTCATAGAATTTTAGAATATTTTTTTTTTCTTTTTTTACAATAAAGCCCATATTCACCAACTAATTAAATATTTATTTGTCTGTAACAATTTGTCAAACCAAAAGAATCCTTTGGGTTTTCTCAAATCTAATAAACAAAACCAAAATCAAGAGTTAGTGAGTGATTACTTTGACTTGGAGCTGGAGGAATTTTACATAGTCGACGATCTCATCCAGCATTGAAGCCTTGTCTGTCTGTCATTCCAATACCCCCACCAACCACCAACCATCTAAAAAAATTAATAATTACTTAAAATAATCCATTTATCCGTAACATATAAAAATATTAACTCTAATTAATTTCATTTTAAAATATGATTTTGAAGGGGAAAAAAAATAATAGAAATAGGAAATAGGCTCCTCAGAGCAAAACTACTGTTACACCGAATAAGTGTTATGTACGTATACACACGGGACGGTTAATAATTTATTAGACGTTGAATAAGTTAATTTAACGATTTAATTTTTTTGAAAAACAATTATTATTTCCATTTTTCTGGATTTAAATGTCTCATTTTGACTTGCATTAAAAATTTTAAAGATTGTTTGAGTTGAATACAATTAAAAAAAATTATTAAATTTTTAACTAAATTTCAAAAATAAAATATTTAACTTTTAAACAATTTAATAAGACAAATAAAACATTTAAATTCGTACACAGAGATATACATACCAAAGACGGCCCTAATTCTCAGCCGCCTTGTAAATTTTCAGGATCAGAATAGAGAACACTCGCCCTTCTTGATCGAAAGAGTATATAGAGCACGTGGAGGTTGAAGAAGTCAAATTAACCCTCACATGATTTACGCTTTTACTGTTAATTATTAGCCTTAATCTAAACTGTCATTACTGGATAATCTTAACAATAGCATAAATTAACCATAGTAAACTGTCATTACTGGTAAATACTAATTTCTCCGTTCTCATTTATTTGTCGCGTTAAAACATTACACTCGAATAATTTAAAAATAAATCGATACTTTTACCCTTTAATTAATACATTTATATTGGAACAATTAAAAATAATTGTTTTAATGAAAAATAAGGGTAAGTTTGGAAAAAATACATTAAATACACTTTTAATTTTTTAAAGTGACGGATAATTAGAAACTGATAAAATATATCTAGAAAACATATAATTGAGAATGGAGGGAGTATAGTAGTGAACTTTATTTATTTATTATTTATTTTTTGAGATGAGAGTAGTACTACTTCCGTTCCAAAATGTTTAAAATGTTCACCTTTTTACACCAACTAGGCAATCATTGGAAGACATTAATCATAAAGAAAAAAAATCTAAATTACCCCTAATTAATGACTTAAAAATTTATTATTAGTGGTTAATTGGGTAATAAATTAGGGAGTATAATTAGAAAAATAATTAATTTCTTAAACATGTCAAATAATTTGGAATGTCTAAAAAATTGAAATATTGCAAACTATTTGGTAAAAAGGTAGTAGTGAACTTATAATACCTGAAAGTATAATTATGAAGAAACAAAAAGTAGTGAAATTACCTTATTAGCATTGGGTACAAGTTCCTGTAGAGCCTTCATTCTCTCTGCAATTCTCTCTCTCCGTAACTGTCAGTCAACGTTTCCATCCCCAACATATCACAACAAAACACACAGAATCAATCTCAGAATCACAAACCAACTCAACACTAAAAAACAAAACAAAACAAAACAGAGAATTAAAATTATTGTGAATTTCACGTACTCTTTCAGCAATGCTGTGTGGATCAGTAGCTTGTCCTCTCCTAGCTCTCACTCTCTGCTGCCGTGGCTGCGCCGGCGCTCCTCCTCCCGTCCCCGTCGAACCACTCGCTGTCGCTTGGGTCATCGCCGCCGCCGCTTGTGCTCCGAAATTCTGCTCCAGTAAGGAAGACCAGTTGATCAAGTTAATAAAATATGTGTTAATAAATTATGTATGCACTTTTGAGTAGCGACGGTTAATTTTAAAAAAAAAATGGTTTGAGTAAATTACAGACCGGAGAATGGTGAAAATGCTGAGACTGGTTGGAGGTTTGGCTGAGAGATCCAGCGAATCCGTTGTAGAGAGCTTGAACTGAAGCATCATCAGCCTGCTAATTTAATCAAAATAATAATATTACTCTCTTAAATTAAATTTATATACCACTAATTTTATTTAGAAAAATAATATTGATATTTTTTATTGAAAATATTTTTGCTAGTCTTATATTAAATTGAAGGATGGAGGTAATAAAAAAAATTAATAATCATAATCATAATTGAAGCTATTAATTATGTTTAATTAGTCAAATAAAACAAAAAAATCCAACCGGATTATCAGATTTGAATGGATAGCCATCAATGACGTCGTCTCCGTTGCCGTTCAAACTCAACGGCATAGGAAGAAGTCCACCACCAACACCGTTACCGTTACAGTTACCGGCAGAAGCTCCTCTAGTGAACATCAGTTGTTGTTGAAGCATATTCAAAGCCTTAGCGCCGCCGATCTGGTGCTGACGGAGCTTAGAAGACAATAAAGCTTGATCCTCTAAAGAATTATTAGAAAGAGGATTTTGAGTAATTAAAGATTCCCATGGAGAATGGGAAGAAGGAATTGAAGAGCATAGAATCTGTTCGAGAAAATCATCCTGTGAAGAAGATAATGATGGATCATGAAAATGGTGTTGCATTTTTTTCTTGAGGATGAAAGTGAAAGGTTTGGTTTGTTCCGGAAAAGGAGGAGAAATTAAAGCTAACAAACTGAGTTATGGAGAGAGTGAAAAGAGGGAGAGGGATTTTATGAGGGTAATATAGCAGTCCGAAATCCGGATGCGGAACATTTTATTTTTTAATACATACGAAAACGTCTTAAAACAAATAGTTTGACATTGAGAATAGCTGTTTCGCAATTAAATAGAACAAGTATTTTAAATCTTAGAATAAATATTTATTTTAAATTAATTTTAACCGTTAAAATTTCGTGCAAAATTATTCTCATTCCGCACTGAAGCCAACCTCGTAATATAGGAAGAGGGGAGGAGTTGGTGAAGGACTAGTTAGTAGAAGTGGTTTGTGCCGTGGTATGACTTTGGTTCAATTATAGTGAGTTAGTGACTGATGATTGAGAGAGGCAGGCACCGACTTCGGAAGACTTGTGGGGGATGTGGGGGATAGGACTGTTGAGAGAAGAAGATGATGTTGTATTTGTGAAGAATTAAGTCGACGCTGAAATAATTGTTTATCCGCACATAAATCAAACATATGAGAGTTTTAAATACTTTTTGAGTTTTTAGAAATAAGTGTTTAAAGTCATCAGATCTTTTATATGAAAACATGTATTTTGTACCGTGTGAAATACAGCATAGTGTTCCGCATTGGTGTAGTGAGACAAATAATCATAAAAGGGAAGGTTCTAATAGGCGTCTCACTTATTTTGGAGGTGATATGCTAAACTTTAAATAACATTCTATATAACTGGAAAAAATGAACTTTTAAGTAAAAACAACAAAAAATAATTCTCATTTAATTGAAAAGAAATACTATAAGTCAATGTATTAATTATTAAATTCAAAATGCACAAATCCAAAAAGAATACATTATTTTTTTAATAGAAACATATATATATATATATATATATATATATATATATATATATATATATATATAATTTTACCCAAAACCAAATTTGTAGTCATATGCATAGAATGCTTATGTATTCCACTATATGTAAAAATGAAAGTAATAGTGACCTTAATATTGCAAAGATGATAGTAGCAGGATTTACAGGCCAACTAAAAGGTTGGTGGGATAATTATTTAAAACCTGAAACTAGGAAAGGTATTTTGAAAACAGTTAAACTGGAAAATGGTGAAACCAAAGAAAATGCTGTTTATACACTGGTAGTTCAAATAATTGAACATTTTACAGGAACATTTTCTGAAAATTATGATACAATTAGAACTTTATTGCAAAATCTTAGGTGTAAAACACTTACTGATTTTAGATTATATATATATATATATAACCGCCCTGAAGGTTCCTTATAGAAAAATGTGGAATGGACTAGTTCATTTATCTAGTCTTACATTCCACCCATAATAATAGCAAATAATCGTTCGTATACTCAACCACGTGTATATATAATTAGAAGAAATATTCATATGATAAGTTCTGAGTGATTGGATACAAGAATAAATAGATAAATAGATACAGACGATTTTCACCCGATAGATCAGTTTCCCTGCTGTTTAGTGTAGGATTCATGTTAACACCGGTTCTCTTTCACCAAAAAATTATTTCTTTCATTCATCAATCAAGTTTGTCCTAACTAATTGTTTGGATATATTTTCTTCTCATTCTTTCGTCATCTCTCTCAATTATTAGCTCTAATAAATTGTAATAATGAAGCTTCCATTAATTCCCCCCTTCAGATTTATTCATACTTAAATTATCTTGGAATCACCAGATTTTCACGTCAGTTGGTTCTCATTTATTTTATTAGCACTGTGCTGAACTGATTGTGATTACAACTATAATGTTAAAGCATTAGTTTCATTTCTATTCAAAAGTAGATGGAAGTGGAAGAAAATAACTAAATTATTTGTTCTTTGAAAGACAGAAAACACGAATAAATATTCCCCCTCAATTTAATAATAGAGTAAAAGGTGCTCACGTCCCCTAAATTATTTAGGTTTTTGGTTTTTAACTCTTAATTAAAAAACGTCGAGTTTTGCCCCTAAACTGTTTAGACGTGCCAAACGTGACCCTTCTGTCCATTTTTTCCATTATATTGTGACGGATGTTAAAACAAATGAGGGTATTTTGAACAAAGCATTTTAAATTCTAAAATAATAATAAAAAATCAAAAAAAAACCTAAAATATAATTCTCTACCGTCAACGGCAAACCTGATATACCATTATGATCATCTTTATAACTCACTAACCACCTTTGAAGCTCCGACAATTTCGATTGTCGTCCATGACTTAGATGGCTACTAGTTTCAATCTTCATTTTGACAATTTAATAAAATTGTAATATTTTATTAAATTGTCAATTTTTTATTAAATTGTAACAATTTAATATGATTTATCTAAAATATCGTCAGTTGTTTGAATTTTTGTCACGATGTAACAGAAGAAATGGATAGAAGGGTCACGTTTGACACATCTGAACAATTTAGGGGCAAAACTTGACCTTTTTTAATTGAGAGTCAAAAATAAAAAACTCGAATAGTTTAGGGGGTATGGACACCTTTTACCCTTAATAATATAGGTCATTCTAGATAGTTAGACATAAATTATTGAAGAGCGACAAAGAAGGATTTTTATTATTATAAGTATTTTATTAATGTTTACGAGAAATCCTAGTAAGTTTCAGTAAGAATCACTTTATCATAAGACCAACATTTTACAAGAACTGTCTGCAATTCTACCTGCTGATCAGTATAGATGACGGCAAATCCAGACAGCTGCTGCATCCATTGTTACAGTTCCAGAAATCGCAATGCAACTATTCTCGATATTTCCAACCAACAAATGCCTTCATCCATATCGTAATATCATGGCAGAATTGTGGGGCTTAGGGATGGACTTAATACTGCTATTAATTTGAATATTGATAAACTTGTTGTGGAGATGGATGCTAAAGCCATCATTGATCTTATTCTTCATGCAGATATCTCTATTCACCCTTTGTATCCTCTTATACATGATTGTAGGGTTCTACTAGGGAAGATACCGGAACTTAGTCTGGTGCATATCTACAGGGAAGCTAATCTTTGTGCAGACAAATTGGCAAAGCATGGCGCTACTATCTCTTCTCCTGATTTCATTACGTTTCAATCTAGTCCCCCTTTTGTAAGCCAACTAGTGGCAGGGGATGCCCATTGGGCCTTTTTTGCGAGATTAGTTTGTAATGATACTTTGGGAGGCTCTTGATACTACTTGCTCCTTGTAGTTTGCTTTTATTTATATAATTTGTGTGTTTTAACCAAAAAAAATATCGTAATATCATTGAAAACACGAGTATATGGCGAAAAATAAACCTCAACCTAATCTTGCTTCTCTCTGCGAAGTACCTGAAACAGAATATGTGACAGATTATAAGCCAAAGTACAAAGATATCTTCAACCTGTGAAAATCCGAATAGAAAGCTTTACTTCTTGGGGCCATAGTGTTCCTATTAATCTTACTAAATTTCTGACCGAGATTGTCCAAAGGAGGAAAATCCCCCATGGTTAGGCACGAAACACAGTTTGATGAATGTAAGTGGGGATAGAAAGTTCAGTTCTCGATGTATAGCAACTACCTCTCCCGCAAATTTTTATCAAAATGGTTGTTCGCGGACGCTGCTGCCCGTCAACAGGAACAAAATGAGCTGTTACTACAGCAGGGAAACCTGCATTATCCAATACACCCTTCAAAAGAAAAAGAAATTAATTAGGGCCCAACTTGCAAATTTATCACCTAAATGGAACAAAGTGCATTGATACATACCCTTACAATTGAAAGTGCCCATATCTTTAGGAATTGATATAAATCTGCAATTTGACATGTAATGGAACTCTGATGTGCGAGCTTTCATCCTCAAAAAGTTTGCTGCTACATCATGCATAATCATTTCTTCTAGCCGTACATCAACCATTATCACAATTATATTGTTCTATTGAAAGATGAAAAATCCTGCATTTTCTTCCCAAGTCATATAAAGGACAAACAGCAGATTGTCAAGGAAATACTTGGAATAACGCTGCTAGAGTGATAAGAAAATTATAGTTTTCTAAATTTATTTTCCAAGGAGAAAAGTAATCACTAACCTTCCCAAACAACACCTTCCATACTGTGATGTGTACAAACAATACCTAGCAATCTTGTCTCCCTTCTGTTTCCCTGAAGCATCGGTATGATAATTAGAAGAAAACTCAAATATAAATTTCAAGTTATGCTGATACGCATTCCACTCAACAAACTAAGATGATCACCGAACCGAGCACATATTTTTCCCAACAAATAACTTAAAGAAGAACAACACACAAAAAAAGAGCATCTCCCAATCAATCGAACACCAGAAAGTTTGTACCTTTTCCCTGTGGCAAAGAAGCTCCAGAACTTGTGTCCCAACAGCATAACCTGCATCTTCCAACCTGCTCCAGATCTCAAATATTTACGTACATATTATAAATTTAAAGTGTATTCTCATAAACATCTACAAATGCAACATATATTTGCCACTATAAGAAAAAAACAATTGAATACATGAATCTCACCTCCTTTCCAATTCAGCAATGTTGTCAACTTGGGTTTGATTGAACTGAACCAGCTCTGAAAATAAGAATGCAAATGCACTCAAACTCACCTGATCAAAACCATTCATTTTAAAAAAAAACAGTAACAATTAAAATCTCATTAATAGCACCACTTTCATTTCAAACTCTAGTACAAATTTTTGCTCCTACCCTCACATTTCTCACCAACAATTCATTTTTTCAATTTCCGATACAAAAAATTTCAAACAAAAATCCAATTCAAATCTTTAACAATTCACTTGAGATGCAACTAAAAGTCTCTACACCCAAAACCCACCAATATTTTCCACCATAATAACGAGAACAGTAAACTAAACGAAATGGGTCTATGATTTCACAAAATTAAAGCTAAAATATCACTAATTTAATAAAAAATCTTAGTAATTAGATCTAAATATCATAAATATTACAGTTTTGTACTTGAAAATTGAAGGAGAAAGAAAAACGAACCTCTTGTTTGCCTTTTTTTTTTAATCCCGATTGGGCGGTTGTCCCATATAGGGAAAAAAAAACTGTCTAAGACGAAAATGAGATAACCCTAGAAAGGGAGATTAAAGTTTGTCGCACGCAGACGGAGTATATCGAACCCACGACCTCAAGTTGTGGGCAGGCGCCTGCCCCACTGAGGGTAAAGACATCTTTGATCTCTTGTTTGCCTTTGCTTAATGGTTTCTCTAAGACATTACTGTATTGCTTGATCTTCCCAAATCCTATCATCCTCTGATCGTAGAGACTACTTATGTTAGCTGCTGAATGCTGATGCACTGTAAATTCAATTCAGTGAAGAGACGAAATGTAAGATCTTGCAAGTTCGGGTTGTGTAAGATCTTGAAGGATGAACACATATTCACAAGTCTTTAAGAGAAGAATGTATTCTTTCTCAAAAAAGTTTTAAATGTTAAATTTTACTTTCAATGACCAAAATTTGTTTTGCACTTGGGGGAATTAAGTCGTTCGCACCAGAACTGAATTGCAGGTATATACGCTGAGCAAACCAGTATTTTTTTTTAATGTGTGCCCTAATAGATATATACACTGAGCAAACCAGAACCGACTAGTTCATCCAACCAATTGTCGGGCAAGCTAACCCAACAAACTCCTATTCCGGAAAGAGTGTGAATAAACTTTAAAAGCAACATGTTTTCTCAAAGGAATTCTTACTTGGTCTCGAGTCTTATCATTTTCATAACTTGCACAATCAAATATTTGAAGGAGATAAGATAAGGCGGATATCTAGCAACTAATCAGTCAAACCACTTGAGAACAAGTTGAAATTTGCACATAAAAGTTTGGGATGACGATTGACAAGCAGACCGAGGCATAGGAGAACAACCCACGATCTCCATGACTGCCCTAACTCGAGGAATAAGGCAGACGTGTAAGATTCTGACGGTTATGATCAATTTATGAGGCATGAGGGCTATTTTGAGCTTTTATAAATTGGAAAAGATTGGAAGAGCAACATACACAATATACAATACTAAAAATGTCTTTTTTCATAGTCTTTTACTTTACATTTTTCATCTTTCGCATATTACTTTCTCTTTCACTTAGCTTTTAGAATCAACACAGTTTTTTGCATAAGTGCACACTCTCAATAACACATACTTAGGTGAAATCCAACTCTATGTTTAGGCTTGCACTGGAAAAAAAATTTTACGCTTGAGATTTAACATTGAGTTTCGCAAAAGATAAATTGCTTGTCCGTAGAGATGTGATGTCAATCCAAAATTTTAATATTTTAGATGATATAGAAATGCACCCTTAGTTTTCTGTGTGAGAGTTTGTCCCCAATAACGCACGCTATAGTTTAGGGTCTATTTAAACTTAAGCTCAACTTTTCACATGAAAATTTGTCTTCAAAAAGCATACTATACCAAGTCTTATTTTTTCAAGGCGTAATATATTTTAAATCAATGAATTATAAGGTATTCGTCTAATGTCAAATGACTAAGTTTTCGACGTGTGATTGAATTTTTTGTTTCAACACTTTTTGATACGCCCACGCAAAAAACCACTACGTATTTTTCTAAATACAATTAAATATCAATTGAACTCGAGTCTTTAGAGATAAATTTATTTGAATAAGTTCGCGTTAAAATAAAAAATCTTAAATAAGCCGACTGCATAAAATAGATGAGCTCAACACATGCTAATCATCTCATGCTCATCAGCTACAAAAGTAAAAAAACCAAAAACCTCACAACCCTAACCCAATTGCCCAGTAAGATCTACCCCCCCCCCCCACGCTTTCTCTCAAGAACAGAAGAATCTCCTATGGTAAATTCCCCCATCTCGGAATTCTGAACAAGATCTCGATAGACAGAAAGGTATTTATCTGTAATTATGTATTGTCCCTAAATGTTTATATGAAAATTTGACAGTAATTAATTTTGTTCATCGCGATCCTCAAAACCCTAATTTGTTCATCTGCGTTCATTGCAGAAGCGCACTTAATATCTTCTAGATGGATGATGATGAGTTCGGAGATCTCTATACTGACGTTCTACAACCTCTAGCTACGTCGTCGTTTCTATCTCAATCGCACCAGCCACCTGCACCTACGGAGCAAAAGGAACTTGCAAAATCTGATGGTGCTTCAGCGACGTCGTTCCAGAAGCGTCCGATCGATCTTAATCTCAATAGCGATGATGGAGAGGATGGTAGTTTTTATGCAGCTCCCAATTTGAATTTAAATGTGAATGCTAATGCAAATTCCAATTTCGCTCCTCAGAACCAACACCTAACTTCAGCCTCAGCTAAACCTGTATTCAATTTCCTGTCCGGACCTAAAGATTTTGACTTGAATGATGAATCGGGTCAGGAAGCGGAGAATTTTGAGGGTTTAGCTGGAGTTGAATCGGATTTTCCACAAGCTAGGATTTTGGAGAAGAAGGGTGGGGATGGGAAATTTCCTGAGAGGGATTTTAGGGGTTCGGGTTTCATGGAGGAGCCTGATATTGATGTAGTGGTTGAACAGAATGACGATAAGGATGATGATTTTGTGGTTCAGGAGGATGCTAACTTGGTAGGAAAAATTGAAAGAAAAGTTGACAATTTTATTCCTGGAACTGAAAATGTTGAGAATTTTGGGACGGAAAGAGGAGAAAGTAAGGCTGGGGAAATGGGTTCGAACCCTATCATACCCGGGCTATCCATCCCTGGAGTTTCAGCTGGAGCAGACAGCCGTGCTAATGCTAATTTCGAGGATGATTGGGAGGATAGTGATAGTGATGACGACTTGCAAATTGTATTAAATGACAATAATCACGGCCCAATGGGGATGGACAGGATGGGAGGTGGAGGAATGGGTGGTGAAGAGGATGATGAAGATGATGAAGATGGGGATCCTTTGGTCATTGTTGCGGACGATGGTAACCTTAACCGCCAGCCTATGATGATGGATGAGAAAGAATGGGGAGGGGAGGAAGTTGGTCCAAGTGGTGATGGGGACAGGAAGGATTTGGGTGATGCAGCAAAATTGAATGGAGTAGGAGTGGTGGCCGCTGCACCGAAGATTGGGTACAACAGTCACGTGTACCATCATCCATTTCATTCACAGTTCAAGGTCAGTGACGTTGCTGAACATCTGGGGTTTGGTGCTTTCATCCTCTTGAACTTGAAAAGTAAATTGCCTTGTAAATTTTATAGTGTCGTGGAAATTGATTACGGTAGAACTGATCAATGCTGTTTTTCTGTATGTGTTGATGAGATAGGCTATTGTACTGGTTGCAAACTATCAGTAATAAATCTGGTTATGATTTTCAATGAAAATATTATATATATATTTTAATGATGCTTTGTTTTTTTTTTGCAAAATGCTGACCAGTATGGTTCCATTCACGTCTTAATTGCGTGGTAGAACTCTGCTAGACTGTAAGACCACTGCATGTGCAGTGGCAATAGCGTGGAACTCCATTCTATGTCAGGTGACGTAGAATGGTGTGTCATTTCATTAAAATCTACTAATTCTTGACCCAAGGAAGTTATGGTTCCATAACTCCTAATTTAGCAAGGTTTTAACTTTTAAGTGGTCAAGCTACTATGAAAAGCCATAAGAAATGCAGACTGCTTCATAGAGCAACATTCAGCTAACTTTATTGGTGGAAGGCTGCTGTCTATAGCCTTTTGCCAAAATTGTCTTGAAAAGATAGCCTATGACTGTCACTTGAATTTCTTTCACTAAGGTATCTCTTTGTGGCTTAGAGTACTTGCATTCAGTATGAGAAGGATACTTAGGGAAATGAACCCTAGTTAATGTGAAGACTTTATATAGTACAACTAAATGGAAAATAAGTCGCACAAGTTCCATCTATCCTTTCTAATTAAACTCCTTTTGCTAATACAAGAAGCAGAGTGGAGCATTCTCCAATTTCCAATTCTTCTCTGTCAAAAAGTTTTTTGGTAACCTATAAGTTGTAGGCTGGTCGTTGTTGATCAATAAGCCTCCCCCCCGTATTTGCATTAAGGGTTAGCGTAACTTGTATTCTGCAAATTCTTTTTGGGCATTTCATGCGGTTAACATGTTATTCCCTAATTGTCACACATGTTGGGTTGATTGAAAGAGATCTGACTTTAATTCTTGCAGTGTTTTGCTGTTTTGCTTGTTTGAACACTTGAATTATACTGCTTTGGACCCAATTGTGTGTCCCGTTTGCTAGTTCTTTTAAGTTGAAAGAGATGCTTAATATAGATTTTTGCAGTTGTCAAAATTCTCTATTGGAAAAATCATGACCCGTTGCAATATGAGTTCAGTTACATGAAACTTAAGGAGCATGGAACTTTACTCTTCTTTATGTGCTCTTGCATGTTGTGCTGGGCCTGATAAGATATTTTTCTATTTTTTTTCTTCTGAAAAACCATGTAGTATGTGAGACCTGGTGCAGCAGCTCCTACTGGGCCTGGGGGTGCTCAAGTTCAAGTTAGACCACCGGGTGGCATGGTTCCTGGCATTGGGCGTGGCAGAGGTGATTGGCGACCAACTGGAATAAAAGGTACTCCGGGAATTCAGAAGGGTTTTCATCCTGGCTATGGTATGCCTGTTTGGGGAAGTGGTGCATCAGGACGTGGGCTGGAGTTCACTCTTCCATCACACAAGTAAGTTTATTTCATCTAAATAGAGGTTTTGATTTATGAAAAACATTAACGCAAAGGAAGAAGGGGCTGGTTTTGCGGGAGGGAAAGAATGCTATATCATTCTTACGGAATTAGTTCTCTACACGTCTAGTTTTACATGCTTGGTTGATACTCGTTGTTGTCACTGCAACTTGTAATGTGTCTTCTTTAATTGATGTTTTTTTATCTTCGTCCTAGTTGAATTTCACTTCTGTTTGTGCTTTGAACAACTTGCAAACTAAAAAAGGGTAAAAAAATAAAATAATGAAGTACTATTTTTTCTCCGCATTATCATGACTTATTGTCTTTGGTACATGAAGCCCTAAGATAAGTGCTGTACTATGCCCTCACGTGGCATTTAAGGGTTTTGGTCAAGTATCTCATAAGAGGCCTTTTGAATTTTTTGTTATCATCAGGACCGTATTTGAAGTTGACATTGATAGTTTCGAGGAGAAACCTTGGAAACTACCTGGGGTTGATATAACAAATTTTTTCAACTTTGGTCTCAATGAAGAAAGCTGGAAAGGGTACTGCAAACAGCTTGTAGGTTTTGTTCTGATATTTTTACTTTTGTTTCATTCTAATTTTGAAGATAGGCAGCCCTTTAGTGGTTTTTTTTTTTAAGTATTTCGTTTTGGTTAAGTTCATAATTCTAAAATAATTTCAGGAGCAACTCCGCCTGGAAACAACTATGCAAAGCAAGATTCGTGTCTATGAAAGTGGAAGAACAGAACAGGTACGAGATGCTTTTGCATCTGGCCTTGCAATACATGTGGACTCTTTGTTTGTACTGTGCTTCTTGCTGCTATCATATAACAATCTTTTCATGTTAAATTTTGTTAGGATTATGACCCTGACCTTCCACCTGAGCTAGCAGCGGCAGCAGGTATTCAAGAGATTCCACCTGAGTGTGCAAAACTCGGAAAGACAGATGCTGGTCAAAATGACTTGGGAAAAGGACCAGCACGTGTACAGCCAGCTTTGGTATGTAACTTGTTACTTTTCTGGTTTTCTCAATAGAAGAACTTATGTTTTACTAAAATCAAGGCTCTGCTATAGCGTGCAGCTTGTTTGATAGTTTTGGGTCATTGCACCACTATTATGTTCTTTTCAGTTCTGCATACCTTCTTCTGCGAATATTTTTGCTACTGAAAAGAAACCAAATCTAAGAGTGTTATAGAGTTTAGACTGTCTATATTTTTTATTCACTGATTTATGCCAACTTTCTATTAGCCGACAGGGCGACCAATACAAGTTGAAACTGGTTATGGTGAACGTCTCCCATCCATTGATACACGAAAGCCACGGATCAGCGATTTGGATGTTATTATTGAGGTTAGTTTCCAATGCTTACTTTTATTTCATATGCTAGCATTTATTCAAAGGATCCTTATGTTGGTTTTTTTGGTCTCCAAATAGATTGTATGTCAGGACTCTACAGATGACGAGTCCTCCCCGGGAAATGAAGTTGCAGAACAACAGGACAATGATCTCCCAAGCCAGGATCTTAGAGTGGGTGATGAGTTTGAAGACCTCCCCCACGGAGATACTGAGCACAATCATCGTCCGAAATCTTCCAATAATGAGAAGAAGGAAGTTGTGGGGAAAAGATTGCTGCTTTCCAATCCTGTTGCTGATAATACAAACGAAGGAGATGAAACATTGTGTCTTTCTTCAGAAGCATCCCCAGAATACCATCCAGACTCCTCCAGAGAACAGGCTGCCTATCCTACCCGAAAAGTTTCTGGTTCTCATGAGGAGAGGTATGAAATTATTGCTGTTTCTCAATTATGAACTCTTTAGCACCTGAGATGTTCAACCTCCCTCTCTCTCTCTCTCTCTCTCTCTCTACACACACACACACACACACACACACACACACACAACCCCTTTTTCTTTTTTGTAGGGACTGGTTATCCTGGTAATTCTTTGTTGCGGGACATTTCTAGTTCTTAGTTGATTGTTTCCCAGTTTCTTTCTTTCAGTTCCGTTTTATGTTCATTACTTTTTAAGGAGATCAATGTGTGCAAAGCATGAGATTCACCTTGTCATTGCAATCTTGAAATACACCAGATTGATTCTTATTGTCTACCTGCATTTTATGTTGAATCAAATCACAGCAATGAGCAATCGCTTCTAATTTCATTTCACTGTCACTCCAGGCGGTCAAAGGTCAGAGCACGTGAAGAATCCCCTACATTGACCAACAAGGAATATACCAGAGAAAAAGGTTCCAAAGGTTATAAAAAAGAAGAATCAATTGAAAGCGTTGGTGTTAAACAAAGTCCTGCTCACTTATCTCATCTTGGGAGTTCTGTTGAACAAGAAGTGGGGCCTCAAGATGCCCACAGCGATGATGAGAATGCCCATTCTGATAGAGAAGAGGAGAGTTTGAATGCCACAGCCGACGATGAGACACTTAAATATGAAACTGCAAATCATACTTCAAAGAAACAGAAACTGATACAAGTCGCGGAAACTTTGTCTCAAGAAATTGATGATGTAGAAGATTCAAGAACGGCAAGAAGCAGTGAGAACAAAAAAGCGAGGTCTGGAAGTAGTAAAGATTTCCGAAAGCTACAGGATGGTGTTGAAGATGAAGTTCATGATAGACGCTCCACGCATATAGCTAATGTGAAGGGATCAGTGGGTGGGAATGCGGATATCATTAAGCGAAAAGGTCATGATGAGAGGCAATCAAATGAAAGACAACCCACTTATGTAAAAGGTAGGGAAGATTTGTATCCACATAAAAGCCGGGATCCTTATTATGGCAGTCATTCTGAAGCAAAATATGAAAGTATAGATCAGCGTAAGGAGAGTGCAAATGCCGAGGGGATCTGTCAACGAAGAGACGAGGATTTGCATGGGAGGAGGTCTAGAGATGAAGATACAAGAAAGAAGGCGCAGCCTGACGAGACTGGATCTAGACAGCGCTCCGGAATTCGAGAAATTGTGAGGACCGAAAAAGATGAACATCATCAGTTGAGAAAACAATTGGATAACGGGAGTTGGAGGGGTAGTTATGATAAAGATCTGGGATCAAGACAGAGAGACAGAGATGATATTCCTAGGAGTCGAAATGAAAGCATTGATGATGTTCATAGCAAAAGAAGAAAAGAAGAGGCACATTCAAGGAGAGAACATGTTGAAAAGGAAGAAAGTTTTTCATTCTCATCGAGAAGATAGTGGTCACCGAAAGAGGGAAAGGGATGACGTTTATGATCAGCGACGGAGAGATGATCAAGCAAGATTAAGAGATGATGATCAGCATAATGTTCGGCCCAACGAAGAGGTATTGTTTCAGAGGGAGGGAAATGAGAGGCAGAGAGAGCGTGAGGAATGGCATAGAATTAAACAATCCACCAAAGAAATTTCAGCAAAGAAGGATAGAGAAGAAGCACGAGTTGGTATGAGG
Source organism: Vinca minor (assembly GCA_026122235.1). Taxonomy (NCBI): domain Eukaryota; kingdom Viridiplantae; phylum Streptophyta; class Magnoliopsida; order Gentianales; family Apocynaceae; genus Vinca; species Vinca minor. The sequence goes on from JAOCZM010000291.1 coordinate 5,042,213, forward strand.
AGCGCCCGAGGTATGGAAGACAAAGCATGGGGTAGTCAATCAAGAGGGAAGGATGAGCATAGAAGTACTGATAAAGAATATCATTCAAAGGATGCAGCACGGCAGAATGAACTCCTCAAGAGGAGAGATCGAGTTGACTATGAAAGTCTTTCTCAGCATAGGGGACCGTGAGGATGCTTTTACTCGTGGAAACCAACTTAATAATGATGAGAAAAGAGCTAGGCATGAGAGGGCAAGCACTCGTGATGACCGTGCTGCCAATGCTTCTGATAACTATAAGGTGCAGGGGAAAAAACACAAAGAATACCCTCAGAAGGCTAAGGAATCAGAGGTCGTTGACCGTAATTCCATTGCCCTTTCTAAGAGGAATCAAGAAGAAAGCAGCGGACAGATAAGCGGCATGGTATGTGGCCTTTCTGGATCTGAGTTACATAACACACTTAGAAAGAAGAAAAAATAATATATAGTCATTGTTTCTCTATCTGTGTGTTCAGAATGATAGGCCAGGGGTGAGGGTATACCAAGATGATTGTTAGGATGGCTTATTTGTTAACAAGCCATCTCCCCACCATATTGGCAGAATCCTTTATTATACTTCTGATCTATTTCACATGCTAATCAACTCCTCTAAAAAGGATTAACAGAATAATATTTTAGTGATACTTCATTCTTCTTAATTGACATTAAGTCAGCTTCCCCTTTCGTGTTGATTTGAATCTGCGTCCTCTCAATTTTGTGGTAGTGAGGGGGAGTTAGGGAGGAACAATTTTGATTTGACCTTGTCTTTTAAGTTTAGCTTCTCTGTAGTTTGCGTGATAAAATCAAAATGGCATTTCTGATGAAATTCAATCAGTGCCTATAAATTAAAATTTTGTTTAAGTGATGAGATGGAATCTTGTAGATATAACGCTTAAATATTATCAGAAAAGGAGAAGTTGCATGTTGCATTTCATTTGGTTATTTCCTTGCTTTGCCAATGGAGTGGAGGTGAGGATATTTTTACTGTAGGCTAGCAATTGATATTTCTTAGATCCTTTTTCAAGTTGTGATATAATATCCACTTTCTTGAGAAGGTCACATTGTGGAATATAAAACAGACGTTAAAGTTATTCCTTTTCGTGTGTAACTTTTTAATCTGTTCATAGCTTGAATTTGTATCTCCTTTATGAAGATAAAAGGCAAAACTCTATCAATATGAAAGAAAGACTACAAGAAAGAAAAATAGCATATTTTTTTTGTACCGACACCTTGTAAAGTATTTATACAATAGAGTGGTAGTTGCTGGCAGGATCTGGTTTATTTACTTAGTTTTGGTAATTATAGACATCATACTTGCGAATGTCTGAATGACATAACCCTTTATATCCTTGAATATGACCATTTCACACCTGAACGTCGAGTCTAGTATATTAGCTGAATATCAACTTTCTAGCTTAACTAAAATAAGTGTGATATTTGAGTAACAATTATGAGTTCTTTTTTGTTACTGTTTTATCTGTAGTCCAGCCTAGCTACGTTTCTTTATTTTGCATCTATTTGTGTCTGGGGCCCTGAATGTGTAACTGTTCAAGGTATCTTCTTAGCGCCCTGTGTAGAAATAGTTGATAGTACACAACATATAGCTAGCTTGAACTATTTTGAACTTTGAAGCTGGCAATAGCCATCCTAAAACTCGTGGTCAGGCCCTTGTGGTTAGCTGGTCAACCCATTACCTTTATTTTCCTATCTGGTGCCCTGTGCAAAAAAAGAAAAAAAGAAAATAGGAGAAGAAGGAAGTGACTGATGTATACTTCCTTCCCTTTCTGTTATTGCTAGACAAAGTACTCTTTTTTACTTGTTGCTCGTAATTGGGTCAGTGCAAACAAGTTCTCCACATTCTGGTTTGAAGATTTTTCAATTAGTGATTTATGAAGCCAATTTTCGTAACACCTTGGGATTTGAAGTACCGATATGCCCATCTTTAGATTAACTTCTTCATATTTTTACTAATATTACTGTGATAAGATCCTGAATAGTTGTATATTCATGCCTAGTCTGATAGTTTATGACATGTTAGATTGTTTTCCAAAATTTGCATGTGATATTATTTACCGTTTTTTAGTCACAGGCCAATTAACTCGAAACCAAGTTACACACTTATGTAATCTGTGATTTTCTAATTTTGCTGGTTGATTCCTGTTTTTCACTCTCTTATGAACTAATATCTTTTTTGTCCATCTTGTGATGAGCTGAAGACTGAATTCTGGGCGATTGTCCAGCATTCCTGGATCACCTACAAAATTATTCATCAGTTTCATGAGATGTTAATAACGTCCCCGCTGGCAGCTGAGATGTTTGACATGCATTCTGCTTGACAGGCCTTGCATTATCTTTTATTTTTCTCCACGACTGAAATCTTAAATGGTTAATTTTTCTCTTACCAGGGGAGCTTGAAAGGCAGAGTTGATCAGAGAAGAAGTGAAAACGAAATCCTTGTGAATAATCCTCCTTCCAGGAAGCGTGATAAAAAAGAGGGCTCATCTGATGAAGAGCAGCAAGAATCAAGGAGAGGACGCTCCAAATTAGAGCGCTGGACCAGTCATAAGGAGCGGGATTTCAATGTTGTCACCAAGTCGTCAGCATCTATGAAGATTAAGCAGATTGATACACGTAGCAGTACTGGGCCTAATGTCACTAGCAAGCTTCCAGATCCACCTTCAAATAAAGTTGAAGATAAGCAACATGCTTCAGGTACTGGGAAAGATGGCGGTGGTCTGGAAATCAATAACAATGATAAAAAACCCATCGAGGATTGTCACCTGGATACAGTTGAGAAATTGAAGAAGCGCAGTGAGCGATTCAAACTGCCAATGCTAGGTGAGAAAGAAGCAACGGCAGCGAAAAAGACGGAGGATGAACCACTCCCTCCTGCCCAAAGTGAAAACCGGGCTGATTCTGAAATCAAATCAGAGCGTCCACCTCGGAAACGGAGGTGGACCAGCAATTAAATTTCAGAACAGTACTGCTTGGTATGGCCACACTCCTTTTCTTTGATTTGAGCAAAATCTTGCTTGTCATTTATAATCATATTCCATTCCTCGAAATACCTGTCCAATTATGATTAAGTTTCCCATATTGGATTTGGAGTTATGTACCCCCTTCACCGTAGATTTACAAACATGTAACATGCTACAGGTAGCCCCCCTAAAGTTAAAGTGGTTTTTATTTCTCTTTACGGAACTACATGTATATACTGGTATATCTGGGCATTATACTGGCCATTGATGAGGCCCGGTATTTGACATTTATAGCTGTTCTAGTTATTGTATCATTAGTGAATATTATATCCTGTATGATCTAATTATATACTAGACCGCGCTGCAGCCTGGTTCTGGGAGTGCATAAAGCCTGGTGTTTTTGGAGGAGATAAGCCTTTGTTTGTTGCTATCTGCTGCAAAAGTGATTGAGGCTCTCTGCAGCTGACTATTATGGAGATGAATGGGGGAATGGATTGTTTTCTTATAGTTTTGGGTCTATTTTTTGTATCTTGATAAGCTTTATTACTTATCAATCACACGAGAGATAGATAGATAGATCGATAGATAGACAGAGTTGGATAATTTTCTTGTTCTAAAATCAGATTTAGTTGGAAGTTATAATTCAAAGGAGAAAGTGAATTTATCATTCATTGTTGCATTATTACTGGGAATTTACAGTGATGGTGAACTATATTTAACCAATGGTGGAAATCTATGTTGGGATTAGACTTTTTAGATAATTAGCTTGAGTTGCAGGGTATTCTTTTTCCTTTTTAATAATTTATTACTTGTGAAGCGAAACTAGATACCACTACCTCTCTTAAGAAGCGAAACTAGCGAACCAATTACACTAACTAGGGTTCCTAGGTGCAATTTTTGCTAAGCAGCATCATGCTCCGAATGATACATATGAGGAACATTTTTTTTTTTTTTTGGTAAAATTATATATATATTAATCTGGAGGGTAAGGTACAACATGAACATTGTTAGGTCTACACATATGGCTAACAAAAGGGGAATATTGTTGGAGATACTTCAAATAAACCTAGCAAAATAAGCCCCATGTGCATCTCTGCCATTAGTTGGCTAACAAAAAAGGGTATATAGTGAAAGATAATAAGGTCGGAGGATGACAAGGTTCCTCCTGATTTGGCAAGGCCGTTTGCGCACGCAGTGAAATCCTAACCTCCGGTATGAGCCTTAGTAATTCCCTACAGCCAGAAATAAGAGCGTGAATGAGAGTACCAGCATGTAGAATAAGGTTTATCACCACTTTGGCGTCGAACTCCACCGCTAGCTTTTGAATATTGAGGTTCATGACTAAATTCAAACCGTCTTTAAGGCTCCACAGCTCCGCTACATTGTTAGTAAATACAATTATATTTTTGCAAAATCCGAATTAAAACCTCAACCACCTCCCTTCCCGGGTTACCAATAGAGGAACCTTTAAAATATGATAAATTTATAAATTATTGTCTGAGTGCACTCGAACTCTTAAACCTTTTCTGAAATTCAATGTTGAACTTCACATGTTCTTAACAAAATGATTAAAGCTGAATTTTAATTCATCAAAAAAAGAAGAAGATTAAAGCTGAATTTCCAAAAATGCAAAAGAACACAAATAGGCCCATTTGAATATGATCATATTATACTAATACAAAGAAGAGAGCAACATCCCAAACATACTTTAGGAGCAGAGCCCAAAGATTCAGCCCGGCCCGTAAATCTCATCTCTTCTTTTTTCTACTCCTTCACCTTCCCCATCCGCCGGCGCCACTGCCGCTGCCGGGACTTCCCCTTTCCGCCTCTCTCCGCCCACTGTAAAAGATTTATCTCTCTCTGCCTCCTTCTGTAGATCTTGCCTTCATTCATGGATATGGCATTTGTGAAGTTGCAATAAAGGTATGGAATTAATTACGACTTGCAAACAATCAAGAAGCTTTTTTTTCCCTTCTTTCTTAAAGATTTCTGGCAGAAAGATAATCATCAAAAGAAGTTAGATCAGTGTTAATATGGACATCCAATATCATAGTTTGAGCTTCTTTTTAAGTTCTTTACTATTCCATCAGTTCCCTTACTGTTTTTAAAGAAGTATATGAGTGGGGTGGGGGGGTGGGGGGTGGGAAGAAGAAGTATATGAGTGTTTAGGTAAATGTTTCAAACATGAATTTGTTATCTTTCTGCAAACTTTTATGTAATTTTGTACTCCCTTCATTCCATATTATAAGTGTTTACTACATGTAACAAAAATTAAAGAAGCAAAAAGCAAGAAACTTTGTTAGTTAAAATATAAATATTACTCTCCTAAATAAAACTTGTATACCACTAATTCTATTTAAAAGAGTAATATTAATATTTTAATATACCTTGTTTTTTGCTTCATTAGTTCTTGTTACATGTCTTAAACGACTTATATTATGGAATGGAGGTAGTAGTTCATGAAAATTGGAAATCACTACAAATGAAAAGGTTGAAATTTTTATCTACATTTGAAATATGTAGGGAAATTATATAGTGAGTCTTAGTTAACATGTGTGCAAATTATTTCTCTGCTGTTACAATTATTTCGCTTCTACAAGAATTCTATGCCCTTATTGTGTTACCTGTGGTACTTTTAGATCATGAAGCATGCTATGGCAATATATATATAACTATCTGATCATTTACATTCTACTGAGATTTATATGATCATGGATGTTTCTTCAATGATTGGAATGTATAACCGTCGACAACGACAATGTAGTTTGTTCAAATATGCATTTCCTTCTTTCTTAACGATTTATCTGTCAGCGAAGTTTGAAGATGGATCATGAAAATATTGATGTATTTTGTAATTTAGCTATGATTGCTTGAAAGGAATCTTAACGTTGTAGTACTTGCGGTTGTTGTGCTAGGTTTTAGTAGTTTAACAGGATCAAGAAAATTGCATGGTACTGATAATGTTTGAGTTTAACCATTAATCCATTATCCCTACTTGGAAAAACATGTTACTTGGAAGTTGGATCTAATATACTCAGCATTCATGGCTTCTGAATTCTGATGTTGAGTTATATTTTCTATGAGGCCTATATGCATACGTGGGCTATTTTGCTTGAAAGATTCAACTCGTGAGTAAAATGAATCAAGTACAGTAGTAGGTTTCAAGAACTAAGTTGAGTGCACGGGAAGGGGGGACTTCACCACTGGAAAGCTATTTTGCTATTTTGCATGATTGTACTAAGGTTTTTGAATTGCATACTTGTAGGAAACCGCTTCATCGCTGATTTAACTGAGCTTTCGCAGATCTTTATTGAGCTTTTATTGTGAATTTAGGCAGCACCTTACAGCATTAACTTATCTGGTGTCTGGAATTTTATGTCTTTGCGTAAAGCTCCTCTTCCTCGCCTTCTCCTTAACAATGTCTCCTGCATGAGAAATGCTCAACAAATCCTGCGTCATGTAAATGTCTCTGTCCATGATGGTGGGGCACTTGTGCTCACTGGCACTAATGGCTCAGGTAAAACCACCTTCTTGCGCATGTTGGCAGGATTTTCCAAACCGTCTGCAGGTGAAATACTCTGGAATGGTCATGACATCACAGATTCAGGCATTTTTCATCAATACAAACTTCAGCTGAATTGGCTCTCCCTTAAAGATGCTATCAAAGAGAAGTTCACAGTTCTTGACAATGTTCAGTGGTTTGAAGTTCTCGAGGGCAAGCACGGGAGGTCCCTACCTGCATTGGAACTTATGGGGCTTGGAAGATTAGCGAAAGAGAAAGCAAGAATGTTATCAATGGGTCAGCGTAAAAGGCTACAGCTAGCCAGGCTGTTAGCAATTGATAGGCCGATATGGTTGCTTGATGAGCCTTCGGTAGCATTGGACGATGATGGTGTGAAATTGTTGGAGTATATTATAGCAGAGCACAGAAAGAAGGGAGGGATTGTCGTTGTTGCCACTCATCTGCCAATTGAGATTGAGGATCCGATGATTTTAAGACTGCCGCCAAGGTTCCCAAGAAGGATGACCTTGGTTGACATGCTCGATCGAGGTGGATTAGATTGACTATGTGTCGAGAATATTCACGAGGCCAATTCTGAAAGTCAGGTGAATTAAATTATATTATAAGTGGGGCTGTCATGAAGGCTGGATACTGGATAGTATGGCTTTCAATCTGAAAATATTATGTTTTCAACCAACATTTCTCCCAGCAAACACAAAAAATGACAGGAGTTCTGTTGGTTCGCAAGATAAAGGGCTTGAATCCTCCGGTACGTGTTGAGGTTAACCCTGCGCGGGGTCGGGGCGGACCAATCCGTTTGACATTACTAGTCGGAGCTAAGTCCTAATATTTCTGCAATTCGAAAAATGATAAAACCGGTTTAGTATCTTAACATACTGGTGGGCTTGAACCTTGTTCCTATTCGATCAGACACTCTTTATCTATTTTCATTGTTTAAATATTTGACAACACGAAAAAATATTGTTCAACTCTTTGACAACATGAAAAAACCAAAAGTTTTGCTCTCCTTCTCGGATGGAAGAGATTAGCATTTGGTGTCCCCTTCAGTGAAGAATTGGTGGGTCTCATAATCACTGGCCAATACATAGTCTATTGACAATTTTTTTAAATATAAATTTACGACATTAGTTAGCCATAAAAATATTTTGAATTTGTAATCTTGAAAAATATGTCACTAACTAAATTATGATCACTCTACTAAGTTCGATATTTTCATACTAATATTTTCTTTTCTTTAATTTCTTAGAGTCCAATTCCTTGTACAATAAAATCTCTATACAGTAATACTCTCGGGACAAAAATATTACTATAGGAGGTTATTCTTAAATAGAGGTTTGCATATAAAATTTATAATTAAAAAAATAATTAATATATATTATATGACATTTAAAAATGTGTCCATTCATATTTTAAAAATATGAATTAAAAGATATATAAGATTCATGAGTTTAAAAAAATAATAAAGGTGCGTACATCATGCATGTACATTGTGTATATATATATTAGGGCTTTATTTGGTTTGGGTTTAGGTTTGAGATTGAGATTGAGATTGAGATTGAGATTGGGTCTTGGCGGGAGAGGCTAAAAAGTAGGCGGGAAAAATTCGAATTCAAATTTTTTTTTTTTTCAAATAATCGTTCAATTCCAAATGTTTTTCTCAAAAAATTGGAATTTGAACATCTCCCGCCAATTTTAGAGGCCAAAATTTGAATTTTTAAGATTATTTGAAGAAAAAAATTTTGAATTTGAATATTTCCCGCCCACTTTTTAGCCTCTCCCGCCAAAACCCAAACCCAATCTCAATCTCAAACCCAAGCCCAATCCAAATAGAGCCTAGATTTAGAAAATTCATTAATGTACATACAATATATAGGAAATGTAAAAAAAAAAAAAAAAAATGTATGTACATCATGTATACTTTTAAAATATTCACTCATGCATGTTATATCTTCAAAATGTTTTTTCGTTTGCATTCTTTTTATATATATATATATATATATATATATATATATATATATATATATATATATATATATATATATATATATGCTAGCATAATCATAAATTTCATTATCATTTCACATCATATATTTTCTACTTCAAGCAAGTCACTAAACATAAAAACAAACGAACTCAAATCCCTGAAAGTATTTGTATCGATTTGCGCAAAATGAAATAAACAAACCACGATTGGAAGCAAAAAGATCTTGCAAAATGGTTATAAGACACTCATAAGCTTAAGTTGTAGCAGTCAACAATATCCAACATAGTAACATAGTTAAATAATTCTGAATATTTTATATAGATATATAAATGTATTTAAATTTTAATGTTATTTTATTACTATATGAAGGTAAATTTCTTAAGGATGGTTCTAAAGAAAAATATGAAATATTACAATGTAGAGTTTATTCTTATTTATAACTAGTCCCGAGTTGGGACCATAATTTTTTATTACTATAAGTAGTTTATTCTTATATAGAGTATTGCTATATAGAGTTTTTATCTGTATATTTTTAAATCGACCACCGCAAGTCCAGTCAACTGTTAACTTATACACAATCCGTTAATTTATATGCGAAAAGACAAATTTACCCCTTTATTGAATAGCCAAAGTTCCGCAAGTGCGGGCCACGCCGAGGGCCGTCGATTTCATTTTTCAGATGGATCGACGACTGCCATTTAAAAGAGGGCTAAAAGGGTACATATGTAATTTCACAAATAAATACTAAAAAAAAGGGGGAACACGCAACCGTCACCTCTGTTGGGTTACCGAGGTGAGAGAGAAATGGCAGAAAAGGCAAAAATGCACATTTATACAAGAACACATGTTTTTGTGCAATAAACACATGTTATTGTATATTGTGAACACGTATTTTTGTGCATTGAACACATGTTCTTATATATTTGTGATTAATGAACATGTGTTTTTTGCAGTGAACACATGTTCTTGTATATTTGTGATTATTGAACACATATTTTTGTTGTGTGAACACATGTTCTTGATTAGTGAACATGTTTTTTGTGCAGTGAACATATTTTTTTTCTTCTGTGAGTGAACACATGTTCTTGATTAGTGAACACACTTCTGAACACTTCAATTTGAAATGGGAGATATTTTACGGATACTCATTTATCTTCTTCCAATTAAAAGTAAGAAAGAGAAAAGAGGAATTTAAAATTTCATTTCCCCGCAAAAAAAAAAAAAAAGAGTTCAAAGTTTATCTATAAATACTCTTGCTTTGATATAGTCGTTGGATCAAAAATATAAAATTAAATGACTTACAATTTGACCTGCATATTTTGAAAATTCTTGTTCAGCCTAGGAGCCGAGTGTATTTCTTGGCTTCATTTGACTAAAGATGCGACCATTCTCTAACCTTCAGGGATTAAACTGTAATTGACACACACTCTCTCTATATATACCCTGTCTGCGCCGAGTTAGCCGCAGCAAGCTCGAGAGTGAAAGAATGATGGGCTGCAGAGAAAAAATGGGAATTCTTGTTCCAAGGAAATCTCTAAGGGTTGGGGGTTGTTGCCCTTCTCTGCATTTGTCCATGATTTCTTCCTAAAATCAACAACCTTTCTTCTTATGGGAAAATTCAATCCTAGTCAGTCCGGATCCTATGCGAACAGCTTTTTTTGAGGTTTCTTTTTTTGGGCTGTGATGATTGGAAAAAAAAATCACTCTCGAGTTTAATCGGGCAACAAGAGTACTTGACCCGTACCTTGGCGGGGCAACCCGGATGTTCATTTTGAAAATGGGGTCTTGGGGTTTGCAGCCATGGCGGTGTCAGCTCTTTGTATTGCCTGATTAGATCACAGATCTGAGCCTTTTTTTGGTCCCTTTCTTCACGAAGCTGAAACTGCAAAATTTCATTTATTTTGTAGACTTTGAAGGGGTCTGTGTTGTTGTTGTTATTGTTGTTCAAGCTTTAATATTTGCCGCTGTCTCCAGTGCGGTACGGGGTAAGTGGACACCTGCCCTGATTTACGACACCTATCTGAGCCCAGGACACTTTTTCTAATGTGATCTGTATGTGCGGATTTTTTGTTGTTCCGCATAGGATCCGGACTGTTAATCTTTGCATGTTAGATCACAGATCTGAGCCCTTTTTTGTCCCTTTTTTCATGAAGCTGAAACTGCAAAATTTCATTAATTTTTGGGACTTTTGAAGGGGTATTTGCTGTTGTTGTTCAAGGTTTTATCTTTGCATGTTTTTATGTCAAATTGGTAAGTTCTTGTTTCAGGAAAAAATTAGTATTTTTAACATAAATCTGTCGTGGAAGAGCTCAAGAATCAATAAAGGAGGCAGCAGAAAGAAGTGGGAGTTGTGAGGGTTGTTGCCCTTCTTTTTGCAGTTGCCTATGATTTCACCTTAAAATAATAATCAAGAACAGCCCTTGGATCATGGAATGTAACACAAAAGTATGCCGATCTACATATAAAAACTGCAAACAATTGTTTGGGGAAGAATTTGATCAAATATTCCGAACTACATATAAAATGCAAGATATGATGATACGTGCATTGTTTTTCTTGAGTTCTGGAGCGAGCATTAAGCTAACAGTACCCGTATCTTGGCTGGGCAACCCATATGGGCTTTGCAGCCATGGCGGTGTAGCTCCCTTTTTGCTTGATTTTACAACAGATCTGAGCCACTCTTGTTTATCTCTGCATCTGCAGCACTAAATTTTGCATGGAAACAAAGAAAATTGTTTAAGAGAAAAAGGAAAGAGAAGTATGCCGGGTAGATTTAAACTGGGATTTGCGGTATAACTTTTAGAAATTGCATCCCTCAAGGCTATGATGATACATACTTGGTTTCTTGAGTTCTGAATCCGGCATGAAGCCAACAGTACCCGTATCTTGGCAGGGCAGCCCAGATTTCTTATGGAGGATCTGGGCTTGCAGCCATGGCGGTGTACTTTGCTTTTTGCTCTGGTAGAAGGAAATCGCTTTGGCATTATCAGCATCCTTCTTTTTGCTCAAAGAATGAGGCATCAAAGAAAGGGAAGTTTTTTCAAGGGTGGTTACCCTCTCTGTTTAGCCTGTGATTTTTCATCTAAACAAATAAAAACAGCCCTTCTACTGTTATTACTATTATGAGTAAATTGCTATTTATGCCCCTAAACTATTTACGCTTAGATTTTTTGGGCACTCAACTATCTTTTGCCTAATTATATCAAGAATGGGTCTTGTATGCAGTTTAAATAAAAACTGTGATTTGCGGGATAACTTTTAGAAATTGCATTCCTCAGGGCTATGATGATGATACATTAACTGGTTTCTTGGGTTCTGAATCGGGCATTAAGCTAACCATGCCCCGTATCTTGGCGGGGCAGCCCAGATTTCTTTTGAGATGGAGTGGTCTCTTCTCATGAATGAACAACTGGGTTTTGCAGCCATGGCGGTGTACCTTGCTTTTTGCTTGATTTTACAACAGACCTGAGCCTTAAATCTATCAAGTTTATCTGGTAGGAGGAAATTGCTGATTGCTATGGTAATATGGCTAGGCTTATTTTGCTCAAAGAATGAGGCATCAGAGAAAGGGGAGTTCTTTTAAGGGTGGTTACCCTCTCTGTTTAGCCTGTGATTTCTTCATAGCCGGTGTCCCAAAAAAAAACAGCCCTTCTATTGTTACTCCCGCCATTAAGAGAGTAATATTGATATTTTGTGCTTCCTTACTTTTCGCAACAATGCTGAACTGTCTTATATTAAGGAATGGAGGTAGTATTTATTATTTATTATTGTTAGTGAAACTGTTGATAATCTGTTCTTGGTTATGCTGTGCTTGCTTAGGGGTGTGTATTCGGAGAAGTTTTATCTTGGTAGAAGTTTTATCTTGGTAGGTGAGTAAGTTTAAAACTTACAATTCAATCCAATAAATACAATACATGTAGGAAAGAGGGTTGATTTTTTGGCCTATGTGTATTGTATTCATTGGTTTAAATTTGTTTGGATGTAACTTTTAAACTTGAGAGTGCGAATGTTGGCACAAAGTTGGTAAATGGCTGTGATGATGTTTTCTTTGAGAAAAAAAATCGGGCATTGATGGTCTAATTTGATCCGTATCTTGGCAGGGCAAACCTCATGCAACAGGTGATTTGCAGCCATGGCGGTATCACTGACCCAATGCCTAATGAAATTAATGATCTGAGCCTCCTTTTTTTTACCTGCATACCTGCAGGGAAATTCTTGGGTGAACCTGGTGAATAAACATGCATGTTTTTCAATCCGGAATTTCTCATTCCTTGATGTTTATGCAGGCAAAACTTGACATTTCGTCTCTAGTTTTCGTTATGTGGTTCAATTGTATATATGGATACTCATACTTGTCTTCTAAAGATCAGGTACATTAGCATTTTCCCTTTCTTTTTATCAATCAAGAATTTGGCTAATCCTATTTGCTTCTTCTGGCAGTGTAACTGGGATGGGCATGTCAGTCTAGATGAAGTCGATTTCTCTTTTCTTTCTCACATGCAGTTCTGTTTGCAGGCAGCGCGGTATCTTCCTCCATATTCTAGACAATGCTAGATAGATTACCTACAAATTTTCTGATGTAATGGACGAGCTTGATCACGGGAATGAAGTTTAAATTATTATGTAGCAAAAAAAATGGTTGAGAATCAATTCATATGAAAAGTTAATCTTTGATTGTACCGTTGATCTAGTATTTAACAGTTGTAATTGACTCGAGTTGTGGTTCAATTTCCAGTTTCCTCTCTAATCATATCCCTTTACCCAAACAGGCAATGAATATGCAAGAGTTCCCAATAAAAAAGAGATGAAAATTGTGCTCAAAGCATATGCATATGCTGTCCATGGATACTTGCTTCGGCTCATGGACTCATACTCCGCAATAAAGGTAGAAACAGTGCTTAGGCAACCCGGAAATCCAATCTGTATACCTGTTGCAACTGTATTACATGTATTTGTTCTAATCTGTTCGTCACCAAAAGAGAAAAACAATCACATAAAGTGAATAAACAGAACGGAAGAAAGAAAGAACGAATGGAAAGATAAAAGGAGATGCATTTACCGCTTTCTTTAATGTTGCCAATGCAGCCATTATGCAAATAGCAAGAACATTGGCAGCAAGAGTACCAAAAGGAAACCATTTTAGTCTGCCTCCTTTTCCTAAACCGCGACCATTGAGACGAGCTAAATACCATCTTGTCCAAACCCCAAATGGTCCGACAATGCAAGCCAACAAGAGCTGGGCATTGCTACTGGCGTTGTTAAATTCTGTTATCTCCAGGGCAATACAAACACCCCAAACACCAAGAGCGGAAAGAAGCAAAACGGTTGGAATTAGATTGCCCTTGTACTTCTCCACCTTGCAAGAGTATGCCCTTTTGTTCAATAGGCACTTGAAACTTTCAGCAGTTCCTTTGCCAAGATCAATGCAAGCAGAAGCAAGTAGCAACCCTGCAAAGAGACAGCAAGTAGTAGACCCAAAATTAAGACATGTAGCCATGAGAGGCGCTTAAAGGTTAAGTCAGTTTAAGGCAAGACCGTTACTGCTACCTACTAGATAACCGAGGACAGAAAAAACCCAATGCCCTTCAACACTGAGCTCTAGCATCTTTTGATTCCAACCACTGAATGTTGCAAGACTTCCTAGGTAACCAGTTGTCAGCGCAATGGCTAGATTTTCTGAGACTTTGGAAATATCTCCTTTGAAAACAACCCCTAACCATCCCATCAAGAATGAACCAACCTTACAAAAGGCACACAGAATTCGCCTTAGGACAACTGTATGAAGCAATACAAGATCATATAAAACGCTATCAAGAAATTACTGCCAGTAAGATCCGAGAGAGAGTACCATATTAGAAGGAAGATCAAGGTACAAGACGCCCATATCACTCGTAAAACCAACTACTCCTGGTCCAAACAGTTTCTGGAGATAGAATCTTGATATCACCTGTAAACAACGCCAGAAGAAGCAAAATATATTGAATTCAGAAGCACACATCCTTTCAGCTAAGTTTACATAGATGAAAAAGAAAAGAAGCACCCAGCAAGCACATAAAAATAAAAACATACCCCAAGAATCCCAAATAAGGCAAGAAGAGATTAGGCGTGACGAATAATTCATCCAGGAATCTTCCTCTTTCGTATCTTCCTGCACATAAATAAACACGACAAACAGCTCAGACAATGGTCAATTTAGATTCCATGATCTAAAAGATCACAGTATATTTCTATGTAGATATGATGCTCTCTAAAGCTAGTCCGAACCTCGCCTTTCACCTATAACAAGCTAAAGAGTAAAATAACAGGGAAGCTCACCTTTTTTACATCTGCAGATTGTACAATTGCATCAGGAAAATCGGCAATGCTGCCCTCGGGCTGAAAGGAAGCATCATCTGATACAGGAACAACAACACTTGTTTCTTGCAAATGATCTAGTGATAGCCTGAACATGCTACTTCCCTTAAGTGATCGATCTCGTATATTGGCTACCTCTGAAACCGACTCACTTATTTCAATATCATCAACAGCTAGACGGGGGAAAGCATACGAGAAAGTTGAAGAACATCTTATAGTGGAAGAGCTTGCACTGCTTGCTCGCTCCACTGGTTGAGTGTTCCTAAATGCAGAATTGTTTTCCTCAAGATCCATCATCCTTGTTTTCAGGCTACATCAAGTCTGAAACATCCACAACACTCTTGAATGTAATCCAGAAAGTTTCATACTTTAATTTTGAAAGTAATAAGAACAGATGACAAAGGCAATTATGAAAATTTTCAACAATGAAATAACAAACCAAAGCATAACCAGACAAGTGAAGCTACTTTAAATTCTATCAACCATGGCACAGAATGATCCATAAGAAACTATTGAGGAACAACCTACAACTCAGGTTCCTTTCACTAAGACTTAACTACTCCCTACCATGGACCAAGCCAAGACTTTTAGGTTGGGTGGTCAAAACTGCAACAGTATGCCAAACTACATATAAAAACTTCAAAACAAAAAAAAATGTTGGGGGCGATCAAATATTCCGAACTACATATAAAATTTATTATAGTAGGATTTCTAAAAATTTCGGGGCTACTCCCCTTATCTTCGTCCTTGCTCCATACATTCCATAATATAAGTCGTTTGAGACATCAAAGTACACAAAGGAAGCCAAATATAATGTGTTTTTAATCAAAATATCGGTATTATTTTCTTAATAAAATTAGTAATATTGATATTTTAACTACAAATATTGTGATCAAACAGAGAACATTAAGAATAATTAAAAGCATATAAATACCTGAAATGTCACTGTTTATAAGATGTACTACTTCCAATTCCAAATCTTGCATAATTTAAACAAATAGTTCTTCTTGATTCATAAATTTATTTATTTATTTCTACATAAAGAAACTGGGGGAGGATGAAAAAGGAGAAATCTTGACAAAGGAATCCGAACCAGTCGGCGGTGGAAGAATTAAGAAAGCCCTAAACCTGGGAGTCAGTTTGGTTTTGATTTAGCAGCAGTGTGGATCAATAAGGAGGGGGATTAACGAACTTCTCAGAAAAACTCCACAAAATGTGGGATTCTGCCAGCGGAAATGGATGATCCGATGAAACAGTAATCACAAAATCATGCACTACGTAGTACTCCCTTCGTTCCTAAATTAAGATTTTTTTATTACGTGTTGCGTAAAGTAAGAAAAAAAAATTACTATATTTTTTAATCAAAATAACAATATTGCTATCTTAAATACTCCCTCCATTCCTCAATATGAGAGAGAGTAACATTGATATTTTGATTACAAAAATATTTTAATTTTTTTCGTAACATGTAATGAAAGTCTTGTATTTAGGAAATGAAGTATTATTTGTATATCACTAATTCTATTTAATAAAGTATTATTGATATTCTGATTATAAAAATATTTTAATTTATATATACTTAATTTCCGTACTACTAGTCTTCTATAGTCCTATTCGGATGGAATTTTTATTTTTACTTTTAAAGAAAATGAGTGGTACCATAGCCGGATCTATGCACGGCAGACTGGGGCAATTGCACCACCAATTTTTTTATTTTTTTTTGCCTTTTTTATTGCCCTCCAAGAATTTTATCAGTTTCGCCCCCCAGATTTCGACTCCTGCGTCCGCTTATGAGTGGTACTCGAGCTAAAAAAAATTGCTTTGAATTTCAACATGAGACTGACATATATTTACTCCATCCCAAATTAATAGTTTAGTATTAAGATTTGGTAAATTATATGAAAGCCTATGATGACTTTAATTAATTCTTATTAATGAGTCAATGACATTTGGCGATATTGATAGGATTATTATGTGTAAATGACAATTTTTCCCGTGACTGAACAGTGTAACAGACAGTCAAACTGTCAAACGAAGGGCAAGAAATTGCAGGGGTAAAACAGGAAAGTTGGCGATATTGCCAAAGTTATTCTCCTAATAAGCATATTTGAGCAGTACGGTTCCTATGCGGAACGGATATTTTTCTGCACATGCAGAATAATTTTCAAGACGAATGAAGACGTTTTTTGGTTAACAACCGGTGTTCGCAGAACAGTTTTTTCCAAAATCAGAATATGTGTTTTTTAAAAATTAATTTCAGTGGTAAAAAATTTAATCCAACAGGTTGAGAATTCGTTCCGCATATATAAAACAAATACACATTCAGTATAGGAGCTGTGGTGATATATTTTTTTTTTTTTTTTGCTAAATAAATTATATTTCCATTAATCACAAATAGCCGAGGCCATTACAATCAAAGAAAAATCTGAAAATATAGAAAGTAACAGCTGTGGTGATATTTGAGACCAAAATTTCACCTAACAAAAAGATTCTTCACCTGTTGTGGATTGAGCTCTTCACCCACCAAAATAAAATTTCTCGTTGTGGAAGAGCTCAAGTATGAAGAAAGGAGGCAGCAAAGAGAAGTGGGAGTTCTTGAGGGTGGTTGCCCTTCTCTTCGCATTTGCCGATGATTTCACCTTAAAAAAAAAACTAAATAAACAGCCCTTAGATTGAAAAAAAAAAAAAAAATACCACCGCCGTCTATGGTTCTCGTCTTCTTCTTGGAGCTACCAAGTTCGGAAAAGGGATTGAAGAACGTGGTCGCAACTGTTAATACTGACGGCGACCCTTCTAAGTCCTGCTAATATGCTTATAGGGTTTAAGGTTTAAGGGTTTATTGCAGTTTACTAATCCTAGGTTATTGGGTTCTTTCAATGAATGAGGCTGCAGAGAGTTTGGGAATTTCTTTAAGGGTTGTTGCCCCTCTCTGTATGTCAATGATTTCCATTCATACCAATCCCAACAACCCTTCTATGAAAAAAGAAAGGGAAATTTATTAATTTTGGAAAAGATTTGGGTAAAGATCCAATCTTTTTCCTGCCATTTTTTTCAGGGTTAATTCAACTTTAGGACCGTTTTAGTTTAAGGGGGTTTGTTGATTGGGGACTTGTTGAATAGAGGCTGTGATGATGATCTTTTCTTTGAGTTTATAGTTGGGCGGGGGAGATTATAGGACTGTAGCTTGGTAGGGCAAACCCGGATGGCTACTTGAGATGAGATTAGTCCTAATGGGGCTTCTTCTCAGCTCTTGCAAGCAGCTGGGTTATGCAGCCATGGCAGGTTCCTTCCCTCTCTTGCTTGATTCAACTAAAGATCTGAGCCATTTCTTTGATATTCGGTCAAAGCCAATGTGTTTATCTATGGTGGTACTGTTTTTGGATTGACTTTATTCAGCGGTTCTTGTGAAAAGGATCAATTAGCTCGAGAATGAGGCTGACAGAGTAATGGGATTTCTTTAAGGGTGGTTGCCCCTCTCTGTCTACCCTATGATTTCATTTTTGTCCCACGCAAAGTTAACAGCCCTTGAGAAAACAAGAAAACAAGAAAATACTATAAGAAAATGGCCTTTTCATTTGTTTCATGGTTTTGTTTTGGTTTGTTTTAAGCTTCTGCTGCTGCTGATGATGATGATTTACTTGTGGAATTGTAGAACTATGTATAGGCGGTGATGACATTTGCTGGGAGCAACAAACTAGGCATCCATGGTAATCCAACCCGTATCTTGGAGGGGCAGCCCAGGTTGGCATTGTTTTGGGAAGAGGGTCTTGTTTGTTCAATGACTTTATCCTCTCTGCCCTAACATGCAACTGGATGATTTGCATCCATGGCGGTGTTGCAACCTAATGCCTAGTTGAATAGATGTCTGAGCCTTATTCCCAAAATTACAAAAAATGAACATTGAAAATGGCGATTTCTTTTTATCAGGTTGGCTATGTTTTTTTTTTTACCGGATCTGATCAACAACGATCAGACACTTTGTGTCAGATGTTTAAGTACCCGACACCTAAATGCATACTCGTACCCGACACCCGTATCCGAGTCCG
Source organism: Vinca minor (assembly GCA_026122235.1). Classification (NCBI taxonomy): domain Eukaryota; kingdom Viridiplantae; phylum Streptophyta; class Magnoliopsida; order Gentianales; family Apocynaceae; genus Vinca; species Vinca minor. Next base: position 5,061,116 of record JAOCZM010000291.1, read on the forward strand.
GGTAACATAGGCCGACACCAATTATTGGGATTAAGGGTTATTTATTGTAATCAGTTTTAGTTGCATTTGGTTCTTGGGGGGGGGGGTTTCTGTCTAATGGGTACCAATCTTTTGTATTGACAATTGATGGGGGCATTTGCAGGATTTATGAATAGGCTGTGATGATGATCCTCTCTTTGAGTTTGTAGTTGAGTAGAGAGATCACAGGACCGTATCTTGGTAGGGCATCCCGGATGGCTACTTGAGATGAGAATAGTTCTGATGGACTTCTTCTCACTCTTGCAAGCAGCTGGGTATGCAGCCATGGCGGTTTATTTCCCTCTCTTGCTTGATTCAACTAAAGATCTGAGCCATTTCTTTGACATTCAGCTAAAGCGAAGGTGTTCATCTACCACCTTACTCGGAGAAAAAAATAAAAATAAATCATGGCTTATATTTGGATTGGTTTTATTTGGTGGTTCTTGTGAAAAGGATCACTTTGCTAAAGAATGAGGCTACAGAGTATGGGATTTCTGAAAGGGTGGTTACCCCTCTCTGTCTAGCCTATGATTTCATTTTTGTCACACTCAAAGTTAACAGCCCTTAAGAAGAAGAGAAGAGGATAATATATTGTAAGAAAATGGTTTCATTTGTTTCATGGTTTGCGTTGAATTGGTCATACATCGATTGTCTAATGAAGATCCATCTCTCACTTATAAGTTCATATAGGTTAACACCTCTCATAGCCAATCATTTTGGTTTGGTTGTCAATGAAGCTTTGTTTTGTTAATGCAATTGAGAACAGTCCCTGATTTTCTTGTGCAATGGTAGAACCTCTATAAGCATTGTAGACAATTTGCTATAGGCGGTGATGACATTTTTCTGGGAACAAATGAGGCTGCAGGGAGATGGGAATTTCTTAAGGGTGGTTGCCCCTCTCTGTAATGTCAATGATTTTCAGTGATACCAAACCAACAACCCTTGTTTGAGGAAGAAAGAAAAGGGAAAAAACAATTATCTGGGAAAAGATTTAACTAAAACCCCAAATCTTTCTCCTGCCACATTTTTTGGGATGTTATTGTTGTTGTTGTATTCCATTTTAGTACCCTTCCGTTTGGGGGTTCTGTCAATTGGGTACCAATCTTTTGGATTGACATTGATGGAGAATTTGCAGGATTTATGAACAGGCTGTGATGATGATCCTTTCTTTGAGTTCGTAGTTGGGCAGAGAGATAACAGGACCGTATCTTGGTACGGGCAACCTGGATGGCTACTTGAGATGAGAATAGTTCTGATGGGCTTCTTCTCGCTCTTGCAAGCAACTAGGTATGCAGCCATGGCGGTTTCTTTCCCTCTCTTGCTTGATTCAACTTAATATGTAAGCCATTTCTTTGACATTCAACTAAAGCGAAGTGATTCCATCTCTTGTATTTTGATTGGTTTTATTTGGTGGTTCTTGTGAAAAGAATCACCCCTCTCGAGAATGAGGCCACGGAGTAATGGGATTTCTTTAAGGGTGGTTACCCCTCTGTCTAGCCTATGATTTCTTTTTTGTCCCGCGCAAAGTTAACAGCCCTTAAGAAGAAGAGAAAGAAGAGATTATTAGAAAGTTGCTTCATTTATTTCATGTTTTGGTTTGGTTGCCAATGAAGTGTTCTTTTTTAATCAACAGTACCTGTTTTACTTCTGCTGCTGCTGTTTTTATTGTGCAATGGTAGAACTATCTATTGGCGGTGATGACATTTTCTGGGAGCAAGAAACTAAGCATTGATAGTAATATCCGACCCGTATCTTGGAATGGCAACTCAAATGGCAGTGTGGGAAGAGGGTCTTGTTGTTTGTCAATGGCTTTACCCTCTCTGCCCTAAGATGCAACTGGCAATTTGCATCCATGGCGGTGTTGCATCCTCGATGCCTGGTTGAATATAAGTCTGAGCCTTGTTCTACCTTCTTATGTATGTGTCTCCACATGCATGCATGTCAAGTGATCTTAGCTTACTTGGTCTCACTTACGAGCCCAAAGGCTATACATTTGTACATTTTTTACTGATTTTCTGCTAATGCTACCAGCAATTCTATGGTATTGTATTAATAATGTGTAAAATTTACAAAGCCAATGAAGGTGTTTAATTGGCTATTACTGGAGCATCCAAAGGCGATTTAACTCTAGACAAAATTAAATTAATCCTAACATGTAAAAGCGGTAATCGAAAACTATCTTATGAACCAATTAGACAGCTACAAACTTCCTGGATTAAAACTTCCTCCTCCAAATGAGTTTCGTATCAATCCATCGAACAACATCAGATTTATCGATATAGGCGATTCGTATCAATCCGGTGAGCCCCGTATCATCCGGTCAGCTTATGTAGATTATTTTAGTTATTAGATCTTAGTTCAAACCAGCTCAAAACGAAAAATTTGGAGTGGACCTGTTTTAATGGATCTTATCTCATTCCCTATCATACAAATCTAGCAATTTTGTTGGTAGCAAAGTTATCAATAGCGGCGTTTAGCGGCGATTTCGTGACCATGCGGCGCGTCGCGAGGTGTACTCGCGATGGAGCATCGCGTCGCGGTCGACTACGAAGAATTCGATTTTTCGCCGCTATTTACCAGCTGTAGCGGCCTCGCGATAGCGGAGCTTTTGCGGAAAATTGGTAGTCCCTTTTTTGTAATTTTTTTCCCCCAATTCCTTTAAAGTAAATCGATCCTCCCTGCAACCAAGATGGTGGTGGGCCGCGGCAGAAATGGAGGAAGGAGAAGAGAAGAAGCGCGGCAGAAAGGAGGGAGGAGAAGAGGAAGAGAAGAAAAGAGAGAAATGAGGGAGAAGGAGAAGAAGGAGAGGAGAGAAAGAGGCGGCGGCGGTGGTGAGAGGAGAAAGGGGACGGAGGCGGCGGCCTCTCCCATGAAGAAGAAGAGGGAAATGAAATTAGGGTTAGGAATTCTCTCCTAGGAGAGCTTATATAATCGGGACTAAATGTGCAATTAAAGTTTTAGCACATAAAGTCCTATTTAATTCTTAAATTACAAAAAAGTCCTACAAGATCTACTTTGTATATTTATTTGCCTTTCGAATTATTGTTGAATGTTCTTTGATGTTATAAACATGGAAGAATTTAACTAAATGTTTACAAGTATTATTAATTTTGTGTCATATATCTATATAAATATGTCATATCAGAAACTCCGAAAAAGTACCGCTTCGCGACACCGCTATAACTTTTGAAGCCTCCCCGCGACGGACCGTGAAACGCTATTAACAACTTTGGTTGGTAGAGATGGACTATGCTTTTATGTGTGAGGTTAAAATTAAATTTATGTGAGGAAAGTGGACCAAGATTTATTGGAGCCGATCTATCCTAATTGCTACTGACTATAATGTTGAACGCCTTAATTTCAGTACATATGAAATAATTTTTTGATATGTATTAAATTAAATGCAACATGTGTTCTCTCAATCTGAACACCTGTCATGAGACTGCAAGATTGTTTTATCCAGATGAACACATTTCCTTAAGTATGTAAAGTCTATATTACGTAACAGGTGTTTGAAAATCACAACATGTGGCCCTGAAAAAAAATCTTGGGATCGTTGATTTTTTTTTTAATCAAACGACAAAAATCTATTCAACATATACTACAATTTGGTCGTTTTGCACAGTAGCTAGACCGTATCCCAATTACCCGCTAAAAAAGTACTCAAAGCCCAGTATATTGACCCAACTTATTTCTAACGAATCATTTCTCTCGTTAAAGACCAGCTCTTTCTTTAGGCCCATCTATTAAAATATTTTTCCAACCATATAAATTAAATTCCTCGTTTACCAAACAAAAAACCCTAGGGGTTAAGACTGCGGCGCTCAGCACAGCTGAAGAACCAACAATGGGTATGTTTTTTTGTCGAACTGATTTGCAGTTCTTGCTATTTAGTTCATCGTTTCGTTTTTTTTTGTTTTTTTTCTTAAATTTTTGGAAATGTTTCTATTTATTTTCACTAGCTAGACATTTTATTGCCTAAGCATCTTAGATTTTTTGCTTTATTTGTATTATTCCATTGGTGTAATTTTTTCAAGTTGTTCCTTGGTTGATTTTCTCCGATTTGGCGGAATTTGTTGTCTAGGTTATAAGTTATTAAGAAATTATTCACCCAAAAAAATGATTAAGAAACTTGAAAAATTTATAATGATTTTATGTATCGCTGTACTGAAAAAAAATAAGATGTGAACTATTACATTAGTCTGCTTGTTAGGAGTTTCTCCGATTAGGTGGATTTGACGTTTGATTTCAACTTAAGCTCCATTTGTCTAGGTGGTAAGTGGTTAAGAAGCCGCCTTCTCAATAGTATTAATGGTTTCCTGCAATAGTTTCTAATGACATTATGCGTTGCAGTACTAGAAGAAATAAGTCTGAAATATTGATTGGTAAATTATTGTAGTCTTTACTCCTTGAGAGATTTTTTTTAAAAAAAACTTATTTTAGTTATTATAATCAAGTTCCTTAATATGAAATGGATTATAAAGTGTTGATTTGTTTGGGAAATACAGGTGCTTACACATATGTGTCGGAGCTATGGAGGAAGAAACAGTCCGATGTCATGAGGTTTCTTTTGAGGGTAAGGTGCTGGGAGTATCGCCAGCTTCCTTCTATTGTGCGTGTAACTAGACCTACTCGACCTGATAAGGCCCGCCGTCTTGGGTACAAAGCCAAACAGGTAAATATTGGTGAAAATCATGGTTTTTCATTTGATATCAATGTTGCTATTATATTTTCTATTATCTTGTCATGTGGGTCTTGAACTGGTAATGGATGGGTAGAATTTTGCATTGTTCTTCCTTTTACAATATAAGGTCTTTTCAATATAATGCCTTTCACATTTTTGCATAGATAAAGGAAGTGGATATAATTAAGTGGCCTTACCAATTTTACTTCCATTTAGAATTAGAGCATTGTATTTATGGGTGAAAATCACTTTAGGAAGATAAACCTTAAAATTTGGAAAAGTCTGGGAAGAGAAAAAGTTCTAATTGGTCTTATATTCTGAAATGGAGGGAGTATTCAGTGCTTTTTATCCATACTTTCTGAAGTCGCAAGTCCTTCCATAATGTCCTCATAGGTGCATGCCATTTAAAATAGGAAAGATGAATGTGGTCTGGTTATGAGATTGATAATAACCTGCATTAGCCTCTAGCCAACTTGGTTTTTTTTCCCTTTAGCCTCTAACCATTGACTATGAAGAGTTTTTGGCATTTTCACTGCATATTTAGTATGTTACTTTTTACTGTTCCATGCCTCTTGTTTAACATTGGGTGACTACTTGAATTTTTTTTTAGGGTTATGTTGTCTACCGTGTTCGTGTGCGACGTGGTGGAAGGAAGAGACCAGTTCCCAAGGGTATTGTTTATGGTAAACCCACAAACCAGGGTGTGACTCAGCTGAAATTTCAGCGAAGCAAGCGTTCAGTGTCTGAGGAACGTGCTGGTAGGAAGCTTGGAGGTCTCAGGGTTCTCAATTCCTACTGGATTAATGAGGTTTGTCGTATAGCTTGTTTATCTTCCAATCTTGTTGCCTATTTGTTGTCCTTCTATGTTCCTATTGATTTCCAATTCTTAATGAAAACTTAAATTCATTTTCTGATTTTGAGTTCAACCTCATGAATCGTTCCCTTTTTAACTGCAGGATTCCACTTACAAGTACTACGAGGTGATCTTGGTTGATACGGCCCATGCAGCAATCCGCAATGACCCAAGGATTAACTGGGTGTGCGAACCTGTCCACAAGCACAGAGAGCTCCGTGGACTTACATCTGCAGGAAAGAAATACAGGGGTCTCCGTGGAAGGGGACATTTGCACCACAAAGCAAGGCCATCAAGAAGGGCTACCTGGAAGAGGAACCAGACTCTATCTCTCCGTCGTTATCGCTGAGTGTTATTACAATTTTGCAATCTCGTGCACCTCTCTATAGTTTTGCTTCTTTTGTTGTTGGCGTTAAGCGCTCTTTGGACACGCATTTTTGTGTTTCTTGATCAAACGTCTTTCGACAAATGCAAATCTGCCCATTTTGAAAGAAGGATTTAGAATTAATGTTCACCCAGTTTGTATTATGAGGTTGATAGCTGTCCATTCTGATGTCTTAGCATTTTGCAACAATGGGAGTTCTAGAATTTAGTTAATTCATTACCTCTCTCTATTACCAAAATTGCTTTCACTTAATGGGGGAATTGTTTTTGTGATTGCTCTTACTTGCTCCTTTCTTTTCTACTAGTCTTGAAATTCTAAAATAGAAAGAACTTTCTTGCAACTGTTTGTGCAATCTCCAAGTTTGTTGAGTAGCAGTAAAGAGTACTACCGAAGCTTGTCAAAGAACAATCTGCATGATAAATTCAGGTGCACCAGCAGATTTTTCAATTGCTCCTGTCCATGTTTTTCCAATCCTCTACAATTGACTAACATTTTGTTTCACACCTGCCTTTATTCTAAAAAAAAAAAGTTGTTTTCAATTCTCATTTTTTGTGCTTTTTCTCTTGCCTTCATTACGGAAATGTATATTCTAAACTCAAATTAGGTTCAAGCACATCAAAATTCTTTGGTGAGCTCCTGCAAACCCGATTAGTCCATCGAGATATGGTGCAAAGTAATCTATCATTCAAAACTGTGATGAATCGAATTCTTAATTTTGTCATAGGCAAGCCTTTATGGCGATTGGTTTGGAGATGCATAGTTATCTACCATTCTCAATCACGCGAGACAATTGAATTCCTAATCTTGATATAGGCAAGCCCCTGTGAATCATGAGCGTAACCATCTAAATGAGGCATTAGTTTTAGTGGTCAAGGCTGACGTCTAATGACGTAGAGGTAATGAGTTCGAATCCCCGCTTTTTTAATCCTCTATTTCTTGTAATAGATATGTTTCCTCAATAAAAAATATATATATTAAAAAAAAAGGCTCACTATGCACCTCAAAGTTCGAACTTCCAATTAGGCTAATCACATCCCTTCTACTGTTAAAGACCAAGCCCAATAATTGCAGAGTGAAACAACGTATCTGGGCTTTGGAAAACCCTAGCAGTGACAGTGTTGTAAAAAGAGTGGTTAAAAGAGGGCAGGATAGTAAATAGGAAAACACCAATAAAAAGGAGAAAATGTTGTGTGCAGCCACCACAAAATCATTTTGCTAAATCAGAGAGAAGTAAACGAAATGAATGAGGCTTGGCAGAGAGATTATTTGGGAATTTGTTGAGGGTGGTTGCCCCATCTCTGCTATTCCTATGATTTCTTTATATAAAAAAAAACCAACCACCCTTGAATGCCAGAGAAATTAAGGATAACATATACTACCTCCATTCCTAAATATAAGACTTTCTTTCATTGTTCTTCAGTCAATTTATTCATCCAAAAAGTTGAGGCAGTGATGATAATTCTCTCTGAGCAAATTGATTTTTGGGGCATTGAGGTAAAGGGTTGCTGTATCTTGGCTGGGCACACCCTGATGGCAGATCTGGGGAATTTTACTTATATGGGTTTTCCCTAACATGCAACAGGTGGTGCAGCCATGGCGGTTTCACTTCCTCTTTGCCTGCTTTTATATTTCAAAGATCTGAGCCTCTTTCTCTATAATTTTTCCCAGATTTGTAATTCAACTAGTTGTTGCATAAATTGAAATTGTGCAAGAGTTAAGTGCTTGTTTCTTTTTGGAGGAAAATGTTATCATTCTGCTGAGATTTAGAATAACTTATCCTTGGCTATTTTGTTAGGTTATGAAGGCTGAGGTATTGAACAAAATGCCCAATTTTTTTTTGGTTTTTTGTTGTTATGTCACATAAAATTTTAATTAAGGTTTGGTCTCTTTTTATAAATAGCTACCTATATAATCTAGTCTAAATATTGTATCTAGACATAGTAAATATCTTGGTTTGATAGTGCACACAGTCTATTCCTTAGCGAATTGTGTTAACAATTTCTTGTGAATTTTTTAATGTGTTTGTTCTCGTTTTCTCTTCATTTTTTAATGTTGGTTAATTGGAGCTTAAATTTCCTAATATTTTGACTCACTGTGAACTCCAATTTTTTCTGCCAATTTTGCTCTTGTGGAGTTACCTTGTTCATTTTTACTTGTTTGTTGATGATGCATATATTTTATATCTCTTTTGTAACCATTTGATTCTTGGAGTTCTTGTTCATGAATTCATTGCTCAGCTAGAAAAAGATCAAGAATGCCAGAGACCAAGAATTAATTATACAAGTGAAGATTGAGGCTTGTCAATTTTGTATCTGAGGTATAAGGATATCTTTTGCGCATACAATTTTGTTGATTTTGCCATGTATCAGGTTCTTCCTGGATGCAAGAACCGGAAAGGCTATGTCTGAACTTGTCGGATTTAGTGAGTGTGATGGTACAATCATAGAGTACCACCCATTTGGATGTAATTTCACCATGATGAATCAATTTCAACATATTCACATAATTAGAACTTGTTTCTCGTTAGGTATGGGATTGAAGCTGCTAACTATATGATGTATCTGAAAATTAATTCCTAGAATGAATTTTTCTTGTCAAGTATTTGGCAGGTTCCCTCGTGTTTCTTGAAATTGTTGACTAGAGAACTTTGTAGTTCCACTCTTGACATATCAGTTGAAGGAGAAGTGTCTTTCAGTTTGAGCTTCACTTCGTTCTTTGAAATGAAGACTTTTAGAAATGCAAATTCAATCATCAAATTCTCCAAACCTTTGTATCCTGAAATAAACAAACAATCATTTGAAGGCCAAAACTCTGAAATCCTAAAAAGGACCTCATGGAATCCAATTGATATTGAAGGTCCTAAAGATTATACGAGATCACTAAAATTTGGTAACCCATGAGTTTTACCTCTTTAATAGAGAATATGAACTCAGTAAATTTTGTATGATTTCCATCAAGGAAGAAAATTGGAGCATCATGTTGTCCAATTTACAAGCCATGAACTGCAAATACAGCCCTATAAAAAGAGGCAGGTTAGACTTATTATAGCCAAAGCAAAAACAGAGAAAGAATCAATCAAATGTTAAATCCAAAGAAGACTAATGATGACTTGAATTAGGTATTATGCATTGCATAAGAGAAAAACAGCAGGAGATGGATCTTCATTGATTGGTCGAGATAACCATGTTTATAACAAATGAGCAGACGAGATTTTTCTAACAGGCCAAGTCAGAATTGTTCTTAACAAATGCATCCATAGAGCAACAAAAAGATTTATCAGTCGATGCAGTTTCTCAAGTCTTTGCCTTTTTCTCTGTAAACCCAGAAAGTAGAATATCAGCTGTGACAAAACTCCAACGTTTCCACATAGTCGGCTTCATCCTTGCCTCAGATAAACTACCATTAGAAGTGCTTAGCCAAAATTTAGAGAAAAATGGATGTCAAATACTGCAACTTCCACTCAACATTCACAAATACCATAATCATTTTTATTATCTATCTTCATGCACCAATGGAGTTGCTTGATGATAGTGCACAAATCGCCAGGCAATTCATGATGTTGTTTATCTCCTGCAACAAATTTACACGGTTTATTGTTCACATGCACCACACTGGAACCGGAAAGTAACCTAACTCCTCTTTCCTTGACCAACCATCTCATCTTGGCAGCATCAGACCATAAGCCACTAGCTGCATACATATTGGACGCCAGCAAATATCCAGAAGAACACGATGGCTCCAATTCGAAAACACGAGATAAAGCATTGGCACCAACGTCATTATTCCCATAATTCCTGCAAGCGCTCAATATGGCACCCCATGCACTAGCTCCAGGCCTTAATGCATCAGGCATTTCCTTTATCAAATCCAATGCACTATCAAGTCTTCCTGCTCGAGCCAACAAGTCCACGAGGCATGAGTAATGTTCCAACCAAACATTAGCACCATATTCTTGCACTAAGGTTCTGAAAAGAGACAACCCTTCTTCTACTAATCCCCCATGGCTACAGGCAGATAACACCGAAAGAGTTGTTACTAGATTGGGCATCAGACCTTGAGATCTCATTTTGGCATGTAAAGCCAAAGCATCATGTGGAAGACCATTCATTCCATAAGCTGCAATAATAGCACCCCATGAAACAATGTTTTTCTGGGGAATTTGATCAAAAGATTTTCTTGAGGCCTCTATTGCCCCACATTTCGAGTACATGTCTACAATTGCAGTTCCAATTTTCACCTCAGAGGCTAAGCCACGTCGAATAGCAATTCCGTGAACACACTTTGATATCTTCAGTTCAACCCAAAGAGAGCAAGCCTCAACAAGACTTAAGATGGTTATTGCGTTAGGGTTTCCTTTAACCCGATTCATCTCTCGGAAAACAAGAATTGCTTCCTCAGGCATCCCATAGTGAGTGAAAGCAGCAATCATTGTGGTCCAAGTAACTGCATCTCGTTCATGCATCAAATTAAACTGTTTCCAAGCAAGGCTTATATTATGACACTTTGCATATGCATCAATCAAAGAATTTATAACCATCTTATTCGATTCATAACCTTGTCTGATTACTTTGGAATGAATTAACTTGCATTGATACAAGTCCACAAAATGCTTACATAATTGAAGCAGATTTACAAGAGTAATCTCATCAGCTTCAACTCCTGCCTCTCCCATTGACTCAAACAGCAAGAGAGCTTCAGAGTGCTTCTCATTTTGAACAAAACCAGAAAACAGAGAATTCCATGAGACACTGTTCTTTTGAGGCATTTCGCTAAAAACTTGGGAGGCGAGTTCAATATCATAGCACTTTGAATACAAATCAACCAAACAGTTCTGTAGAAACAAGTCGTGATCCAAACCTCTAGAAATAACAAAGCCGTGAACCATTTTCGCCATTCTAATGTCTCGGAGATCGGTGCAGGCTTTGAGTACACTAACCATAATTTTCCCATCTGCTTTGATCCCAGTATTTAATAACATTTGCTGAAACAACTGCAATGCACCCCTTGCTTTATCATTCTGCACATAGCTGCCAATTATCACACTCCAGGTAATCACGTCTCTATCACACATTTCATCAAACAGCTTATGTGCAAACTCCATTCCCATGTCCGCATACATACATAAGAGAGAGTTTTGAACCGAGGAGACCATTAAAAACCCAGTTCGAATTACGTAACCATGAATAACCTTCCCATCATCAAAAAATCCAAGTTCACGACATGCCTGAATTACAAGAACCAAGGTGGATATATTGGGAACAAATCCCGCGACTACAGCTTGAAAAAACAAGCCCAATCCTTGCTCAAAACAACCTCGGCTAAGGTATCCATGAATGATAATATTCCAAGAAACAGAATCCCTATTTCTCAAGTGAACAAAAACTTGCAGAGCTATACTCAATTCTCCAGATTTCGCATAAAAGTCAAGGAGAGAATTCCCAATTGAAGTGAACGAATCAAGGCCTTCCTTAACCAAAATTGAATGAACAGATTTGCCGTATAAGAAAGACAGAGCTTCACATGCTTTTAGAATTGGAGGAAAAATTGTGGGATCTGTTAATTGAAATCCTGCCTCCCTCATTTCATGGTGGAGGGAAAGAACTTCTTGCCATTTACAGTCATATGCTAACTCCTTGATCATTGGAAACCAATTCCGCAGCTTTGGAATCTGAAAACGCGTTGCCATGGCCTCCATAAGTTTATACAAATGAGTCTTCCCTACTTTTGCTCCATGGCCCAGAGTGTCAATCTAGCTCGGAGTAAAGGATCGTCAACAAGGACGTTTTAGTGCGTTGTAGATTTTTATCCAAGACTTATATCATTTGATGATTTGATGGTGCCATGTGAATCAGCCATTTTGATAGGAGAATTTATGGAGAAATTTGGGTTTCCGGACTTTCTTGCTAAAGGAACATAGGTCATTGTGAGCAAGGTCCATTTCGGACAAACTGACTACGCCTTTCAGCCTGATCTTAAACCCTGACTTACCCTCCGTGAATGAACCTTGATAGGGTCAGTGATCATAGAGGTTCCCTTTACTATTATCCATAAATAGGAGATGTAACTTGTGAGGGGCGAGGGGGCAGGGAGTGAAATCAAGTTATAGTGGAGTGCTTAAGATAGGTTTCGCCGTCTGGTCGGAGCAAATCGATGAGTAATTGTGGCAAGCAAACAACTTATCTATGGGTCGCTATCGCCTACGACTTTCTCATCAGAGGTGAAGGTAAGGCCACGTTATGTTCTTCAGTTGGAAGTCTAACCCAAGAAGGGGCCAAGGGTAAAGATGTTCGAGTAACGGTGATTTTGAAATGTATCGGGTGTGTCCTCGAGCTTGACGTATTTCATTTCGGTTCGGAAAAGTTCACAACTTTTAAGTTCACGTTCTGATCACATTTTAATGTGAGCTCCCGTCGAGCTTATGAGCTAACTTTATATAGCAACTAAAAATTGTAGAAAAAATAGTATCATAAATGAGTTATTAGACTAATTCCTAATAAAAATGCAAATATATAAAATGATACTTAATTAATGTATAAAAATATAACCAAAGGAAAATGTTAAAAAATCCACATACAACATAGGAAAAAAATCAATAAATTGTGTAGTAAGTTTTTATAGATTTTTTTTATTAGAAATTTCGTATTATATATAAAATCTTAAAATGATTCATTAACAAACGAAAATCTCAAATCTTGGTGATGATCTTGTAGCACATTTGGCAAAAAACGATGAATTTTGTAGTCAATTTTTTTTATTTAGAAATTTAAAAAATAAAATGAAGTTTGATACCAACTAAAACGGAGTGAACCATACCAAAATAATTTAGTATTCGATTTTCATAAAATTTCGATTTAATTCAAATTTCATAAAATATTATAAAATCGAACCAAATACTTAAATTTTGTAAAAAAAAATCAAACCATATACAAAAGGCAAAATCATAGATTTCGTCCTTAAACATTTTACGACTTGCACGTTGGATTCTTTTTCTATTTTTTCCCTTGTTGGGTACAAGAACATTTTACGACTTGCACGTTGGGTCCTTCCATGTATTTTTTGGCTAGTCAACAGTTAGTCAACATAAATCCCAAATATACTCAAGGGTATTTTTGGTACTTCAAATACCCATCATCCCCTACGCATATGAACTCATCCCCTCCCATTATATCCTTTTCAGCACCATCACCACCGTCTTCCCCCTCCCTTCCTCTTTCCACACCACCACCACCGTCTTCATCAATCAGCACCACCACCACTCCACCCATCCCCCCATCTTCAACCGCACCACCTCATTCTCTTCCTCCACAGCCAACTCCCCTAGCTTCTCTCATTGCGCGACATCACCCCACCACCACATCGCCACCACCCCATTCTTCATCTCCACTCACCGGCCAAACAAGGATATTCCACACCACCACCGCTCCACCCACCCCTCCCCACCATTACTAAATTCCCCTGAAAATTCATCAAGAAAACCCCTAAAAAAAGAAGAAGATAATTTCAGAAAAATGATACAAACTTTAAGCAGTAAAAGAGATTTTATATATTTTTACCTGAAGTGGAAACTGTTTGAAATGTGGAAAAAAGGGACTCTTCTTCTCCCAAATAGAAGTCAAAAGAATTGGAAAAAATGAAGAGGAAAATGGTTAGAATATAAAAAAACAGAGACTTTAGGCTTAACATTGTAACAATGGAGTTTTTCTAATCCTTAATTTACAAAACTAAAGTCTTTACTTATTTTTCTTCAAATCAAGTCCTGCAAATTAAGTTCAAAGAGTGCAAAGAATGGAAATTGGTTTCAACACCCCCTCCACTTACCGGCTAAAAAAGGGAAATGGGTTTCATAATTTTTTTATTAAATTTCACTACCTAAAAGTTTGAAAAGATTGTTGTGGAATTCATCTATGTTCAAAATTATTCTTTGTATCTATCTTTTCCATTTGAAGATGAATTGGACAGGTCTGGGAGGGGAGCTTCAAGGATATCTTCAAGGTAATTTCAAAAGAATGGGAGGGGAGGAGTTCAGATGAGTAGTAGGGGTGTCAATTGAGTTTATGTGATGAAATTTCCAGTGAAAAGTTTCACGCTCAGCTCACATAAAAATTGAAAAGCTCACGCTTACGCTCAGTCCGGAAAAGCTCATAAACCTTGAGCTCACGCTCAGCTCACATTTTAACGCGAGCTTGAGCTTAGCTCACGAGCTTCCCAAGCTCATTGATATAAGCGGAAAAAAAGAAAATTCTATCTCGAGAATAGCATAATACAATGTAATAGGAGAAACATATACAGAGAAAGAGTGGTGTATATAGATCCTTCCTCAGTAATTTTCTAGACCAGTAAAAAAAACATATTTTACAAGTTGATTAGTGTGACAGTATCCTTAATAACAGACCAAGAAAATGCAATCAAGAGCCAATCTTTAACAACCCCAGCAACATTCATAGTCAAAGCAGAAGTCTTTCAAACAAGCAAGAAAACAGCCAAGTTCAAGGCAAATGCACACAATGAATTAGTCCCAAAAACCATGAAATCAAGATGGAAACTTGAAGGACTCTTTCAAAACAGGAAACTCCACAAAAATCCAAGGAATTCTTCTACACCATATATATAATATTTTAATATATTATCTTATTCGGGTTCGAGCTTTTTTCGGGCTGAGCGGGGTCAAGCTCACACTCAACTCACATAAGAAGCGAGTTTGAATATTAAGCTCACGCTCACATTTTTTCGAGCTATGTGAGTCGGGTTCGGGCCGCCCGAACCCGTTGACACCCCTAATGAGTAGGGGATGATGGGTATTTGAAGTACCAAAAATACCCTTGAGTATATTTGGGATTTAGGTTGACTAATTATTGACTAGCCAAAAAATACACGGAAAGAACCAACGTGCAAATCGTAAAATGTTTAAGGACGAAATCTATGATTTTGCCTATACAAAATGCACGTGAAAACCACCACGGCTCCTATGCTGAACAAGAAAATTCAGTATATACGGGACATACTGTCAGCCATTGGATTTTGTACTTTTTGTACTTTTTGATCCAACGGTTGTATCAAAAACAGGGGTATCTTAGAGATAAACTTTGAGCTCTTTTTCTCTTTTTTACTTTTAACTGGGTGTTAATAATCGAGAACATGCATTCACTAATAAAAAACATGCGTTCTCGGCGAGAGAACATGTGCTTCTTGCTGAGAGAACACATGTTCGATAATCGAGAACATGTGTTCACTAATAAAAAATGTGCGTTCAATGTGTTCATCGACGAGAACGTGCGTTCATAATAGAAAGCGTGCGTTCTCTAACAAAAAAATGTGTTTTCTAATAAAAGAGCGTCGTTTTCTAACAAAAAATGTGTTCACGATATACTGAAGCACTCGTGTTTCTCAACGAGAGAACATGCGTTACTGTAGAAATATACCTATTTTTACTTTTCACATGCAACTTTTCTCTACCTCTAATAAAATTACATATATATCCTTTTACCTCTCTTTTAAATCTCAACCATTGATCCTCTTAAAAAATGAAATCAACGGCCCTTATTGTGTACCGCACGTGCAGAATTTAAAGCGTTCCGCACAGGAGCCGAACTGCGTGAAAACTTATGTTCCATTCCAAGTCTCCAACCTCAGAAGAATATAAATAAATGAAGTGAGAGAGCAGAAGCAGAGTGGAACTGCTCACGGCTCAGAGAGAAGAAAATGAGGGTTTGCAGAGAGAAAGGGAATTTCTTAAGGGTGGTTGCCCCTCTCTGCTTCCCCAATGATTTATATTAAAAAAAACAACCAACAACCCTTGAATGATCATTAATTAGCCATGAATTGGCCTGTTGTTTCTTAGAAATCAATATTTCTCATAGGATCCGGACTGCTCTTCAATTCATATGTTGTTCTTCTTCTTTTTCTGATCCCTTTTTTACCAGAGAGGCTGTGATGATAATTTTTTCTCTGAGCAATTTTTGGTGTTTCAATGAGGGTAATATGAAGCGTATCTTGGCTGGGCAAACCCGGATGGCAGATTAACCTAATTTCTGCAACAGGTTTTGCAGCCATGGCGGGTTCATTCTCTCATTGCAAATTAAAATTCTGAGCCTCATTTCTTTATTCCCAAATTCTTGAACGAGTTCATTACTGTTACGATCTATTCGATAAAGGTCAGATCTTTAGCTAGCCCGTATCCTGGCAGCCATGGCTAGGTGAGCCCTTTTTTTTTCTCTCTCTGTTGAATGCTAGATTCTGAGCTTCTTATTTTCATTTGTGTTGATTATTTTCGAATTTTCAATTATATTTGAAACGGGGGAGTATGTATTAACATTTGAGCTCAGAGAAAAAGACTGAGGCTTTGAGAGTTGTTGCTCCTCTTTGCATGCCAATGATATCCTCAATTAGTCAAAAGAATTAGCAACTCTTTCTTGGGAATCTGGTTAAGGTGCATTATGCATGGAATCTTAAACTGTTGATTTGCGATTTAATGTTGAAATTTATATCTGTTCTTCTAGTTTATAATGAATCAGTTGTTAGATACACAGGAGCACGGCAAATTCAGTAGAATTTAACATGCGAACACATTTCCAATCAGGGCCACTGACAAAGTAGCAACATTGGCACCTTTAACTTACCTACACAAAAAAGGCACCTTTAACTTTAGCCTTTTGTCTGTTTGGTTCCTCAATAATATCAAAACTGGCCTTCAAAATTTTGCTGTAACTATACTCTTATTATAAGCTACCATTAAGTTAGGGTGAGGTTGCACTTTAGTCCAAAATGTTGTGAAATTATCCCACTCTAGTTGGATAATGTGGGCTTCTGATCATTCTGGTGTTTTGATCATTTTGTAGAATCTCCAGAAAACTCAATAATTCTTTCAAGAGTAAGAGAATGAGGGTCCGGAGTTGGAGGTTTCTAAGGGTGGTTGCCCCTCTCTGGGTCCGATGATTCAATTTAAAATCAACAGCCCTTCTGTGGTTTAACAACAAGTAACCCTTTCATGGCTATGAACTCCTAGAGCAGTTCTTCGTTCTTTTCTGCTTTCAGGGTAGAACCCGGAAACTTAAATCCCTTCCCAGCACACAAGAAGCTAGGACGATCTCTTCCATAAATAAAAGTCAGATCTTGAGCTATCCCCGTATCTTTGCAGGGCAAAAATCCATCTATCGATTTTTGCAGCCATGGCGAGGTAAGCCTTTTCTTTTTTTCTCTGATGAAAACGGCAGATTCTGAGCTTGTTCTTTGTGCTTTGTGCTGATTATTTTAGTAATTTCATTTATATTTGAAACGGAGGAGTATATATATATATATATATATATATATATATATATATATATATATATATATATATATATATTAACATTTGGTCTTATAACTGCTATGCTCGACTGCGGTTTAAGACGTATAGGCCTTAACTTCAAATATTGATATTTTGACTAACAAAGTACCTTGTTTTTTGCTTTCTTAATTTTCGCTACATGTCCTAAACGAGGGTTCTTTATCTGAATTTGGACGTGGCGTGCTTGTGTTCGATAAAAATGAGGCTGTGATGATATTTCATTTAGGACTTCTGCTTAGAATGCTCATGATTTTGCTATTCTGTGCGCAAATATCCCTGTTTCCTCTTATCACTCTGTTTGTTCCCCAAACTATTCATTCATGTTTTTGATGGACTTGGACCA
Source organism: Vinca minor (assembly GCA_026122235.1). Classification (NCBI taxonomy): domain Eukaryota; kingdom Viridiplantae; phylum Streptophyta; class Magnoliopsida; order Gentianales; family Apocynaceae; genus Vinca; species Vinca minor. The sequence goes on from JAOCZM010000291.1 coordinate 5,078,722, forward strand.
TATTTTTTAAGATGTCATGGTTCTGACAAATGGAGAGAACAATCCGACCTGTATCTGCCAGCGAACCCTGATGGTATGTGAAAAATGGTGGTTTTCTTCGTACCATTTTTGCATGCAACCGGTTATTTGCAGCCATGGCTGTGCCGGCTGCATTCTCTTCCTGACCGAACAGATCTGAGCCTCAAGTTGAAAACCAAAATACCCTTCAGAATATGAGTTTGTTGCTTCTGTACCTTATTATATGCTATTTTTTGCATCTAGCGTTGATTGCATTTTACTACCATTAAGTTAGGTGGAGAGATTGCACTTTAGTACAAAATGTTGAGAAATTTATCCAGTTCTAATGTATGGTTTTGATCACTGGGATTTTGATCATTTTGTAAAATCTCTGGAAATTCGAGAATTCTTTCAAGAATTAGAAAATGAGGCTCAGGAGATGGAGGTTTCTAAGGGTGGTTGCCCCTCTCTTGTGCCGATGATTCAGTCTAAAAATCAACAGGCCTTCTGTTGGAATGTAGTATGGATATACAGTATAACCTCTATAAATTAATACTTGGGCTTCTTCTTTTCTTCGCTACGCTAAACTAAGTTATGAGAGGATTTGGAGCGGAGAAAATTTGGATCATAGAGGCTGGGATTTTTCGGGGGTTGTTGCCCCTCTATGCTTCTTCAAACTCTCTGATGGGAGAAAATTTTCAGTGCTATGAAACTGCCAGAGCAATCCCTCTTTCTTTTTTCCCTGCCATCAGGGACCCAAAACCTTAAATCCTAGCACACGAGAGAGGCTGTGATGATCTTGAATTCAGACATTGATCTAGCCCTATCTTGGCAGGGAAAAAATCTGTGGGTTTTTGCAGCTATGGCGGTGTTGGCTCTTTTTCCTCGGATGAATGGCAGATTCTGAGCTTCTTCTTTTGGTTTTTGCTTATTATTTTTGAAGTTTGAATTATTTGAAAACGGAGGTAGTATTATATAACTGTTTGTTCCCTAACTATTTCAGTAGATGTCAAACAATAAGAACAAAATCAAGCAACAATTTGGGGTTTGGCCCTAAAATTGCTAATCTCAGAAAGAAGAATGAGGAAGCAGAGAGTATGAGGTGAAATCTTCTTCTTCTTTACCATCTGTTTATTTATTTCACAAGTGGTTGTGGCAGCTGAGACGATGGTGGTAACTTCAAGTGTTTGCTTTAGATGGAAAATGAAAATGAGGCGGTGATGATATTACACCGTATCATTCTTTCTGAGCACATGGTTCTGGCAAATGGAGAGAACAATCTGACCCGTATCTTGGAAAATGGAGGTCTTCTTCCTCCCATTTTTTGCATGCAAGTGGTGGTTTGCAGCCATGGCGGTTGCTGATTTGTTCGTTGTCCAGCTGAAAAGACCTGAGCCTCAACAAGAAGGGTAATGCTTGAAGAGTTACATGTGCAACAATGTCAACTTTTTAATGGTGATTTCGTTTTTAAACGTTTGATATATTTGGGGTTAACCTCTATAAATTAAGATCATTCGAGTCCCTTTTTAGGCTTTTGATCATTTTGTAGAATCTCCAAAAAACTCGAGAATTAGAGAGCATAGAGGCCTATTGACACCGTGTCTTGGCAGGGGCAATGGCAGATGATTCTTTGAGAAGGGATTTGAGTGGTTTCTTGGATTTATCACTTATTTAGTACCCCTCTCATCGGTTCAATAACTAAGGCGACTTCCACACATCGTTTTATTACGTCCTGAAGTTGCAGCCATGGCGGTTTCACTTCCTCATCTAGTCCTAACAGATCTGAGCCTCATTTTTCTGTATTTGTGTGAATCTGTAAATATTTTGATTTGTTTATTCCAGATGATTGATGAAAATTTTGAAGAATGCTCCTTTGTTCTTTTTCTTTGAGGAAAAATGATGTTGCTAGATAAAATATTAGTCCTTCCTTGGGACAATTGAATCATCGGAAATATAATCGGTGCACAAGTTCGACAAAAAGTGGAATTAATCTATTTTTTTAAAGGAAGAATTGATCTAAATTAACTCTTAATAATACTCATAAACAAAAGGCATGTTTTTATTTGTAAACAATTTTCACGATTGCGCAAAGTCTCTAATTATTGTTTTTAACATTATTATCCCAAATAAATTTTTATTGGTTAACAGCGCCCTTCCATAAAAAAATGACGAGTCAATTGTGAATTAAAAAATGATCTAGTCAAAAGGAAAAAATTAAAGGAGTATTTTTAGTGCATTGAAATTAATCCCTTTTTTTTATTCAGCCATAAAAAAAAACATCCCTTTTCCAGACATACCTAGTCCTAACCCAAGACATACCAGCATATAACTTTTAGATGAGATTAATAGAAGTAATCAATATTACATTAAATATTTAATTATATCTTATCATCTGATTCATTAAAATGTTAATATCCATATATGTGTCAAAATAGACCGTTATTTTGGGACGAATGGAAAAGTAGTTTTATTTTGGTTAGTAAGTAAGTTTAAAACTTACGTCCAAATCAAATAAGTGCAATACACGTGGGTCAAAAGTATCAATTCACAAGAAAAATAATTGACTTCTTTATCCTACTTGTATTGTATTAATTAATCGAATATAAATTTTAAACATACTCACTAAAATTTGTCCGAACGGAAAGGTTATATTATATGGATATACAATGTTTTCCCAAGCCCAAACCAAACAGAGCCCAAAACTGTAGTAGTAAAAAACTTGTCCAAGAAGCCTTAACCCAACCACATTAATACAAAGCTTCAACCCAATCCAGGGTTTTTCTTACATCGTAGCTCAGAAAGATGAAAGAGGCGGAAGAGAGAGTCCGGGATTTCTCAGAGGGTGGTTGCCCCCTCTCTTCCCGCCGATGATTTATCCGCTTTGTCCCTTTTAATCAAACCAACAGCCCTCAAACCATATCATACCATGAAACTTGTTTCTGGCAACAGATACGTATGCTTTTTTATTTATTTTTTTTTTTCCTTTCTTCTCAGATTCTGAGAATATGAGCACAAAGGCGATGATGATGGTTAAGGTTGCTTGCTTCTGATTCAATTAGGGCGCTGTTTGGATTTAAAGAGAGAGGCTATGATGATATTTCTTTTTCTATTTCTTTTCTGAGCTACTGGGACATTTGAGAAATGACCGACCCGTATCTTGGCGGGGCGATCCGGGATGGCTGTGTTTTTTTTTTTTTTAATGACATGCAACCTATGGATCGCAGCCATGGCGATGTCGTCTTCTCTTTGTCCTCTTTAACAACAGATCTGAGCCTCATTTTTTGTTTTATTTACAAATTTCTTGTTTTACTTTGTGCCGGCGCTGGGAGGTAGCTCCGGGTGTGGAAGGGATCGGCTTTGGAATTGAATTGTTTGATATTAACTATCTTAGCTTTTTTCTTCTTTTTTTTCATAATATATATATATATATATGTTGGGCAGAATAATTTGTGTACTTGGACAGATTGAATCGGAGCGATACAATCAAATGTAGTAACTAAGATGAAAACAAGAAACAACTAGAGTTGCATTTATTCTAATTTTATCTAATATTTCAATGCAAAATTTTCAATTGCAATCTTAACAATTTAGATTGAGACATTCAATTCCGGAAAAATACTTTAATTATTTAAATATATAATTAAGCCTAGCAAGTTTTCAGACCGAACTTTTATTTATTTGAGCTCGGGTTTTGATTTCGCACTAAAAAAATATCGAATTCGAGTCGAGTTCGATTATGGCTCGATTTGATTTCAATCCAAGTCTGTGTTCAAGTATTATTTTTTATTTTGTTTCCTGCTAGCAATTTGGCTTGTAACGTGATAGCTAGCAGGAAGGATCTGACCCATATTACTCTTTGTAAATAGAGTTGTATCACCGTGAATTTTTTTTTACTAGAGTCGTTCCCTAAGAGAATTGAATACTCATTAAAGGCAATGCATGTAACAGCTCCAATTAGCTGCCCAGAGCTCGAGTTATAGTTTCCACATTTTGATTGTTAATTTTCTAATGTTCAAATTTTTTTGTAGTCTAATTTATAATTTAAAAAATCACTATTTACCTAGTGACTTATAGGGGTGTTCATGGTTCGGGTTAGTTCGATTTTACACATTTTTAAATCAAAGAAAATTTTGAAACCAATCCAAACTATTCAAAATCTCAAACCGATGCATTCGATTTGTATCGGTTTGGTTTGGTTTGGTTGTTCGATTTCAGGGAGATACAAAATATATTAATTATAAAGTAAACATAAAATAATTTTTTTATATAATTACTTAGCTGCTAAAAATATAAAGAAATAAGACTATTCTTTTTACAAGTTAAACACAATCAAAAACAAAATAATGAAACATAAATTCTTGATTCTTAAACTTCAATATAAAGTAAAAATAAAACAATTATTTTATATAATTACCTAACTACTAAAAATTTAAAGAAATATGTCTATTATTTTTCACAAGTTAAACACAAAATAAATAAATTAATGAAACATAAGTTCTTGATTCTTGAAATTCAAACAAATTATTGAAAAATTACATCACTATTAGTTTAACACTTGAAGAGTTTGCTTTGTCATAGTATAAATAAGAAGTTCAAATTTTTTTTATTACAAAATAATTCTTTAATATATATATATATATATATATATTCAGTTTGGATTATAAAAAAAATTAAATCAAACCAAAAATTCGATTTTAATTTAATTCAAACTGAAATCAATCCAATGCACCACTCAAATAAAAAATTCGATTTCGATTTTTAATGAACACCCCATGAACAAAAGGCCCAAATGACATATCCATGAACAATAAAGGCCCAAATAAACAAGTTGTACTACTATAAATAATCATTTAAAAAAGCAAAACCTCCAAACCTCATTAGTTTAAGTCTGAGGCGCAGTTGTAAGCCGGAGAAGTTGGGAGTTTCTGAGGACGGTTGCCCTTCTCCGCCGTCTTACTCCGCCGATGATCTCACAAACAGTTGCCGTTCTTCTCCTATGATTAACCGTCCTTCTTGTTAAATAGCCATTTTGATCCCTAAACAATTTATTTTTACGCGCGCGCTCTCTCTCTCTCTATCTCTGTAGATTATGAGGCTGTGATGATTATTAAATAAGGAAAATTGCAGATCAAAGGAAAGATGAGAACTATTAACTTGGCGAGGCAGCTCAGAATTTCTATGAAAATTGAAAATCTGTTGCTTGCAGCCATTTATGGTTTTTGATACTTTCCCTTTTTTTTGTCTGATAAAAGGCGAATCTGAGCCTCCTTTTTTCTCTAATTCCTTTTTTTTAGCGAAAAAATGAATTTACAATTTCTTATAGTGAATGCAGCTCTCATATGTAATATATATAAAAAGATCATACACTGTGCACCAGTCTTCCGCATTAGTCTATATATATATATATATATATATATATATATATATATATATATATATATATATAAAAAGGCTATGTTTGGATTTAGGGAAAGGAAAGCTGTTTGTTGCTCTAAGATGAATGAGTACACCGATGAGATATTTGGATCTTATCAAACATTTTCTGTAATTATCTAATAAATTTTTTGTTAATGCGATTTAGAACTATCTTAAACTGGTAAAGGTTAGAAGTGGAACAACTAAATTTGAAAATTAAAAATTAATTGCGAGTGTTATTAAAGATTTGAATGAAATTTAATTTGAAATTTAATTGGATTTTTTGAGGGCACAACTAACAAATTCATTAGACATAAAAAAAAAATGAAAATGAAAAAACCTGACATTCAGAGTTTAAATTTGATTTCTTGAACCGTCAATCTGAGCCTCCATTTGTTGAAGCTTTTAAAGACTAAAATTGAAGAAAAAATGGAAAAAATGATGGATGATAAAGATCTTATTTTCTTGTTAAATTAGTAGGAGCACTAGAGATATAAAATTGGTGTTATGAATGAAGTACAATGTTGATTGCTGGTCTTGCTATATTTGTTCTTGAATCTGGAGCTGATTGCTAGTCTTTTGTGGGATTTGCAAAGGTTTAAGCAAGCTAGAAATAGTATTACATCCTCAATGTGAAAGCAGATGTATATTTTGCATATTGTAATATACCTATATTGCGTAAATTTAAAATATACACATATAACGACATGTATAGAGTTCCAAAGATTTTATATGACACAATCTAATTTGTCGTGTACAAAAATTTAAAAGTACATTCTCATGTCAAATAGACAGAGACAATGTTCATTAAACACCAAGAATACTAAGTGCTCCTACTATGGCTACAATGATGAGATCTAGCCTGCCAAATAATTTTTCACTTGCTGAAGATTTTGTTGGAGCAGGAGGTGATGCTGTGGAGTTCTCTGAAGTGGTAGGAGGGGGAGTCGATTCAGGAATCTTGGCTACAGGAGGGCAGTGGTGGATCAACTACGTCGTTAGTTTCCATGGGAGGCGCAATTGGTGCAGCTTCTGGAGGTTTTGCTGAAACCGCGTTATTAAACATGTCCCCCGGCAAGATTGGTAGTATAGTATATGGAAGATCGGCTTTTTGATTAGCACAAGGGGTGTCTGCAGCATTAAGATTTTAGATGAATTAAAAGTGAAAGTGAAAGATTTTTGTGAAGTTTTGAGAATAAGATAGATACTTACTCATGTATGCAACTGCAGTGGCAGGATAATCAGTTACAACGCCATCTACCCCTGCTTGAACATGAGTGGCAATTTCCACATAAGGATCTGCATAATAATCGAAAAGGAAGTTTTGGAACTCGTTTCTCAGGGCTCCAACATATACTGAGACGTTTGCAGCATGCATAACGTCAACAAGGTTGCTGTAGTTCCGGGACATGAAGACCGGAGATGGATAATCTAGCACAATGCCATTTCTGAACACTCTAATGGCGTCTGCGTATTTCTTAATTTCCTCGGCAACTGGCAGGGGCTGCACTGCTGAATTCCTTAATTATGTTCAACACTCTCTGATAGCTCTTGAAATCGTTGAACTTTGAAAGCACTGAACTGTCATCCGATTGTATCAAGACTTTCTGAGTGGGTTGCTTGTCGAATGTTGCATTGTTCAAAGCAGTGATGACGGTTTCCACTATGTCCAAACCCTTCTTTGATGCTAGGTATGGTGCATTCTGGCAGAAGATGGGATTTGAATGAAAAATTCGAACCATAACGTGGAAAACCAATTATGTTATTCATGATTGGAAGAGTTGAAAGAATAAGGATCTTACTTCTATACTGATCAAAATTCCAGGAACTTTCATTTGCTTGGCTAGGTCCAAGAAGTCAGCAAGAGTAATGATCTTCCCTTTGTTCTTGTTGGAAGGATTCCGGTTAAGGGGGGCCTCGTAGGGACTTACTAATTGAGCTGCAACATGAAGAAAAGAACATTCAGAAGATTGTCTTAAAATTAGCATAAATACCGATTATCTCTTTTTTCTGAAGCTTACGCTTTAGTGTTTGAATTTCAGTCCATGTGAGGTCGAAAGAATAAATTCCTTCTCTAGCCTTGATTTCAGGAACTTGTACGGCTCGACTAAGGAAAAAAGTTGTTGCAGTGGTTGTTCCACTAAGATCAACATTAGGCGAGCAGAAGGCAACTCCATCTTTCGACATTTGAACACTACAATCAATTATATCAACACCATCATCTATGGCTTTCTGGTAGGCAAGATCAGTTGAACCCGGGAAATCTCCACTGGACCCATCATGAGATATGACCAAAGCTTTCATCAAAGAACAAGTAGTTGAGAATTAGTTTCAACAACTCATCCACCAAGCATCACAATATATTAAGTATATTTGATTTCTTACTGTTGATTACTCTTTTAGGCTTTGGGTTCTGAGCTAAGCATGCTGCAATCAGAAAAGAAGAGAAGTTTGAGATCGAAACTGAAAGTTTAGTCAGAGAACTGTATCAAAGGAAATGAAGAAGAGAGAAATGTATAGTCTACCAATGGCCTCTGATGCAGTGGCCGGGAAATCCGTGATCATCCCATCAATCGAAAATTGAGAATTATCAACAAACTGCAGGTACTCTTTGATTGGATCATAACTATAATTGTAGCTTATGTAGTTATCATTTGCAAATCCGGCAGCATATACTTCCAGACCAGCTTTATGTGCATCAGATACAATCGTAGATGCAGGCTGCAAAATTCTAGCATCATCCATAGGCCATATGAGATCTTTTGGAACGATAATCCCTGATGCAAATGACTTGATCATGGGTAGGTTCTTCAACAATGAGCCATATTTTTCTTTGGTTGTGGGCTCGACTTCATCAACTCCCAAAAACCTGAAAACTAGCTTTGTTGCCACTTTGTCAATCTTTCTCCCCAAACCCTTCAAGAAACCAATCTCGGGAGATGAAATGTATGATGGTTTTAAATCTTGCATGGTATCCTCGAGGTAAAGCGCAGGACTGAGTTTTCGTAGATCATAGAACGTGGGGCGCTGCAACAAATATTTGAGAGAACAATTAATCCTCTGTCCACCATTGAATGTAAGACATAATATTTACATTTCATATATAGGAAATATTTTTAGACTCAGGGAGAATGGGAACAAATTTTAGAGGGAAAAAAAGGATACCTGCACATTAATCCAGAGTCTTGGGGCATTTGGCATGTCCTTAACATCAAAAGGTGACCCAATTTGATATTGACCATCAAACAGATACGTTCGAGAAAACACACTTTGTACCACTGTAAGAGAAACAAAATGGCTTAGATTCGCGTTGATGAGCGTGGATTGAAATTACGGTTTGTTCCAAGAACTTACAGTAAACATTTGCAAAGAGATCTTTTGATATATAATCAAATCCAAACCAGCCCTTTACATCCTTTCCTTCTATATTGTAGCTTTTTTGTTGATTTGGGTAAACAGTGTTGATATTTGTTGAATTTGAGAGGTTCATATCATACAGGCAAAAACCTTCTCCATCTTTTAGTAAGTTGCAGATCACAGAACAGAATTGTTGAAGGCAAGCTGGACATCTGTGCTATCTCATTAGCACCCTTGCTGGATTCTGGAGCAATGCCAGAGAATCCGCCTCGGGCTACAACCACAGGTTCAGCTCCTGCAAAAGAAATTGAGAAGGTAAGTATAAACTGACCATAAACTTACTTTATTCTTAACATATTGTCCGATGAATAGTTCTTCTGTTAGGGACCTTGTGATTCAGATTTCACCATGTCATTAATTGCAGTGTCCATGTTATGTGCGCGACATGGACCAGGTTCGAAAATAGAAAAATCGGAAGAAAATCAATGGTTAAGGTACCTTTTAATGTCAACCATTTCTTTGGTGGAGGTCCAAGATTCTTCCCCCTTCCCTGCCCAGCCACTAGAGTGGCATGGATCAACAAGATTGACAAAAACAATTGCTTGATCATGTTTCTTACAATCCTGTCTTTCAAGAACACAAAAAATGTATCAGAAATGTTTTGAGTTTGATTTACTAGGTTGTCAAGAGGTTTTTGTTTCATTTCATGTTTCCTTATTCCAAATTCCTAATTCTTACCAGGGAGTTTAAAATATTAGGTGAGAAAAAAGATTTATCTTGGATGTTTTCTTTTAGTTTATAGAAGAGTTTTCTTTAAATTCTTTTACTGCTCAAGAAGATGAGATGGAAATTAAATTCCTACATGCCTTAATGACATTAAATGCTTGCATAACGTAATGTTATTAACAAAAGGATAAAAATATGAAAGGTAAATTTAGAGTGGTTCATATTATGACATTGCCTTTTTTAGCATGAAGGGTAAGTGTTAATCGGATTGCTTCGAAGTGAATATGAGTGTAACTTTGTTTTAGCTAAATTTGTGGAAACTGTTCCGGGAGTTGAAGGGTGACATACTGTTCTTCTTTGTATCGTGAACGCGTTTATCCTTATAATATTCTATTATCTTCGCAAATAATCATATTTTCTATGCATAAAAGGATCAAAACTTGGGCAAAAAATCCTCGGTCCCCGTTCGTGTATGTCCCCGTGTCCCCAACCAAACACAATTCACCATGTGTATATATAATTGAAACAAATATTTATATAGTAAATTCTGATTGGTTAGGGACACGGGGACATACACGGACGGGGAAAGAGGATTTTCACCCCAAAACTTGCAAAGTAGAAAAAAACCATATTCCAATAAAACTGCAATAACAAAAGCAAAAATGCAAAAGAAGAAAAAGTACAAAAAGTTTATTACCTTGAACCACTTTAAGATAGGAGAAACGAACATTTCCCTCTAAGAGTTTCAAATGGGAGATCAAAATGTTGAAACTCTACAAGGGAAGAAAGGGGGGAAGAAATGTCTCTGGAAAAAATACGAGACAATTAGACAACTTATAATAATTCCCACACATTTCTCGTATTAATATCTGGTTTATATTGCATTCGAATGTCAAAGGATGATTCATTTTAACTTCAACAAATTACTTTGTATTTCTAAATATGACATTAGTTTTTATTGGATATGTGATATATTTGGAGGGAGGTGATCAAGCATAACCGTTGAAAAATAACAGACAATTAAATATTTTATTTATGTATATTAAGTTAGATAATGGAGGGAAACTATGATGCTAGGAATTAGAATATGAATTAATTGAACATAGTGCATCGGAATTATTTATATATAGTTGTCTTACATTTTTGCCAAGCATTTAGTTTTGTTAGAAATCAGGGGATAAGTCGGTAGTTGAGGCAGCCATTTTCTTGGACAAGTCCTTGAAACCGATTAAAAAAATAAAAAAAATAGCATTTAGTTTTGTTAGGCCAATTTGAAACATTGGTTTCATATATGTTTTGAATTTTATTCAAATATATATATATATATATATATATATATATATATATATATATATATATATATATGTGTGTGTGTGTGTGTGTGTGTTTTGAAACTTTAAATCTCATATGTGATAAATTTGAAATTTCTTACTGGTATATAAGATGTGTTTAAATATTCATAACCACTTTGTATATCTATTTTGACATAGAGTAAACACTTAACAAGTAAGCTGTTATTAATATTGTCATGTCCACAAGTTCGCGAACACAAGGTGTTTATGTTACATTGTTCTTAACGTTATTGTAAATTATACGACGGTGTTAGTTTTTGCCATATTTGCCCGAAATGAGATACCACATTGCCATATTCAATTAGATAGATAATATGTTGAAATTGTTTTATCTGAATTTTTTTTACTCAAGAGTTACTTGGTATTTTCATCTATGTAATTAAATGGAGAACATGCAATTGTTTAAATATGTTAATAAGTTCAGTTCGAAAACAATATACGAAACATTTTCATGGTTCCCCTGCCGGATGTGTAGAGATTCCATTGTGTTAATAACTAGTACTGCCTCCCAAGTCTTTCCATGTGGTTAGATGGGAGACTTTCATTACATGTTGCGAAAATTAAGGAATTCTTTGTAACACTCCCTACTAATTTCTAACTTAAGCTATTTCACCAGCTTTCTTAATTTCCACAACATGTAATGAAAAGTTTTATATTTAGAAATGGAGGGAGTAATAGGCTAGAAAACTACGGTCATACATCATAACGCATCGTACATAAATTGTAGAAGCAGGAACATAATCAAGTACCAGAAATATTAGCAATATATATGGTATTAGAAATAAGAGAAACACCACAATCCACAATTATATGCCAAACATGGAGGTTACAGTTTCTTGTCTCTCTCATTATAAAACAAGGAATGGGGATACATTTGCAAACCACCTTCAAGTACTCAATCTCACAACAATGATTTGTAAATTCTATAAGTACAAACAACAATTCTCGTGACATATAATATGTTATAGCACCGGAACAGATAACTCAACTGCTGACAAGAGCCTTAAGTTTCGATTCAGAAGATTTACAATATCGTACAGCATTGGTTGGTTTTCTTCGCCTGCTTGTAAAACATCTGTTTAACAAAGCAAAAAATGAGCATCCACTTTATAGTTGTGAGCAGATTTCAAAACGAAGCTGGTATTCTAATATTTGTTGATCATACACAGTCAAGAATGACTGAACAAGACACCAAAAATCTTTTTCAACGGTGTCACTTCATAGTGATACCAATCCAAGTACCTAAAAGTCAATCCCAGATTCACCAATTGCAGCAGAATTATACAGTTAAGGTTAGAATATCATAAAAAGAAAACAGTGAGGAAGGATCCGATTTAAACTCCTTGGTTTTTGTTTTTGTTTTTGTTTTCCTTCTTTTTGGGTAAAAGAACTCACCAAGTTGATAAATCTACTTGGTGATGACCGGTCAAAGAAATCCATTTTCATGATGATCTTGCCATTTTATGCAGCATAGACCTATGAAAACAACTTACAAGATGCGTGTTTTATTGTCATAATCATTAGTATCTTATCCATCAGAGATTCACAAGACTTAAAAACTAGCTATGCCATTAGTATAGTACAGACTTCTCAAAATGTCCTGAAGCTTAATCTATCTTTTCCTTTTCCTTCCCCTTTTATTTTGGGGGAAAAAAGGGAAGTGAACTCAATCCATTAATACTATGAAAGTCTTGAGGATAAAAAGAACTAAAGAATTTAGATTGACAAGAGAAGCAAGAGTGATAAAATGGTAGTCTCTTCAGTGTTCTCTTCTAATACCTTCTCTTGTTCTTTGGTTATTGATTTAATAAATGAAAGTTTCACTCAACTACACAAGTATTTCTTGAATACTTTAGAACATACATGTGAACTAGAAAACACCTACCTGTGAAGCAGCACTTAGATCTGAACTCTTCTCAACCAAACTGTCTAGCTTCTCCCCTCGTTCTAAGACACTTTCAATAGTTTTATGCTGCATCAGACAGAAGAAGCAAATTAGCATAAAAAATAAAAACAACCTTAGATGGCGTTTTTTAGGGGGGGGGGGGAAGGTAAGTTAGGCTAGAGTTGACAGATTATCATCAGAAAACAAAATCATATTTGAAATCTACATATAAAAAATCTAAGTTCCAATTCAATTCAAAAAGCGTTTGATTCACACTCCATCCTGCGGGGAAAATGTACCATCTAAAGAGGAAATGGACTCTTTCTCTAAATGTGTTGACTGTCAAGAAGAGCAGATTCATAGAACTCAACTCTTCCAAACTGGAATCTGTTTCATATGTATAGTATACGACATGATTTCTTATATTTACAAGGTATAAATATCTAATTTGATATTGTTAAAATACTCTTTTTAGATGGTATAAATAAGTGTATCCGGTTTTGCATGATATTATGCCTAGATTGGATATCATGGCAGAAGAAGTAAGGATCTGCTCAGTGATATTAACTCACCAAAGATACCCTCCTTGAACTACTGACCATATTACTACAACAAAGTTGACAACTTGTGTAGCATTTTTTAAAGTGAGGGCATAGAAATTCACTTGAACATAGGACAACTGGATAAACCCCTGAATGGAGATAACCTCTTATTTCTATATCACTGTTTAAAAGATAATAAGGTTTAGACATCATGATTTTTCCAAAGGCATTTTAAACCTGTTCATTCAGATGGTACCACCAAATCACTCCACGGCAATATAGTAGAGAAGATGATTGTTCAGATTTTAAAGAAATGACTTACAAGAATAATTTTTGTCTCATCTAATTCCCTCTGAATTTTGAACAGTTTGTCAGCCTCAGCAGGGTCCTGAAGATTATGACGGGAAGAAGGCACAATGGTAGAACTTCAGATCCTTATGATGACTTGCAGAACTTCATATTACTCGGGAGTAAAAAATTTAAGTTGACATTGTAACTTTAACTTCTAATGTGAACAGAATAAAACAGAAGCCATACCTGAAACTTTGCCAGAGCATCATTCAAATAGGGCCATGGTTGAGAACTATCAGCTTGTGCACTTTTCCATGATTCACCAAAGGCTTTTTGGTACTCATCCAGGACCTGTCAAATACATCCATCAGCTTGTTTATTCATGAAATATATGCTCACTCACAAATAATATGGTAATACAGAAACTCTTCTACCTGGTTTAGAACTGAAAATGCACTTCGAACAGGGTAATGATCATCCATGAAGCCCACAGCGCATAAACCATTCCGATTATAAGAATGCACCTTGTATTCTATTGCATAAACCAGAACAAGAACGTCAAAACTCGTGCAGTGCAGAATAAAATTTGTTCCCAGACATATGGCACAATAAATTCACCCATAAACTTTTTTTCCATTCATCTCTATCAAAATCAGATATTTGTTGAATCATCGGTTTTTCCCAACTTTCTCCCTGTATCAACAAATATAACATGAAACTCTTGTGAAGAACCAACTTAATTGGTTCCGGAGTTAAGCAGATGTTGCTAACTATTCAGGCAATGTGTTTTTGTTGCTCGCCAAGCAACTACATCTTTCTATACGAAGTAATTAAGAATTATCGATGACCCAACTCCAGAAACTCGTCAAATTTCGATGAATAACTTAAATTTATTTCTCTCCTAACAAAATCATCTAGACCAATGTGTTTAAAATCAAAAGAAGCCCATACCTCGAGACCCAAGGGACTTTATCACAAGCAAAACTATTCAAAAAAATTCTAGCAATGAAGCTTAAAGCTAACTTAGCCATTTCCCAACACAAATAACATTGACAAAACACGTGGAAAGCAAAATTTGAGATCAATTGTATACCATACAAGCATATAAACGTGGGAAAGATTACGTTTTTTATAATAAGGTAAATTCATGAGCCAACATGATATCCCATGCACTCACAACTATAGTGTTGAACATTTTTTTTAGTAAATAATGAACACTTTTTAGACAAATGTTGCATAATTTTGGAGATGTGTTACATCACATGCAACAATTGTTCTCGCCTTATGAATACTTGTCTTTAAGGCTGAAACAAGTGTTTTATCCTCATTAGCACAAGACATGTAACACATGTTAGCCTTACGCAACAGGTGTCAGAAAAATCACAAAAAGTGTACCCGAAAAAAATCTTAAACCGTTAAATTTTTCATCCAACTGCCCAAAACGGCCAGAATTGTTCATTATGTACTGAATTTTTACCGTTGTGCAGCATAGCTGGACTCATTCCACGCAACCAATCACTCAATTAGCAAAACTAATTCCACGCTCTAATCCAAAGTGTAAACATAAAATACCTAATCAGTTACAAATCCACCAAAATCTTCTTATATCATAATCCAATTCAAAGTAAAGCAATCAAACCAAATCAAAATCGATTTTAAAAAATCATAATTGAAAATTCATATCCACCACCAGAAAAATCAGATTTTCACCTTCGTGCTGAACAGATTGGCGTTGGGTGGGTGGGGTCCGTTTAGCAACAGTCCGACCGACGAAGACGATGAATTGTTGAACAGTGGATCTCTGAAAATATCCAAAATGGCTAACATCAGATGCGTTCGATAATATCACCGGATCCGTTGTTCCATCTGGATACACCTTCAATACCAGTAACGCCGTGATCTTCATCCCCCAATTATTATCTTCTTATTCTTCGATATATAAATTCCCAAAAAAATATCGTCAAAATCAAGAATTCCTGGCCAAATTAAAATTGGATTTCTATGTGAGAATCTGTCTTTGCTTTTTTTCTCCTGTTAGGATATGAATTCAACTGGTGGCTTCCAGTATTTGCGTACAAAGTTTCATATTCCTTTTTCTTTTTTCTTTTTTTCTTTTTTTGTTACCGGTTGGCGTACCTGTGTTTAACACTTTAACTTAGTGACTAATCCACGATCTTACGTATTTTTTATATTTTTCATATTTTTATTAAAATGATTATTTGACACGAAATAATTAATAAATCTCAACCGCTAAATTGTTCAATACATTGAACAAAAAGAATATTTACAAGTGAAGAAAATACGGATCGCTTGAACTTTTTCGGGTTGAAAGTGTCTGATAAGTGAAGACCATGATAAAGAAGAGTAGGGAATTATGAATGGGAATGTATTATATACCGTCTAGTTTTAGTGGGAACGAATGTTTGTCTCCACGTGTAGAAAAAATGATAATTGTTAGATGAAACAAGGTTGTTAAAATCGGGATTCTACGTAGAATCGGTGAAGGGGTAAAAAATCGTAAAATCGGGATTTTCCTTCTGTAGAATCGTAAAATCGGGATTTTCCTTCCGTAAAATCGTAGAATCGGTGAAGGGGTGAAAAATCGTAAAATCGTAGATTTAAATCGGGATTTTAACAACATTGAGATGAAAAATCTAAAGGCTTATGTGTGTTTTGTATTGTGTTCTCAAAACATATGTTCTAAAATATTAGATCTTTAATTCAATTGTTGAAATTTATTTTGTACGTGTCACACCGCGTGTCCAAAATGTGACATGACAGTGTTCCAAGTCAATGAAACACCGAACCCAAATGACTAAAAGGAAATTTCAATAGTTTATTAACTTAAAAGGGAAAGTATTCCATCATCCATAAGTGGAATAAATAGCCAATTTGGTCATCAAGTTATTTGCGCGCAGCCACTTTTGTCACTTTTAAAAAAAATTATCTTTTTTGTCGTATCGAAAATTTTTACATGTTCGCTAATTTTGTCATTCCAGTCCAAAACAATCAATAAAATCGTCTTCTTTGACGCCTTGACCAATTGTTTACTGAAACCCTCTTTTTATTCAGGGGTATTTTCGGTATAAAAAATATGTCTTCTCTTCTCCATTTTGGAAACAACAAAATTTCTTCTTCTTCTCCATTTCTTTAACAATTCTCCATCTTTTACCACAAAATTCTCCATTTTTTTATTTTCCTTTTTTGTGTGTGGCAGAGGGTTCATTTTATGTTCTACTACAACAAGAACCATCAATAAATCTACACTTTTATATATAAACCAATCTCTACTTTGTGAAATTTGATTAAGAATAATGGCTTTGCATTTCTCCACTACTAGTGTTGCATCATCATGCTGCTCAAGTTTCTTGAATCAGAAGAGCAGAAACGTAATCAAAATTGGAGCACTTAATAATGTTGTTTCTTCTTCTTCCAATGATACTACCACGGTTGTTGTTGTTGGAGAAGAAGAGAAAGTGAAATTGGGTGGTTCTGATTTGAAGGTCACCAAGCTTGGTATTGGAGCTTGGTCTTGGGGTGACACCAAGCTTGTTGGTGTTACTCCGGTTTCTAGGAAATTTACCAAATTGGGTTTCTCTAAAGTGGAAGAAATTCTAGGCCCTCTAGAAGATTTCTTGATGGATTTAGGAAAAGATTATCCACTTTTTTGATTCCACAAGTCATCCACTGATGAGAACTCCCTTGTAGTCTGTAGACATGGCCATGGCTGCCTCTGCCTAACAACTTCTACTTAGAGAAGCCATTAGTGGCCCTCTCAAGATCACTATAATTGAATTCTTGGTTCTTGATTGGTTTCTCTTTTGAAATTTCTTGAGAATTTGATGAGATTTCTTAGAAGATGATGGGAGATGAGAATTTGTTGTTGAAATTGCTGAATTTCTTTACCATTGTTAAAGAAATGGAGAAGAAGAAGACAATTTTTTGTTTCCAAAATGGAGAAGAGAAGACATATTTTTTATACCGAAAATACTCCTGAATAAAAAGAGGGTTTCAGTCAACAATTGGTCAAGGCGTCAAAGAAGACGATTTTATTCATTGTTTTGGACGGAATGACAAAATTGGCAGCACGTAAAAATTTTGACGACAAAAAAAAATAAACTTTTTAAAAGTGACAAAAGTGGCTGCGCGCAAATAACTTGATGACCAAATTGGCTATTTATTCTCCATAAATGATTACATCATAAGAAATACCAAGTTCAAAGGGAATTACTAAACATTAATAAGAGTTCACTAGTTGCTATTATAAAGATCATTAAGTTCACACTTCGTCACTATAGAGTTCCTCCTCATAAGTCTCGTCTATAACACCGTCAATAAACTCATTTGCAAAGCAATCAACAAATAAGGGTGAGCTAAAGCTCAGTAATCATCGATCACCCTCGGAATAAAGTATCAAATAGACTCGAAAACATTTTCTCGATACCCAAAGCATTTGAAATGAATAACGGAATTGAAATAACTTGAAAAGCAATTTTAAAACAATACTAAAACTGAGCGGAACAAAAAACAAAACTGAAAATGGAGCAAAACAAAAAATAGTCCAAACACAGACTTGCGGACGAAATTGCGGATTAATGAATTGTTCGCGGTATCGTCCACAGAAACATGCCAGAACCTGCGGACGAATGAATCGTCCGCTTGCATCGTCCACCAAAAAAGTTGCTCTCAATACTTGTGCGAACGAACCCGCAAACAAATGCTTCGTCCGCAAGCTGCAGAAAATTGTTTTCATGTACAAATTTGTACATGAAATTTCACTTTATGCACAACAATGTTTTCAACCCAGAAATTCCAGAAAGTTGACTCTAAACACATATCAAAACAAATGCAATTCAAACATCTATCACACTCAGTTTATATCCAGCAATCCGACACAAACAAAATGAAAATTCGTGCTACGAGCACCATGTCGGCTAATGCACTTCAAACGAAATTATTGTGTCAAACTAACAGATATAAGCTAAGCAATCAAAACACATAATCTTCACACAATTGAGCTCAAAGTCTGACAATAATTATAAGTCCCCCGTTAACAACCCTTAACTACTATTACCCGTTAAGAAGGCATGAATACTTAACATGGATCCGGATACTATTACCCTCCGAACGACAGGGCCTAATATTTTAAGGACACGTCTTGTTATGCCATCGCTCACCTTCGTGAACTTCACAACGGCTGTTAACAGTCATACTTATTATTCTCGTTAAGAATCGAGTCTATACTGAACTGACTGATAACTCTCCCAGGCACTTTAACTGATTATGTTTGACAATGTCCTAGACTATAATTATCAACTGGCTAGAGGTCTAATTGGGATTCAACACATAAGGACTCCAACAAATCGATGACAATAGAAATTACAAACTCAACAATTCATCAAAGCAAACACAATCACAATTGAGCAATTTACATCAACACTTCATCATTTTTAATGCAATAAAAAACATGAGTGAAAACCAAATCAAAGAAATTCAATAGGTTATGTAAAAATGACAATTCATGATGTTTTATGGATTGAAAAATAAGGTTGAAGGATCCTTACCTGTTCAACTTAAGCAAAACTCCAAAAACCCCAAATCACTACAATCACCAAAAATTCTGGCAAGAACCAACACACTGTTTATGCAATTAATCTTTATCCCCATCTCGAAACTTTACTCCGTCGAATCCTAAATATAGCTTCGTCATTAGCTTCGAAACCCAATTGGAATCACTCGATTCCGGTCTTTCTAGCTATGTCAATTGTTCTTCCAAAGCCTCAGCAGTCCAGAATTATGCACTTTTCACTCTCTTATACAACCGTTACTTTCTCCCTAACCTTTCAAATTTCCCAGTCGTAACTCCCCTTCTAAAACTATTCAACTCCTTTCCATTTTAGCCCCTACAATTTTCAAAGCCTACACTTAAGTCCCTCAACTTACCATCATGGCCAAAACGCCCTCACACTAAACGTACCACACATAACACATGGGACATGTTGCAAGTAACATTTAACTCACATAATAACATGCTATAGCAATTAATAGACACACACACACATGCAAAATTAACGCAAGACATGCAAAAATAATATTTCTAAAAGTCCCGGGTATCACAGTACGTGAAGAACAAACTTTGTTCTGCATGGAAGCCGCAAGTATAACATATGTGCAAGCATGCTGAAAACCAGTCCGTTTACAGTGTTGAATGCTAAAAAAACTGTTTGTCCATATAACATTTGTCAGACGTCGAATTAAATATTTGACAGTTGAGATTACTTTTTTGATAACAATTGTTATAAAAAAAAAAAATAGGTGTTGTAAAACAGACGATCCCAGCCGTCAAATCTTGTATTTGAATCTTTTTAAAAATAATTGTTAAAGCAAAAAAAAAATATTCTTCCCACCTAAGATTTTTAGTGCGTAGTTTATTATTTATAATTTATTTATTTTTGGTTGTGTTATTCTTCTTCCTCAACTCCTGTTTTTTTATTATATTAGATAAGAGTTTAAAGAATATTTTTTGTTGTAATGACCTAACCACTTTGCTAATGGATAATATTGTATTCATACACGTATTTTACATGCTACATGTGAGTACAAGGACACATCGTTCCACTTTTATTTTTCATTTTTTTGTTTTAGTTTTGAATACACGTTGCTTTTATTTTGGTGTTAGTACTTGAGAAATACTAAATTAATTTGGAGTTAATTACACTTTATTACTATTAAGTTAGAGGAGTGCAGCACTTTAGTTCTTAAAGTTTTAATTAATAGACTCAGAGTGTATTCAGTTAATTTTCGTTAAAATTGACAGCAGAGAGTTTGTTGAACTTGTTTTATAATTTTGCATTTCACTACTATCAATTTTAAGGCATTTTCAAGCTATCACTTTAATAAATAAATTAAGTCATTCACATTTTATAGTTTTTAATCAAATATTCAAGTGGATAAAAATAAAAGAGAAAAATTCCATCGTAATTTTTGTTGTCCTCCTTTTCAGCTTCTAGTTCTTTAGAAATTATAATTACTATCATTATAGTTGTCAGTACACTGTATAAAGTAACATGTAAAAATTGTTACTACTACCCCTTAACTGCAATGGTGTGATGACCGTCCGTAATGATATGAAATATCGGCAAATCTAAATTTGATAGCGACCGCGCGATAATAAGTTACGACAAATAGGGGGAGTGAGTGTAAATGTTGACCACAAAAGATGTTTACATCGTAGACAGTGTAAAGTGTAGTTGATGGTGGCAGCTGCAGTGTGGTGTGAGAAAAAAAATAATGAAAGCTAGGGTTAAGGCTATTTTTTTTGAAAATAAATGATTTGTGACCAATTTTGAAAAAAAAAGAAAAAAAGTAATCACAAACTAAAGATAAAGACATTAATGTTATTTTAGATTCAAAATAAATGACATTTACTTTTTTTTAACAAATTTTTTTTTGTTTAAAGAGAAATATATAAAAGCAAATACTACGGGCTAGGGGCAAAGTTGTTACAAGAAGTCCTATCTAACGATACCTCATGTCCATATTCTGCCACTATAAGGCTAACAAAAGGTTGAATATGGATTGAGGTATCTGAAATACTCCTAGTACAAAAAGCCCCACGGGCATCCCCCGCCACTAAGTGGCTAACAAATGAGGGTAAAGAGTCAAAAGTAAAATAAACAGAAGATGAAAGACGTCCTCCAGCTTTTGCAAGCCAATCAGCACAAGCATTGGCTTCCCTGTAGATATGCGACATACTAAATTCCGGTATCATCCGTAGAAGTGCCTTGCAATCATAAATAAGTGTAGATGAAGGGTGAGTACTGACATCAGCATTAGAAATAAGATCAATCACGACTTTAGCGTCTAGCTCAATCGCTAGCTTCTGAGCATGAATATTGATAGCAAGTTTGAGACCGTCTCTAAGAGCCCACAATTCGGCCGTATTATTAGTACAGGTACCCAAATTTCGGTAAAACCCCGAAATCCAGTGGCCGTCGCTGTTTCTAATGAGTCCTCCTCCACCCCCCTACCCGGGTTACCTATAGACGAACCATCAACGTTAAGCTTGACCCATCCAATGGGTGGCTTAGTCCAGGAAACCGAGATAGTTCTTGATTGGCGAGTAGTCCTTGCATCCGAACCTAATGCATGAAATTCGGTGGATTTAGTTATTGTGTCGAGAAATGGTGGTTTACCAACTTTTCCTGGAGAGAATAATTTATTGTTTCTATTAATCCATAATAACCAACATCCATAAGCGAAAATAGTCCCCCACGGTACATCATTGAAAATAGAGATAACTGTCGATTTAGCACATCCCTTGAGCCAGACTTCAAAGTCAATTTCATGGAAGGCTTTGACATTCTGCAATAGTTTAAGTCGCTGCCAGAGTTCTCGAGGTGGAGCACAGTCTCTGAGAAGGTGCTGAATAGATTCGGGAAAAGACCCGCATTGGGGGCAAGCAGAGTCCACGGTGATGTGTTTCCTAAAAATATGTTCTTTTGTAGCCAGCCTGTTGTGGAAACAAATCCATCAAAACATTTTTATTCTTTGATTGCAATTCACCTTCCAGATCCACTCCCATCTTTTCCCCCAATTTCTTCATCCCGGATATCTTCGTGAGTGATCAAATAGGCGGCTTTTGAATTGAAATCACCATCACCCGTTTTTCTCCACACACTCCGATCCTGCAAGTCTGAATGGTCTGATCTAGGCACACCTCTAATGCATTCTGCAATAGTGCTTGGAAGGTCAATAGACAGAAGTCCAAGGTTCCAATTGCCAGTGTTGGTGTAAATAGCCTTAAGCCTAGCATCGTCTTCACTCCTATTTAGAGGCCCTGAGATGAGATATCTCAGAGGACCAAGGCCCGTCCAATCATCAAACCAAATCCTAATAGTGTTACCATGGGGATCCGGGATGAAGACTTATGAAAGAGATCTAAGCCCTGCTTGAGTGCCTTTAAATTGATGGAGCCTTGCCCCCCTTTAAGCTGAAGCAAAGACTGAGAGTCATCTTTGTAGTATTTCTTCTTAAGCACCGCAGCCCAAGTATTAGCTTTATCTCTTGTTGCTCTCCAGTTAAGCTTTGCCAGACCCACTCTGTTAATGTGATTTGCTTTCCTTATCCCCAACCCTCCCAGTTTCTTAGGTTTAGCTACTTTGTCCCACTTAACAAGGTGAATTTTCTTTTTAATCGACGAGCTACCCCAAAGAAATGATCTGTTTTCCCTGTTAATTTTTTCACAAATCGAGGCCGGTATAGGTAAGCATTGGGAATAGTAAGATATAATTTGAGAATAGGAAGTTTGAATGATAGTCCGTCTCCCTGCTAAGGAAAGAAGATTAGCTTTCCAGCCTGAAAGTTTGTTTCTCACTTTATCCAAAATGAATTGGAAGTCCGAGTTCACTGGCCTTTTCTGGAAGATAGTGAATCCCAGGTATTTCCCAAAGTTGGTTGTGTGCTGGATTTGGAGTTGAATCTCAATTTCCCGGATCCTAACGGACGAAAGGTTAAGTGAAGAAATGAATTTAGATTTATTCAGATTAATCTTCTGACCAGATCTCCTGGTAAAATCGTCCAGTACCCTCTTCATCTCCGATATTGTGTCATTTTCAGCTACACCGAACAAAATGACATCGTCGACGAATAGGGAGTGCGAGATGTTTGGACCTTGTTTCCCGACTTTGATCGTTTTCCACTTGTTGAGACTAACAGATTTTTCAATACTAATAGTGAGGTATTCCATACAGATAACGAACAAATAAGGAGACAGAGGGTCTCCCTGTCTGATACCTCTAGACGGGAAAAACCAATCAGTCGGTTCCCCATTGAAGAGGATAGCCATTTTTGAAGAGCAGACAGAGTTCATGATAAGCTTGATAAGCATTCTGGGGAAATTGAAAAATTCCAAAGCTTCCTTGATGAAATCCCACTCCAAGCGATCAAAAGCTTTCTCCAAATCGATTTTGATTGCAATTGCGCATTGCCTACGTAAATTCTTTTTGATAGTGAAGATTGCTTCTTGAACAATGACCACGTTGTCGGCACATCTCCTACCCGAAATGAAGCTTCCCTGGTTGGGAGAGATAATAGAAGAGAGAAAGGGCCTGATCCTATTAACAAGGATTTTTGATGTAATATTGTAAATGGTATTGCATAGGCTGATGGGCCTAAGTTGACCGACATTCTCCGGGTTTGCAACCTTCGGAATGAGGCAAAGGAAAATAGAGTTCATGATATCGTCGAAAGGGACGCCTCTGAAAAAGTCATGGGTAAAGTGGAGGATAGAGGGTTTAAGGATATCCCAAAAGTGTTGGAAGAATATTGGATGTAAACCATCCGGACCCAGGCTTTTTTGTGGTTTAAAAGACCACAAAGCCTTTCTAATTTCTTCCACAGACGGAGGGTCAGCAAGGTGGGAAAGATTAGCTGATAAAGTGTTATACCAAGTAAAATGGAATGGCTCTTTGATGAGAGGAGTAGAAATTCTGCTGGTAGTGTACAAGTTATGGAAGTGATTTAAGATGATGTTCTTGACATTATTAATATCAAACTCCCATTTATCATTAGGATTCTGGAGTGACATGATCTTATTGTTTTTCCTGTTCTGAATGGCGATGACTTTTAAGAATTTGAAGTTAAGATCATCCCACAACAACCAGTCCATTCTAGATTTGATTGCCCACAAAAGTTTTTCTTCCCTATAGACATTGTCTAGTTTGGACAACAGATCACGTTCAAGGTTAAAAAGGAAAGGAGATTGGTGAGATTCTAAGGCCAGTTGAGTGCTTTTGATACGAGAAAGAAGCTTCTTCTTCCTTTTGTAAAGGTTACCGAAAACATGAGTATTCCAGTCAGAGACAAAATCCTTAAAATGTAAAGCTCCTTGAAAAAAATTAGCATCACGCCCTAACCAAGCATCTTGAACTATTGCCTTAAGATCTGGATGCGTTAGCCAATAGACCACTAACGATATTTGACTGGCAGTCAATAGACCACTAACGATATTTAATATAAATTGTCGTACCAAATTATTTAAAGATTAAAATTTACCCAGTCCGGTTCCTGTGCGAAACGCCAAAAAATCCGCACGTGCGGGACACTCATCCAGCCGTTGATTTCATTTTTTAAATAGATCAATGACTATGATTTAAAAGAGGGTTAAAAGGGTATATATGTAATTTTACTAGATGAGAGAGAAAAGTTGCGGCTGAAAAGTCAAAAAGGTGGAGAGAGAAAAATTGCGGCTGAAAAGTAAAAAAGGTACATTTCTACAAGAATGCCTGTTCATGTTCGGTGAATACCTATTCTTGTTCGGTGAACACCTGTTCATGTTCGATGAACACATGTTCATGTTCGGTGAACAGATGTTCTCGTTCTGTGAACACATGTTCTTAATGAGTGAACACATGTTCTCGTTCTGTGAACACATGTTCTTTCCGTTTCTGTGAACACATGTTATTGATGAGAGAGAAAAGTTGCGGCTGGAAAAAAGAGTCGTAAATACTACTGCTGAAACAATCAGTTGGATAAATCCAACTAGCGCTCAACTGTCTCTGCACCAGTCCGCACCAAAACTTTCCGCATAGGAGCCAAAGTGAAATTGACCTGTTACCATGCTATATGACATATGAGTGAGTACAAGGACACATGGCTCCACTTATCTTTTCCTTTTTTAGTTGAATACACGATGCTTTTATTTTAATGTCGGTACTAACAATATTACTAAATTAGTTTAAACTATTTAATAGTTAAAATTAAAAAAATTAAATAAGTATGATACCTATAAAATAAAAGTCTGGATCCTATGCAAAATATTTTTTTTTCATTACATACAAAATACTTCAGAATATTTGTTCTGAGACTTAAGAAAGGTAATTGAATGCTCAGAAAAAATGTTTCGCGCATTAAAAAATAGAATATGTGTTATTAGGCTCAAAATAAGTATTCATTTTAAATTAGTTTTAACTTTTAAACTTTTAATTTAAAAGACGAGAGAAATTACACAGATACGAAATTACACCGTTCAGCATCATAAAATAATTGTTTTAATGAGAAGCGAACCACATTGCTCCACCTGGTAACCTTATCTTTGTCTGCTGATGATGTAAAATTTTGGTATAATTTATACGAAAGATAAGGAAAATTCTGATATGTACCGGGTTCATGTGAATTAGATTTGGCCAAATCAATGCAGAATGAGGAGAGAGAAAGAAATGCAGTGATGTGGCTAAATCTGGAGCGTATGATCCAGTGGACCCCGGTTCATATCAGAAGTGTTCGAAAAATAAAGCACAAAGGCGCAATTCCAAAACTGAAAAAACCCCTCCAAATATTCAGTATTCCCGCGCGAAATCTAATAAAAATACCTAAATAAGGAAAAATGGTCAAAAGACAATACCCACGTTGGCAATCCAAGAGAATCCTATCCCACCAATCAAAACACACTTCAACACCTCTATAAATACAAGACAAATAAGATACATTACCTTCAGTCTCCGCCTCCATTTAGGGTTCTAAGATCTAAAAAAAACTTCCCCAAAATCAAAATCATCTCTTCAAAAGAAGAAAATGAGTGGAAAAGAAAGCGGCGTTTCAAAGGGTGGCGGCAGAGGAAAGCCAAAAGCTTCGAAATCTGTTTCTCGATCTTCAAAAGCTGGTCTTCAGTTTCCGGTCGGTCGAATTGCTCGCTTCCTTAAGGCCGGGAAGTATGCTCAGCGTATCGGATCTGGTGCCCCGGTTTATCTATCAGCCGTCCTCGAATACCTTGCTGCTGAGGTATGGATTTTTCAATTTTAAATATTTTTTGGTGGAATTTTTGGTTGAAAATTGGATTTGAGTGTTTGATTTTTATGTTGTTCTTAGGTTTTGGAATTGGCGGGAAATGCTGCTAGGGATAATAAGAAGAATAGGATTGTGCCGAGGCATATTCAGTTGGCTGTGAGGAATGATGAGGAATTGAGCAAGCTTTTGGGATCTGTTACCATTGCAAATGGCGGCGTTTTGCCTAACATTCACTCCAATCTCTTGCCTAAAAAGGTTGGTAAAGGTGGAAAAGGAGAAATTGGATCTATGTCTCAGGAGTTTTAGGGTTAGGGTTTTGGAAAAAAAAATTGAAAAGAGGAAGAAAACAATCCTTATGTAATATAACTAAGCTTCCCTTCACTTAATCTAATGCAAAAATCACAATCCTTCTTCCTTGTTATTGGTTATCATATGGAATGATAATTTTGGTTTTTGGTGTGTTCTTGGACAACTTTCTATTCACTTATTATTGAATTCCAAGTGCCCTTATCATTTTTTTTGTGTGTTTGTGTTTAATGCAATTTATGGGTATAATTGGATTTAGTTTTAGTTAGAATTTCTTGTATAAGTTTTCATACTCAATCTAAATAGAGTTTGCCTCTTAGACTCAATTTAAATACCACAACCAATTTTTTTATGGATTAATGTTTGATGTTTCATTATCATATTCAATGTAAAGAGATATTCAATCCAAAAAGAGTTTTGAGTTTCAAACTCAAAAAAGACTTGATCCAAGTACACTCTCTATATAAGGTGGATTGAGTTTGAGTTTGAGATTCATGGTTATAGTCTTTCAAATCCAAACCAAATTTTCTATGGATTAGTGTTTGAGATTTCAATGCTAGTATGGATAATAATTTTAATCTCAAACTCAGGCTCAATCCAAATACACATTCAAGGTTGAAAAAGTAAATAAAAAATTTAAGATTTACTTAGTTTTACTATGGTATTAAGTTACATTCTATTGTCTCAATGCAGTAGCCGATTGATTTTCCCAAAGCCATGGCTTCTGCTAGCCTTGATGTAGCTTCTTGATGTTCTTTTAATAGTAAAACTGTGTTCGTTACAGCCCATTTAATTTGGAAATCAGCCTCATCTTCTTTGAAGCCTGCCCATTTAAGTACTCTGTCCATCTGTGTACATCATGATTGATCAACAAGCATTTGAGTAGAGATCATTTGAATGAATTTTGAGTGAATGGTGCAAGTTGTTGTTTACCTTCTCAACATCAGAATGTAATAGTGCCGAGTAGCCGAATACAAGATGCTCTGCTACTAATCCTCCAAGTATTACACACAGAAACCTGTATAGAGTCTGCTACAAAAGCAATTTCACTATCAGAATTGTTCGGAACAAATTTAAAAAGTATTCCCACCTCCCCCTCTAGAATTGAGAGTAGGTAACCTTTGATGAGATTGAATTCGTGTGCGCCTACATGAAGTTAAAACATGATAGAAGTCAGTAGCAAAACAGAGAAGTGCATTACTTATTTAGAGAAGCTCTCACCTTGTTTTTCTTCTCTTTGATGGAACTAATGTATGTTGAAGGAGAAGGGCCAACCTGCAAATAATTTTGGATAAATCAATTATCAAGAATTAGGAGCATGCTGCAGAATCCATTCTTATTATATTATCACCAAGTTTAAGCAATATACTTTTTCATATATATTTAAGGTTTCAATGTGTAAATTGCTCCGTTATCTGAGTAAAACAGATACAGAGTTCCCAAGGAAAGGATGAACTTATCATTGAACAAAAGAAGGAAGATCAGGCAGGGGAATTCGACGTTCTGATTGTACTTGTTCTGCTACCTTGTATCAAGAACTAATGAATGTTATGAGAAAAGGTCACTTACTTCTCTTAGAAACTCGAACCCAAGAAACTCAACGTTTCCTCCAGCATAGTTGTTCCTCATCAAGTCCTCAATGGTAGGTATTTCATATCTTTTTGGCAAAACCCCGAGCAAGTAACCGACAAGAAAATGGCCTGCTTCATGCTGCAAATGTTTTATGTACAAGGTACTTCGAGATTTCTCATTATGTCACTCATGCGCACGCAGTTCTTTTCACCAATTAACATTCAGGCAGAGGCACACAAGATGATCGCTTACCTTCAGACACATCACTCGATCATTGGAAAGTGAAGTGTAGTAGTCACTTGACGCCAAACTTTCCTGTGGCAAGACTTGTCCTGGAGAACAAAGATACGACAAAGGCATCTGACAGTCGATTCTTCAAAAAATAAATAAGTTGAAGAAATAATGGAATCTACAACATGCCTGCATCACTGTCAGCTAAGGAACCTATAATTCTCTGTGCACCCTGAAAATTAACATGAACGGCGTTTTCCTAAACACCCAAACAAGTTAGATTTAGCAAGCAATAGTTGGAAGGTATGGTTAACCAAGTAAGGTGTAACCATATATCAAAGTCGATAGGCGCAATCTCAACGTGTATCACATTCACAGGAATGAATCTCTTCTAGAGATCAAACACGGGTTCAAACTCAAACTATTCGTAGAGAAAGATTGAAAGTTCAGAAACAACAATACAAACGATAAAATTCATTCCGCAATTCAAACCAACAACAAACAGTTTTACAGTACAGATAATGTTAATTCTATGACGAAAACTTTCACCTCTTTCTCCTCCAAGGCAAACTGCAGGCAGGATTTAATAGACCTCTGAATGGAATCAACTAAAACATGTAGAGATACGTTATCAGCTCCGTTCAGTTCTACACCATCCACTTTCGGCATTCTTTTTGGAATCTACAAAGCAAATACATTTACTTTCGAAGAGCTTAAACAATTAAAATAAGTCGTATCAAACTCATATTAATATTCGATTACGTTCTATATACATATATGATTTTGTACAGCATACATTTCACCATTAATGTTAAGTTCAGAAAATGAAATAACATAACTCCACAAAATCTATTTTCCGCCAAATAAATAACTAACTTAACTGCATTGTACAATTCATCAAAAAAAAAATAAAACCAAGGATAACATTTTATTTTATTTT
Organism: Vinca minor; assembly: GCA_026122235.1. Classification (NCBI taxonomy): domain Eukaryota; kingdom Viridiplantae; phylum Streptophyta; class Magnoliopsida; order Gentianales; family Apocynaceae; genus Vinca; species Vinca minor. The sequence goes on from JAOCZM010000291.1 coordinate 5,108,122, forward strand.
TTTCTTACCAGTTTGGCAGAGCCAAATCCAAGAAGTCCACCAGGCTTGCCCTGTAATTGCTTTACTAATAACAATGCAGCCTTGAAACTACCTTTCTCCACCTCCCAATCCACTCTTCTCAGCGTTCGTCTTCGACGTCTCATCCATTCATCTTCATTCTTCACTCTTGCCCCAATTACACAAATTTCCTTTACTGAAATATTCATTTCTTCAATTTTTACTATTATCACTAATATTCACTGCTTGAAGGTCGTGCTTAGGGCGATGATCAAGTGTTTACTTGCTATCAGCCATGTCACGGGTTTGAATATGAAAACCGTCTCTTTATTAAAAAATAAAATAAGGGTAAGACTGCGAACATCAAGTACTTTGCAGACCTTATTGATGCGGAGGCTTGTGCACAGAGTTATGACTAATATTCACTGCTTCAAAGAAGAAGAAGAAAACCCAGAAAATTTTCCACTGTCCTGAAGATGACAAAGCAGAAAGCGGCGCCGTTTTGATGATCAGTCTACTGATATATGTGTGGCTCAGATAAAAAAGGGTTCTTTATCCATTTATTTGCTTATTTTATTTTGTAAAAAAAACAAAGTCAGATAGAACTTCAAATTCGTTTTGAGAACGAAAAAAAAACTGGGATTTTTTTGAATTGAAATTTGTGGGCTTTCTTGAATTTTCTTGGATGGGAAGTTTGGGTTTTGGGTACAAGGGTTTGCTGTGGTATCCCAGAGTAGTAGTGGGATGGAGGAATTGTAGAATTATGTGCTTATCAGAAGGTGGAGTTGGAGGAATAAGATTGAAAGTACTGGAGCAAATTGATAAGGAATTGAGCAAAGGGGATGAAAGGGCTGCTTTGTCCCTTGTCAAAGATTTACAGGGTAAACCTGGAGGCCTCAGGTGTTTTGGTGCTGCCCGGCAGGTTTCCAAATCTGTTCTTTCATTTCTTTTTAATTTATTATTTAATATGGTGCATATAAATGCTTTGGATGCTGAATGAAAGAAAAATGATAATGTACACATAAATCAAAAGAGTTCTTGGATTGCTTTCTCTTACGCCTTTTGGCTTTGATTCGAGGGTTTTGATTCCGTAGCAAACGTGACAGTATAAGGGGATTACTGTTTCAGAGATATTCTGTGAGCATACGCTTTGTGCATTCATTGCCAAAGGTTAGACCAGTCTTCAATCCATTTGTTTCGGTGACATTCTGAGAGCAGTCACTTTATTCATTTGTTACCAAAGGTTATGTCTGTCTCCTATCCATCCCGTCTGTATCCCCAATAATAATGAGTTATGTTATTGTTGTTGTGTAATGTTATTATTTTAATCTTGGTTGTATAAGGTTTTCTATGTTTCTGTCAGGAATCAGGATGTGTAGTTGGATAGCATTTTGTTTTGAAACGAAATTTCGTTTCATAAAAGTTTGAATGATTGTTGAAAGGAGATTGTCCAATTTAAGGCAGAACAATGTCCAACTAGAAATGGCTATCTTTTAGTTCTTGAACTTTAAATTACTAAGCACTGATGCAGAATCATAAACCTGTGTGTAAAATCTAGTTTGCATCTAATTTATTAATTGTATAATCAATTGAGGTTTCAATTTTAATCTTTGAGTAGAATTATTGCAGATACCTCAGAGACTCTATTCCTTGGATGAACTAAAGCTGAATGGAATTACCGCGGGATCTCTTCTTTCACCAGTGGATACAACACTTGGTTCTATAGAAAGAAATCTGCAGATTTCTGCTCTTTTAGGAGGACTAGCAACATGGAATGTGCTTCAATTAAGCCCACAACAGCTTCTACTTTTCTCCGTGGGACTCCTGTTTTTGTTGACCGTGGATGCAGTAATTTTCGTTCCTCAGCTCATTTCTTTAGTGCATCTGTCCTGATTTATATAGTATTCCTAAACTTCATAATTGCGACCAAGTTTCTTCTGTACAAGTGTTGCCTTAGTTTAATTTGTGCAACGCGGATTGACATTTGTCATATACGGTACCATCCTGTGATCTTCCATATAGATATAGCTGTCGTTCCTGTTAACAGAAGTGTGGCATTCAATTTTCCCGTATTGTTGTTATGCTCAGGTCTCGTTTGGTGGAGGATTTAGTGGCTTGGTTCTTGATACCATTGGTCATACCTTTAGCCAAAAGTACCATAACAGGGTTATTCAGGTGAGATTCTCCGTCTTTCTCTCCTCTCTCTCACATACAATCTCACGCCCACATATCGCACTCCATGTTAGAGGGAAGGGCTAACTAACTCTCCACCATCGATACTTTACACTAACAAGTTCTTCATGATCAAAATTTGACATTAGCATGAAGCTGGGCATTTCTTGATCGCTTACTTGCTGGGAATTCTTCCCAAGGGATATACACTAACAAGTTTGGATGCTTGGAAGAAGGAAGGATCGCTTAACGTTCAAGCTGGAACTGCCTTTGTGGACTTCGAGTTTATGGAGGAAGTAGGTTGTCTTCTTCTATCAGTTTCAGCAATCCCTTTTGTTACTTTCCTTCTTAATAGGAACCGGTTTGCTGGAATAAGTTGCCCGTTTACATATTTGCAAATTTAGCATCAGCATATAATACGAGCTTTTAATGTATCAAAACTTGCATAGAGCAGTTGATATTTCTTCCCAAGACTTGTATGGCTTCTACATATATTTCTCAGTAACTCGACTCCATTTTTACATTTGCAGGTAAATAGAGGAAAAGTGTCTGCCGGGGTATGTTCTCGTTTTCTTATATTACTTTGGTTTAACATTAGATATCTGGATTCATATTTATTCAAATGTTTATTCTTATGTACAGATGCTGAACAGGTTTTCGTGCATTGCACTTGCTGGTGTGGCAACAGAGTATCTGATCTTTGGTTGCGCTGAAGGAGGCCTTGGAGACATTAACCAGGTTTGCTCGATACGTTTTCTTGTTTTGAGTAATATCTCAGCCCGGTTCCGGCTGACAGCCTTTTTTCAGCACTGTGCTGAACCAATCTCAGACATTTCGTTCTGAGATTGGTTCAGAACGTTGCTGATAGATAGTTGTAGCATTGGAACCAAAATGTAGTTATTGCCATATGCCGAATATACAGTTATTGTAGTAGCTATAGAGCAATTATCATCATCTTAGCAATTGATCCCAAGGTTGCTAATGGTGCAAAAGCTAGTAATATTTTGTTTTGGCAGTTAGATGGGTTATTGAAAAGCCTGGGATTTACGCAGAAGAAAGCCGATTCTCAGGTCAGATGGGCTGTGCTTAATACTGTCTTACTTTTGCGACGCCATGAGAAAGCTCGAGGGAAGCTTGCTGAGGCCATGTCTGAAGGAAGATCAGTCGGAGTCTGTATTGATATCATTGAGACAAATGTTGATGACAGTGAAATTTAGCTCATATTTAAATTCTATTTTCCTGTTTCTAAATCTTTGTAATTGTTCTTAACCTTAATCTCCCTCATGTTCTCCCTCAAATACAACATTTATAAGAAAAGATCACAAAAAAAAAAAATTTCCCATTGAAAATTCGTCGTTTCTGAAAATGTTCCGCCACTGTATGAGACTATGTATAGAGGATAATTCTGATATGGACCAGGTTCATTGGACCCTACGGTACATAACTGGCCACATAATGAGGAGAAAGATAACTTTGTAATGATGTGGTCAGTTTTGGACAAGAAGGTTCACATAAACCTGGTCCATATCAGAAATTTTCATGTATCGATCATGATTATATACAACCGGGGGCTTTGGAGCTTGATATCTCTCCAGTGAGATTTTGAGAGGAAAAAAAAAGATCTGTTAGGAGCTTTGCCATTTGAAATAAGTACGATAATAAGAACAGTCAAATTAATTGTAAACCCTAAAATGGATACGAATATCAAATGAATTTCAGACACTCTAAAAAATTATGCTTTAAGTTAATAGTTTATGCTGAAATTAAAAAAATAATATAGTACTCAACACATTAATCCAAATACATACATGTTTTTGGTACGAGTCAATTAGCATTCATGTTCATCTGAATAGTTCATAATGCTTAAAATACTCTTTTAAAAAAATTGTTTATACACAAAATTCGATCTTAAGATATTGTTTTGGGACACCAAACCCTTTTTCGCTTTTTTGTTTGAAGCTCAGTCGGGCGTAGGGGTGTCAATCGAGCTATGTGAGCTGAGCTTGGCATAACTCACGCTCAGCTCACATAAAAATTCAAAAGCTCACGCTCACACTCAGCCCGGAAAAGCTCATAAACCTTGAGCTCACGCTCAGCTCACAGCTTCCCAAGCTCACTTATATTAGCCAAAAAAAGGAAATTTTCTTATATATATAGTATGATCATAAAGATCAAGTTTTCATAAAAAAAAAATGATCATAAAGAAGCAAAAGTTTCAGAATTGTTTGATATGCTAATAAAAGGAGTCTTATATAAAATAAAATAAAAAAACAAGAGAATCCATGCACTTAAAATTTTAATAAATGATAAATTTGCAAATTTCAAAAGATTGATTTAATTCCATTGTTGGTGGCAATTCCAATTTTGACAATCCCATTGAATTCTTCTACACCATCTCACTTTTTGTTGTGATTCATCCCAATGTAGTACCGTGTTTTCCCACGCTGTCTTTTACTGTTTTTACTCTTCCTTTAACTTTTGTACATGTCTCTCTCTTGTTGTAAGACTTCTTCTTTAATATAATCTCATTTCTACCCAAAAAAAGATTATTGAGTTAATCCACACATTATAATTATAATATGTATATAAGTTTTTTTTTTAAATTAGTATTATTATTATTATATATATATATATAATATTTTAATTATATTAATCTTATTCGGGTTCGAGCTTTTTTTCGAGTGGCGGGGGTCAAGCTCACGCTCAGCTCACATAAGAAGTGAGCTTGAATATTAAGCTCACGCTCAGCTCGCGCTCACATTATCTCAGCTCATGCTCACATTTTTTCGAGCTATGTGAGCCAGGTTCGGGCCGGCCCGAACCCGTTGACACCCCTAGTCGGGCGTACACCTCAAAGGAGAGAGTAGCACCTCACAAGAGGAGGATGATATAATCCTAGAAAGAGAGACAATTTAAAGAATGCTAATGCGCGGGGAGGTATCGAATCCACAACCTTGAGGATCGTGGACAAGCCATTGCCCCATTGGACTAAGAATCTTGTGATACCCTTTTCCGCTTCAACTTATATTGGTAATCCAAAAAATACAGTTGTACCTCCTGAATTACAAGTTTAACCTACCATTTGATTTTTCAAACCAAAAAGAAAAAAGTCATTCATAGCCTTCCATTGAATGGCACAGTAGTAGAATATCAAAGTGAAGGTATCAAGAAATCATGAAACTTAAATCATGAAGAAACAAACCTCCTTCCAAAAACTACAAATAAATCCCATAAACCCTTTACATTTAATCAATTCTTAGCTGTTTTTCCTCTCTTAAATCTTTGTTTTTTTTACCTCAATCATGGCTGTTCAATGGGCATTAGTGTGCCATGGTTTAATTACACTGCTTGTTCTTGTATCTTTTCTCTGTGGAAATTGGCCTATTTTTGAAGCTACTTTTGTTCAACGCATCCATTTCTTCCTTACTTTTGGCGCTTTCGACTATTTCAGGTAATTTTCTTCTTTGTCCTGCAAAATTTCTGGGTTTTTTTTCTTCCTGGGATTGCTTTCTTTAATTTAATTTTGAGTTTAATTCAATTGGGAATTTTGGGCCTCACAGGAGATTTGTTGATTATGTATTTGGTCCTAAAGGAACTGGAGCTCTTGCAACTGTTGAGTACTACTGTTGTGATCGTCCTAATCCTACTTTACAGGTTTTCCTTTTTTCCGTTTTTAAGGTTGTAAAAATTCAAGGTTTGTTCTTTTTCTATGGGTATTTTGCTTATTGTAATACTCTATTTGTCCGGATTTGAATGTCCCATTTTGACTTGGGCTAAAATTTAAGGATCTTATTTGACTTGGGATACAATTGAAAATTTGCATTGAAATTTTAGCTAAATTTAGAAAAGAGATTCAATTCCGGACATGCCAATAAGGCAAATGGGACATTCAAATCCAGATGGAGGGAGTAGTATTTAGCATTTGTATTAATGTACCGATGAGATTGAAGGGAAAGTTTTACAGAACCGCGGTTAGACCGGCATTGTTGTATGGTACAGAATGTTGGGCAACTAAGAGATGTCATATTCAGAAAATGCATGTAGCGGAGATGCGTATGTTAAGGTGGATGTGTGGGCATACGAGAATGGATAGAATGAGGAATGAGACGATTCAGAAGAAGGTCGGTGTAGCACCTATTGAAGACAAGATGAGAGAGAACCGTTTGCGTTGGTTTGGGCACATTAGAAGAAGGCCAAGTGATGCTCCGGTTAGGAGAATTGAAGGATTATGGAATATTGAGGGCGTAAGAGGTAGGGGGAGACCGAGGAAGACGTGGACGGAGTTGATAAAAGGGGGTATGAATCTGCTAGAACTAGATGAAAGTTGTGTTTGGGATCGAAAGAAATGGAGAGAATGCATCCATGTGGATGACCTTACGTGATTCTTACTTTGGTTCATGTAGCCGACCCCAATATATTGGGACTAAGGCTTGGTTGTTGTTGTTGTTGTTGTATTCCTTTTAGTGTGTGTTAATTTGTGAAAAAATAGGACTTCGGATTTTCTAGTACATCATTGTTTAGTACATCAATGAAGTTGCTCCACATGTAACAACACCATCGAAATAGAGTGAATTCATGGGGTTTGAACTAATCACATTGCTCCACATGTGCTAATTTCATTAATGTACTACACAATATACTAAAATATTCGGAGTAAAAAAAATAGTAATGCTGAAAGTTGAAATTTTTAGAGGGGAGTAGGAGTAGGAGTAGGAGAAGGAACTTTTACTTGAATTAGGTCAGGAAAGTGTAGCTATGTTTATGATGTTACTGACTAAAATTGAAATTAGCGCCAAGAATACACTTGGGACCGGCCTTTTACATAATACATAGTCCACTTGATTTTCAGTTTTTACTTTGGAGCCACTGTCAATGTCGTGCTTAATCAAGAAAGTACGGTGTTACGGTCATGGCTCCTTTTAAGTGTTCATATTCACGGTGGGATCAGAATAGAGCATGTCCATCATATTGTTCCAACTGTACTTTCCCCCCAATTGTAGTTAGTTTATCTTTTTTTTTACATTCGGTTCTTGAGGTGCGTGTTGGTGGGGAAAGTGGGAATGACGAGCATGGGCATAGATCCACAATTTGAATTAGATATGTTACTCTAAAGGTGCCATCATGAAGCGTCCTGAGACTACCGGATGGTACCTTTCTGGGAGCTTCAACATGCTACCTGGGTACTGATATGACCAACTCAAGGGCTTAGCTTGCAGCTTTGTTGGAAGGTCTGATATTGACAAGTTCACTGGGCTATATTGATATTATTATTCAGACAGACTCGACATTTATACAACAATCGGGTTCAACTGCAGAGGATTAATTCATGGGTTCTAGATTCTTTATTTAACCGGGCTATGGATCTCTTACATGATGCATCGGTGGTGCACATTTATCGAGAAGCAAATCAGGTTGCCGACTCCCTTGTTAATCTAGCCTGTGATCTGAGAAGCACAAAGAAATTTACTAGTATTTTGCAACTGCCAGGGAATATTCGTGGTTTGATTAAGCTAGACCAAGATGATACCCCTAATATGCGGGTACACTAGATTGAGCACAACTCGCTCACACTCTTGTATCTTTAAAGCTTTTACTGCTTATCATCAATAAAATTTCTTTTAAAAGGTGCCATCATGAAATTTAGATGTTTATTAGCTGTGTTGTTACTTAAACTTCACATGGCTTGCATCTTTGTCTTTGTATGCAGATCATTTATCTTGGAATGATCGGAGCTACTTATTACTTCATTGTGAAAACATTATTCACTTATCTTCCTGGGTATTATCTTAGTGATGTACACAGGTAAGACAGAAATTAATTTAACGCTTTCAGGCGCTTGCTCTGGAATTCTCAGTAATGTAGCTACTATAATTATAATTTTTTCTTCTGAAAATTGTATATGCCATTTTAGGTACACAAGCTTGTTGGGGGTCGGTGTGGGTATCATATTGTTTCTGTTGACTAGTTTTTCTGATCCGGGAACTGTGAATAGTGAGAATGTATCTCAATATCTTTCTGCTTACCCCTATGACAATATGATATTCTTTGAGAAAGATTGTTCGACTTGCAAGATCCCAAGGTTATATCACCACTTTAACTGTCGGACTTTTGTACCTCTTCTTCTGTAACAGAAACTGATTGTTTCTCGTTTCTCATCTCCTTTCTTTATTTAGACCTGCAAGGTCCAAGCACTGTAGTGTTTGTGATCGCTGTGTGGCTCGTTTTGATCATCATTGTGGATGGATGGTATGCTTGTTGCCATTTTCTTATTTTCTTTAGAAAATTCCAATTCCATAGGTAGTTAACTTAATCAGCTAATTATCACATTTACCGTAGGGGTTTTATCTTATGTTTCTCGCTGCTGCAGAATAATTGCATAGGGGAGAGAAACAGCAGATACTTTATGGCTTTTCTTCTTTGGTAAGCAAATAGAACTGAGAACAAGTCTCTTTTATAAACAGTAAGATCATCTTTGAAGTTGTTAGTTAGCTATGTATGCTCATTCGACCAACGTTACACATTTTATTGAACACTTCTGATATGGACCGGGTCCACTGGACCATGCGGTCCAGATTTGGCCACATCACTGCATTTCCTTCTCTCTCCTCATTCTGCAGGGATGTGGTCAAATCTGGACCACATGGTCCACATGGACCCGGTCCATATCAGAATTTTCCCATTTTATTCCACGAAACAGGATTTTTTATATCACCCAAGTCAAAACTGTGAATACGTGAAGACAAAATTTGTTTAATGGAACTGTGATTCCTCAGAAATTGTAGAAATGAAATTGGACTATATGTTGATAATATAGGCAAGTGATAAAATCTCCGGCTATGTTGCCCTCTGAATTTTGCTTCAATGCTTTTGCAGGCATTTCCTTCTTTGTGTGTATGGAGTTATGGCCATTGGGTTGATTATTGCTGGCCGCCTGAAAGAACAAAGAGTTATAGATATATTGACAAGTTAACTTACGTTCCCTATTATTTCGTTTCGTAAGTTGATTAGTTTCTTATTGTTCTGGAGTCAGTTATTTATTTTTAAGAATATTTTTTTTTTTTCTTGTTGCCATGGCAGTATATTACGGTGTTGAAAATTCTTATAGAAGTTTGGCTCCACACGTTGCACAGGTAAATTATTGTTCGCTCTCTTTTTTCTATTTTCTTTTGGTGCTTTCATGATCTTTAATGTTCTCTCTTTACTCATTGCAGTGGTTATTAGGCTCTTACAACACGCAAATACTTGTAATGGTGTTTCTGGCCATAGTTTCCCTATTACTTGGTGGCTTCTTCGCATACCATGCCAAATTATGTATCACAAACACAACAACAAATGAGGTCCGGATTCCCCCCCTCCCACCATATTTCTATAGCTAATTATTCTGATAATGTTTTGCCGCTGTGCTTAGCTGGGCTATCTTTTATTGTGTTTTGTATGTCTTAATCTTCTATGATGCTCAACGCCTTCTTGTCTTGTGTGGTTCCTCATTCTTGACTTTGCAAAGTGAAGAAAATACTAGGTAGGAAAAAGGTTTTAGTCGCCAAGAGTTGTGGTGGTGTAGTTTTTCTATTTGGGACAAGTGGGAGTACTAATAACTAGCTCGAATCAGCTTTTCCGATCCATTTTGTTAAACATTCCTTTATAAGATTCATCAATTTGTCATATTTGCTTATTTTTCTTACTCATGAAGCGTTATAATCATGTCAAATTTTGAGATTTCCACAACTTTCGAGTCTGATAGCCAGATTGTGTCACACATCTTAAACTTTTTGTTGCTTTTCTCAATATCAACTTCTTCTAGTTTTAACGAAGTTTTGTATCGCATGTGAAATTTTTAAAGAAGTTTGTGTTACTTTTAAAATGCAGAGTTTCAAATGGCAAGAATACTTGAGCTTGCAAAGGAAGATAAACGAGGCAAAGGCGAGTGAGGCGGCCTTAAAAGCAAGTTTAGATGAGTTGTGCGACATAAAGCTGCCGGAGAGTAAATGGAAGACCATTTTTAGAAGATCTCGTCCTGAAGAAGTGGGCGTTGTTAAGAATAATATTTACAATAAAGGTTTGTTCCGGAACATCTGTGAGATTATCTTTCCATTTTCGTCAAGAAGATCGTTTTTGCAAAGAAAATCAAAATCAAGTTAGAGGTTGCAGGCAGATATTCTTTTGGTATCATTTGTAGGACAAATAAAAAATATAAATGCCAATTTGATCTCTTACCACTGGTTTTGTATTCTTCTTGTATTTCTGGCTCTGTTGCAAAATTACATTGGTCATGGGGATGTTGCATCTATGAGGGCTCATTAAGGTGTAAAAATGAGATTTGTAGGGGAAAAAAAGAAAAGAAACAAAGGTTGTGTTTTCCTTATTTCATTCAGCATGTGAGTCACACGTGTCAAAATCTTGGCGGATTCCGCCGTGAAAGTGGTGGCGGTGCGGTGACTCTTCCCATGGTCCGTAATTGTTGGAGGACTCGTTGAGCTGAAAAAATAACGGGAACTAATCAGGGGCGAAACGTAAATAACAGGGAACTAAACCAGAGAATTTCCCATTAAAAAAAATTATATCAAAATTGCTTCTTCTTTTTCTTTCATTTTTTCCTTTAAATTATACTATCACTGTCCCACATTGTTTATCACATCTGGAATTTTCAACAAGATTAAAAAAATGATTGAAAGAAATTAATATGACAAAATGAAAATCTTAAATACTCCCTCAATTAATATGACAAATATAGATGCATTGTTTTCTAAAATGTGTCAAACAATTTGATATATATCAAAAAGTGAAACATTGTAAATAATTTGGGACGTTAGTAGAGTAGGATCTAACGGGAACTTTCATTAGGAAAACTCATTTATTTGATGGATGATAGAATTGAGGGACGAGATGGCGGAGCCCAGATAGTTTAGTGACCAATTTGGCTATTAATCATAGGAAAGACATCAAAGATATCCTATGTCACGGTTGTGAGTTTGATCATACTCTTTGCATGAAGCATGACTTTAGTCTTTGCTTTTTCAGATTATTTACTCTTCAGTATGAGGCAGATTCTATCACTCTCATATATGGGAATAATCGCGCTAAATAGGCTTCAAAAACAAATCATTGGGAAGACGGACCAATTACATATTTGACTCCTTTGCTGCCCGAAACCAAGCGGGGTCATCTTCTCTTCACTGAACCACCACTCCGCCGGCGCTGCATCAACTACTACAATCACCGGAAAGATAGATTGATTAATTTAACGGTAAAGTGCCCTGATTAATGTCATATTTTAATCTTTTGATGTTTAATTGGAGTAACTCAATTAATAGTCTTGGAGATTGAGGTTTGTGTCTGTAATTTGAATATTGTTCTTTCGATTCAATCAATTATTTATTGATTTCATATAGGGGATTCCAGAAGAATTAAAGCTATATTCACTATTTATTCTCATAATTTTGCTAAAATCTGGTTTTAATTTGTCTTATTTTTCTTTTTACCAACATTAGGTTTTTTTTATGCTTTCCCCTTATCTTTTTCATGTATTTAATTGACTCGCCGGTGACTCAGCCTGACTCCTGAAGTCTCGGACGAGTTATTGGCTCACTTATTATGCTCGGTTCATTTTTCCCCCAAGTTATCTCTAGTTGCTGCTATAATTTTTATTTATTTTTTAGGTTTTTTTTGGGGGTAAAATCGGGGATCTTTAGTTACCGAGGAGGTGAGAGTGAGAGCGTGTAGTTTCATTTGGTGTGTGTACTGGTCCGGAGTTGTACAGACTCGGACTTTGAACCATGATTGTGAGAGGAGGAACTTATAAGGGTTTTGATTTTTCTTATTTTGCAGATAATTGGGGGCTTTTTGAAACAAATGATTTATACAGCTATCGACACATTTTACCTGTCAGAGGAGCAGCTAGAGAATTCACCATCTAGAAAAGATGGGATTGACAATGAGACAGAAACCAAACTCAGAATCTATGGTTGTGACCTTATTCAAGAGAGTGGCATTTTGCTTAGATTGTATCCTTTGAATAATTTTGCTTAGATCGTATGACCCACTGCACCCATCCTTTTATATCCTGTGTTTTTTTAATTGGACTTGTTTTCGGTGTTTCCTTAATGTCATTTATTTCAGACCTCAAGCTGTCATGGCAACCGGTCAAGTTCTCTTTCACCGCTTTTATTGTAAAAAGTCATTTGCTCGGTTCAATGTGAAGGTGCCTCTCTATTCAGTCTTTTTTTCCTTTTACCAATATCCGTTCTAGTTGTACTCATATGAGTATAGCAAAGTAGGCTAGTATTGTGTACTTACTACTTTCATGACTATAATTGTTGATATTTTTTATTGTCAGCGGATAGCTGCAAGTTGTGTTTGGCTTGCTTCAAAGCTTGAAGAAAGTCCTAGGAAGGCAAGACAAGTCCTCATTGTTTTCCATCGCATGGAATGTAGGAGGGAGAACTTGCCATTGGAGTTTCTGGATACATCATCTAAGGTGAGAGGCTGGCTCTAATGTTACCTGTGTTCTCATGCAAGATCTTACTTTCTAATTCTCTCTCTCTTATGCTGTGAGAATTATTAGTTGTCGTTTTTCGCTTCAAGAAGCTGAAAAGTCGATATTTGTTTATAAGAAATTTTATTATAAAAACTGGAAGTAAACTGAAAGCATCTTCATTTCAATAAATGTCCACATGACTAACTTTTCCTTTTTCCTCCTTTTCTTTTCTTGAAAACACAGAAATATGTGGATTTGAAGGGACATTTGATAAGGTCAGAAAGACACCTTCTGAAAGAGATGGGTTTCATTTGCCATGTTGAGCATCCTCATAAGTTCATTTCAAATTATCTTGCCACACTCGAAACACCTCTTGCACTAAGACAGGAAGCATGGAATCTTGCCAATGATAGGTATGCTTCAAACTTATCAAAGTGAGTTTCAAACTTATTCTGCATTTTCCCATATGTATATGGTCCTGCATAGCATAGCACCAAGTATTATTTGAAAGGTTCAGAAAAATCTTAACCAATGAAGTTTGTCATTTAATACTATGGTTGAAGACCTGAACTACTGAAGTGGCTAATCATGAATTTAGAATCTCACTGGATTTCATGTAGACATGTATTGTTTTTCTCACTTTAGATGGTTTGACTTTATTTATCTATTTGTTCCTATGTCAATGTCTAATGTTTTCTTCATTGAATAATCTTGAGCAGCTTGCGCACAACTTTATGTGTGAGATTCAAGAGTGAGGTTGTGGCTTGTGGAGTTGTCTATGCAGCTGCTCGCAGATTTCAAGTACCTCTTCCGGAGAATCCTCCTTGGTGGAAAGTTTTTGATGCTGATAAATCTGGTATAGATGAAGTTTGCAGAGTTCTTGCCTTCTTGTATACCCTTCCCAAGGCAGAGTATATACCTGTATGCGAGGAGGGAGGATCTTTTGCAACAGCTAATAAATCATCATCCCAATCAACTCCAAAGGTGAATTTTCTTCCTTTGGCCTCTTTTGTAACTTGCAGATGTATTATCTTGATTTTGGTATGTCAGCCTGAAATGTAGAATTCAGATAACCACTCTTCTTGATTTTTGTTTTGTTCAGGAAGGTTCTATGAATGACTCAACAATGAATGGGGATAGTTCTTCCAAGGGGACATCTGTTGCAGGAAACCAGGAATCTGGGAAACTTGCAAGGGTTAAGTTGGTGGTTGAGAATTTGAAGGAGTCGAAGAAAAGTGATGATGAATCAAGAAGTATGGCTACTGAGGAAGAGTCAAGAGAAGAGCTTGTTCAAAAATCAATAACTGAGCTCAGAACAGAGGCAGGTGGTGAAAGGAACAAGGATAGGGAGCGGTATAGGGAACGGGAAAGAGACAGGGATAGGGACAGGGACAGGGAGAAGGAGAGAGTAAAGTCCCGCGAACGTGATAGGGGGAGGGAATCTGACAGGGAAGGAGATAGGGAGGATATTGAAAGAGACAGGGACAAGATAAAGGACAGGGGTCATCGTTCAAGGGACAAAGGGAAGGATCCAGGTTAGGGTTTTATTACTATTTCATGTACATTGCATTATCATCTCATTTCAACGTGTAATTAACAATTTGGCTTAATATCTGAATCAACACTTTTCTCACTTCAGGATATGGTGAGAAATTGAAACATCAACTGTCTCGAGGTAAATGAATGAAACCTTTGGTTGTCTTCTATGATTTCTTTCTATAACCGACTACACATGAATAACCCTTCCTTCCCTCCCCCCACAATAACACAGACCGAGATTACCACTACTCATCGAGGGACAAAGATCGCCGGAGGCATCATTGATGTGCTTGCTCATAGAGCTCAGACCTCTTGTATGTTATTTGGAGCTGGTTGTAACACACAGTAGGTCAGGCGACTTTCATATATTTTGGAGCTAGTTCTTTAACTTCTAGCATTTCGTAATCTTTGCCTGGCATACATAGAGTGTGATATTGAGTTCATTTCTTTTGCATAAAAAAAATTGAGTTCATTTCTCTGTAGAGATATACGAGTGACAGCAATCAATTTGTGTATTCATATAGAGAAGCAAGAGCTGGATTTAATGTTGTGGAGTACTAATTTTCCTTTGAGCTTGTTTTAAGTAAAGATCAAGGGTTCCAGTAGATTTTGACTGAAGAATATTTTCTAAAATGATTTTGTGGCATGATAACAAATCTCTTTAGCTCAAATTTTTTAGACTTTAGATATAGTAATGAAATTACTCTGCATGTCATAACGTGACTAATAATTTCCTTAATACGTGTGAATTTTGAATTGGAACAACTAATATGGGAATAAAGAAGTACATATTTGGGTTATCTATCTAGACTGGAATACAACAATTCTCAGTTCTTGAGATTCACAAAGATTCATCATATAATAATAAGTCCTAACAACTTGTGATCTTAACAAACTTGAATTCTCCTCGATCTTTGCATTCTTCAAAAGTACTACTTTCTGTTGCTGCTGTAAATTCATCCTCTGTTCTTAACAACCTTGTTAAGATCAATAGTTGAATTCTCCTCATCAATCTTTAAGTGCTCCAAAGCTTTAATACTACTAGTTTCTTTATCCAACAAAGAATCATCCACTGTTGTTGGATAAGGAACTATTTTTGTGTATTGATCCAAATACGGATCGAAATCAACCATATCATCGTACCAAGAACACCATTCCTCGAATGCATCATCCGGGAACCACAACCCTCTTCGTGATCCAAAACATAACACGCAAGGAACTGAATCCACTGTTCTCTGGTCGTGTCTTAACCTTGTACAGGAACCAATACACATTCTCAATCAACCTATCCAAGTCCTCTACTTTTTCAGGAATACCCGAATCAGTAAGAATTTTCTTGATGTCTTCTCGAAATTTGGCAGGAAAGTCGAGTTTTGAAGATACGAATGATTTTGCAAGGACAATAGGCTGAGCTTCGAAACTCGTGTGGTTTTGATGGATTATCGGAGATAAACATAGTTGTAGAAGTGATATCTAGGCTAATGAAGGAGGGATTAATAGATGGTTGTGAGGGTTCTTTGTTTGATTCATCAATTTGCGCCGCTTCAACGAAGAAATCGCAATTGTTTTTTGTATTGGATTTTGCAATTCGATGTTACCGTCCTTAATCGAATTGGATTAGTATTTTATTGATTTCACGTAGAAACTTGTTTAATGGTGCGTCCAAGTTAAGTAAGGCTTTGTTACTACTTCATAACTAGAATTCTACTATAAACTCATTTTTCAAACGTCAGATCTACTGACCCGACAACTAAGATTTATTTTACGTGTAGAACAAACACTCGTTCTCTATTGGATTCCATATAATAGAGAGGACCTTAACCAATAGCTAACAACTTATAATACCATATCCTATCTTACTCGGACCCTTCGTTTATGCCAGCCGTAACTATATTGATACGACACGACATGTGTGTGAAATACTTACGGAATCTAGTCAACATCGATCATACACTTTGTTTTAAATGTTTAAATACTCGACACCTAAATACATACTCAGTACTTGAGTCCAACTAACATAGATAATACCTACTAAAAAAATGAAATTCTCTTTCAAAAAATAAAAAATAAAAATGAAATTGATATGAAACTGATCTTCCTTCATGCATTGCCTTTCAGACCAAGTCAATCAAATGTCATTTTGGGCAAAACAACTGACTAAAATCAGTAAAAAAACATATGCTGCCACCAAAACAAAGAAACTTGCCTGTCTATATCAATGCACCCCAAAATAGATCTTAATATTAATGTAAAAACTAAGACCATCTAATTTTCAGCCAAAACAAAGTACTAAAAGAAATCATTTCGAGTTCATTCTTCATTAAACTATTACCATAAAGAACTTTCCTCCATCAGATGGATCCTGTGCTTTGCAAATTCATTTTGCAGGAAAGCACATTACACGGTACAGCTGCTGGATCAAGCTCCCAACAGCCACTCAAAGCGCGTCCTCTCTCATTACTGAGAAGAAAAGCAGGTATCTGGTGAGAAAATCTGGCCATCTCATTCTCGGGAATGTCCATGGGTCCGATACTTGATCTACTTTTCCGGGGTGATCTAAAAACAGACTCATAGCCCTTAAGAGGAACCAAAGACGTAACGTTTATGAGACCATCACTATTCCTAGTGACTTCCACTATGTCATATTCACAATTCTCCAAGTCGGTAGATGTGAGTTCAGCTTTCCAGTTCTTGTACAGTGCCCATACCTGTCCCGCCTTGGGATAAACTTCAAACCTATACTTGTTGATCATTTTTGCATCCAACAAATGTGAGAAGGAACTGGATCCAAAGGTTCTGGGTTTACCACTTGTGAGTTTAAAAGCTCCACAAGCAGGCTTAATACCGTTCTTGGATACCGAACATGATTCAAACAATGCAACCTGCAATATGTGTGTAACTCCAACCTTCTTTATCTGACAATACACCTTCGGCAAATTGTTGTCTGTTTCATAGAGTGCCCATATTTGACCCACTTCAAACTTCCCTGGTGATCTGTCACTCTTGAAGTCGTGAAACTGCTCTAGTGCAACAGTGCGACTTGGAGATATTGATGAACTAATGCTATCACTTCTCCTTGGACTCGAATCATCTTGATGAGACGAAACTTCTGCATTGCAACTTCTGCCTTCCTTAGCATTCAAATTATTGGCAGTAACACTCTGACTGGAAACACAACTAGCATTGACTTGTTTGTTCTCTTTATACCCGGTATTCACTCCCCTAGGAGACCTCCTGAGTACAGAACCCTCTCCATCAGAAACCCTTTTGCCATTACACTGATCCAATTTCTTTGGGGTGACTAGAGTATCAGACATTTTTGACTCGCTTCTTCCGGGGGATAACTCCGGAAGCAAAGAATTCCCTCGAGTGCCCAGAGTTTTATTATCCATCTTGAACATGGAAGGATAGCAAATATCGTCAGGATTTGCAGGAAGAGATGCAGGATCAAGTTCAAAACTCCCTTCAGGAACACCTTTTCTCTCAGTGCCAGTCATTTTAAAGAAAGGTATCTTATGAGAGAATCTATATAATTCATTGGGTGGTATAACAAATTCTCCAGTCATGTTCTGACTTCCACGATAAAAGAGGCTTGTAAACCCTTTCACTTTATCCAATATAACAGCTCTAATTCCAACACCCTTCACAAAGTCCGTGAGAACCTCCACAATTTCAAATATATAATTCGCATGTTTTTCAGGTTCAGTACTCCATT
The DNA here is from genome assembly GCA_026122235.1 of Vinca minor. Classification (NCBI taxonomy): domain Eukaryota; kingdom Viridiplantae; phylum Streptophyta; class Magnoliopsida; order Gentianales; family Apocynaceae; genus Vinca; species Vinca minor. Next base: position 5,126,019 of record JAOCZM010000291.1, read on the forward strand.
TAATATTCCAGTCCTTAAAGAGTGCCCAAATCTCCCCTTTTCTTGGATATACAAAAAAAGATCCTTTCTTACCTTTTTCACAAATGATTCGATGAGAGAACGTAATGTGATCTGTAGTGTCTTGATATTCGCCACGTCTATATTTGCCACAACCAACAGGTAACTCTGTATCCACCCACTCAATTTCATCCTCATTATCAGGATCAGGCTCTAGCCACATGATGCGTAGTTTGAATCCAGTAGAGTACACCTTTCTGATATGGGCATAATATCTTGGCATACCATCTTCATTACCATAACAAGCCCAAAACTGATCAATAGCAAAACAGCTCTGTGCTTTATCCTTGTCGAAAATCATTGAATTCTGGTTCAGGACAATTAAAGACAACTGGAGAACTAACATCTGATTCAGAATCATCAATCTTAACCGATTTAGCACCATTTTCTGGTGCACCATCTGCCAGTTCTGTAGCAGGATTCATGTTTGCTTCAGTTGGAGGGTCAATTCTCCTTTTCTGTTTAGAAGGAGTATAACACTGTGGATCATCTTCAACTAAACCTTCTTGCTGTCCTTTTTCATTGGAAGATTTTCCCTCCCGCGGCCGCTTCAGAGGGCTTTCAAGGTCGCCATCTTCACCTTCACTCTCCATGTAAGTAACCTGATGCTTTTGACGTGAGGATCTTCTGCGCTCATAAATATCATTAACTCCAGATTTTTGGTCAGCTGCAATATCTGAAACACTGTCCTCGATGATCATATCTTCCGAGTCACGGCTACATGAAGAATCATAACTCTCACTGGATTCAGCTTCCAACTTCACTCCTTTCCTTTTCTTATCTTTAAGATTTGTATCCTCTCGTTTTGTTTTATCAGTCCTGGGAGTTGCAACCCCTTGTGATCTACTGCCTGCTGATTTAGTACTCTTCTGAGTCTTTAAATCTGAACCAACTACATGAGCATTTCTCATCTGTGTACCAGAATCAAGCCCCACTCCTTGGGATCCTGAACCCGATGCTGGGAAATCTACAGTTTCCTTTTTAACAGCTCCATGAGATCCCTGAACTGGTTTCTCTTCTTGCCGAGAACTGGGTGGCTGACTCACGTTTGGTCTTGGGGGCACACCTTGTGTAGCAGCTCGGCTCTGATTGGTTCTTGGAGGCACACCTGGTGCAGCAGCTTGGCTCTCATTGGTTCCCGGGGGCACAACTTGTGTAGCAGCTCGGCTCGGACCGGCTTTTGGGGGCATACCTGGTGTAGCAGCTTGGCCAGGGCTGGCTTTTGGGGGCACACCCTGTGCAGCTATGTCATAAGCTATGAAGGGCTTGGAGCATTTTGGGCAGCGAAGTGCCCTGTTAACAAAATCTCTGTAGTACTGGTATTTGATATTGCAAAAAGGGCAGCATGTCCAAAAAGATTCTTGACTAACTGAGGGGTTAGATGGTGTGGCTCGATTCGGACCACTGGACTGATTACTAAAACCATTCGCAGTATTATTCTGAAAGACATGTGGTTTCCTGGTTGATGGATTCTTATTCCCCTGCTGAGTTGGTGGTTTTGCCTGACCAGATTTAATCGAAATTCCAAGTTTACTATCATACAAAGACCTTTTACCCCTATCTGAAAGCACCACATTTGCTTCCCCAATCAGCTTAAAAGCAGCTTCTGCACCAGGAAAATTGTTCTTATCAGGATGGAGCAGAAGTGCAAGTCTCCTGTATTGCTTCTTGATTGTTGCTTCGTCAGCCAACTTTGTCACTTGAAGGATGCTGTACCAGTCTTTATCTGAGCAGTGAACATGACACACAGCTAGGAGATGGGAAATATTTTCAAGTTCGGGGAAAAGTTGTTGTGCCTTCAGTGCAATCTTTCTAGCCCCAACAAAGTCATTGTCTTGCATTTTCTTCCTAGCTAATTCCTTGGCCCTGATGGCCTCATCTTTGTTACACTCCATCACCAATTAGATACAGTTTCAATCAGCCACCACTTTCGAGTATAATGCAAATATTTATATGCAATATCTTCCCTTCAAGCTTCACAGAGTGCACGAGCAAAGAAAAGAACTATCACCCAACTCTTCTCGAGTAAACCATATATAAATGCACTGCAAACAACAATCAAGAAAATGTTTTCCATTACGACAAATAATTTGAGCAGCAGTAAAAGGAAATCCCTTTCTCTTTTTTCATTTACCTTGCAACCTTAAATTTAAGCAATTAATATAGAACATTTAAGCAACAAGGCAAAAGAAATTCTGACAACTATTTCTTAAAACTTGCAGTTGAAACATGAGGCAACCAAATTCATATAAAATGAGAGTATAATCACCTGAAAGCTACTAAATCTGGAGCCAGAGTAATGGCCACATTGCAGATCTTCTCAATGAAAAACTTTTACCTCCCCTGACTGATATGAGTCATGTAACCACAAACCAAGAGACTTCCAAAAATCAAACCACAAGACCTGCATGACAGGAAGGAGTTGCAAATCAGCATCAAGTAATATCTAAATCTAAAAAAATAAAGATACCACAAATAAGATGGCTGAGGCCAATAATCTCAATTTGCAATTTAAAGCAATGTCCGATACGGGTACTTCCAATCCATAAGCAGTGAGGAAGAACAACTTATCAGGAACCAAAAATTACAAATACCAAGGACATATCAGGAACTTATTAGAACAGGAGCCAAACAGTAAAAGTATAATGATCAGAGAACAAGAGAATGTTATATAATGTAAGTGAAGCATACAAGCTCACAAAAATAAATACAAGTATCAATCAAATAAGATAAAACTAGTTTCATTGCTCTTACATTGTTCATCCTATTATGCTGTACACACCCCAGCCTACAGGCATACTATCCTATAAAGATTGGACACATTTACGTTGGACACGCATTGGGACACGGGGCTCAACACATCAAAACACATACAAATATTCTTTCCTTCAATAAAAATACACTTGGTTACTTTGGCACATCTGAAGGCACTTTTTAAAAACTAAAACCGTATAACAGGAAATAATTCAGTATAGATTGTAAACCAATTAAGAGAGGAAGTCAATCTACAACATAGGACTTGAAAGCCAGCAATAAATTATATAACTTTATAATTCTTTTAAAAAGAATTCTTGTGATTATCGCATTGAACTTAGACAGCCAATAAGCTCCTCCCTAAACTCATAACCTCCTCCCCGATTTCTGAATTCAAACACCAAGTCTAACTTTATGGAGCATGGAGTGTGTTTAAGTTAATCAATAACATGTGGTTTCCCCTTAGTAAAAGGTCAAGTCAGTTAAATCATAATTCTACTGCTTAATGTTGCTACCTTCAGTATAAATTTGTATAGCTTCTCATTCTACTATAAGGTCTTATTTTATTATAAACCCACTGCACACCCACACTAACTTATACACGAAAAGTTCAAGGCTGTGCAGCCATAGTATTTCTCTAGAAATGGATATCAACATATTTTTCTTATTATTGAAATTAGGACTTGCACATCTTTATATTGAAAATAACTAGGTAACAGGCACAGAGCATATCACATCAATTATGCCAAAGAAGCAAAAGCAACCAGCAATACCCTCAATTGAGGCTGTAATCGCTTTTTTCCAACTAGTAATCTATAAAAACATAGAGGCAAATAAAACAAGTCATATATGATTCTAAAATATCAGAATCACACGATTACTCTCACCAAAAAATCAAAACAACAAAATCATATCAATAACAGTTATTCCATAACATTTCCTTATTAAGCCCTCAAACCAAAAGTCATAACCCCCCACCCAAAAAAGGCGTGTACTGTCCCGTGGATCTGAAACTGCCAGTTACAACTCAACACATATGGTTAGTAACCAGAAATCAATAAATGCAGATACTGAAGATTCAGTTTTATAACTTTCCTTTGGGTAAGGTATGGGACCTAACCGGTATCCTTTTCTGTTTTACAGTCCACTCATACATATGAACCCCTTTTCGGGATAGAGCTCTGGACAGAGTCTTTTTATAATAGAATATACATCTTAATCCGAGAGGACCGATAATGAGAAACAAAAAACAACACTTCAAAAAGCCCATAAGATTCCCAGACTTTAAAACACAAAAAAAACTAAAAACCCCACATCAAAATCAAATTCAAAACAAGGAAAATGATAACACCCAAAAAAAAAACCCCAGACCCACAATTCGAAACTGTCAAAAAAAAAAAAAACCTAACCATCAAAACAAAATCACAACCCCTAGAAATTCAAAATCATCATCAGAATTAACATGATACAAAATGCTACATTTAATGAGTGAGAATACTTACTAGTTACTAGAAAAATAGCGAGAATTTTTTTGAATTTTTGGTCTGCTGCTTTCTAGATGGGGTTTTGGGAGGTTAAGAAAGAAGATTTTGACCCTTTTTTGAGATTTTGGGGGAAATTGGGAGGGAAAAGAGCCGCGGGAAAAAAGACCTTAATTCCTCCGAATTTTCATTTGCCCACAAAAGAATGGATTTTTATGTCTGTGTTTTGTGTTTATTGATATTGCAGAGAAGGGGCTTCAAAGGTTAGGGGGATTTCAAAAACACAATGGAGAAGAATCTAGAAAATGTTGCTAAAATCACACAAAAGTTGTGTTTTAAGGGACTTTATAGTCTTTTACTATTGGTTAAGTGTCACATTTTAGGTCTTACAATTGGGCCTAGGCCCATTATGTTTTCGGGCTTGTGTTCGGTTTTGAAAATTTTCGATTTTCAAAAAATGTTGATTGTCTGTGAGAGGAGATATTGGTTAGAAATTTAAAATCCTGTGTGAATCTAGAAACTTTGGTAATCATATCTCTTATAAATGTTGTGTGTTTTGAGGGTTTTATGGTTGGTAATACCATTTTCTAGGTCATACAATTGGGTCGGGCTACTTTTTGATATTGTCAATCAGGCCCATTTTATTTTTGAGCTTCAGTGTGTTCGATTTTAAAAATTTTGTTTAGAGAGGTCTTTGGAGGATAAAGGGAGATGGGGAAATTTAGTTGATTCGATTTTTTATTGAGACTAGAAGTATCAAACATGATGGTAAGGAGGAGGAAATGAATTTGTGGAAGGAACGATATGACAAAACTAACTCAAAGGAGAAGCAGTTGGAATTGATATTTTCCAATCAAAATCATCAAGTGTCTGACATGTGAGGCCGGTCATAACAATCTATCAAGTGAAAAAAAAATCAATCTCTTATGGACGGTAGGTTAATGGGGACTCACAATTTCAATTTGGATCTAGTGCAAAATAGGTGTTATGTACGTACGTGCAGAATGAGTGTTCTGTTTGCACACGCGGAATACTCCTGTCCTTGAGTGAATTGACCTGACGACTAAGATTTGTTTGGGAAAATAAACATTTAGTTTTCTTCATTGAACACTGATTCTTAAAGAACAACTACTGATTTTCTTTCTCTTAGTTATCCGTAATAAAATTTATCCAACGACGGATAATTGTTTTGTTGTACAAAGAAACACTTATGTCACATATAATCCAAAACCCCTACAATTTATTTCATTCACTTAATGCTAATGACGCTATAGTGGAGCCTTAGTAAATGTGGTGCATTCCTTTAGGAAAGTAATATATGAGGGTGTTAGGAGAATAAAAATTCTGATATTGATCTGTTTCATGTTGTGGACTTTGTGGTCCAAACTTCTCCATTGAAAATAAACAATTAACGAAAAAATGTATATTTATAATTTATTAATGACTAATGTGAATAATTATGTAAACAACCATAAGTTCATTGAAACTGATCCATATCGGAAGAAGTATTTGAGAAGAATGAGAATGATAAGGATAAACACTCAATATCAACTCCAGTTCAGACATTTTTCCCCTCTCGTCGAATAAATAAGAACCACCACTCCCACCGGCAAGAAAACATCCCGTTAGGATTTGAAATTCTGAATATATGCATTCTTCAACACGTTCGTGCTGCATGCAGAGAAACCCTAAAGTCCGTGCAAGAAAAGAGTTCAATGAGGAGACTAAAAGGGTGTGCTTGGACAAGGTTTGGCTTGGTTTGGTTTGGTTTGGTCTCACTTTTTGGGGGGAAATGCCCAAAATTTGACCACTTAAAATAGGCGGGAAACATTCAAATTCAAATTTTTTTTTTCAAATAATCGTCCAAATCCAAATTTTGGCCTCAAAAAATTGGAATTTGAACATCTCCCGACAATTATAGAGGCCAAAATTTGGAATTGAACGATTATTTGAAGAAAAAAATTTGAATTTGAATGTTTCCCGCCTATTTTAAGTGGTCAAATTTTGGGCATTTCCCCCAAAAAAGTGAGACCAAACCAAACCAAACCAAGCCAAACCTTCTCCAAGCACACCCTAAGTAAACAACTCAACTATTATCTTTTAAAAAAGAAAATAAAAAACATGATGAACAAATTTCATAAATATTTCGCTATGAATTTCCAAAAAGCCTATAATATTTAATCGAGATAGAGCCAAAATTGTTGAGTAATAGTTGATTGAATAAGATTTGGACGGCATGACCTAATAGTTCTCTCGAAAATAGAATAAGGACATGAAAATTTGAATAAAATAAAAAGAAAATGACTATAGATAAAAAATACCAATAGTAAATACACTAACAACACGTTTGATACGCTGGAATGTAATGAAATGAAATGAAATCCCTTTGCAGGAAGAATCGGTTTCCACACAGAATGACTTCGAAATCCTTTTTCCATTCCAGTGTTTGGAAGGCAAAGGCAAAATGGAATGTCGATTTCTTTTCTGTGTTTGGTAAAACTATATTTTAATGTCAGGATTGAATGAAATTAAACAGAATATGACATAAAAGCTCTTCTAGCATATACTAGTGATAAAATCTAATTAAACATTCATCACAAAATCTTACTTGAATAACATTGACATTATATATATATATATATATATATATTGTTGAAACATAATTTTTATTAAAATATCAACATAGTAATAAAAATATGTTTGCTTTTTAATTTAAAAATAGATTAAAACTACTACCAAGAAAAAAAAAATTATAAAATTATACTAAATGAAATAGAATATTTATGACTAAATATGAATACGTTGCTATATAAAATGAACGTAATAAATAATTAAAAGAGGGGTATAAATGTCAGTTACTATTTATTGATGATTCCATCTTCTCCTGGAAAGGCCATTCCATAGGTTTTGGTGTGGAATGGCCTTTCCCACTTCTTCATGGAATCATTATTTCCGTGGAATGATCATTCACACTTCAAATTGCCCAACCAAACGCCGGAATGGAAAGAAAAGTGGGAAAGACTTTTTCATTCCTGCATACCAAACACGCACTAATTCCTCTAAAAATAAAATAAGTGTGAATCAGCTGTAAATTTAAGTTCACTTGAGTAAGCCTTCAATATGAATAGGATTATTTGCCAATTTAGTTCCCAGTGTATTAGCATAATGTCAGCTTTGTCCTTTTAAGTTTTCTTAATTTTTTTTTTCTTTCAAAGTTTTTTGAATGTATTTTATGTCCTTATGGTGAAAAAAGTGATATTTTTCGACTCAAAGTCATCAAGGTTGGTCATAACAATATATCAAGTGCAAAAATCAATCTCGTTTAGACTGTTGGTTAGCGGAGACTCGTGATGAGACCAAATGCGACACATTTCACAATTTCAATTCGGATCTGGTGCACAATAGGTGTTTTGTCTATGCGTGTAGAATGACGCATTTTCTGCACGTGTGAATATGTGTTTGTCCTTGAATGAGTTGATACGACGACTAAGTTTTGTTTGTGAAGAATAAACATTTAGCCGTTCTTCAATGAACCGTTATTCTTCTAGAACAACAATTCATTTTTTTTCTTCTAAATTAGCCATAAAATAAACTGATCCAACGATAGACAAATGTTTCGTTGTACACAAAAACACATATACTATTTATAATCCAAAAACCACCTTACAATTTAATTCCATCACTTAATCATAGGACAAGGTCTAGGGTTAGGGTGTTGAGCGCCCATTTTTTTCCAGCAGGTGTTGAACATAACATAGCCATTAGATTTGATGGTTGTGTTGAAAAACTCAATCACACCCAATCCAATATATTTCAATCCTATATCTCCCACCTCCAAATCAATATATATCGAATTTAACGTAATTTCACCCAACAATTGCGATTTTCTTCCTAAAATTTTGAGATCTTCAAAAAATTGGGCACCATAACGATCTTCCAATTCTTTATCCCTGTTTTCAAGCCCCATATTTGAAGGATCTCTAAAATACTGCAAATTTGTAATTATTATTGACTTAACTGTTTTTCTACATATGAGTTTTGAATTGAAGTCAAATAATTCAAGATTTTTAACTTGGATTTTGGTGAAAAAATATTGTATTTTGGAAATGGCATGTTGATGAACTGGGCTTTTCTACTATATTTGATGGGAGATAATTGTGGGTTATTGATTTTGGGAGCATAATGAATTTATGTTCTTTGTGAAAGTGTTGATGAATTTTTGGAGCATAATGGACCATCTTTATTTGGGTCACAGTAAGTATATTTAATAATAGTGATCTCGAGTCATTGTTTTACATTGGTTCTGCTCTAAACTCATATTTATTTTATAAGGTCATTTTCAAATCTTATTTATCTCTATATTAGTTATGTTTCTTACATATGTTAGTTATGTTTATTACAACTATTAGTTACATGTCTGAGCATTGTTAGAGGAGATGCTTTTTCCGCTATCAGATGTTTTCCTTACCGCGGTAAGAAACATAACTAACAATTGTAAAAAATATATCTTACAACTGTTAGAAAACATCTAACAATATAGATAGAAGAATCCGAAATTTGTTAAGATATGCAGAAATTTTAGGAAAATATCTTTTAAGATATTGGAGAAATTTATGGAGATATGAGAGAAATTTAATGGAGACATTTAAGGGATTGTCGAAATTATAGGGGTTAGAGAAAAAATTAGGGAAAATATATTAAAAAATAGGGGAGAAATTTATGGAGATAGGGGAGAAATTTAATGGAGGCATTTAAGGAATTTTGCCCAAATTAGAGGGATAGAGGGATTCAGTGTATTGCGTGATTTAAATGACTAAGCATTATCTTACCGTCAGATTTCATCCAACGAGTCAAATGGTGTTACAGAGGTGCTGAACTTTACTATATTCAGTACCCTAGCCGGCTCGTAGGACAAGACAATGGAGCCTTAGTAAAGGTGGTTCATTACTTCATTTCTTTCGTAATGAGGCAATTTGGTTACAATGCGAAATTTATAGTTGTTCCGCAAAAGTGAAACAAATGTTAGACCGTTTGATAAGAATATATAACGGATGAGAAAATTAGTTGTTTTTCTTTTTTAACACTCGCTAATTATTTCTCTTTCCAATTTTCAGTCGCCAGACTAATAATCTGACAGATCTCACCCATCCACACGTTCTGCACCATAGTCGACTAGTATAAGAGGGCGGTAGAAGTAAAATTCTCATATTGACCCAATCAATTTGAATTTTGTGATTCAGATTTCTCTATGAAAAATAAACCATTAACAAAAAGGTCATGTTTTGACGACGAATGTGGAGAATTTGGAACATAATCACAAGTCCATCGAACCTTATCCATATTGGTAGTGTTGCAAGAGAATGAGAAAGATAGCAGTCCGGATCCTATGCGGAACAAAAAAAAAATTGCACGTCCGTAACGCCTTAAGACTAGCATTATGAGACATAAAAAATACAACAAATATCCTTACAAAATACGACAGGTGTCGTAAAATTATTACATATTTCCGTATTACATTAATATTACCGTCAAATTTCAATCACGAGAGTAAATCCCCTTCCGCACCGCCGCCACAAAGGAAAGAGAGACAAAAAGTCGGTATAACTTCAGTTCAGACATTTATCCTGCCTCTTCCCACAAACACCCTGCAAATCCCCCTCACCCTTCCCCGAAGAGACCAGAAACCATTCCGTTGGGGTTTTGAATTCTTCAACACATTCTTGCTGCATGCAGAGAATCCCTGGAATACATTTACCATTTGATAAAAAAATAAAAGAGAATCCCTGAAGTTCATGCAAGAAAAAAGAAAGGGTTCAATGAGCGGGCTGGAAAAGATATCTAGAAATCTTGATTTAGCTGAATCCAAGAAGAACAGCATCGATCAATCAATTTCGTTGCTGTTGGATCAATGTAAGGATTTCGAAGGTCAGTTGGTCTTAACCCATAAGGATTTTTGTGAGTGTTTTCGTGATCTTGATTTTAGGGAGAAAAAGTTGAATTCTGACAAAGAATCATTAGAGTTGGCTCTGAAATCACTAGAAAAAAGGTTAGAAGAAGTTGAGGATAAGGAGAAAGATTTTGCTTTGTTTAGTGAGAAAAAGATTAGGGAACTGGAATTGAGAGAGGAGGAGTTGGTTAAGTTTAGGGATGTTTATGTTAAGGAGATAAAACTGAAAGAGAGGCATTTGGATGAAAAAAGGGAGGAGATTGAGTTAATTCGAATTTCGGCTGAGACGCGTTGTAGGGAAATTGAGGATAAGGAGGAGAGAATGAAATTGCGGAAGGCGCGAGTTGATGAAATTTAAGTCGAAGGAGAGGCAGATGGAATTGATGATTGAGGATCTTGAATTTCAAGAGAAAAAAAATGATTTTATTGGACGATTAAATGAAGAAAAAATGAAGGAACTCGACGTGAAGGAAAATCAATTGGAGGAGATATATAAAAAGGGATTGAGAGATTTAGAATTGAAAAGGAAAGGATTCGAAGAACAGGTTGAGGAATTTGAAGAGAGGACTAAGCAACTTGAACTGAAAGAGAAAGAACTTAAGGAATCCTTAACGGATTTGTATTTGAAGCTGGCGGCATCTGAAATAGCAACACAGTTGATTCAAAAGGATTCAGAAGATCTAGTATCAAAAGGGAAAGAATTTGAGAACAGGATTTTGGAATTTAATGGGAGAAAGAAAGTATTTGAAGAATCCTTTACGGAGTTTCGTGTGAAAGAGGAGCAATTTCAGTCGGATAAGAACTTGCTCGAAAAAGAATCTAAATGTTTAGAATCAAGAAGGAAAGAACTTGAAGAAAGCATCAAGAAAATTGGACTGAGAGAGAAAGAGCTTGAGTTGAAAGAAAAGCACTTTGAATCGCTAAAGAAGTTGCTTGAAAACGAGTCTGAAGATTTAGAATCGAGAAGGAAAAAGTTGGAAGAGAGTATTAAGAAAAATGAACTGAGAGCGAAAGAGCTTGAACTTAAAGAAAATCAACTAAAGTGCGCACCTCGTGCTCATTTGAAAACCGAACAAATTCAAGGTGTGAATGGTCAAAGTTCATTGTGTGATTCTATTGATCTTGACATAAGATCTATTGTGAGGATGGATGGGAGGGATTTACAGATTTTCTTAAATGAGCGTGTAAAGGACCATGATTTGTTGGCCGACAAAGTTTTCGTTGCTCTTCAATTGTCCAAAGACCTTGCAAAGCTGGTACTAAGTGCAATGGAAGGATTTTTCCCTCCCCATTTGAGGAAAAACAATAAGATGTTCTTGGGGTTTGTTGTTAGGATGAGTTGTAAGCTTCTGTTGCGGCAGCTAATTAGAATTTCGCCACACATTCAACCGTGTGTGAGAGACGAGGCTTTGAAACTTGCAAGGGAATGGAAGGCAAGGATAGTAACTGGGGCTTCATTGGAGGTGTTTTGCTTCTTGTATCTTTTAGCTTCCTATAACGTGGCTACTGAATTTGATGCAGACGACATTATGAGATGTTTGAAGCTTGCCTCTCCGAATCAATGGAAACTTGAACCTGAATTGTGTTGCCGTCTTGGTCTTAGAGATAAAATTCCAAGTAATTTTTCATTCCTAATATGATCAAGTTAAATATCTCTCGGATGTTTCCTCTTTCATTAGATTATTATCTTTTTTATATCAGCTTATGAATATTTGTGACATTGGATTATATCAGCTAGCCATGTGGTAAAAAATAAAATTTCCTCAACTCTCTTAACAGTTTGCTTCTGATTGTGACTTATTCGGTGTAAGGTAGTATAGTATTATTCATGAAAACTTTTTTACTTGGTTGATTCCCCTTCTTAAGTTCATTAATAATGTTTCCTTATAGACGCACTAAAATACATTTTACTCGATCTTTGGTTTCTTAACTAGATGAATGTGACGAACACTTTTGGCATGCTCAGCACACATCTACTGAACACGTTTTAGTATGTAGAGTAATCTGTTGATTTTGGATGTTGGAAGTCACACTTTCACTTTTCTTTATCGTATGACAGGTCTCATTGAGAATCTTCTAAAAAGCAATCAAAGTTTGGAGGCAATCAAGTTTATTTATGGTTTTGAGGTTGTTGACCGCTTTCCGCCTGTGCCTATCTTGAAAAACTACTTGGATCATGTCAAAATGAGTGCCACTACGATGCTTGGAAAGGGATGCAACACAGAAAAACTTCAGGTATGGTTAACAATCTTTAATCGTCTATTTAACTCTATGCGTAAAAAAATACTAAAATTTGACGCTGCGAAAATTGTCCTGTAGAATGAGTACATTGACACAAGAGTAGCTGCTATAAGATCTGTGATCAGATGCATTGTTGACTACAAGCTTGAATCTGAATTTTCACCTAAGGAGCTTGAAAATGCTGAAAAGCAACTCCTGATGCAGAAGGGAGATACGAATTTTACGGAATCTTCCAATTGCAATGAGTCCCGAGGAGAGCAAAAAGTTGAAGTGAAAGAAATTTCATCTATGGCTGCACCAAGTCGGCCAAACACCCCCAGACTTTCAGCAAACTTCTCTGATACATTCAACGGCGCTCCTCATCCCATGGCTATAATCATTGCCAATATGGATGGAAAGAATTTGCTTTCCTTTTTAAGCTCACAAGTCGCTGAGCATGAATTGTTGCAAAATGAAGTCTCGTCTGCTCTACCAATTTCAGATAACTCACCCAAGCTAGTCTTGGATGCAGTTCAAAGCCTCTACGATTCTCATCAATCAGAGGAAGAGACGAAGAGCTGCATCTTTTTGTTAGAGCAGTTCATGGGATTATCTCCCGATATTATGCCTGATGTCAAAGAAGCTGCACAGAAGATTGCGTTCTATTTGGAAGCAAAGATAAAGGCGGAAAATGGCAATATCTTGTTGATTTCAATGTTTCTTCTACTTGTGAGTAGCTATAGGCTGAGTTCTGAATTCCAAAGCAATGAACTTTTGGATTTATATCGAAGAGTTGCAGAGCAGAAACCTTCACCTGGATTATTGCATGCCCTTAGTAAGTTACTCAAATTGTCCCTTTTGTTATTTCCTTCAAAGCATCATTACTCATACTCTTAATGCTTCTTCATTTCTTATTGCCTTTTAGAAGATGCTGCCGTACCCCATTCCCGTGTTGAAGCTCAAAAGGCCAAATCAGAAAGTTTGGCGGTAAAGAATTTAGCAGTGTCTTCATCTATAGTTCCTGAACTTGAAGTTGAATCTCTATGCACCAATATGGATTCAGAAGGGAAGGAACATGTTTTAGTTCGTAGTAAAGTTCCAACCTTTCTCAGCCACTCATCTGACCCTGCAGATCTCGTTTTAAATGCACTGAGAAATTGTTACCAGTCCAACTTCACAAAAAAAAAGAATCGGGTTTTTAAGAGTTTCTGTCGCTTGCTAGAACAATTGATGAATGTCTCCCTAGAGATCAGACCAAATGTTAAAGGACATGCTTATGAGTTAGCTCGTGATTGGAAAGCCAAGTCCAAGACTACGGTACTGTATCCATGGAAAGCCTTAGGAATTCTGCAGCTTGTATCTACCTTTCAATTGTCATCAGATTTCAGTTCGGATGAGCTTTTAAGTCTCTTGGAAGTTTGTCAGCAGCCCAAGAAGGCTAGTAACTTCATTCGGATGTTTGGCTTGGTAGATAAAGTCCCAGGTAGGTTTCTCTCTCTCTCATTCTTATATATGCATGGTAGCAAAGACACAAAGTAGCATGTACCCGTTTTTGTTACTGCCCCCCCCCCCCCCCCCCACAACCGAGTTTAGACGTCTCTAATTATAGTTCAATGTTCTATTTTTCTTTCCCTTTGTTTTCTTGTGCTTCTTTTTGCTTCTTGAATCCGAAAATTTTGAACTTATAATGGATATAGCATTCTGAACCCGGGACCTATTGCTCCGAGTTGGAAGTGCCAACTCCCGAGTGCATTTAATCTAACCTACTATGAATTTCTCTTAAAAAATAGTGTACTTTGATCTAAGATAACAAAATTTTTTTTTTTAATTTTTATAATAAAACAAAGAATGAATTGACCCAGGGTATACAAGATCCAGTACCGTGGTGTATGTTGTTTGTTGATGATATAGTTTTGATTGATGAGACAAAAGGGGTGTTAATGCCAAGTTGGATGTATGGAGAAAAACCTTAGAATCTAAAGTTTTTAGGATTAGTAGAAGTAAAACAGAGTATATGGAGTGTAAGTTTAGTAAGTACTAGTAGAACGACAGAGCAAACTGTAGTAACTTTGGGTGACAAAAATATTCGAGAGAGTGAGTATTTTCGGTATCTTGGTTCTATTATTCAAAAGAACGGAGAGCTTGACGGAGATGTGGCACATCGAGTTAAAACTGGTTGTCTGAAATGGAAGAGTGCAACTGGTGTTCCGTGTGATCGTAATGTACCGCTGAGATTGAAGGGAAAGTTTTACAGAACCGCTGTTAGACCGGCATTGTTGTATGGTACAGAATGTTGGGCAACTAAGAGGTGTCAGATGCAGAAAATGCATGTAGCGGAGATGCGTATGTTAAGATGGATGTGTGGGCATACGAGAATGGATAGAGTGGGGAATGAGACTATTCAGAAGATGGTCGGTGTAGCACCTATTGAAGAAAAGATGAGAGAGAACCATTTGCGATGGTTTGGGCACATTAAAAGAAGGCCAAGTGATACCCCAGTTAGGAGAACTGAAGGATTATGTAATATTGAGAGCGTAAGAGCTAGAGGGAGACCGAGGAAGACTTGGATGGAAGTGATAAAAGAGGATATGAATTTGCTAGAATTAGATGAGAGTTGTGTTTGGGATCGAAAGAAATGGAGAGAATGCATCCATGTGGATGACCTTACATAATTCTTTATTTGGTTCATGTAGTCGACTTCAAGGGATTAAGGCTTGGTTGTTAATAAAACAAAGAATGAAATGTACTTTGATCTAAGATAATTTATACTCCTAATGTCTAGCAGTTCCTTTTTCATTTTCAGTACCAAAGTCAATAGGTTAAAATTATTATGCTTGTTGTCGATCATCTACAGCTTGAGTATTGCAGGTTTGTTTCCGGAAAGGGGTAAACTTTACTAATAGTTTACTGTTGAATCCTTCAGCATGATCACATTTTCATTTTTAGCAATTTGAGTTACTAGTCTTCCTTTTAGGCTCACATGATCGAGTTTAGATTAAATATCTCCTTTCCATGTTATAGTTATGAAGTACCAAAAATGGGAACAAAAAAAAGTTCCCTTTTATGCTCCCTCTCTCTGTAACCCCCCCTCCTCTTCCCCCGCAGGTACACATTGGTTACACGAACCAAGCTAATAGGTGAAAAGTATCTGACAAGTCTTTGATATGCTATTTGTGTTTATGATCTTGAAATTTGGATATTGGTTTTGCCATGTCTAAGGACTGTTCTAGGATCAAGGCTCTTAAAATTTTGGCTGTTCTCCATGTACCTATATTGAGGCTTTCACTTGATTATGATTTTTTTTCCTTTAATGCGTTTGTCCGATGCTGAACTGTTGATGTTCTCGTTGAGTTCCCTTGATCAAGTTACTACAGAAGTCTCTTTTATTGATTTTTATTTGTATTAACATTTTGCATTCTTTATCAACTAAATTACATGTATGACAGGATTTGTATCTCAACTTATTAAGAAAAAGAAGCTGCTTCATGCATTTGCTTATGTTTATGATTTTAAGCTCATCGAAACGTTTCCACCTGCCGATCTACTGAAGCAGCACGTTCAAAACTCAAAGGTGGTAGCTAAGAAGATATGCAACAAGAGGCAAGATACTCCAGATGCACAAGTAAGTTTCTCCTCCGGTCTTTTTTATTCTTCCGCCCAAATCCAGTTCTATACTTGCTCATACAATATTAATTTGTTGACAGAATAATGCTATAGTCAGTGAAATCGCGGCTCTTAAGACAGTGATCAAACTGGTTAGACAAAGGGGTCTTCAATCAGAATACTCACCTGATGAACTTGTATCAACTATTGAACAGCTGGAACTCCAAAGAGCAAGATTGAAGACTTCAATGCAGGAAGTGAACACAAACGTGCATGCCCCGGAAGTTCAAATACAAACTGTAGGCACCAAGAACCTGTGATGCCAAGGATGCTAACTGCACCGGTGAGGTTCACCTGCAACCATCAAATAAGATCCCGCGGTTAGTTTCACCCTCGCGATTCATCATTAATGATGGCAATCCCATTCCTTCAGAACCAGCAATGTCTCAACATCCAGGTGATTTAAATGCAAAACCATATGTGCCCTCTAGTAGACCCGACAGCTTAAGTACTCCGCTTCTACTTCACTCGCCCCATTATGCAACGCCCTACACTTATATTCCGCCTACAAGGATGGGAGATGCAGGATTATTTTTGCCAATCTGGCAGAATCCTAGCCATCCGTACTTATGGAGAACGCGTTAGGGACTAGCGAAATGTATTTATTTCTCTTGTGGTAAGTATTTTGCTGGTTGTTTCTTACTGTGTAGTAAACTGTAACTTTTTGGTACAGGAAATTATAAGAAGTTGTAAAACTCAGTAAATTAACCAGTTTTTATGTTAATTGAGTTCTTTTTATATTTTAAGTTAGGATATAAAAGCTATTGCATGTTGTAGACATTCTATCTCTTCCCAAAATGTTCGTCTTTTTATAAATTCTCTTCCCAAAATGTTTGTCTTTTTATAAATTTTAAGGATTATTTTCTTCGAGATTATTTTTTTTTATAAAAAGATTATTATTATTCAAGCAGGGGTGTTGATTATTATCTTTATAAATATTAAGAGATTCTTGCTTTTATTATTGTGTTTCTGAAATGAATATATATAACCTTTAAATTAAATACAATGACTTATTCATGTATCGAAAGGACTGAATTGCAAAATTTCTTAAATTGATGGTAGTAAAATACAAGACCGAAAACAATGAAAAGGAAGTAATTTATCAGTGATTGTTCCGCACGTTGGGATTTTGAACGGTCTAGATCTGAAGAGAGAAAAGTTGCGGCTGACTTAAAAAATAATAAACAAATTTTTTTTCTCTCTTCAGATCTGAACCGTTAAAAAATTTCTTGTCCCGCACCGTACGGAACAAAAGGTGTCCCTCATAGGAGCCGGGAGCGTAATTTAGCTGCAAGAAAAGCACTAATGGATTCCTATAGCACTTCTTTTTTATTCATATATTTTTAAAGACAACAATGAATTCTTATAAATGTTTTTTTATTTAGTAAGAGACATGCATAAATAAGGTAATTTTGATATTAATCAGATTCATTGGATCTCGTAGTACAAAACTGACATCGATCCAAAATAATGAGAAATACAATTTTATAATAATATGGTCAATTCTGAACTATAAGGTTAATATGAATCTGATCCTTATAATAATGTAGTCAATTTTGAGTCATAAAGTACATATAAATCTGATCCATATTATAATTGTCACATAAATATACAAATTTTTTGCTAAGGATTATCCTACTTGTCTATGTTGAATTTAAGGGATCCACGAAATTTCTTATGGTAGAGCCGCCTTTGTGGAACTGGCTACACAACCCACCCTCTCACATAAATTACTGCGGGAGGTCATACCCTCATTTATTTGAGAGGGACGTGGAGCCAGTCCACAGGGCGACAGACTGATTCGCCAAACCCACAAAACAAAGAAATAGAGAAGAGAAGAGGAAGAATCTTTATGTACACGTGTCATTACCCCAGCTCATCAAGAATATTTTCACACTCGCTTCACACTTCACTGGCCGTTATCTTCACTATCTATGACGTTGGAAACTCACAAAAGAACAAACCGTTTCTGAGCGAAGTAAAGAGAGTTCCAACTCAATTCTTCTTCTTCTATATGATAAAGATTAAAGCTTTATCTCAAAGTTGCTAGCTTTTTCATCTTTTTGATCCTACATTATCTTGCAAGTGAGAAAATGAGTGAATCAGAGAAGGGTTTCAAGAATCTTGAAGCTATTGGATCATGCATTGGTAACATTGAAGGAGGAGCTAGCTTTTAAGGAGAAAGAAGTCGATTTTCTTCGAGAAATGAATGAAAAAAATGAGAAAGAATTGGAATCAATTAAGAAGGAACGCGATTTGGAAAAGGCGAAGATTGAGAATGAGTTTAAAGTTCTTCGTTTATGGCTTGATCCTGCAAAATTAGTGTTAGAAGCAATGGAAGGCTTATATCCTCCTCATTTAAGGAAGGAAAATAACGAGTTCGAGACAAATGTGGTTAGGATGAGTTGCATTGCTATTTTGGAGAAGTTATGTATGATCCTGCGAAATATTGAGCCTAATGTGAGAGATGAAGCGATAATGTGAAAAGAAAATGGCTGTTTTTCTTGAAAGTGCATGTTAATGATCTTGGATTCTTGTGCTGTTATACATCTCGTGCTCTTGAATCGTCAAATGAATCAGCGCAGCTTGTACTAGATGCAATTAAAGCGCTCTATAAGTATAAGTTGATCTAAAGGAAAGAATGCAATCCGGAACCCAAAATCCTTTAGTCGTATTTGGCTTGTTCCTTTTCATTGATGCCTATGGATTAACCTCCTCTTTTATTGCAACCTTAATATATGTTCTGTTTTGTCATTGATTATAGGGAGCGGCTTAGCTGAGGTCTTACGATGTTCACTGCAAAACTTGAAGGAGAATAACAAAATTGATCTTATATCTATGGTGCCTTCTGTGATCAATAGCATATCTTTAACTCGTAGTCCAGGAGATTAGATCAGGCAACTTAAAAAAAAATGACCATGGGTGCAAAAGTGATGATTTTATAATAAAAAAGAAAGCTCTATGGTCATCCAAGTGGTATCTTGGTGTAGTGTGTCAAGGTGTACTTGAACTGAATCTAGTCTGGTTAAATCTGATTTAGATCTAATCTGAGTTAATTCTGGTTTAAAACTCAAATTGAGGCATATTTCAGATAAAAGCTCCGACTTTTCTCATATTAGGCATAAAAATTACTTCTGTTATTAAATGTCTTTTTGTAAGCTTATGTTTCTGTAAATTTTGTAAGACAGTTTCATGAACATAGCCACCCATACCCTTGCAACAATCATCCGGAAGAATGTCGGGGTTCATGAGCTGATTTTTTCTTTAGCCATGAGGGGATAAAGAGGATGGCAAAAGTGCTAATGGAAAAGAAATAAAAACCCAAGTGAAATGCTAAAAAACAGATGTGGAGTGCCAATATCGCCTTCTAAATAGTAATATTTATTCAGTTTCTCTGAGCATTGGCTAAATTACTTTAATTTCCGTAAACAAAATCAACAACTACCAGAAATATATATATAGATAGATATATACGCATGCAAAAACTACCAGACTCGGAAGATAAAGAAAACGTCTAGTAGAGGGTAACAGAGAGTTGCATAGTCTTCATGGATAAGAGAGAAGATCAGGTCAGGACACTTATCTCCAAGTTACAACATCATCTTCCTCAGCTTCGCAGCAGGCACTCAAAAAAGGTACTCATTCCCCTAGCACTGCTGCTGCTGCTGCTGCAAACATCAGGCAATTGTTATCATTTATAGCACTCTGAAAAATATAGATTTCTAGTTGTATACTTTTAACGATATAAAGTTTATTCTCTTAAACATTCACCTCAGTTTTGACAAGAGGAGGAGAAGTTCCGTCACATTCTGGGGGTAAGCAAGCAGGATCGAGCTCAAAACAACCATCGGGAATGCCTTCACTTTCTGTGCCATCCAACGGGTAAGAGGGAATCTGATGCGAGAATTTAAATAAGTTATTGGGCCGTATCAGGAATGACGTACTACCCTTTTCTCTCTGGAATAGGCTCACATAACCTTCTAATTTGTTCAGATAAGCAACTCTGATGCCTGTGGGCTCAACGAAATCAGATAATACCACCACGATTTCATACTCGTAATTTGATTTCTTCTTAATATGCAAGTCCTTATAAAGAGCCCATATCTCGCCTTTTCTTGGGTAGATCACATAAAAGCCTTTATTTCTATCTTCTTCACAATGGATTTGATGCGATAATGTATGAGGGTCAAGAATGACTTCAGAATTCCTGGAAATGAATTTGCCACAAGCTACTGGCAAGTCTTTGACAAAAGCATCAACTTCACAGCGATATTGCGGATTAACCTCAAGCCAGGTGATTTGTACCTTAAATTTTTTAGAGTAAACCTTCTTAATCTGCATATAGAATCTTGGCATAGCATCAGCCTGGTCATAACAGGCCCAGAATTGATCCACAGCCAAGCAACTTTTCTTGCGGCCCTTGTCAAAATCGTGGAATTCCGGATCAGAATAATGCATTTTAGATTTGTCGAGTGACATTTCAGCGAGATTGGTGCATACAGTACCTTCTTTGGGAGCAAATGGCACAATATCAATATCCTTGCATACCCTTGACCTTTTCTTGCCTTTACTTCTAAATTCTAGGCGTTTTCTGGGATCTGCCGAGTCAAGCTTAGGCAGTTTACATGCTCGTCCTTTCGTCATCTACAGAATTAGCACTCTCATTCCTCTCATTCAACTTCATGTTCAGATACCTTTCTCTCAAAGCAAGTTCTTCCTCTTTTGCTCGAAGCTCCTTCATCCTTGAAACCGAACCAACTTCCCTTGCTTCAATTCCTTTATCTTTAGCTTCAAGCTCTTCTCTTCTTAACAACAAGGCCTGTTTCGTATATTCAATTTTCGTTCTGCATCTCTCCAAGAATTCCTCTTTCTTACGAATCTCATCTGCTTTCCTCTCAAGCTCCTCCATCATAGAATCCAAATCCATTTCCCTTCCTTCAATTTCTTTCTCTTTAGCCCCAAGCTTCTTTGTTCTCAAAGACAAGTCCTTCTCCTTGGATTCAAACTCCTTCCAGCATGTCTCCACATTCTCCGATTTCTTGCGAATATCAACTGCATTCTTCTCAATTTCATTCTGTTTTACAATTAGCTTCGCCTCCCTAGAACTAAATACCATCTCCCTTGCTTCAACTTGTTTCTCTTTAGCCGCAAGCCTCCCAATTCTTAAAGACAAGTCGTTTTCCTCGAATTCAAATTTCTTTTTGCATGTCTCCAAGTTTTCCGATTGCTTACGAAACTCAACTCCTTTCCTCTCCAGATCATCCTCTTTTACAACTAGCTCCTTCTTCCTTGAATCCAAATCAATTTCCCTTGCTTTAATTCCTTTGTCTTTACCTTCAAGCTTCTCTTTTCTCAAACACACGTCTTTTTCCTTGGATTCAAGATTCTCTCTGCATCTCTCCAAGTTTTCCTCTTTCTTACGAATTTCATCTGCTTTGCTCTCAAGCTCCTCCGTCCTAGAATCCAAAACCATCCTCCTTGCTTCAAATTCTTTCTCCTTGGATTCAAACTCCTTCCTACATGTGTGCAAGTTTTCTGCTTTCTTGCGAATCTCAACTGCATTCTTCTCAATCTCATTCTGTTTAACAATTAGCTCCGCAACCCTAGAACTAAATACCATCTCCCTTGCTTCAACTTGTTTCTCTTTAGCTGCAAGCCTCCCAGTTCTTACAGACAAGTCATTTTCCTCGAATTCAAATTTTCTTTTGCATGTCTCCAAGTTTTCCGATTGCTTACGAAACTCAACTCCTTTCCTCTTAAGATCATCCCCTTTTACAACTAGCTCCTTCTTCCTTGAATCCAAATCAATTTCCCTTGCTTTAATTCCTTTGTTTTTACCTTCAAGCCTCTCTTTTCTCAAACACAAGTCTTTTTCCTTGGATTCAAGATTCTTTCTGCATCTCTCCAAGTTTTCCTCTTTCTTACGAATCTCATCTGCTTTGCTCTCAAGCTCCTCAGTCCTAGAATTCAAAAACATCTTCCGTGCTTCAAATTCTTTTTCCTTGGATTCAAACTCCTTCCTACATGCCTCCAAGTTCTCCGATTTCTTGCGAATCTCAACTGCATTCTTCTCATCTGCATTCTGTTTTACAATTAGCTCCGCCTCCCTAGAACTCAATACCATCTCCCTTGCTTCAACTTGTTTCTCTTTAGCCGCAAGCCTCCCAGTTCTTAAAGACAAGTCATTTTCCATGAATTCAAATTTCTTTTTGCATGTCTCCAAGTTTTCTGATTGCTTACGAAACTCAACTCCTTTCCTCTCAAGATCATCCCCTTTTACAACTAGCTCCTTCTTCCTTGAATCCAAATCAATTTCCCTTGCTTTAATTTCTTTGTCTTTACCTTCAAGCTTCTCTGTTCTCAAACACAAGTCTTTTTCCTTGGATTCAAGATTCTCTCTGCATCTCTCCAAGTTTTCCTCTTTCTTACGAGTTTCAACTGCTTTGCTATCAAATTCCTTCTCTTTTCCAGCAAATTCCTCCATCTTTGAAACCAAACGCATATCCATTGCTTCAATTTCTTTCTCTTTTGCTTCAATCTTCTCCACTCTTAAAGATAACGCCTTTACACTCGATTCAAATTCCTTTTTACAAGTCTCTTTTCCAAGAAGAGATACTGGATCAACCTCCCAACAGCCACCCAAAGCGCGTCCTCTCTCGGTGCTGAGCAGAAAAGCAGGTATCTGGTGAGAAAATCTGGTCATCTCATTCTCGGGAATGTCCATGGGTCCGATACTTGATATACTTTTCCGGGATGATCTAAAAACTGACTTGTAGCCCTTAAGAGGAACCAAAGACGTAACATTTATGAGACCATCACTATTCCTAGTGACTTCCACTATGTCATATTCACAATTCTCCAAGTCAGCAGATGTGAATTCAGCTTTCCAGTTCTTGTAGAGTGCCCATACCTGTCCCGCCTTAGGATAAACATCAAACCTATACTGGTTGATCATTTTTGCATCCAACAAATGAGAGAAGGAACTGGATCCAAAGGTTCTGGGTTTACCACTTATTAGTTTAAAAGCTCCACAAGCAGGCTTAATACCGTTCTTGGATACTGAACATGATTCAAACAATGCAACATGCAATATGCAGTATGCAACTCCAACCTTCTTTATCTGACCATACATCTTAGGCAAATTGTTGTCTGTTTCGTAGAGTGCCCATATTTGACCCACTTCAAACTTCCCTGGTAATCTGTCACTCTTGAAGTCGTGAAACTGCTCTAGTGCAACAGTGTGACTTGGAGATACTGATGAACTAATGCTATCACTTCTCCTTGGACTCGAATCATCTTGTTGAGACGAAACTTCTGCATTGCAACTTCTGCCTTCCTTACCATTCAAATTATTGGCAGCAACACTCTGACTGGAAACACAACTAGCATTGACTTGTTTGTTCTCTTTATACCCGGTATTCACTCCCCTAGGAGACCTCCTGAGTGCAGAACCCTCTCCATCAGAAACCCTTCTGCCATTACACTGATCCGTTTTCTTTGGAGTGACTAGAGTCTCAGACATTTTTGACTTGCTTCTTCCAGGGGATAACTCTGGAAGCAAAGAATTACCTCGAGTGCCCAGAGTTTTATTATCCATCTTGAACATGGAAGGATAACAAATATCGTCTGGATTTGCAGGAAGAGATGCAGGATCAAGTTCAAAACTCCCTTCAGGAACACCTTTTCTCTCAGTACCAGTCATTTTAAAGAAAGGTATCCTATGAGAGAATCTATATAATTCAATGGGTGGTATAACAAATTCTCCAGTCCTGTTCTGACTTCCATGATAAAAGAGGCTTATAAACCCTCTCACTTTATCCAATAGAACAGCTCTAATTCCAACACCCTCCACAAAGTCCGTGAGAACCTCCACAATTTCAAATTTATAACTCGCGTGTTTTTCAGGTTCAGTACTCCATTTAATATTCCAGTCCTTAAAGAGTGCCCAAGTCTCCCCTTTTCTTGGATATACAAAAAAAAATCCTTTCTTACCTTTTTCACAAATGATTCGATGAGAGAACGTAAATTGATCTGTAATGTCTTGATATTCGCCACGTCTATATTTTCCAGAACCAACAGGTAACTCCGTATCCACCCACTCAATTTCATCCTCATTATCAGGATCAGGCTCTAGCCACATGACGCGTAGTTTGAACCCAGTAGAGTACACCTTTCTGATATGGGCATAATATCTTGGCATACCATCTTCATTACCATAACAAGCCCAGAACTGATCAATAGCAAAACAGCTCTGTGCTTTATCCTTGTCGAAATCATTGAATTCTGGTTCGGGACAATTAAAGACAACTGGAGCTTCTTCATCCTCAGAACTAGCATCTGATTCAGAATCATCAATCTTAACCGGTTTAGCACCATTTTCTGGTGCACCATCTGCCAGTTCTGTAGCAGGGTTCTTGTTTGCTTCAGTTGGAGGGTCAATTCTCCTTTTCTGTTTAGAAGGAGTATAACACTGTGGATCATCTTCAACTAAACCTTCTTGCTGTCCTTTTTCATGGGAAGATTTGCCTTCCCGCGGCCGCTTCAGATGGTTCTCAAGGTCACCATCTTCACCTTCCCTCTCCATGTGAGTAACCTGATTCTTTTGACGTAAGGATTTTCTGCACTGCAAACAACAATCAAGAAAATGATTTCCATTATGACAAATAATTTGAGCAGCAGTAAAAGGAAATCCCTTTCTTTTTTTTCTTTCCTTTTACCTTGCAACCTTAAATTTAAGCAATTAATATAGAGCATTTAAGCAGCAAGGCAAAAGAAAATCTGACAACTATTTCTTAAAACTTGCAGTTGAAACATGAGGCAACTAAAAATGGAAGTATAATCACCTGAAAGCTACTAAATCTGGAGCCAGAGCAGATCTTCTCAATGAAAAGCTTTTACCTCCCCCCGGCTGATATGAGTCATGTAACCACAATCCAAGAGACTTCTAAAAATGGATAGCAATATACTTTTCTTATTATTGACATTAGGACTTGCACATCTTTAATTATAAAATATCAGAATCACACGATAACTCTCACCAACAAACCCCAAAAATGAAAACCCTAGACCCACAATTCTAAACTACCAAAAAACCCTAACATCAAAACAAAATCACAACCCCTAGAAATTCAAAATCATCATCAGAATTAACATGATTAAAAAAAAATGCAACAGTAAAATAGTGAGAATGCTTACTAGTTACTAGAGAAAGAGAGAGAGATTTGAACTTTTGGTCTGCTTTCTAGAAAGAAAACGAAAAGAAAATTTTGTCCTTATTTTTTAGATTTTGGGGGAAATTGGCCTGCGGGAAACAAGTCCGGGCTACTTTTTTAAATTTTCAACTAGGCCCATTATGTTTTCGGGCTTGAGTGTGTTCGGTTTTGAATTTTTTTCTGTTTTGAGTTTCATAAAAGGTTGATTGTCTGTTAGAAGAGATATTGGTCTAAATTTCAAAATCTGTGTGAATCTAGGAACTTTGGTAAGCATATATCCAATAAATGTTGTGTGTTTTCAGTGACAGATGTAGCATCCCATCACCGAGGTCACATTCAGCAGTTGAAAAATATATTTTTTTAATTAAATATGGTGTATTCTTGCTCTGATTAGATAATATGTTTATAAGTGACTACTGATTTCAAATTCTGGATCCGCCACGGTGTGTTTTGATGGTTTTATGGTTGGTAGTGTAAAACACAAGAGGGGGGGTGAATTGGGTTTTAACTAATCTTGGCAACTTTTTCGATTCTTTGCAATGCTAATACAAGTTTGAACAAGATGAATAAAAGCAATGCAAAACCCAATCAACAAGACAAAGGATTTAGAGTGGTTCGATTCACTTAGAATCTACATCCACTACCTTGAGCCGCACCCAAGGATTTCAAACAACTTCACTAAGAAGAATGTTTACAAATGTGGCTAACTCACTAAGAGTTTTACAACACAACCACAATACAAAAGCTCACTAAGAACTTGCCCACACAAAGTAGGACTTTACAATTTGCCCACACAAAGTAGGACTTTTACAAGATTTACCCAATCACTTAGAAAGGGAATTGAATGTTTAAAGAACAAGAAAGATCACTCTTATAAGTGAGAATGGATACCTTTGAAGCACAATCAATTTAGCTCTTGAACATATGAAGCACACTCTTTGTCTTGCTTTTTGAAATAACACCTTTGAATGATTTATATCATGGAGATCAAGTGTTTTTGCTTTGAAAGTGTTTTTGGCTTGATGAGAGATCAATGAATATTTGATATACAAGCCTTGGAATGTTTCTCTAGCTTTGGAGTATAAATACATTTCAAATTTGGGTGAAAAACGACTCTTTAACTGGTCGAAAAGCGGCTAGTTTAAAATGCAGTTCGGTTGACCGAACGACCACTTTCGGATGACCGAACCGAACTTGGTTCAACCTCACTGAGGGTCGGTCGACTCGACCCCATGCTTAGGTCGATCGAAGCGCCTCATGGTCGACCGAAGCCATATTTCAAAACTCTCGGGTTTCTCGACGGTTCAACCGAACTTGAGCTCGGTTGACCGAACTTCCAAAGTGATTTTTCACACGTTTTGAAATCTTTTGAAGTCTTTTAAAGTCTAAAAAGGTTTTCCTAAAAGGTAACAAGTAAGAACACTTGGAAAACTTTTCTAAAAGACTTATCTATGAAATCAAAGGCTTTTTGGATAAGAACACATTTGAAACTTTTGCCTTTTGAAAAGCGTGTTTGTGTGCAAGCAAGACTTGAATGTAGAGCATATGTTCATGAGAGCTTTGGTTAGAGCTTTCTAAGATTGCGACTAATGACAACAAAGCTAAAACTAACCAAACCTAAGTCTTCGATCTTCAATCTTCATAGATGAGCCTTGAATAGTATGACTTTGAATCTTGAACATGGCTTGATTGAAGTACTTAGAGCTTCCTACAAGATTTCCAATATTCTATCACAAAAATTAAGATCATTAGACACAACATCAAATGTTTGTCAATATCAAACGAGTTTCGTTCGCGCTTGAGAACTACAGGTAGTACCATTTTCTAGGTTGTACAATTGGGCCATGTTACTTTTTGATATTGTCGACTGGGCCCATTTCTTTTTGAGCTTCGATTTTGAAAATTTTGTTTTTTCGTAAAATTAATTATTTGAAGTTTCGTAATATTAATTATTTGTAAAAGAAGATGTCCATTCTAAATGTGAAATCTTATGTTTCATTACAAAGAAATTTGGCAACAATAACAAAATTGTAAATTGTGAGTTTTGAGGGCTTTATTGTTGGTACTTGGTAGTACCTTATTTTGGCAAAAAATCATATGTCCCATGTATGTCATAATTCTTATATCTAACCAATCACAATTTGCCATTTGTATATATAATTATAAGAAATGTTTATACAAAGTGATTTGATTTAGTAGCATGTGAAACCGGAGACAGACGATTTTCAGAGGTCTTATAAAATCTTCCATGCAAGGTTCCGCCAAAGCAAGGGCATTAGATAGGGCACTAGAATGAGACTACAGGGGGATAAGATGAGCATCTAAAACATGGCCTTTTCCTGTTCTTTCAACTCAAGTATCAATATGCAGGATGAAGTTAAATTAAAGATGGATTATGATAGGGGAAAAAACGATAAACACCCATTGTTTAACTTCAGTTTCTCCGAGCATTGGCTAAATTACTTTCATTTCCGTAAACAAAATCTACAACTACCAGAAATATATATACGCATGCAAAAACTACTAAACTCGGAAGATAAAGAAAATGTCTAGTAGAAGGTCACAGAGAGTCGCGTAGTCTTCATGGATAAGAGAGACGATCAGGTCAGGACAATTATCTCCGAGTTACAACGTCGTCTTCCTCAGCAGGCACTCAAAAAGGGTACTCATTCCCTAGCATTCCTGCTGCTGCAAACATTAGGCAATTGTTATCATTCATAGCACTCGAAAGTATAGATTTCTAGTTGCATACTCTTAACGATATAAAGTTTATTCTCTTAAACATTCACCTCAGTTTTGACAACAGGAGGAGAAGTTCCGTCACATTCTGGGGGTAAGCAAGCAGGATCGAGCTCAAAACAACCATCGGGAATGCCTTCTCTTTCCGTGCCATCCAACGGGTAAGAGGGAATCTGATGCGAGAATTTAAATAAGTTATTGGGCCGTATCAGGAATGAAATACTTCCCTTTTCTCTCTGGAATAGGCTCACATAACCTTCTAATTTGTTCAGATAAGCAACTCTGATGCCTGTGGGCTCAACGAAATCAGATAATACAACCACGATTTCATACTCGTAATTTGATTTCTTCTTGATATGCAAGTCCTTATAAAGAGCCCATATCTCGCCTTTTCTTGGGTATATCACATAAAAACCTTTATTTCTATCTTCTTCACAATGGATTTGATGCGATAATGTACGAGGGTCAAGAATGATTTCAGAATTCCCAGAAATGAATTTGCCACAAGCTACTGGCAAGTCTTTGACAAAAGCATCAACTTCACAGCGATATTGCGGATTAACCTCGAGCCAAGTGATCTGGACCTTAAATTTTTTAGAGTAGACCTTCTTAATCTGCATATAGAATCTTGGCATAGCATCAGCCGGGTCATAACAGGCCCAGAATTGATTAACAGCCAAGCAACTTTTCTTCCGGTCCTCGTCAAAATCGTGGAATTCCGGATCAGAATACTGCATTTCAAATTTGTCGAGTGACATTTTAGCGAGACTGGTGCATACAGTACTTTCTTTGGGGGCAATTGGCATGATATCCTTGCATATTCTTGACCTTTTCTTGCCTTTACTACTAAATTCTAGGAGTTTTCTGGGATCTGCCGAGTTAAGCTTAGGCAGTTTACATGCTCGTCCTTCGTCATCTACAGAAGTAGCACTCTCATTCCTCTCATCCGACTTCATGTTCAGATACTTTTCTCTCAAAGCAAGTTCATCCTCTTTTGCTCGAAGCTCCTTCATCCTTGCAGCCGAACCCGCTTCCCTTGCTTCCATTCCTTTATCTTTAGCTTCAAGCTCTTCCCTTCTTAACAACAAGGTCTGTTTCGTTAATTCAATTTTCTTTCTGCATCTCTCCAAGTTTTCCTCTTTCTTACGAATCTCATCTGCTTTCATCTCAAGCTCCTCCGTCCTAGAATCCAAAACCATCTTCCTTGTTTCAATTTCTTTCTCCTTGGATTCAAACTCCTTCCTGCATGTCTCCAAGTTTACCGCTTTCTTGCGAATCTCAACTGCATTCTTCTCAATCTCATTCCGTTTTACAATTAGCTCCGCCTCCTTAGAACTCAATACCATCCCCCTTGCTTCAACTTGTTTCTCTTTAGCCGCAAGCCTCCCAGTTCTTAAAGACAAATCATTTTCCTCGGATTCAAATTTCTTTTTGCATGTCTCCAAGTTTTCCGACTGCTTACGAAACTCAACTCCTTTCCTCTCAAGATCATCCTCTTTTACAACTAGCTCCTTCTTCCTTGAATCCAAATCAATTTCCCTTGCTTTAACTTCTTTGTCTTTACCTTCAAGCTTCTCTGTTCTCAAACACAAGTCTTTTTCCTTGGATTCAAGATTCTCTCTGCGTCTCTCCAAGTTTTCCTCTTTCTTACGAATCTCATCTGTTTTCCTCTCAAGCTCTTCCTCTTTTCCAGCAAATTCATTCATCCTTGAAACCAAGCGCATATCCATTGCTTCAATTTCTTTCTCTTTTGCTTCAATCTTCTCCGCTCTTAAAGATAACGCCTTTACGCTCGATTCAAATTCCTTTTTACAAGTCTCCAAGTTTTCCTCTTTCGTTCGAATCTCAACAGCTTTTCTCTCAAGTTCCTTCTCTTTTCCAGCAAATTCATCCATCCTTGAAACCAAACACATATCCATTGCTTCAATTTCTTTCTCTTTTGCTTCAATCTTCTCCACTCTTAAAGATAACGCCTTTACGCTCGATTCAAATTCCTTTTTACAAGTCTCCAAGTTTTCCTCTTTCATTCGAATCTCAACAGCTTTTCTCTCAATCTCATTACTTATCAAGTTCAGCTCTTTGGAATCAACCTCTACTTGCTTTTCTTTTAAAGAAAGTGCATCAAACAGTTCCTCCATAGATTTTTTAACCCTCCCAAACTCCTCTATCCCCAATTCTATCCTCTGCAGAAACCCTAATACCAATTTTTCCTTCTCATTGAAGCTCTCTTCCCTAACTTTAACATTTTCATGAATCAAATCAATTTCCATCCTTTTCCACTTCAAAACTCTTAACCCCTTTTCTTGAATCAACCTGAACTGTTCCTCCTTCTCCTCAACTGATTTTTGGGAAGATTCCACTGATTCTTTTTCTATCTCCAACTCTTTCTCTTTGTATTCCAGTCCCAAAACAACTTCTTCAAAACATTTTTGGATAAAATCATAATCCCCTCCCGGAACTTCACAATGCGTGTCCATATCAACCAGAATTTCCTTCTATCTCCTCTAAAGATTGAATCTTTTTCTATCCAAAAGTTCAAGAAACACCCACCGGGTATCTTTACTACCAAAAACTAACAGAAAAAATAAAAGGTTTCACTCAAACAAACTATTTAACCTCTCTAGTACTCAAATAAAAGCCATTGAACTGATCAAGAACATAGCAAGAAAGAAAATTACAGAGTTTTTCAATGACAGAGAAAGAAGATTTAGAGAAGGAAAAGGGAACCTGACTTGCCTTGTTCTTGGCTTCAATTGATCACATGGAAGCCATTGAAGGAAAGCTTTTCTTTGATCAGAGGAGACTGGAAGAAAGCAGTTTCACAAATTGCGTTACCGCCATGTTTATTACTCTGTTTGCTACAGTAAAGAGAATTATTGGAATCAGTATTAAATTGGAATTTTACCCATTTTAGGTATTTATCAATTTACAACCTTCCAAAAGTTATTGGCTCATTCCATGTAGCTAATATTAAGGAATAAAAATAAATTATTTTATTAGTTAAATTATTAATAATATTTTTTAAAATAGGAATATATATTATTTAAAAGAGTAATATATTTTTTTATTAAAATAAAATTTTATGTTCTATTTTGTTAATTTTCACTATATGTACTAACGACTTTTATTATGGAATTGAGGGAGTAATTGTTTTTCACTCACCCTCTTTACTTATAAGAAATTATAGTTACGCCTTTAAAATGTTCATTCAATTTCAATTATACCCCTATGTAACATTTTGTACCTTTCTCTATCTATGCGAGAAAGTTAGAGTGTTGATGAATCTTTTTTCTCAGTACTTATAAATAATTTTTTTTTTCAGAGAAAATTTTTCATAATGAAATAGGTGTTTCAAGAAAAAAGAGGATGATTTTTCACAAACATCAACGGTCCTAATTTATCAATACGGTTACGAGTAATGGAGCCCTCTGCATCTTTACTGCTTTGATGTCCAAGTTTACATGTTTCAACTATTGAATGCGTGGAGATTAAGGAACTGTTGAATTTAAAGAATATTCAAATATTAATTTTATCAAACACTATTCTCCTTTCCAACTTGAAGTAAATACAGGTTTATTATTCACCCAAAAAAAAGAAGAAGAAGTAAATACAGGTGAAAAGTAGTTGTTAAAATATTGTTGAAATTACGAAAAGATAACTAAAAAATAGACCTAAAAAGATGGTCATAATGATTTTTTTTACTTTGTGGGGTTTACAACTATAAACTCATAATGCTTTTACCTTAAAAAGAAGTTAAAGAATTTTCACAAAAAAAAGGGAAAAAGAAGCTTAAAAAAAAGATAATTGTTTATTGTCGGTAGGGGTGTTCAAGAAAAAGCGAAACCGACCAATCCAAACCGATTCAAACCAATCCAAATCGAATTTCGGTTTGAGCGGTGCATTGGATTGATTTTGGTTTGAGCTAAATTAAAACCGAATTTTTGGTTTGGTTTAAAAAAAATTATAAACCAAACCGAACCAAACCGAATATATATAATATATATTAAACGACTTTTTTGTAATAAAATATATTTTTCCTTAAAATGATTTCTAGTATAATTGCTAACTTTCTTATCTCATTCTAAAATTTTCAAGTGCAAGTTCTTCGAGTGTTAAACCAAGAGATTAAAAAGTCATCATTTGGTATGGGATTTTAGATTTACCAAAAGATTTTATTGTATTTCATTATTTTGAACTAATAATTATGTAATTTTTGTGTTTTTCTTTTTTCTTGTAGGATGATTTCGAAGTAATTTGTTTGAAGTGCAAGAATCAAGACCAAAAATTTATGTTTTATTATTTTGTTTTCTTTATTGTGTTTACCTTGAGAAAATAATAGGCGTGTTTTTTTGAAAAAAAATTTAGCAACTAACTAATTAAATAAAGTTTTTTTTAAACTTTATAATCAATATTTTTGTGTCTCGCAAAACCGAGCAACCAAACCAATACAAACCAAACCAAACCAAACCGAATGCATCGATTTGAGATTTTAAATGGTTTGGATTGGTTTCAAAATTTCCAAACCGAATATTTCAATTTGGTTTGAAAAATGTATAAAACCGAACCGAACCAAACCATGAACACCCCTAATTGCCGGGTCTCTATTTTTTTGTCATTTTTAAAAGAAACATATATGAGTGACTTTGTCGAGTTTTACATTTTTAAGTACAAAATTTAAGATTACATTTTTAAGTACACTTTATATTTTGCACGGAGATTAAGATTTTATCAAATTTTATAGTGGAATATGGTAAAATGTCAAACATGATCCTACTACCTCCGTCCCATATTATTTGCAACGTTTCACCCTTTGAAACATCTCAAATTATTTGCCACGTTTCGGAATTTGATGAACATTTGACATGTTCTTTCCAAAATTACCCTTCATCTAACTAGTAAACACTTATTTAATTGCTTTAGTCATTCCAACAATTCACACACTTATCTATAGTTTTGGGTTTTGTGATTGGTGTGATTAGTGTTGGGTTTATAACTTGACTTGGAATTTACATTCATTAATTAGAGGGGTTTTTTTTTTCAAATTACTTATCATCATTTACTACTAGTATTAAATTAGGGGTATTTTGGACTTTCTTATTCATTATTAATGTATTTGAATGATTACCTTGGTCTGTGTAAAAATGTGAAATGTTGCAAATAATATGGGACGGAGGTAGTATTTAATTTTAGTCACAATTTAATTCTACATTTTCTTCTCTCTATCTTCTCTTTCCAACATTTAATATAAGGGTAGTATTGAAAAAATCACCATTAATAAACTCTTTATTTAGAAGGTGGACAAATAATTTGAGACAGATTAAAAAAGAAATGTGAACATATAATTTGGGACGGAGTGATTAATTGCTAATTAATGCGACACACTAAAGAATGTAAACAGACGCGTGGAAAGGCGAACCCCAGGCCAACTTAGGCAACTGAATATTGACCGAATTTCTCAGGATCCCCTTACCTAACCTAACTTATGTTTAATGTTTTCCTTATTATTATTGTATTATAAAATTTTTGAATAATTTTTTTTATAATTATAGTGTTATAGAGGATCGAACTGATTCATCGACAAACAATTAATTAGCGCGTGTTAAGAAAACATATTAATGTAATCAACTTAATAGTCCAGTTCGAAACAATATGTCTCGAGTTTGACACTCTTACTTGATAATAAAAAATATGCTAAGAAAATGCTCTTAGCACCTTAACATTGGTCGTCGATAATAATAAATTGAAGAGAATGTGCTAAGAAAATACTCTTTAACGCCTTTAACTTTTAACCGGTGGAATTTATTTGTAATGATTTTTATACGCACCTCGAAAAATTCTTAAGCATAGCCCCAACTCGAGTCGTGTTTGAAGCCACAAGCGACGGGCAAGACTCACGAGT
Source organism: Vinca minor (assembly GCA_026122235.1). Taxonomy (NCBI): domain Eukaryota; kingdom Viridiplantae; phylum Streptophyta; class Magnoliopsida; order Gentianales; family Apocynaceae; genus Vinca; species Vinca minor. The sequence continues at coordinate 5,159,991 of JAOCZM010000291.1, forward strand.
GATTATTTCTCTCTTGTTTGGGTCATGTACAAATTGCACACAAGTGTTAAATGCATCTCCAATGGGAGTAAGAAATCAGTTGGGTTTTATTTGTGTTTATTTTGTTTTTATTAGAAGTACTTGCATAGGGAAATAGAAGAAGGGGGAATGAGATTCGGGATGAAGATGAAGATGAAATTGGAATTATGGACAATTTTACCCCTGAAAATTCGACCATTTGGGATAGTTTCGGCACCAGCAAATAGTTGCGAGTATTAATGGCACGCAAAAATGAAAATGGTCATAACTTCAAGGAAGACTACAAGATGAAGTCTAGCTCTAATGGCTAATAATAGCTCTGAATACTTGTGCTGTTCTACCATGCTGGAGAGGAAGTTGCTGATAATTATACAGATTTCACTAATTCATTAATGCAAAACAAACAATTAGATGCATAAAAACGGATTAAACCAATGCAAACCCTAAATGATCATAACGCGAAAAACACCGACAAAAAAATATTATAAAGAGAAGTTAATAAGGATTTGAATAACCAAAACAAAAGCTTATGCTCACCAGACCTCCTCCTGCAGCTGAGCAAGATCATATTTCTCGACGAAGAAATACATTAACCGCACCTCATGTATTACCACAATTGCCTACTAAGTACCTTCTAGAGATTTCTAATCCAACCCGAACCAAATCCATCGGACAGTTATCCAAAAGATTAGTAGGTGTCAAGTTTGTGTTCCTCTTTTTTGCAATAGGAGCTAGATTAAATTCAATATTCAACACATTCTTAAGAAATGTTACTCGTCCGTAACATGCATTTAGGCAAGTCTTAATTCAGGGTAGGATGTTACAAGATGTCATCACAAGCAGGTTCTTTCAAATTATAAAACTTTCCTCGGCCAATATGAGATCGGAAGAAGATTAAAGAACAACGTGTCAAAGAAAAAGCTTTAAAGATGCAAATGAGAAAGAAAAAGTACACCTAGTAACAAAAGAGTCGATCTGAACTCACCAGCATACAATTGTACTAGCTTATTCAAGATTTCTGAATGGTCAGATAATACAGCAAAAAAACCGATTGTACTAGCTCATTCTTACGTTCTTGAATCCAAAACGGAGGTTCCAACTAGGTGCTGACTCTACAATATGGACGAAGAATGCAAGCATTGGAAGTTGATGCTACGCCTTTCTTAGCGGAGATAAGTCCCCTACGTGCTCCATTCATCCCAAAAATGATCTTTGAAAGTAGAATCAACCAAGATTAGTCGGTAAGGAAGCAGGATCAAGTTCAAAAGAACCTTTAGGGACACCTTCTCTTTCAGTACCATTCATTCGATAACAAGGAATTTTATGTGAAAACATAAAGAATTCGTTTGGTTTAATCAGAAATGAAGTGTTTCTGGTTGTTCGCTGATATAAGGTCATATATCCTTCCATTTTATCCAAATAAGCAACCCTTATGCCTGCATTCTCACGAAACTCGGAGAGAATTTCCACTATTTCATATCTATACTGCTCAATAATTTCTGAACTGGAAATCCTCCCTAAATCCCAACCCCGAAAAAGTGCCCAAATATCGCCTTTTCTAGGATATATCACATAAGTACCTTCATTTGCTCCTTTTCTACAATGAATTTTATGCGAAAAAATACAATGATCCGTAACATCTCCACAATTAGCAAGTCTAAAATTGCCACAAGCAACAGGTAAGCATTTATCTATCCAATTAGTTTTACCATGATATTCAGGATCAGCCATTAGCCAAGCAATAGAAAGCTTAAACTTAGGATAATGTACCTTCTTGATCTGCACATACGACCTCGGCATTTCATCAACTGCATCATAACAAGCCCATATCTGATTTTCAGCGAAACAATTTTCGTCCCTATCCTTGTCAAAATCATTGAATTCTGGTTCCGGATAGAGAGATTCTGATTCTGATATCGAATCTCCAGATAACCGATTATCTTTTCTCGCCTTCTTCAAATCCGTAATACTTTCCCTTTCTTTAGTTACAAGCTCCTCCAGCTTAGAAGCCAAAAAAACCTTTTCCCTCAATTCAAGTTGATTCTCTTTAGCTTCAACCTCCTCAATCTTCAATGCCAAACTCTTTTCGCGCCTTTCCACGGCTTCCTCTTTCTTCCTAACCTCAATCTCTCTACTACTAATCTGGCCCTTAATCAATTCAAGCTCCCTAGAATGATCCTCTAGCCGCCTTTCTTTTCGCGAAATTTCATCAACAAATTTCTGAATACTCTCTTTGTCCAATTCTATTTTCATAAAAAGCCCTTCAATCAATTTCTCTTTCTCATTGATCTTCTCATCCCAAAGTTCAACACTCTCAAGAATCAAGACCAGTTCCTGCCTTTTCAACTCCAATTCTTTGAACCCTTTTTCTTGAATCAACTGAAACTCTTTCTCCTTCTCACTAATTTGATTTAATTTCAATTCAATCAACTCCCTCACAAAATCCAGTCTTTTTGCAGTTTCATTAGCTAATTCTTGCATTGAATAGAACTTCTTCTCTTTGCATTTCAATGCAGATATAATTTCTTGAAATTTTTTTCTCATCAAATTCAAATTAGGCTTCAAATTCTCATCTATCTTCATTGATACCTCCATTTTCCCTGTCCCCACTTCTTCATTCATCAGTTCAAAACCAAGAAAGAAAGAAAAAAAAAGTTTCAAGAAATGCTGAAAACTTACCTTCTTGAAAATCCAGTTTCCAAATTAAAATATAATCCAATTTCGCCCCCTTATTTTTCAAGAACACGTACTCTAGAAACCCAAAAAAAGCATCTTCAACATTCAATTTGGAGATTCTCTAATGTGCATTGATTCAAGTAAGGAAGTTAGAAGAAGAACTTGTTACCTCGTTGATTCAAGTCGAATTGCTTCAACTTTGGGACTTCGTGCATCTTACTAAAGCTTTGTTTGGCTCGCCTAAGGAGAGTGACACCAAATACTTGCGGTAGAAAAAATGAGAGGAATAAAAGAATGGTATGTCTATTATAAGGGTGAAAATTGTGTGTCCCCATTCATATCCCTAATCATGTCTCCAACCAATCAGAATTACTATATAATTATTTTTTCCAATTATATATACACATGATGAATTGTGATTGGTTGGAGACACACACTGGGACAGAGTATTTTTTGCCCTATTATATGTAATATGGGTGTAAGAAAGGTAATTTTTTTTTATTATTTAATTATATAATTTTATTTATTAAATTGACTATTATATTCTTATTTTAATGAAAAAGATAAATGGGGTGGAGACAATAATAATTTAAATGAAGCTATTTTGTCTTTTGGTGGTAAACGTCTTAAGTCCCAACACCTCGAAAAGTCGGGTTGTTTTGTTGATGTGGAGGAGAATGATTTCAACCTCCTAATCTACTTCCACTCCTCCAAAAGGTTGTCAAAATCGCGAGTTGGATCGTACGATCTTTTACGATCCAAAGGGTATAAATCGAGTTAAATCGCACTAAAAATCGCATCAGAGTTGGATCGTAAAAGATCGTACGATCCGAATCGTAAGATCGTACGATCCGTTACGATTCAATATTGTCTCTTTTCAAATTTAGATTACGTACGACAACATAATAAAAAATTTGTTTTAATGTGAGAAATCCCTCTCTACTTTTTCTTTTGCTTGTGATTTAATTAGTTAGTGAATCATGAAGTTACTAATTACTGATTTAATCATTTGTTATGATTTTTACTGTAAAAAAAATTCTATAATACATTTGAGAAAATAAAATCTTACTATTAAGTGTTATAGGTGCAAGATTAATAAGAACTAAGGAAAAATATTATTTTATCATAAAATATTAGTTTAAATTTATCATAAAATATTATTTTAATAGTTTTGTTGGATCTTTCGATCCGTGCTACGATCCTCGTGTTTACGATTTTTGAGACCCCTTCCGTTCCGAGTCAAAATTACGATCTTGACAACCTTACTCCAAATACTCAATCAAACAAAATAGAGGTATTCACCTTCCAATCTACATCTCATCATCACCTACTTTTTTACTGAGAAATTTTATCTTGATTAGTGAATAAATTTAAAATTTATATTCAGACCAATAAATGCAATATAAGTAGAATAAAATGTCAATTCTCTCTCCTGTGAATTGACACTTTTGACATACGTGTATTGTACTTATTAGGTACTGGATATAAGTTTTAAACTTACTCAGTAACTAAGATAAAACTACTCCTTTTTACTTGACATCCCAACCAAGTAATAGCTAAGTGTAGTTTTAGGGAACAAATCTCTCATATCAGTATGTCTAAAATTAAGATATCTCCCAAAAATAATATTGTGATACCCCGAGACTTTTAGAAAACTATTTTGCATGTCTTGCTTTAATTTTTTGCGTGTATGTGTTATTTATTTGCTACAACATGTTTTACGTGATATGTAATGTGGCTATATGCTTAGTGCACATGACAACATGTTTATGTGTTAGTTTTGGTACATTTAGTATGAGGGGCGTTTTGGTCGTGTTCGTAAGTTGAAGGACTTAAGTGTTGAACTTGAGAACTTTAGGGACTTGAGTGTATGGGAGTTGAAGAGTTTAGGATGGGAGTTATGGCTGGAATTTTGAAAGAAAAGAGGGAGAGAAAGTAACTGTTGGTAAGAATTCGAGAGAGAAGAACATTGCAGATTTCTAGAGTGTTGTGAGGTTTTCCCAACAATTGACATAGCCACGGAGGTCGGAATTGAGTGATGCCAAGTGAGTTTCAAAGCCAACTAACGAGGCTACGCATAGTATTTGACGAAATAGAGCTTCAAGTTATGGAGTGGAAGTAATTGAAGAAACCGTAGGCTGATTCCTGCCAAATTTTTGGGATTTCGGATTTCTTGAGGTTTTTGGAGTTTTCGATTAAGTTGAACTTGTAAGGATCCTTCACCCTTTTATTTTCAGTCTTTAAACATCATCAACTGTCATTTTATCAAAGTTATTGATTGCTATGAAATGGATTTTCATTCATGTTTTTAAATGCATTAAATTGGATAAAGTGTCGATGCCTTTTTATCGTTTGTGAGTTTGTGTAATTGAAGAATTGTTGCGCATGTAACTGATATATGATTGATGTTGGTTGTTTGGAGTCTTGTTTATTGATTCCCAATTAGAGCTCGTGTCTGTTTAAGCTCCTATGCCAGGACTCGCCAACATTGTTTTGATTAAGTGCCCGAGATAACTATTGTATATGTTATTGCTTTGACTCGGATCCTGACGAGGATAAAAAGATGGATTGTTAACAGTTGTTGTGGAGCTCACAATGGCGAGCGATGACATAACTGATGCGTCCTTAAATTAGTGGCCCTTTCGTTGGGATAGTTCAATATCCGAACCCATGTGTAAGTGGCCCTCCGTGACAGGTAAATGAGTAGTTATGGGCTGTTAACAGGGTATATAATCTTAGCCAGACATGTGAGCTCAATTGCTTGAACATATTTGAGTGTCATTGTTGGAATCCGTTTTGGAATGTTTGACTTGTGAATCCATTTGGAGTGTGTGGGTTGTACATGGTGCCCATGGCATAATTTCCGAGTGTCATTGTTGAAATCCGTTTTGGAATGTTTGACTTACGAATCCGTTTGAAGTGTGTGGATTGTACATGGTGCCCATGGCACAATTTCCGATTTGTGAGTGTCAAATGTTGTGAATGTGATTCTAACATGTTATGTGTTTGTTGTATAAGTGTTTTGTTTGGTTTTTGAGTCAAAATTGGAATTTCTGGGTTGTGACCGTGGTGTTGTAGAAATGGGATTTTTGTGTACAAATTTGTACATGAAATTCGAGTTTCTGTAGCCCGTGGATGAAGCGTCGTCCGCGCAGATACTAGGACTAATTTCTTCGTCTGCAGCTTCGTTCGCGGACGATCCAGCTTCGTGCTGGGACTGTTATCTGTTTTGTTACGTTTTGTGTTCTAATTTTGATTCCGCTATGTATTGCATTGTTTTTGAACTGTTTTCCAAGTTATCCAGTCTCAGATATTTCAAATGATTTGAATTTGGTAAACGTTTTCCGAGTCTATTTGATACTTCATTCCGAGGGTGATCGATTACAGTTAATTCACTGAGTACTATTACAAATGAAATTAAAGACGAAAAATTTCAAGAATTAATTAGTTTTCCGGCATGTAACTGCAACAAATTTAAGTAGACCAGCATCGGCTGCCTTAGCCTTAATCTTCACTCCTAGTGCAGCCTTGACAATACTCCATCCTTGAAGGAATCCAACATATCTATATATATCACATGAAATAAAGAGAAATTATTACTAATCTTTTTGAGCGCCCGAGGCGATTGCCCCGAAGGGAAGAGCGGAGAGTCCCCTAGATAGGGAAGATTGAAGCATGCCCCATGCCCAGGGGAGGGAAGATAAGCCTCATAGGGGAGGAGAATTATTTGCCCTATTATGGGGAGATATAGGAATCGAACACGGGACCTCCGCCCCGTGTTCGAGTAGCCTTACCACTTGGGCTACCCGATTCCCTTATTACTAATCTTAGAAGATGAAAAAAAGTAAAAATATTTTAATATTATTTATAAAAGTCTATTTTACTTACCACCGTTCATTAGCATTGAGATGAAGCCCTTCCATGAGAATATTTCTTTCAAAAATAGAGGATAAAATGGGGTAACATTTTGAGTCCAATCTGCAGTCTTAATATCCTGACATCACATATTTAAAGTTATTACACAAACTGATTGGTGTGTAGTAAGGTAAGACCCAGTCTGGTTTGGGATTGGGTCTTTGTCTACACGTACAAAACAAATGACAAATGTCGAATTTTTATTTGATGGTTAAGACGAAAATAAATACTCTCTTCGAAATGAAAATTTTTAGCAAAATAAAATTATATTATAGACCGACCTATTTATACTGACTCCACACTTTCCTCGTGACGTATTTCTCGCGGCCCCTACTTACATTCAGTGAATAAAAACTTTTACAATTGTAAGAGGAAAGTGGGTCCAAAAACAATAGGTCAAACTCAGGATACAATCAATTTATCAGAAGGAAGAATACCTTCTCTTTGTCTTGAATGTGTTCTATACACTGAAGAGAGAGAACCATATCGAAAGTACCATCTGGGTGGGTAGGGCACATCTGCTGCATCTTCAACATCAAATGAAACCTGATTGTTACAAAAGTTGTATTTTGAAATATAAGACTTCCAGGACAAATCAGTGAATACAATACACGTAGGTCAAAAAGTTAATTCTCTTTTTTACGTGTATTGTATTCATTGACTTGAATGTAAGTTTTAAACTTACTCGTCTAATAAGATAAAACTTCTCTCATGCAAATGGTCTCCAAAGAAGACATCAAATGACCCAGATAAGACTTGACTTGCCCATCGTACTCCTCTCTCTCTCCCTCCCTCCTTCGAAATCCTTCTTCTTCAGCTAATAATTGAGGCTCAAATCCAACAAAAATAATTCAACACCGCATCTGCAAAGTAGCATTGATAACCAGCAACTACCAGTCTACCACCATTAAAGATATTTGGATTATTTGCACTTTACTACTCCCTCCATTCTTAAATATAAGACTCTTTAAACAATTTGAAAAAATTAAGAAAGTTGTCGTTTCAACTCGAACTTCCGATATTACCCACACTTTCCATATACTCACTAATACATCATAAAGAAAAGAAAATAAAGGAAAATGTTGAGGGTATAATTGAAATAAATTGTTGACAACTAATAAAAGAACCTTAAACGACAATTAATTTGGATATCTAGATATCTCCTAAACGACAATTAATAGGGAACGGAGGGAGTACCATTAAGTTATTCGATGAAGTTTCAAATAATGCATTAGTGGTCCATTTGTCAAAAAATGGCATCAAAATGATTTTGTTGTCCTTGTTAATATTCTTACATCTCACCACCATCAATTTAGGACATTTTTCAATTTTGACTATTCAATATATAAATTAATTCATTCTCGTATTTTTCAATGATCAAATAATTATACATTAAAAAGAAAAAAGAAAAAGAGATAAAATTTATCATTTGCCTAAACGGAGACGAGCCAAGTCGCCTGATGTTCTACCTCTTGGTATGGTAAAGTCCTGGACAATCATTTTATTAATTTATATAAATAATAGTATCCACAAATTTATTACAAATAATATAAATACAATTGTTAAATCAAGTTTTCATTGTATACTCTGACATCAAAACTTCGCACCAACTAATTAAATACAAACCGCGGGATGTTAGAATCCAAATAATCAAATAAAAATCAAATTATTAAAAAAAATTCAGTGAAAATGGAAGGGAAAAAAGAATGAAGAAAACATATTATTCGTATTCCATATCAAAACTCTATATCCAATTGATTCTTGTGAGTAGTGTCAATCAATTTGCGAGATGCTTCCCACAACTGGGTTTCTAGTCCAAGCCTCTTCAGCTCCATGAGACCACGCTCAACTACATAAAAGGATAAATAACAATCAAGAAATGTCCTTTTATTAAAAATTAATTTCAACACCAAAACTAGTCAAAACGAATATATATAAATTACCAATATATATATATATATAAAAGAAGTGAAAACATTTAGAGGACAAGTAAAGTTCCTTCGGCGATAGAAAGATTATGTTCAAAGAATTTTCAACATAAATTTTATAAAAAATAACAATAAACAAAAGTAAAATAATACTCCGCGTCGGGGGATTGGAGATTTATTTAATTAATAGTAATATTGATATTGATAATCTAAAACTTAGATTAGTGTAAAAAAGCATAAACAATCAAATAAATAAAGAACAATCCAAAATACATAAGAATATTCCAACCTTAGTCACAAAATGGTTTGCTTATGGAAGTTTACCACTAAAGTGACTGACATGAGAAAATGACATAAGAAGTTATACTTATTAGAGTAATAGAGATAGATAGAGAGATTACTGTCGACTGCATCATGAGAAGTGGGCGATCGATTGGCTTGACTGATGTAAAATTGCAATCGCTCCTCAGCAATGTCAGGTTCTAGCCTCAAATTTTTCGCCCTTCGCCAAATATAAGTGAGCCAAGCCTGCATTGCCATAAAATAATATGGATGAAAAAGATAATTAGCGTAAGACAACTCAACAACACGAAAAATATAATTTTCCTAATAAACTTCTTCCATTACCTGTTTAAAACGAACATCTTCAGTCTCTTCTTGGCTCAATTCTGAAACATAAACACCAATCATGAGAAATCAGAATATGGAAATCTTGTGCATTAAAGAAGAAGGCCCTTATAAGGGATAGCCAAATAAAGACAAATGGTCATTGTTGTCCTATATAGTTTAGCCATTCATAAAATCACTAATCAATTCAAACTGTCTTACTAACCAAATGCTTCTGAAAAGTGTTGGCCTTCAATTGGTAGCTTCAGTTCATCTGTGTCGATATTGGAAAAAATGCGATAGTTATTGATCTATCACATACACATATGCATAATAGACACTGGAAAATGTACATAATTCTTTAAATGATTGGAAAAGAATCCTGTCGTGCTTAATAACTGAAGGTGTTTGTATAAAATTTAGCTCAAAATTTAATCGCAGAACTAGAAGTTATGCTAGAAAGAAGATGTTCGATTTGTACCTGTACTGCTTTTGTCAAAAGAAAATTGTACCTGTAGGTTTTACTGAAACTTGGCGCCTTTGTCGAGCCATTGCAATTGCTATTGCTTCTTCTACCTTTTTCATGGAAAGCAAAATAAAATCATGAAGATGAAGTAAAAAAATTGTTGAAGGAAAAAGACGTACAAGGCCAAGAGACCAAGATTGTTGAAGGATGAGCTAGCAATAGACCAAAGAAGATTTATATATAGCTTGCACTGTCTTGCAACATGTTAGGATAAATTTCTTGCATCAGGAAATTCTTACAACTTTTGCAATTATTTTCAGCAACATTTACGTGTATAAACGAGAAAAATAGTTAATAACACAACGGAAACTGTTAGTCAAGACCTTAAGTGAGGTCAGTTCTCGTAAGCCTTTCTCCACCAAAAGCATGCTCTCGACATTTCCATCTCTAGAAAGTTCATTCAATTCCCTTAAAGCTTTATATCTCTCTTCTGCATCATTATTAACTACAAATGACAGAAGAGATTCAATGTATTACTCGAAGGCATAGTTAAGAAAACTTTGAAGCAAGCTACGAATGAATTTTTCTAGATGTCGTGTTTCTGTTTAGAAACGGATAAGATGTTGTTACCGATGGAATTATCATCCGTTGCCTTTTGTCCGGAAGCTAACAAAACTTCAGCTGGAAGAGGAGCAAATGCAGACCAGTACTCGTGCCTAGCTCTAGCTATCTCTCTATGAATACCTGAAAAATAATCCTTAACAGTCGCCTTGTAATAGAAGACAACTTTTCAACCTTGTAAAACTTAATTCAACTAAATTTTCGTTATAATTCAATAACAGTCGAATATACAAAACAAATGTAAATTTTAACTTACCGTACTTGATGCATAAACTCCAGTACCAAGCAAGCCAACACCTCTTTAGGACCACCTCTTCCTAAGGATAAAAACTATGAATAGCGTCACTAGATCATAAAAAGAATAAAGAAGACCAATAATCAATGTACCATCTCATCTTGAGTTAGAATCATTCTCTGTGTTAGTATGCGGAGTGATTTAAGTTCATTTTCAGTGTCTTGAAACTGCTCCATAACAGAATTTGCTTCCTCTCGTGCAGTCTGGTTCAACATTTCAGAATTACTAAATACGCTAGAAAACTAAAAAGCTGTTGAAATAATAGAGTAATAGGAAAGCGGGGTTGACAGGAGAGAATAATATTAACGTAAAAGAATAGAAATCTTGATACCTCTGCTTCAATACGAAGTGCTGCAAGCTCTCCACCTCTTCCACCATAAGTTTGTGATGCCTCTTTCAGAGCTGCCTGGCAAGGAAAACATTTGATATTGACTTTTGTGGTATTTAAAATTACTTACGATAGAACAATGGACAGCAGTCAGATTGCAGAATGCATTTTGCAACAACAACGCTAAAAAAGAAAATACTTTACCAAATGAGGAAAGTTTCTCTAAGAGTAACCATTTGAGCAAGAACATTTCCCGGTATAAACTGTTCCCTATCGAAACGATTTTTAGCATAGAAAATGATGAAAACAGATTATGTTAAGCCATTGAGAATGCGTACTAAGGCTTCCGATCACTATAAAGATTGAAGTCAGCATTTAAAATGTACAAAATATACCTCTCTTTGTTGAAGAGCTGCTTCTTTCCTGCACATAAATATAAACTTTAATTATATCATTGAACTGCTAATTTGAGGATGTACATATAAAAAATATATGAGCTTGCCTGGTCAAAAGACGTGCTTCTAACGAAACACCTTCACCAAGAGATGCCACCTAGCAGTAAGAATCATGTCATAAGCAACTTCATATTTATTAATAAATTAAAATGCCTAGTGCGAAAGTTTTGCTAGTGAAGACAAGGTTGGGATGAAAGGCATCAATGAGTGGTACAATGTCGCGCTTATTATTTACTCTTGTATTTCCCCAATGCAATAAATGTTTTCTGAATCAAAAAAATAAAAAAATTTGGTGCACAACATATTATTGACTCAAAAGGTAACATTATGATGATCCTGTCATGAAGTGCAAATTACAGAATGAACTTTACAATATATCTGGTGAAAATCCCCTATAGTACCTGTTTCTCGAGTTGCCTAGCCCTTGCTTCAGCTTCCTCACACTTCTCTTCTGCAAGTCGAAGCTGAAAAGTACATATGGTAATGGTTCAAAACCAAATATAATGCACCTGAGGACTAATTATCTTCTCATTAGGCACTTTCCCCAACATAAAAGACGGGGAATGGAAAAAGAAGGAAAAAAATATGAATGTACCTTTTCAAGCAAACTTTCATTTTCTTCTTGAAGCATATCAAGCTGCAATATAGATATCAAATATGTCTATTATCAATGTGTATATCATCAATATAGAATTACAGTTGAGAGAAATTCAAAAGGTCGTAGGGAGCCTAAATATGACTTTCTGGATATGCCGAAAGTATAAGTAAGAGAATGCAACATCTTGTTAATAACATTGATGTTTGGATAGTCAAGACAATTTGTCAACATAGAAATAACATGACGATAAATGACTACCTCATCTTGTAGAGCTGAGGAAGACGATTGATGGTCTGGTTCTTTGTACTTAAAAGTGCCAAAATCTAAAGACAGCCTGGAAATTAACAAACAGAAGAAAGGGAGCAATTATTTTGCAATAATATTATATGCACTGAAATTGCATGCCTAGAAAATTTATTAGTGTTCAAATAAAAAATGAAAAAAAATGAAAAAAATTGAAGAATTTGAAAGCAAGTAAATTCCTTGAAGCCAGAGCATTTGTGCAGTAAGAGCTAAGAAATAACCTTTTCTCTTTGCGAATTTCATTTTGAAGCTCAACTTGAGGTGCAGATGCAGCTGACCTTAGTGTTATAGGTACAACAGGAGGTACCATGGGGACTGCCTTTCCCCCTAGGTTTGGACGGCTTCCTGAACGAGCAGATATAGGTTGATGATCCATAACATTGGACTGAGATACCCTACTAGCAGAATTAGACTTAGCTGATGGAGCCTGCACTTGTTCAGCAGAGTTTGTTGATTGAGAAGGAATGGCAGCAGCAGCCGAATGAGCAGATGAAGGTTTCTCTAAGGAATTGGATGATGATCGAATATCTGTAGTTGCATTTGCAGATGAAGGTTTTTCTTCCAGTGAGCTAACTGATGGAGCTGTACGGACAGAGGACGGTTGGTGTAAGAGATTGGACTGAGATGATCGAGTTGCTGAGCTTAAATGAGCTGACGAAGCTAGCTGTTCCAATGAGCTCGAAGATGGAGAAGTGCGAATAGCGGGAGGTAGTTTCAAGGGATTTGACTGAGATGATCGAATAGCTGCTGCACTTGTACGTGCTGATGAAGCTTGCTGTTCTAGTGAGCCAACGGATGGAGATGTTCGTATAGGTGTCGAACGTACAGAAGAAGGTTGTTCTACCTGATTTCGAACTGTCTAAGACCAGTGATATAAAAACTATGAGCCTATATTCAGCAAAATATACTTCTAGAAAAAATGGAAACTACTAGTACTAGTAGAAGTTATATTTACTACGGACGAAAGGAAGAGTGTATTGCAACATAATGATCTTATAGAAACGAAGAAAGGCAAAAACAATCAGCATATTACCATTGGAGAACTACTTCTACTTGGCCTTCCACTACTTGCAAGGCCGATACCAGCGGACTGGGGGTTGTAATCATAAATAAGATCATCTTCATCTTCATCTTCATCAGCCATTTGATTTGCCATAACCTGAGCAAGCCTTTGAGCTGCAGCCTTTGTGTGTTGGGGTTTTCTAAGGTTGCCGGCAGAACCAGAACGAGAATGATGATGCATTGGAGATCGCATTGGTGATGAAGGAGGACCAGCAGTTGGTGTGGTTGAACCACTATTCCCCCTCATGTTCCCTTGCCTCATCCGATCCATCTGCACGAAAACTTTACCACTACCATATTAACTCTCGGAACCGGAGAAAAATATTATATACCAATGCCATTTCATGCTTGAAGAGATGCAATTCCGCTAGCTGGAAGTTTAATTTAAGATGCATCTCTAAACAGTTCTAAGATTCCTAAATTGCTTGATAAGCTGCCAGAAATTAAAAAATGCATCAACTCGAATCAAATCGAAAACTTAAGCAAGACCCTTCATAGCAGTCCAAGAACAGAACTCATAGAAGTTTAATATTGCATAAAATCTAAATTTCCACAAACTAAAAGAGCTCACTATGTCTAAAAAAGTACCTGAAAACTGATAGTGCAGGCCTTGAAATATAGTTTTACTCTTTAATGTGCCTCAGAACCTGGAAAATACGAGAACGAAATTAAGTATAAAGGTCGTACCCGATGTATAAAGCTCACGCATCAACAGGGTTAACTAGGGGTGTGAGTGGCGGCTGCCCCCAACATTTTCTAAAATACCAGATTTACTATAGAAAAAAAAAATTAATTTCCTTTAATTAAATATCTTGTAAATTTTACATCCCGTTCACCAAGTTTTTCCGAAGTTTACTACAATATATGTTTTTGTATAATTCATTTTCAAACATTTATGTTCTAGTTTCTCCTCTGGATAAACAAAAAATGGTTATTGGCTCAATAGGGGTAATTATGTCTTCAAAAGAGTAAAGTTTTGTCCTCTTATTGGTTTAAAGCTTTTTGCAATAACTACACTTTATCCCTATTGAGCCAATCAATTGACTCAATGTTGAGGCAAATAACACTGCCTGTATAAAAGCAACTTTGAAAATAAAATCTTGCTTCTTGAACTCATATACACACACATCTTCAAGCAGATCAAATATGCATATAAAATTCAAAGAAATGTAGAAATAAAAATCAACAACAATACAACAATTAAATCCCCAATAATTGGGGTATAAACGGAGATAGATAGGAGACAAACATAACCATTAACAATAAATGTGTCTGCTCGAAGAATACCACTAAAACAACTGAATTAGAGACTGACCTAACAGTTGGTAATGAATGCACAAAGTGGTTGCTCACATAATATCACTTAAACAGTAGTCTCATATACCGTAAAATTTGCTACATTATGTGCTCATTATCACACTTCTTTCATTCAACATCCAAAAATAAACATCAAAATATGAAAAACAAAAGAACTGTAAATATTGAATAACAGATTCTTTTCATTTCTGAATCATATTAAAACCAACAATATATCATGAAATCCAATAGATTCATCAGAATTACTCTAAAAAATTACCTAATTGGCAGTGATTCATTGTGAAAAAATTGACTCCAGCGATGAGCATTTCGGAATTTGATATGGGTGTCTAACGACGCCGTGAGAGATCAGGGATCCATTTGGGGAATCTGTTGGGCTTGTAGCGGAGATCAAGATTAAATATCATGTTTTGTTTTTTAAATTTTTTCTTCCCTGGAAGGTGTTACGCCGCTTTACGTGATATCGCAATGCATGGTAACACTATTTAGATATTGTGAGGGAAGAAGTTCGGAATTGTCTGTTGAGGCGGAAAACTGAAATAGTATGTCAAATTACATATAATAAAAAAAAAATTGGGGCGAACTTGATCAAATATTTTACACTACATATAAAATTTACTATATCTAGTAGTATTTTTAAAAAACTCGGGGGCGACTGCCACCCCCACCCCCCTTAGAATCGTCCCTGGATCAGGTGACTCAAAAAGTTAAAATATACTGATGAAAGTGGCTAAACGCAAATAAATTGATAATCAAATTGGCTATTAATTCCTATTGGTGCATAGCAAAATGTGTATCATGCTAGGCTGACTGCTCCAGGGCATGCAAGTTCGGAATAAACTTTTGTGGTCGGACGTAAAATTTGACAGTTAAGTTTTTATATAAAAAGAATAATTGATTTGAATTGAAAATATGAGTTCACTTTTTTGTGAACGGTCAAATAAAAAATTCAACGGTTGTCATTTTATTTTGGAAATGTGGAAACGCATATACAGTACTAAAGTCGGACTAAAAAAATGGCAGTTTATCTTAAAAAAATCCACTCGAAAAAATATATAGGACAAAAAAAGTATTAAAAATTCAATTGGGAGAAAACTTAAAAACTCGAAATACTTAAGAGACCAAATATGCAAAAAATAAATAATCCAATTCAATTTGTATAAACAAATGGTACATTATTTAATCTTAGTTCCATTTACCTTTCTTTTTCTCGTCATGTATTGACCAAAAAAATATTACACTTTAACCTGCTAGAATCTTGAAAAGTTATTCTACAAAAATTTAACTCAAACTCCAAACAAAAACTCATATATATCATTCAATCAACCATAGTTCTAACTATCAAAGGTGTCCTATCCTAGTGGGGCAGGCGGGGTTTGATACCCTCCGCCTGCGTGTGGCAAGCTTTAATATCCCTTTCTAGGGCTATCTCCTCCTCGTCTGAGGCAGTTCTCTCTCCCCTATATGGGGTAACCGCCCAATCAGGCTTAAAAAAAAAACCGTAATTCTAACTTCAAAGTGACACAAATTTAACTAAAATTGATTATTATTTCCATATTGGAAACTATATTATGTTACTCACATACACAAAATACATATCTCTTTTGTATGGTAAAAAGATCACATTTCATTTTTCTTCATCCTTAGTCAATTATTTGAGTAGTAAAAGCAATAGGAATGTGACTATCTTCTTCATCTTCTTCTCTAGCAGTTGAATTAGGAACCGAAATGGGATCAAAATTCATGAGATGATTGTTTGAAACCGACGACGTATTCGAATTAGTCGGTTGCAATGCTGCAATATTCTGGTGTTGTGATAGAGTTTGTGAAGCTTGAAATGCAATTCTGTTGTTTATCAGTTGTGTTTGCACCGTTTCTAACTCAGCTTGTAAAGATGACACCTATAAAAGAAATAAAAGTTTAAAAAATTAACCCCTATCAAAAGGAGAAGAATAAAAGAGTTTCTTGATCATGCGCATTTTGTGATTTTTTTTTGCTAAATAAAAATTTACTCATTAATCATAAATTAGTTAAAGTCATTACAATCAAAAGATAAAACGCAAATACAAGAAAAATAAAAGTTATACAATGGTGTAAACACCATGATAACAGATAAAAGTTCACACCCCGAACCAGGTAAACAACACAAAAAATAGTAAAAAAAATAAATACATGATAAAATTCTCCGCAGCAGCTTCTCCGAAATTCTGTAACAGCAGTAACAAACTCAATTTCATCACCTTTCTTAGAAATCAACAATCTACGAGATCATGAGTTTATCAACCGTCTCATAGATTGTATCGAAAAGATGAAGAAAACTGAGAAAGGACCTAGAACAACTCCAGGTTTAGAGATAAACTCCAGATCTGAAAGGATCTGAAGTAGGTCTTGCATCTGAATCTTGAATCTTGAATAATACTGCTTTGAAAAATTTTTATCAAGATTTATGGCAAAAGGAGGTGAACACACCAAAAATGGAAGAAATATGGCTAGCCATGAAAGTCAAAAAATGAAGAAGCTTCAAGAGAAAGAAGAAGAGACAGAAGAAGAGAAAAGGATATATATAGAGAGAGAGAGAGAGAGAGGGGAAGAAGATGCGCATTTTGTGATTATTACTATAATGTTTTTACATGAGAAGTATATTTGGAAAGAACATAAAGTGGGGTGAAAATCCTCTGTCCCCGTCTGTGTATGTTTCCGTGTCCCTAATCAATCAGAATTTACTATATAAATATTTGTTTCAATTATATATACACATGGTGAATTGTGATTGGTTGGGGATACATGGACGTATACGGATGGGGACAGAGGATTTTTTGCCCATAAAGTGTGACAAAAGAGCTTATAATTTTCTTTTCTTTTCTCCAGTTAAAAAAAAGTCAATGAAGACCAAAAAGAAATGATGGCCTAAAGCATGCAAAGTTTCAAAAAAAAAAACTAGTGAACCTGTTGCTCCAAAGCAAGAATGGTTGAAACACAACCATAAACAGGATCAGAAAGTCTTGCTTGAGCCTCATAACATATAGTAACCACCGCATCTTGTCGTCGGCTCACCGGAATATGCATTAAGAGTTTCGACACATTACTTGCCCCAAACACCTTATGAACAGCAGCAAATTTAGCAGCACCTTGATCATTACCAAAATATGGAGCAAAAATGCATCCATTAATACATTTTCTTCTCAAGAACTTGCATGCACCACATGGTGATGTACAACTACTAATTACCACACCCTCTTCCACTGGGCGGCCACCACCACGACCACGCTTTCCTGAGCTAGAGCTACCATTTTGACTAGGGTTGGAGGCGCCACCATGATAAAATTGTGACTCATTCATTTGGTAAGAGTTGCTAATTAAGGAAGATCTAGCTAGTTAGAAGATTGTGTGCTAGTTATATGAATAATATCGGTGGTTAGTGGCACGTAACACTTGTGAAGGTAGGTTGTTAAGTGAGTGTGGGAAAGTTTTGAGAGGGTGGGGAACACTAGGTGGTGTTGTGTCAGATGTTATAGTTGTTAAAAACGCAAGAAATATAAGGTTTAGTGTGAAGTAACATGCAAAGAGAGTGTGAATGTTGCTTTGTATGTGTAATTCTATTGTGATTTCTTAGCCATATTAACATATATCTACATAGAGTAAAAAGTAAATAACTGTGAGAGTTGATAATTTTTTAGGGAAAACAGCCCCACTAGTCCCCCAACTTATTTGTATTAGCCTCGAGAATCCTTATTAAATTTTTTCAGCAAAAAGAATCCTTAAACAATTTACGTTCAGCCTATAAAATCCTAACCACCCATTTTGCGGTGGTTTTCGACGACTTAAACATATGCACCACACATGCACTAAAAAATAAGGGCAAAATTGTCATTTCATATTTAAAATTAAAAAATTGTCTTCTTCTTCCCCTACCCAGCACCCCACCCCACCCCTCTCTGCAATTCCCCCTCCCCCTCCTGAAGAAACCACCAAAAAGTCACCTCCAACTCTCCTCCCCCATCCCAACCACTACCCCGCAGCACCACCTTCCCCATCCCCCATCTCATACCCGTCACCGCTGCTCCTTCCACCATTCTGACCTCCGCTGCTCCCTCCACCATTTTTTCCAGCAATCTCCCCCTCCCCTCCCCCCACCCCGTCCCCCTCCTGAGAAACCACCAAAAAGTAACCTCCACCACCGCCCCAACTCTCCTCCCCCATCCCAACCACTACCCCGCAGCACCACCCTCCCCATCCCCCCTCTCATACCCACCATCCCATCACCGCTATTCCTTCCACCCCCCTTTCAGATTTGAGAAATTAGGCCACAAAAACTGTACATATTCATCTTGTGTCGCCGCCGCACTCCGGTAGCAGCAGTTGAACCAAAAATTCTTGAAAATATCCTCCGCTCCCGTTCCTGTTCTCGTATTTCTCCACCCATAGTTACAAACCCATCACCAAATTTCTTCACCCCCATCCCGAAATTCATAGATGCAGATTGGGTGAGCCATTTCAGGTACATAGAATTTCATGGGATTTTTTTTTAATTTTAAATATTAAATGACAATAGTTAAATCCCAATCTTCTTCAACTTTCATAAATTCAATTTTCATTCTTTAGGGATGGGGATTGGGGATTGGGTATGTGAGAGAAGGGGAATTGCAGAGAGAGGGGGCGGAGAGAAATGCAGTGGGGGTGGGGTTATGGATAGGGGAAAAGAAAGAGAGAGAGAGAGAGAGAGAAGAAGAAAGAGTTTTTGTTTTTTAATTTTAATTACAAAATGACTATTATACCCTCATGTTTAAAGCATGTGCACCGCACATGTTGAAATTGACCGGATTCCGCCGCGAAAGTGGTGGTTATGACTCTCTGGGCAAAACGTAAAATTTAAAGGGATTCTTTTTGCTGAAAAAATTTAATAAGGATTCTCGAGGCTAATACAAATAAGTTGGGGGACTAGTGGGGCTGTTTTCCCAATTTTTTATTTAAATATTATAGTTCATATACACCAATTTTTATCTAGTAAATTAAATATTTGAAGGTATTTACATTTGCGTGGTGTCACACACACTTACACATGCAGTAAAAATTTACACATTGATGTCACACAATTAGCATGTTAGATTTTGAAACGACCTCAGTAGGTCTGGATAATTAATAAAGAAGCAATGTTTAATTTGTGATAAATGTAAGTATTTGTAGGATAGGTATGGTAAATTTAAAAATGACATCAATTATAAATACATGTCTCATTGTTCCGTTTTTTTTTATATAGTGACATGTCTCATTACATTACCTTTGAGAATGTTCTCATTCATTAAATAAACTGCTTCTAATTTGTCATAACTAATTTATATTTCGCTTCTAATTTTAGCTTAAATAAATTGCTTCTAATTTGTCGTAACTAATTTATATTTCGCTTCTAATTTTAGCTTAAATAAATTGTCAAAAACAACTATTCTTGACTAGTTACACTAGAAGTAAATTTTAAGACAATTTTTACTTATTGATATTCCTCAAAACAAAATTATTTTTTCTTCAATTGTTTTAAAAAAAGAAAATGAAAAAAAAAAATGATCAAAACCACCATCATTTTTCGAGCAAAATATCATCTGTCCCGTTTATCTTTTCATTCATTTACCTAAGCAATAACAATTCGTCATTTATATATATAAATGGAAGAAATGTCCACATAATAAATTCTAATTGGTTGTATACAAGAATAGAGATATATACGGGCAAGAACAATTTTCACCCCATTTTTTCCCACGGTCTATAAATAAATATAAAAAAAAATGAAAAAAAAAAAATCTTCCAAAAGTATATTCTTTCGTCTAAGAAACAAGAACAAAGAAATCATCAAATTTGTAAAATTTAGGGTTTTGAATTGATGGAAGAATGAGAAGAATTCTAGAAACCTTACTGCTAGCAGGTGGAGTAGTTCCCTCATCATCATCATCAAGAATCGCCGGCGGACAAGAAATAGAATCAGCAGCACCACCAGGAGGCGGCGGCGGAGGAGGCGGAGGTGGAGGATGGCAGTGGGAATGCCATGGAATATTCCACAACCTTTTTCTGATATTGCCTTCAGCTATTTTTGTATTGTTTATAGCATTTAAGGCTAAAAAAAGTGTTTCCAAGCTATCTAATGGTCGATCTCATATTATTATTATCGCTTACTATGCTATTCTCTGGGTCGTCACTTTGCTTAACTTACTCTGGTCTTCTCTTCAGGTTCGCCCCTCTATTTTCATTTTCCTTTTTTTTAGGGTTTTTAATATATTTGTGCTTTTTTTTTGGTTTGTTTGGATGTTTCTATCAAATTGGTTAGTTTGGGGATTTGCCTGACTCCTAACTTCTAGTATATCCTCTAGTATACCAATAAAATTACCACAAGTGAAGCTATGTGATTAGTCCACTCCCCCACTCTTTGTTTTCCACCTGTTTAAGTCGTATATATACTACTACCTCCATTCCATAATATAAGCCGTTTAGGATAGGTAGCGAAATTGAAACCTTATGTTGCTTCTTTTCTTTTGGGGGGCGGGGGAGTAGGAAAACATTTATCGACTACATTTTTAAGAAATCTGGACATTGCATAAACTGTTGCGATTGCATCATGTAGCTCTTAACTTTGTTCAGTCTCTAGTCGTTAACCATTTTCGCGTTTAAGCTTTGAGGAAGTTAATACCAAGCTCATGGTGAAAATCATGGTTACTTTATTACTTTCTCTGCCATTGATTCCCTTTTTTCATGAATTTTACTGAGTCTGATTTCCGTAAGCCAAGCTAAAAGATTACTGATCCTGATATTTATTACAAGGTCAATTGATGAAATCACTTGTGGCATTTGAATGAGACTGTTTTGTATTGTATATTTTTTCTATTATGCTTATTTGATGGCTGGATTGTATTCCAAAAAAAAGTCTTTATATCTGATGTGATTTCTGCACTAGGGTTGGGAATGTACAGCTGGAAAGGAAGTAGCTTGGAGCATCTTATCTCTGTTTACGACATCAGGGATGCTTTTTCTTGAAGTCAGTTTGATGGCCTTTTTACTGCAAGGAAATTATGCAAGTGGACAGGAGGCATTAACACGGACATTTGGCATCTCCGGTATAATTGTTGGTATAGACATATTTCTGAAGGTATAGTCCAATGCTCGTGTCAAACTAGTTTTCTTCTCTATCTTTGTTGTTCAATTATACTGGAAGTTATAACT
Organism: Vinca minor; assembly: GCA_026122235.1. Lineage (NCBI taxonomy): Eukaryota > Viridiplantae > Streptophyta > Magnoliopsida > Gentianales > Apocynaceae > Vinca > Vinca minor. Next base: position 5,181,782 of record JAOCZM010000291.1, read on the forward strand.
AGTAATGCCTGTTGAGAACTTTTAGAAGTTTCCCTTCTTCAGCCTGTTGCTCAAGAAACTAACTTATCAATGAGAGGCTGATTTGTAATGTCTTGAGGGAAGATCCTCTTGTGGAACTCAAAAATGAGATTGTAAAGAGTAATTTCTCTCAGTAGGGTTCGGAAGTAGTTCCAGTGGAAAATCTCAGTCAAACCTGCTGGTCACATCTTGTTCTCAAATACAGGCGTCCTCGTACTACCTTGCAGTTGATTTCTATCTCACGAAGTTAAAATTGTCACTGCTTGTAATGATTCTTGATTTTGCGGTTATATGCCATATATTAAACTACCCAAAGATGCATTATTATTTAGCCCATGTGAATTCCATAAATAGTCATCACTCTTTCAGTAACTTTATCTCCTGCTTTATGTTTGTCAACTGCTATTCACTGACCAAGAGATTTACTGCTGTTAATTACAGGGAATTTATACATTTGGATTTGGAGTTCCATTGTTTGTTAATAGCAATGACGAGACACACAAGATGAAGTGGGGTCTCTGGGTCATACACAAGCTACTTCTAGCTGGAGTTTATGGGTTGATATTCTTTCTCTACAGGTCTAGATGGAGAGAAAGGTTGCCTGGTGAGTTGATTTGTGCGCATGTATATTTAATTATATTAATTAAGGATGTACTAAACTAACTTAAGTCAATTTTATGTTTCTTTTTGCAGCAAGACCTTCTTTCTACAACTATATAACCATCATGTTTTCTCTGAATGCCATTGCGCTGCTTTCTTGCGCATTTGCAGCCAATGGATTTGATTTTGGCTTCTGGTATGCCTTCATTAGTTGATACTCTCGGTTCACTTCAGTCCTTGAACATTGTATGAATATCTTTATTCTGTTTACAGGATGAATGAGATAACAACTATTTGTTATCACGCCTTTTATCTTCCACTACTCTATGTAACATTCCTCGCAGACTTTTTCCAGGTAATGATTCTCATTTCCAACCTTATTCCTTTAGTTCATAACCAAACAATACAATGCCAACATCAGGTTTGTCCAGAAATGAGATTTTGAAAATTATATATTTTACCTCTAGGAAAAAAGGGTTTTCTTAAAATAAAAAAAATAAAAAAAAACCTTCAAAATTTTAAGTTTCAAACCCCCACCCCTAAAAGAAAAAAAAAATGAAGATCTTTTATACAGTCATTTGGTATATGTTTCTGTACAACTCACTTCCGCAACGACAAAGTTGCTGGATTGCCCCTGTTTATGACATTTGTTACCCGATGTCCTCAGGAGGATGATTTGCATTTGGAAAACGTCTACTACTCCGAGATGAAAGATGCTGGTTTCTTTGACGCTGACTGGGAATGAAGGTACTTGATTCCTTACAAAGGTGATCTAGTTCTTTGTATACGTGTAAATAACTTGATGTCATTCTGGATAATTTTCCGTAGGGAATATTATAAATTGTATCACTGGGACTTTGGTTCCATAAAGATTTAATTTCATGCTTGTGCTAAAATCCATGGAATGGTTACTAAAGTTGTATCTGCACCACCTAAATGGAATCTATTATGAACTGTGATTTATCCCTTTTGTCTGTAAACTCAAATCAGAATTTGTTCTTCATTGTTGGCTGCAATTTAGATATAAACTGCTTTTCTATTCGCATGTTGCGGGATCGAATCCCCTTCACCCAATTAAAAAAAAAAGTATTTTAGTGGATGACATGATATTTGGGGCTGCTTGGCTTTCTATATTTATCTTGACAGTTGAGAAGTAAGTTTCAACAATCATTTTCATGGATATAATGAGGGTGGCTCCAGTGTGGAACGGGAGTAATTCTGCACGTGCGGAACTTTCCTCGTCCAATCGACACGTCTGAAGGCATCAATGTTGCCTTCAATGTTGGACTTATTGGATCATTGTCGATTGAAATTTTGACGGTTAAGATTGATTTAAAAAGGACACATGTTTTGAACCTTAAAACACCTGCCGTGTTTTTAGCCCCTATCTTGAGGCATTCCGTATATACTGAAAAAAAATCTATTCCGCATAGGATCCGGACTAGGATATATTTCACTTTTAATATTCAGCATGACACGCCCTTCTCTGCTAACCTTTTGTATGATACAAATTGTTAGAAGAAAAGGAGGATGCAAATTCTAGAATATTAAGTATTTCTTTTATTCGGAATGGATATTAAATCTTTGATACTTTTTCTATAAGAAATTAAAGAAATATTAACAAATCCAAGTTCAAGTTGGATGCCTTTGCATGAATAATAATAATAATAATAATAATAATATCAAGAACAAGCAAATGCATGGAACTTGCAAGGTACGTATTCCAATGCGTTATCATTGAATTTGGTCCACTTAGGTAAACCAAAAATAGAAATTAAGTCTTCTTTAATAAAGAAATCTAAGTATTTCCTTCTAATATCGGGAAATTGAGCACTTAGATACTTTATGACTAATGAAATCATTTATCTTTTATTTTTTATTTTTTATTTTTTATTTTTTTATTATAAAGTACTTTTTTTTTTCTTCAGATAATCATTAATTTTCGAGCGCCTAATTTTTACTAGGGTAAAAGGTGCCCACGTATCCTAAACTATTCAAATTTTTGGTTTTTGACCCTCAATTTTAAAAGGTCAAGTTTTGCCCCCTAAATTGTTCATACGTGTCAAACGTAACCCTTTTGTCTATTCTTTTCGTTACATCGTGACGGAAGTTCAAACAAATGAGGGCATTTTGGACAAATCATATTAAATTGTTACAATTTAATAAAAGTTTGACGATTTAATAAAATATTACAATTTTATTAAATTGTCAAAATGAAGATTGAAACAAGTAGTCATCTAAGTCATGGACGAAAATCGAAGTTGTCGGAGCTGCAAAAGTGGTTAGCGAGTTATAAAGATTATCGGAATGGTATATCAGGTTTTTCGTTGACGGCAAAGAATTATATTTTAGGGGCTGTTTTGAATTTCTTTTTTGATTTTTTTTAGGATTTAAAATGGTTTGTCCAAAATGCCCTCATTTATTTTAACATCCGTCACAATATAATGGAAAAAATTGACGAAAATGTCATGTTTGGCACGTGTGAACAGTTTAGGGAGCAAAACTTGACTTTTTTAATTAAGGGTAAATTAAAAGGAAATATCTGATATGGACCGAGTCCATGTGGACCATGTGGTCCATATTTGGCCACATCTCTGCAGAAAGAGGAGAGAGAAGGAAATGCAGTGATGTGGCCAAATCTGGACCGCATGGTCCAATGGACATGGTCCATGACAGAATAGACCAAATTAAAAACCCAAAAAATTTAAGGAGTGTGGACACCTTTTACCCTTTTTGCTATGCATTTTACAGTGTACTTTACAAAGTAAAAATGCATAAAACAGCATTGTATATGGGTAATTAGTGCATCTTGTAGTATACATTGCATTTAGTAGTGTAAAATAATCGGTATTCGTGTCTATTTTATGGACCACGACTATTAATTCTACTCATATTGTCTAATAAAGTTTTTTTTTACATTAACAATGCTCAAATCAAAAGTGTTGCATCTTAATTGATATTTTATTTATAAAACATCTTAATATTTGTTTTCTTAATCTTTGCTACTTTCCTAAAAGTCTTATATGTAGGAATGAAGGGAGTACATTATATGATATATCAAAACTTTGAAATAGGAGAAAATCAAATTGTTCTTGGCAGACTCAGTGTTGAAGTTTCAACCCTCCAATATGGGGTGATTTCTTGTGGTGGGCGAAGACAAATCCTCTCACCAGATCGGACCACTGGGGTACTTTGATTTACATCTTTCTAATTTTCTATCGAAATGAATAGTGAGAGCTTTATAGGCGTGAATAACACTTTTTGTGCACAAGAAAATCAAATTGTTGCGGCCAGGTTCCTTTTCTAGTGAGGAATCCACTTTTACCGCACAAAAACTTTTCAAATAATTTCAAAATGAATCCCATTCTTTTCTGAGTGGGGTAAAATGAATCATACTCGGAACAAACTTTCCTTTTTTCAAAGAATAAAAGAAAAAGACAAAATTTCTACCTGAGACAAACCGACCAAGTGCACCGCCCGCGGCTATAATGGGAAAGGAAATTTATTTTGAGCGTGCATAATAAATTGCACTCGTTCGACATCTTAAAATAAATATTTTGAAAGGGTGTTCAGGTTTTGAATAGGTATTTTAATACGTTAAATTTTTAATTCAAATAATAAAAAAAATTTACATGGAACAGAGTTTATATGTACATTGTGATATAAAATAAGTCATGTTTCACTTAATTGTCTCCCTTTTTATTCTATAGTAATGCAACCTCTTACTGTATCTAATGAACCTGAACTATATCAGAAATACCCTTCAACAATTGTTATTTATCTTGAACAACAACTTCGATTCCGCTCCATAGCCGAACTATACCAACACTACTAGTTTGGCTAGAATACAATTAAATAAATACTAATCGTTGAATTTTTTATCCACTTTTTAAAAATAGAATAATTACAGATTTCTTAGACAAGTATTTAATTTATGGACCTTACTAGGTTACTAGAATTATTGGCTAAAAGATTGACTAAAATAGTTTTTCGGACCTTTTTGCCCTTATAGTTGGGTGAATCCCTTATACCAGCAGGGGGTAAGATAGTCATTTAACACCCTCAATTTGGGGGGTTTAGGGTTTCTATCCCCAAAATTCTAGGAGTAAATCATTTTCCTTAATTTATAATTGAAAAAGAAATTTAATCGTCGAATAGATCGAATAAAATTTGTTCCGAGGACAAAGTTCAAAACGTGGACTACAAAACACTACTCCCTCCTGACTTCCCTCTATCGTCTTTCAGCTTTCTTTCTCACTGCAGAATTTCCCTGCTTTTGATCACCAAACAATTTCAATTTTCCTATTCATCTCCAAAGCACCGAACGCCACAAGCAGTATCATCTGCAGCATCTTCATATTCCTGCTATTTCAGGTACTGTATGTATTAACTATTTCGCAACGCAACTATCGTAACGGCAAATTCACGCTTCAATTATTCTCTTATTTAATTCTCTGTGTTTTTTTTCCCATTTATCTCTACATTTCTCGCATTAATTCCTTCTTCATACGATGATCAAGTATTAAATGCATTCAGTTTTCCGATTTTCTGCAGTAACGACTGTTAGGACTGTATCGGAATTCAATTCAAGTAGTTTTTTTCATTTTTTTCCTCGGTAAGTTCTACTTTGTTTGAATTTTTGGACAATTTCTCTTAGTTTAATTTTTCGAAGAAGTTCTGTAGTTTTTATCAAAATTTTGTGAAAATATTTTGTTTTAATTGTTGTTCTTTAAGATTTTTTGCTTTTTTAGTGAATTAAGGTTCAGGTTCGTGGTTTCGTGGAATTTGAAATTGATTGTTTTTTCCTAGGTTTTGAGATCCTGTTTTGATTGTGTTTTTTTATTATGTTTGACTTGTTTTTCAGATGAAGTGATCAAAGGAAGTTACCTTGTTTAGTGTGGTGCTTCCAGTTGAGGAGCAATGTTTTATGAACTTGTGGAAATCGAACCGCAAGAGCTCAAGTTCATTTGTACGTGCGGTTCAAAATTTCTAATTATCTGTTTGTGTAGAATTCTTATTGCTTTTGCAGCTTCATGTATTTGGTTAGCGGATAAATCGATTACCGCATATGATGTATTAGTAGGAATGTTTTGTACCTTTTGGTCTCTCTTGATCAGTTATTTCATGAATTTGTTAGACTACGCATACAAAAATAAGATATTTCGGCGCTTTTGTGTATGTTTTTGGCAGTTGAACTAAAAAAGAAAATCTCATGCTCCATTCAGCTACTGAACAAGACAAATTACTATGTTGCCTTTAAGGTAAAAGAAGACAAGTTGCTGATTAGTTGCAAAAGAATTAGATAATTTTTATTAGAATGCTGAGACAATGTATTTTTTGGAATTCTTTGGACAGGTCAAGACAACAAGCCCGAATAAATATTCTGTGCGACCAAACACAGGTGTAATTGGACCGAATTCAACATGTGAATTTATAGGTACTTGAAAATCTGGTGTGTGGCAATCATATGCATGTGTATCACTGCTGTTTAATGGTCAATGTAGATAACATTAAAGACATGTGACCAGTGGCGGAGCCAAGAATTTGTCGTATGGGAGGGGGGGGGGGGGGTGCAATTTGTTATTGAAATTTTTTAGGGGGGGGCTAAATACAACATTTATAAGAAAATATCACAAAACTAATTTTTTCTTATAGAAAATTAGTTATTTCTGAAAATTTGGGGGGGGAGTGTCACGGGTCGCAAGTTTCAGCACTTGACAGGGCCCTCCTGCCTCCATGAAGCTCCGCCACTGCATGTGACTTGAAGCATTATAAACGTCAAGGTTCTATCAAGATGATTTCCATTTGTTTTTGGATTGTATAATGGATAGGATACATAAAAAAACATTATACATGATCATGATTTCTTATGAGGTTCTTCGTTGCACTTCCTGTTATTGCATGTCTGGAGTCTGTGTGTTGGAAGGGAGGGATAAATGTAATATCTGTCTATACGCGTTTTCAGTAGGTGCTGGGGTGGGGGGGGAGATTTTTGCAGGATATGGTTACTAATATCAAGTTCTTATAGTACTAGTGTGGACAAGCTAATAGGCCAATTGGAAAGTTCAATGAAGTAATTTAATGATAAACAAAGGGAACCAGCTAAGACAGATAGTTCAGGAGCCAGATTAACTTTTTCATCCCAAGTTTGTGCAACAAACTAGTGCATTTTGCTTGGTGAAGTCTTTTGTGCTTATAACTTATTGCTTGGACTCTGAACTAATTACTGGCTTACAAGAGAATTATGCAGATTGTGCATAATTTTAATGGTTGAAGGAGGAAGGAGATTTATGTCATAAGACAGGCTAACTTGGATAAGACTACCGAACTTATCTGTCATTGTTAGGATCTTCTTCGGAATCACCTTCAATTTTCCGATAGATGATGATGACTTTCTAATTCCTGAATTTGTTTCCCTTATTCTGGGCCATATGGTCATTTATTTCATATGTGCTACGGATGCAGTAACTATGCAAGCGCAGCCTGTTGCTCCACCTGACATGATATGCAAGGACAAGTTTTTGATCCAAAGTGTAGTAGTCCCAGAGGGGACAACGGAGGAAATGATCACTTCTAGTCTGGTCCGTGTTTTCAATCCCTTTAATCTCTTTGAAATTCTCGGAAAGTATAATGGAAGTTTCTATAATAGTTTGCTTTTCTTCTACAGTTTACCAAAGATGGTGATAACGTTCAAGAAGATAAGCTGAGGGTGATTCTTTCTAGTCCACCTAATTCACCAATATCAACACCAAAGAATGGAGTGCACAATGAGGTTCCTGCTTTTCCACCACATTCACCAGTGCTATCACCAATAAATGGATTGCATAATGAGGTTCCTGTTTCCAATGCCTCAATTGTGGAAAATCAGATTGTGCGTGAGGTAGAAACGGCCAGCCCTGAGCACAAGGTAAGAGATTCTCCTATTGATATGAACAGTTATTAATGTGGTTGAAGATGCAAGGTCAGGTATCTCATTTCACTATTGTTAACATCTTTCTTCTTTTTTGAAATTTTCTTTATGTTTTTCCACATTGATAAGGCAGTCAGGTTCCTGATATGTGCAACTAGAAATAAGTTAAATGCCTTCGCTACAAGTTACACATGATTCACATAGAGAAATGTTGTGACTAATGTCTTCAATATGCATCAGGTGACTGAGGTTGTAGAACCCAAGGTGGAAAACATTGAGCAGTTAGTTGCAGAACCCAAAGTGGAAAAGAGTGAGCAGTTAGTTGCAGCAAAGGCTTTAAATCTGGAGACAATGCAGGATGTCAAGGGTCCAGAATTAGTCAAGGATACTGAGAACATGAAAACACAAATAAGCCAACTTGAATTTAAGCTGAAAGAGGTACTAAAGAAAAAATATATATTTTGCAATTTGTATCTGTAGGTAATGGTATAAAGAATTGCACTTCTTCTTCATCCCTCTGTATTCAGTTTTTCTTCTTTCTTTAAAAATATCCTCTGCCATCTCTATGGGGGTGGGCTCAGCGCTTCTCGTGGGGTCTCAGTTTTTTTTTCCGTGTTTTATGCTTCGGAATATTGGCATATCGTGTATGGGAAAGCTAGATACACTTAAGTTATGTAGTCCTTCTGGGAATATGGCATTCTCTTTTAGGAAAATAGCTTTAAGAGTGACCTAAACAAGAAAATGCTTTGTGGGAAAGAGAATACATTTTCTTATCATTTTGAAACATTAAGGTGTTGTCCTATGGTTATTATGGGTTTCATTTCAGAAAATAAAACCAAGTATTGTACCAAATTCTTGTAGAGGGGAGATTTTGAAAACTCAGTCGAAATATAAGTTCCTGTTCTATTGAATCTCCTTCAGTTGAATTTATCATAAGGGAAAAAGTAAGACAATGGCTGGTTCTTCCGTATTGCTTAGTTTTTCAGGACTTACGAAGATAAATGAATTTCTATGATTGGAAGATTTCTCCCTTCTATCTCTTATGAGTATTTTTCAAGTGGAAAGTATTATTATCAGTTTTGCAATTGGTTCCTTGTAATCGTTTTCATTCTGCTGCTATACTTTGATAACACTGTCTTCGGAGATTACTCTGTCCGGTTGCAGTTTCTACAGATTCTCTATTTATTTTTCTCTCTTTGGATGGATCTTTACTAGCTGTAGTTTCCTGTCCCTCTAAAAATTGTGCTTTCATTGAACTTGATATGATGTTATTCCCATGAGATTCCAAAGTACATATTTGATTTTTCATGTATGTTTTTGAAGTTTGATGTTTAGAGAGAACAGAGTTAACAAAACGTGTGGGCTTCTTTGCAGGCGGAAGTTACTGCTTCAAAGCTCATAGAAGAGAATACATTAATCGATCAAGAGAGGAAAACTTTACTACAAGAATTGGTAATTTTTAAATTTTAGTCTATTGTTTCATAACATTTGAATCAGAGATAAGGACTCGTGATAATACCCACTTGGCTTAGTAGATGATGAAGTTTACCGTTGGTTAGCTTAGGGCACAAACTATAACTACACGTTCGATGAATTTCATTACATAGCCTTGTCTTGAAACATATCTTCTAGATTTCCTTGCACGTAACTAAAACATTTGATGCAAGAATGGTGACCGAACATATGGCAACCAGCTTAAGCTACCCTGAATTCGTTTTTTTAGTTTCATGAATCATTCCTAGATTCATTCAGATTCTTGTGCACAAAGGTCGTGTTTGATTTGATATAACTCTGACTTTCTTGTATTGAGGCCTGCATTTGGTACATATTTTCACTCTATTGGCCAGTGAAGTTCATTTCTGTTTTGCAGGCACTATTGAGAAGCAAGCAAGGCACGAGAAAAGTACAGGTGGGATTTCCCTTCCTCTTTGTTTGCATGATATCTCTCATTAGTGCTTTCCTGGGATACCTTCTGCACTTCTGATGTAATAGAAGACACTAGACATATAACAGATAGCATACATGTATATATAATAAGTCTGAGGAAAATCTATTACATCATAGTGAGCCACCTTGAAACTAAAGGCAAGTGCTGTATGGATTTGCTAATAATACATTGTGGAAATTCTGCAGATTGTATGAGAAGTTTTACATATGCAGTCAATTATAGGATCTTTACAAATGTAAAAATATATGATTTGATTACTAATAAAGAGTGAGGATACAGTGGGAGGCAATTTGATTACTTATGCATAACTCAAATCACAAATGAGCGCCTCTACACTGCTAAGGGAAAACGATACTGCAATGTTACCGTTATAAATTGTTGGTAACACTGTATAGTGTATCAAGTAAATTATTTAGAGTAAAAATACACTAAATATCATGAGGGCCTTCATGATCTCCTTGATTTTTTACATAACATTACCTGTGATTTCACTCTGTTGAAGGCCTTCAATCATGGTCAAAATATCGACTTCTTCAGCTTCTATATATTACTACCACATTCACATTCATACTATGTTCTTTTGTTTGATGCCAATTTGTGGAGATAAAGGGGACATACGAAGCTCCAAATCCAAAAAATAAAAAAAAATAAAGACTTCGTCATTTTGCTATACCTCTTCAGTTATGTACGCCGTTTTTGTTGGTTGAAACTGTTCTTTGTACAAAAATCTCCGTGTTGCTGCAATCCTCTTAAGTAATTGAAGCCAACCCAATAACATCACCTTCACCAGCGCTGGATTCTGAAGCAGGAGCAGGATTGCGAGTTTTTACTGAAACGGACAAGTTAGAGTTGAGCAAAATATGACCATATTCTCAACCACACCCCCACCAATTACACCCCTTACGTGCGAGTGCAGAGTGCAAAAGTAAGCGAAGGCAGTTAAATTTGGAATTTATGACACGAAGGAGACAGTAAGAGGACTGTTATTTTGATCTTACATGAAACATTTGTAATGACATTCATACTTTTCTGAGCAGCAAGCGCTTTTAACTTGTGTCCAGTTGCCAACAACAAGAAGCTCTTCATAAGCAGCTTTTGTTCCTTGGGACTACTCGTTTTGGTTAACGCTTCTTCAAATGCGTGTAGATCTTGTTGTGTAATACATTGAAGAGAAAGTAAAATCTGTGGCAGAGAGGAAGATGTGTTTAAAAAAAAGCCATTGAAAGTCACACGGTAATATTTGTGTTGTTGTAGAAATTGAACAGTGAACTACTTGAGAAATTACACTAACCTGCCTGGGTGCAGGATCTCTATCGGCAAGGTAAACAAAGATTTCGCGACAGAGACCAACAAGATCAGCACTGGGGAAAGCATTTGATTCAAGGGTCAATCCTTCGATGATTGCAGTAAACAGATTTTTACAAACATATTCTCGTAGTTCCACATCATTTGTGAAAATAGCTAGAAGAACAACGGGTCCACAGAATGAGGAAACTTTCGTCACTGCTTCAGAGTCGGTCCATCTGAAAGCCTCCAAACTTATCTGCAATGCTGGCACCGCAAGGCTTTTGTGGTTCAGGAGGAATCTGAAAATGAATCACAATAATAAGAACAAGACCTTAAAGAATAAGCCACGGCCTAAAGCAAAACTTGTATAGACAATTCACAACCAAAATGACTAGAAAATCTTATGTTCTGGCATACCCAACTATAGAGCACGAGGCAAACGTATCCAAGTTTCTAAGAGAAGATACATCCACATGGCCAAAACTCCCAGACTGATCAATAGAAGGAAGGCCAGAGTTCTGCCCCGGAGAAGCAAGTACTGAGAGGAGTGAACAAATCTCACGAGTCAGATGTCGAAGAAGCTTTTCCTCCACCACTTCTACTTTCAAGTCCGAACCCGCCAGTATGCCATGCTGATCTGGAACCTTTGCACGACCGTCTTGTAACAGACTGGTCCATGAGCTACTAAGAGCCTGTTGAGAATGAAGAAGTAATGGATGCAGAAGCTTTTCCAGCCATCCCTCCCACATATCTGAAGGACAGCACTTAACAATGGGAACCATAGCTGAATGAACAAGTTGTCGTATGTGCCTGAACTCCATTGATTGTATATTTTCAATCAGTGCTACAGCAACAGAATTTGGGTCTACGGATTTGAAGAGATAATCCTCGATGGTGGCTGATAAGCCTAATACATTATACCTGGAAGAGAGCGTAAATAATCGAAAAAGTCACAAAGTAGTCGTCAAGTTTAAAGCACTAGGATGGAAAGAGAGCATAGTTGGTGAAGTATTTTACTTAAAAATCAAAGAAAGTTGCACTGTCAAGACATTGTTGAAGAATGATTACATACCCACTATCTCTGATACCTTTTAACCAATTCCGGATATCATTTTCCATCGGTTCTGAATAGCCTTCCTTTTGCAAATCAAACGGAGATGCATCACTAAATGATAAAGCACCTTTAGACCCTTTAAAGCTACCATCCCCAAGAAGAGTGGTTCTTTCAACATCAGCCATAATCATTGCAGCTTTTACCTCTGCAGGTAACGCTTGTGCCACAGATGGAGACCAAAGAAAATGGATGGCACGAAGCAGCTAAAAAGAAAAGGCATTAATGAAAGTTTATTGTACAATACAAGCTGAACACAGTAGTTATTACTACGCAAAGTGTCCTCGAAAATATTGAGTATGATTCTCCTCACAGTGAATTAGCAAGATTTACCTTGAGCAGGGGAGGTAGCATCCATGATATGTGAGAAGCCATTGGGTGCAAAAAAGTAGAATTTGGCACTTGAAAACTTTGAACATTATTGCCTTTTCTGAGACCACTTCTCTTCAATGCCTTCTCAAAGAATGTCACCGTATGGAAAAGAGACCACATAAATGATGTCTCCCCGCATAGACGAACTAAGCCTGCTGGTTCAGACAAATATGCATCCTGCCAATCTGTCTGCATCCACTGTTTGCTTAAAGGTTCAAGGAACCATGCTAAAACTTCTTGCTGCTGTTGCACGCTGCACCAAATATGGGAATTTCCCTTGGTAACTCAACAAACAAAACCTCAAATGATAAAAAAATAAAAAAAATCCGAAGATCAAAACATACCCAGCACCAGACGCCATAATTAGAAATGCTTCAGCCAGAAGGTTATGCTCCCCTCGAAGCAAACGACCTTCCTTCTGCAGATATGCCATTGTATCCGCAATCCACTATAACACAGACCACCATGTATCAAATTATGTTGGGAATGCAAGAAGTTGGTTTGAAAAAGAAAGAAAGAAATGACATTGTAGACTACAAATGATTTTGCCTGGCATTTATTAACTCTTTTCCAGTAGTTGATTAGCATTTTGCTGTAACATGGTTTCTGCATAATGGACACAAACTACTTTTTCTATATTGAATTGAATAAAACACTGATCTATGTTAAAGCAGACAAAAGTATTTGTATCTTATGGTCTTTGAGGAGATATAATAATCAGCCTTTTAGTTCTTCTAAGACTTGGCCTTTGCTCATCGTTTACTAGACGAAATATGAACAATAAATTTACATACATAAGCAAGAAAATACAAGCACTCAAGAAATGCAGGTTGTACATAAATTGTATTTACATTTGCAAGAAATAAGTGAGCAACTGAACCAGCATATCGATACCAAATACTTGAAAATTTATAAGCCTTGATGCGCGGTGGTTTACGCAAGTATAGTGCACGTCCTTCAATAGATAGCTCATACACATGGTCCCAAAAGATAGAATTCAGGAAAGTCTAATATGATCCCTTTATCAAAGACTAAAGGCTTGTTGGTAAAGAGGAAACTTATCATATACTGATATACTGAAAGTTCAAGGTTTTCTTCATGGTCACTCGAAAACAATTATAATAAACTTTCATATCCCAATTGTTCAAATAGGAAAACAAGTATAACATTGCCTTAGACATTCAACCAAAAAGAGCAATTGATTTCCAGAGTCGGGGTAAAAGAAGTAAGCAGAGAATACCTTCATATGAGGAAGAAGGCTTTTGTCTGCTGACTTCGCTATTCTAATAAATGATGTACATATCTGCAATCTAGCATATCTAGCCAGACTTGTCGAAGGATCCTACCAAAAAATCAATTTATTAAATCATGCCCAACAGATTTTCCTCGCCGGAAATAACATTTGAAGAAGAGATAGAAACGCTTATGAGTACCTTAACAACAAATGGCTGGGAGTTCAAAAGCTCGAAAAGCTTATTTATCACACTACTGACAGCATCTGGGTAGTACTTCAGGAAAGGACCAAATGCATCTAGATAGTGCCCAAGAACTTGCACAAGAACTGGTTCAGTCCATCTCAAAGAAAGAAGCTGCTGGAGTAGACCTTCAGTTTAAGGTAATTCAATTCTCAGCACAATTTCAACGGAAAAAAAAAGGCTGGGAGAGAGGGGCCTAAGAGAGTCCAATTGATATATGAGGGATTCATGGGAAAACCTTCAAATATTCTGCATAATGTAAGTTGATCTTCAGAAGTCATATTGCCAAAATCATATGTTCCATGAAAAATTGCGTCCGACCACATTTTCTAGAGGCAGCTGCATGCTTTCCATTATAGGCAAATCCTAAATAGGAAATTTTTGGAAAAAAATCACCCAGTTTCAACCAAATATGGTATCTTCTCAAATATCTCAAGTATTTATGGAAGCATGTATAACAAACCTGGGCAGGGAGTGGAGCAAGCAAGAGACTCTTAATAATTGTCATAATTCTTTCAGAAACCTTGTTGGCAGCTATAAGGGGCTTGTGAGAAGCTACAAAGCGAATAAGCTCCAACTGCATTGAAGCCGTCCAACGAATTAATAAATATGCATGTTAAGGACAAATACATTTAACTCAGCACGATACTTGAAGAGGTGAGGCTGATCTCAAATTAGAATAAGATATTTTAGACATAGGAATATCCACGAGTGCCAACAAAATTGATGCAAGATAGAACCAGCAGCACAGATTCAAAAAGGAAAAATTGAGGGGGGAATAAAAAATTGAAGCTAAATTACTCTGATAATCCAACTATTCAGAAGCAAGTAGTATCAAAGACCTAGAATAATCCATTCACATTCTCTTAACAATCAATATAATCATAACAAGAAAGATAGTACAACTCCGAAGGTAAAAATGCAAAATAAAACTAATCAAAGAAAAATGCTTCAGATAGACGAGTATTTAATTGCCTTCAACAGAAACGGTAAGTAATGTAGCACATACCAGCTTTGAGCGATGCTGGCCGAAATCTCCTTTGCCCTCAAAATCATCACTCCAGAGCTCCAAGGTTCCCACAAGAATTGCTGATTGAGAATGGACCTTTTCTTTCTTCAACATGCGCTGAAATGATGTGTCCAGTATTGAGCAACATATGTCATCATTTAGAAAGGCCAGCATCTTTTTCTTGTAACTATCAGCCTGTCCCGATGCTGAGCTGATATTGTCAACGGAACCGTCTCCGTGCACAACAATCTTTGACTTGGGCAATAAATCTCTCATCAATGCCTACGTACACAACAACAAAGCATAGTGCTCCTTAAAACCTAGAGAAGTAATTCCAGTTTAAAGTGTAAGAGATAAATTTCAACGAATTGTACCAGCCAAAAGAGAAGAGATTGAGAATGCAGCGCTAGCTTATAATGTTGGAAAAATCCCAGCATCTGAAAGAATATGAAAGATTAGAGCAACATATCCAACTTAGCGCACCATATTTCTTGGGCAGGGAGGAAAAAATTACTATGAAATGCATGGAAAAGGTAGTCATTAGATGTACCATGAGACTTCAAATTATATGGAAAAAAAAAAACAGAAAAAAATTCGCTTAGAAATTAAAAGGTTTGTGCTCAGAAAAGCAGTAAACAAGGATTTAAAACCATGGGTCTTCCCAGCAGGCACCTAATTCTCTTGCATACCTCCAATTTGTCGCATTAATGGATAGCTTAGAGATATTATAAATTAAGAAGAGTTGAGAAGCACAATTATGAACAAGCACACCCCACTTACATATCCACTCTCATCACAACCTTATTGCAATGTTCAAAGGACAAAAGCAAACATGTGAAGAAGAGAACATGTAAAACTTTGAACATCCGTATTTCAAATAGAGAAGGGGCGGAGCCTCACCTGTTGAAGATAAAAAGAGAGTACTGTATCATCACCAGCGATAGAGTGCAAGTTTGAGGATCCCAAAGAGACCATACTTTCACAGATATATTCTGCAAACTCAAATTCACTCTCATCAACAGCAGCAGCTGAGCTAGTTTTCTGTAGGAAATCTCTGGAGATGCTCATGAGGACATTAAAGATTTGACTCATTGCAGCATCAAACTCAGATGCACCGTCAATAGGTCTTTTTCTGCCAACAAAGCTCAATTCAGCACGATGATAAATAGCAAACACGGTGTATCTTAAATTGCAGTGCGAACCTTGGAGAGACAAGTTTAAAGAACTCGCAAGCATGAAGTCGAAAGTCGGGCGAAGAGAGCAAAAAGCCACAGCTGTTGGAGACACAGAAACGGAATTACATGTCATGAAAATTCAAAGCTAATAGAACTTTTGACTAAGAGAGAACCTACCAATGAATTATCCTAAATTTTGCAAGGTCAGGTAATGGAGCCCATTCAGCATATGCATTAACTGCATTCAAAGTTGCTGTTACAGTTGCAGCATGCTGCTTTGCAATGTCTATTTGCTGCCTACCAGCTTCAGCCAATGCACTTCCAAAGTGCCTCTCCATTAACTGATTATCAGACAGATACAACTAAGAATTTCACTGAGGTCTGTCGCTCCAAAAAACAGAACCAGCCAACACTTACATTGTACAATAGAGGCAAAATTTCAGGCAAAGTTTGTGTGAGTCCACGTAACAATAGCCTTCGGCGATCACCTAAATCATCAACATATACAGTCATGAGGAACGCTATGAGAGAAAATAAATGTGGATTTCATAATCATATTCACAAATGTTGCCCTTTCTTCTGAAATTAAAGAAAGAAGTGACAGAAACAATAAGATTCTAACAACTATAACAAGATTATGGTTTTTACATTTAAAGTTCACGATAATACTACTTTTATAATTTTGACCAATAAGGAAAGTTTTATTCTCCTTTGCCACCCTTTCCCCAAGTCAAAGAGAATACTAAGTCGATCCATTTTAGTAATATAAGTAAGAAAAAGGTGCGGGAAACTACAAAACAGTAACACCTTCCAAGTCTTCATTATGAACCATTATATCTTCAGGAAGCCACCTGAGCATCATGGCCACTAACTCTGCCTGTAAGAAAAAGCATATTCAACGTCATTAATTCTACTGATGCTTTAAAGTTTAAACAATGATCGACCAAGAAACATCAGCAAAGGAATTTTTGTGGTTTACTTGAACAGGACCCTGGCTGGATAAAGAGACTAGAGATGGTAGAAGCTCAGTCCAGAGATCCACACCTTCTCTTCGCACAACCTGTGTGGGACACAAAGTTGAGTAAATAATACCAGTAACTTAAAGGCCAAAGGTAAACCTAACAATGAGGAAAAATAAATATTTTGAAACCTCCGCAACAAGAGCAGCTGTCTGACTCTTCAAGGCCCACTCTTCGCAAGGATTTGCCATTTCAGACATCAATTCAACTGAAACATTTGCAAAATTCCTTTTCTCTGTTGGGTTCAACTCATCCCATCGCAAACGAACCAAATGCTTCAAAGACAAAAATAGAAAAAATTTACACTCGAGGAGAGAAAATCTAATCATGTAGGGTTCCTAATCAAAGAGAAGAAACAGAAAAGATTTAAACTCAGGGAGAGAGAGTCTAATTGTGTAGGGTTCTTAATCATGAGATGCTCATACTTCTCATATGACAAGTTTCAAACTTTTCTTGTAGCCAAAAAGTATATGTTTTACAAATATATTCTGAAATCTTTATTAATCAGCAAGGGTAGACAGCATTTAGCAGGGGGGAAACCCCGTCTTTTAAAAGGGCAATTAGGATGAGAAATTCGTTTCCGTATAGTTCTTCTCTCATTTACAGTTTCAGTTTCCTCCTCCAGTTTTCAACTGTAGTTTGTCAGTTAGCTCCAAAACTGAATGTAAGTAGCATATTCCAATATCTGAGTTAGAGTAAATTGTCTATTCCCTTTCTAACCTTTTTCGGCCCATCCTATCTAACTTCAAACATGTTTATTGGCATAGGAATTCTACCTAATAAAATGACAATGGATTTTGAAGTATCTGTATGGGTGTGAAAGAGAGAAAGACAATATTCTGAAAAAATAAAATACATGTGTGTACATATGAAAAACAAACCTGGAGCATTTTAAAAGCATGTAAACGAATTTCGGAAGACCAATCTTTCTTAACCAAAACAAAGGATGTACTTGCCAACATACGTACATCTCCTGATTTGACCTGTGAAATGTAGATAGAGAACATTAGATGACAATACAAATATTCTTTGGCTGCAAATCATTTGGAAATTAGTGACCAGTCATGTCAGACAAATTATCTAAAATACTGAATTGCGTTACGCATGTAGATCACTCGAATGCTATCAGACGTGGAAGCAAGAGTGAAATGACATGCAGAACTGTGAAGAAAGAGAATGCGAAGTACATGAAATTTGATTATGTCACTGCTGCAGATTGCTCAAATTCGATCAGCCATGGGCGTCACAGTAAGATGATGTGCAAAGACTAAGAAAGTGTCAAATAAATTATCGTTCAAAGAAAAAATTCCCGCTGTTTCAGAATTAATTTTCATGTTTGACTTGGTAAAAGATCCAAAAGAGCATTTTATTATGTAGTAATACTACAAATACGCCCTTATTGAATAAGGTTCCGTGTTAGGAGACGTCTATATATGTTTTTATGCAATATCCAAGTAAAATAAGATTATTAAAGTTGTTTCTTTGAAGAAATGGGGCATTCATATGTAAAGAGAGTTTCACACGCTTTTCCTTATGTAAGGGTAAGGTGTAAAATAAGATTATTAAAATTATATTAGTAACTTTCTTTGTTTGAAGAAGATGGAGTTTCATCAGAAATAAGAACGAGAGGATAATCATATTGAATGGAGGTGGCACACTATAAAGGCAAGGTAAGGGCTAAGGCTATAAAATATATATACATCAATTGGCAAAATAGAAAGGAAAATCTTGGATGGAGAAACAAGTTTCTATGTGTGTCAAAGTAACGAGTATACCAAAGAAACGGTTCCATGGTATATAAATAATGTAAACAAGAACCACATATCAACTTACAAAAGACCTTAAAAAGTATAATATAATTTGAAGCTCAAGTTAAATACTTAAATTGATAATCCAACAAAAAACACAAAGATTTGCTCAAAATAAGTCTAATGACAATATAATCATCCACGTGGAATGAAGATTTACCTAAATATATACTTCGGATTCCTATTAAATACAACCAAAAGCATCGTAAAAGTCACCAAAAGTCTACAAACTGTCTCAATCTTCGCCAGAAATTAGGGGCATTCAAGATTATTCGATAACTGGGAAAACCCAGCAAAGTTCAGATAAAACTAAGGTAACAAATTCCATTGAATTAAGCATTTTTCTTTCCACCAGAGCATACTACTTATCTCACTTGCTCCGGCAGTCGCCAAGAGCGACTCGGTCATCATTCGAATCCTTCCAATTAGCAATAAATAAAACAAAAACAAAGAAATACAGAAATAGAAAGAATTGAAGTGCATAAAAGTAAGCTTATAAACTTCCTAAAAGATAACATCTTATAATAGAAATCCACATTTTTCAACAAAACACACCCATCCTCTTTTCCTTCTTCTCTTTCCTCTCTAGAATACTCCCTTTATCCCATATTAATGGTGTACTTGGATTGGGTCTAGTCTGGGTCATGTCTGTTTGAAACTCATACAAGGGTCCAAACTCTCTTTGAATTGAGTCTCTAAATAAAATCTTTAAGCATTGAGTCGTTTAGAATTTGGTTTTGGTTTTAGACTAGTGTGAGAATGAGTCCAGAAATCTCAAACTAGATGTCCCAAATCAAATTTCACGCATATTAAGAAAAAATGTTACTAGTAATGTTAGTTTTTCTAGTCAATGACCAAAAAAACCATCTCGAAATTTCGAATACAATAAATGTTATGTTGTCGAATTAATGAATATTAATTTTAATGTTGGAAAAAATAAAAATAAAATGTCATCTTGAAATCATAGACAACTACTACCTCTATTCCTTAATATAAGTCTGTTTAGGACATGTAGCCAAAATTAAGGAAGCAAAAAACAAGATACTTTGTTAGTTAAAATATCAATATTCCTCTCTTAAATATGACTTGTATATCAATAATTCTATTTAAAAGAGTAATATTGATATTTTAACTAACAAATTACCTGTTTTCTGTTTCTTTGCTTTTCACTACATGTTCTAACGGATTTATATTAAGGAATGGAGGTAGTACTAAATTTGGGAACAATTAAAAGTAAGTTTTGACGAAGTAACATATAACATGAAAATAAATAGCATAAAATCCACTTGGTAACATACAAATGCATATGAACCCAAAAAGAAATACCGAATCTAAGTAGGAATAAGCAGCTTTGCGATCATCAGGAGATGAACTCCAGTTAAGGGCTACGGCTATGGCTCGACCCACATTCTTAACAATTCCACCTTCCTCCATTTTTTTTTTACTAAACTCCAAAAACTTCCAAATTTTATTTATAAAAAAAACCCCGCAAGCAACTGAGAAAAAAGAGATTATTCGAAACCCCTTTTGTGAATTTCAGAGATTTTTTTGGTTTAGAGGTTCAACTATTATGATAAATTTCTCAGTAGAGATCAATTTAAGGAAGAAGGAAGAGAAATTGGTGCTGAGGAATGGTTTCTTCTTTACTATTCGGGAGTGTGGTTCGAGTTTCAAAGTGGGGTTTATGCGGTCGGTTTATGTTGCATAAATGACCAAATTCAATATATATTGAACCTTTCTTTACTATTATGGGTAGTTAAATAAAATGTTGGATAAAAAGTGCCCCTAAATTATCTCGGATTTTAATTTTTGACCTCAACTAAAAAATGTCAAGTGCTTGACCTTGAACTTTTTTAAAGTATCAATGCTTCCCCTTCCATCCAATTTTTCCGTTAAATAATAACGGAAGGTACCTATGTGACACCCACATGATAAAAATGGGGGCAAATTTGACAAAATTAATTAAATTTTTTAAAAATTAATTAGAAGCAACTTAAGCAATTTTTAATTTTTTTGCTAAATAACTTGTGAAATTATGTAACTACACGAAAGTTGTAACTAATTATACCGGATTTTTTAAACTTAGTTTTGAGCAAAAAAAAATATCCAATATCTTCATCATATTTCATAACAATCTAAGCATGACTTCCGTAATTCTTTTTGCCAGGAATTGAAAAATATTATGTACTCATTTATCAAAATTTCTTGAATCAATTTCCAATGAGAGATCACGTTTTCTTTGCAAGGATTTAGAGTTTTCTAATTTTGGAATGTTAAGAAAATTAGGGAGGGTTCAGAAGATTTGGGAGAGTTTTCCATTTTCTAATTATTTTTTTAAAGATTAATTTATTGTCAAATTTTCCCCCATTTTTATCATGTGGGTGTCACATAGGTACCTTCCGTTATTATTTAACGGAGAATTGGATGGAAGGAGAAACATTGATACTTCAAAAAAGTTGAGGGTCAAAAATCAAAATCCGAGATAATTTAAGGGGAGTGGGTACCTTTTACCCTAAAATGTTTTAACGGTTTAAAAAATTTTCGGGAACACGTGCTGCATGGTAGAGAAAAGCTCCCTATATATACACTTAAACAAAAAAAAATCATTTTCTCTTATTCTATCTCTTTATGTACATAAATTATTTTTTAATTACTATTTTTGACCAAATTAGTGTGAAAATAGCGAATTCCTGCCACTTTTAATCATTTATTATGTACATATTCCCAGTGTTAAGGATTTAAGCTGACAAAAATATAATTAAAACTAGTAAATATATATATATATATAGAACACGTGTACAAAAGTGACTGGAAATCACTATTTTTACATTAATTTGACAAAAATAATTTATGTTCAGAAAGATATAAAATAAAAGTTTACTGACGAAAAGAGAAAATTAAAAATTGTTTATGTATATATGTATAGAGGTTTTCTCTTGTATGGTATTTAACACATGTTTAAAAACATTTAACAAATATTCAAAACGTGTTGTGTATGTACTGAATTTAAGACGTTTCGAGTTACATATGAGGTTTATGTACTGTATCTCACTTTCTTTCTCTTTTTTTTCTTTTTCCATTTTTAGTAGAAATTATTGTGCTTTTCTTTTTTTTAGCTGGTCCTCTCCTTGGCTAGAAATTTGATTTATATAAAGAGACAAAAAGCAAATTAAATTGTGACAAAAAGCAATTTATCCAAGTAAATATTACATTTGCATCCATGAACACTTATTCTTTATTGGCTCTCCCTTTTTTTTTCTTCTTCTAAAGTTTATTGCAATTTGCAACATCATGATGATCTGAGAAATTAAAATATAACAATATACAATGGCAGCAAGGAAGCAACCAAGCCTCCCCAGAAAACAAAATATATATATAACAAGTAAGAAAATGAATTTTTATACTTTTTAAAAAAAAAAGGGACTAAAGTCATCTTTGAAAATGCTTAAACCAAACCTCTTCTACCAGATTGATTGACACATTGCTATTTTCTATCTTTCTTTCCTGTAGAAGTGCATGCAGAGCGAAAAACAATTTTCAAATAATACTGGAACGATGAACAGAAGATTCTGAGTACTTTTTTCATTTCCTTGCACCAGACAAGTGCCAACATTCATATCTAAATTGACTAAGGACAAGAAAGAAATATTAACCTTCTAGCTTCGTCATCCCGTCAGCTTGACATCCATATCTTTGGTTGGAGGGTATTGAGAGAGGCCACCAGGATCACAAGCAAATGGTTCTGTGGTGAAAAACTGCAACATAAACAATATCAAAGAAATGTCTATGAAAATAAACTAGAGAGCAATAGAAAACTAGAGAGCAATATTTTTTTCTTTTTCTTCTTTTCCTCTCTCATGGGATGTAGGAGGGTTTACAAATAAAGGGACCAAAACTTTCTTCACTTTTCAATGCATCGGTTGCAGTCTTCCTATTAGCTGGGTCGATTGCAAGAAGGGTGTCAATCAGCGGCAGAGACGATGGCGGGAAGTCCTTAAAGGTTTCCCTAATACATCGCTTGTAAGGTTCTCGTGGCTTGAATAATGTCGCATTGGGCAGCTTACACTTTTTCCAGTACTCATCAGAAGGTGAGCCACAAAGCTTGTATATCTTATGTAGTTGTTCTACCTAGGTGACAAAAAAAAATCGACAATAACATCCTTAAGCGAAATTTAATTCCAGTAAATCACCATCGGATGTTCTTTAGTTCAAAATAGGAACATAGATGAGGGAAGTGGAAAATTTTATAGCTCACTGGAGAAATTCAAAAATGGTTATTCTTAGTATAGCCTTAAACCCTAAATATGCCAGAACAAGATAATACTGACACGGGAATGGAGCTTTAAACTAGCATGAAAAGGTAGCGATACTAAACTGCATAATACACTGAAATTGATGAGACATTTGTAGCATATGATACGAACAAAGTACTATAGCAAGCCAAAATACTTTGACATTTACACTTAGCCCAAAAGGCCAGAATTGGCTATTCTCGTTGGCTTTGAAAATTGATGCAACTATTTTCACATGCCCTAGCCATGTAAGTTTATTATTACAAATAGATACTTCAATCTCAAAATATACCAATTCTTCCTAAAGATAAGCAGAAGATCATATCTAGCAAGTAGCAAGAAAAGGAAAAAAAAAAAGATATTTATTACACTAGAGAGAGAAGCTCTCAACTTTAGCATCTGAAACCAAAGTGCTTTCCACTAGATGTAGACCATTTCTTTGGATTTCTTGCTTAGATTTTTTGCCCAGCTGGTGCGGATTCTTCTGGGCTCCACTATTGTCCAAGAAATTTGTCACCTTTGGGTCATTAAGTGGTGTTATTGGAGCATTCACCACTGCTCATCTCGGAGATACTGTTCACTCATACAGTGGGTCTTCAGATTTCAGGAGCTATGTTCTTGGCTTGGTGGATTTCAGGCCAAAAGCTATTATGGACTGAAATTACACCTGTTTTTGTGCTATCCTAGACTGATTCTGAGTCAATGGCCAAGAACAAAAAACCAAAGAACAAGGGAGGAAAGTTTCATGAAGAAATTCAAGAAGGGCTATGTCATGTTACTGCCATTGTAGAAAATTCTTATGCGGATGGTGCTGATCAACCAGCTGTGGATTATGAGGGTGATGAGCAAATTTCCGAGGAAAAAGTTGGTGAGGTCCAAACAGACTCTCAACCTCCTAAAACCTTTTGGGACAACCTTCTTCAAAGGAAATAGAATCCTGACCAATGGACTAAAACTAAGGAAAATCATGCCTTTGCAGCCAAGAAGGGCTAAGATACTGCAGGAAGATGTGGATGGCTTGGAGGAGAAATGGGGCTTTTGCTTGGTAGGTTTCTTTGCAGGACGATTCCAAGGCATCTTTGTCATACGCGAAGTGATAAAAACTTGGCAAATTCCTACTAAATGCTTCCTCCACAATAGTGGATGGATTATATTCAAGTTCAATAGCAATGAGGAAAGGGAGAATGTTCTGAATGGGGGGCCATATGTGGCCTTTGGAAGACAATTACTCCTCAAAACAATTTCACAAGATTTCGATTTCTCCCTAGAAGAAGTAGCAGTCATGCCCATTTGGGTTACTTTTCCTGGTTTACCACTCTTTCTTTGGAATGAGAATTCTCTTAGCAAGGTGGCATCGCTCTTAGGTAATCCCTTGTTCACTGATGGGATGACAACAAATAGGGAACGACCAGGCTATGCTCGGGCTCTTGTGGAAGTTAATGTTTCAGAGGAGATTGTATATAAAATGGATTGGAGATGCCTTCAGGAAAGATTAAGAAGCAAAAGGTTTGCTATGAGTTCATACCTAAGCTTTGCAAGACATGCCATTCCTTTGGACATGATAAGGAGGTATGTAAATTGGGGGAACAATGGAAAAATGGACCACTGAAAGAGGTGTTACATCAAGAAGTCGTTTTGCCTAAGGCTCAAAACAGAGATAATATATCTAGACCAGGCAGGAGCAAATCAAGGGTTAGAGGACAACAAAGGGGAATTTCTAAAGCTAGGGTGGGAAACCTAATAGGGGACAGTCTAGAGGAGTTTTGAGGCCTCAACAAAATCAGAAACCGAGTTCGTTCGCCCTTAGGGCTTACATCTGCAAATCCAACTCTCTCGTGGCCCTACCAATCTTGCTTTGGTCGAGAGTACAAAGGAAGCTAAAATGGAGACCACTAAACTTGGTGTAATGTTATCTACAATGTGATCTCTTGTTGTAATGTTATCTACAATAGGGGACTACCGACCTATCTCTTGTTGTAATGTTATCTACAATGTGATCTCTAAAGTACTTGTCTCTCGGTTTGGTCCTACTTTAGAATCATTAATTGATAAAGCACAAGCAGCGTTTGTTGGGGGGAAGAACCTAACTGACAATATTTTTATTGCACAAGAACTTGTGAGATCCTACACTAGGAAGAGAATATCCCCGAGATGCTTTATTCAAGTGGATCTTAGGAAGACATGATAGTGTGGAGTGGGTTTTTCTACAAGAGGTTCTACATGACCTTGACTTTCCTCGGGAGTTCATTGCATGGATCATGGAATGTGTCCCCACCACATCCTACTCACTCTCCATTAATGGTGGTCTGCATGGGGTCTTCAAAGGAAAAAAGGGGTCTAAGGTAGGGGGACCCCTTATCCCCACTTCTTTTTGTGATACGTCTAGAATATCTTTCCAGAAAGCTAAATATGAAGACGGCAAGGCCAGGATTTAACTTACATCCAAAATGACAACGCTTGCGTCTTTCACACCTTGCCTTTGCTGATGACCTTATTCTCTTCTCCCGGGGTGATCTACACTCAGTCAAAGTCCTTATGGATACCTTGGAACATTTTGAGAAGGTTTTTGGACTCCAAGTAAATGTCTCTAAGTCACAAGTCTTTGTTTGGGGTGTTTATGGTCGGGAACTAGAGGAGATCATGGAAAACACTAACTTTTCACGTAGCAGGTTTCCATTCAGGTACCTTGGAGTACCCTTGGTGGCTCAAAAACTTAGGGTGGCTTTCTATGCACCCTTGGTTGACAAAATCAAGAGCAATATAACTAAATGGGCGGGTAACACTCTATCCTATGCGAGGAGATTGGAATTGGTGAGGTCCGTCTTGCAAAGTGTGTAGTGCTTATGGTTGGCTATTTTTCCAACACCAGGGGCTCTCATTGATGTCATCACAAGGTCAACTAGAGAGTTTCTTTGGGGAAGTAAGATTGGGCGTGTGTCTTGGAAGCATGCTTGCTTACCAAAGGACGAAGGTGGGCTTGGCCTTAGAGATACCTCAAAATGGAACTTTGCACTCTTATATCTAAGGTATTTTAGGATATCCACCTCAAAAAGGATTCTCTTTGGATCCAATGGGTACACCACCAGTATCTTCGTACCTCAAGCATATGGGATAGAGGTGCTAAGAAGTATGATTCCCAATCAAGAAGATGCTTAGCATCCGGGACCTGTTAGTGCAAAAGGAAGGTGGGGCGGCTGAAGCTATTTGCATATTGAATACTTGGGACAAAGGACATGGTTTGAACACACCTACGACATATCATTACTTAGAGATAAAGGACAACGAATTCTATGGGACAAGGTGGTTTGGAATCGAATCAGCACTCCAAGACACTCTTTTATCTCTTGGCTTGCGGTTTTGGGAACACGTGCTCACATTCTCTATGCTTTCCCCTATAGCAAAGAGGTATGGTAAAAAATTAGAAAGTGGTTGGGGATTCGAAGACAGCTTACCACTATTGCAAGTACTACCAAATGGCTAAAGAAGGAGGCTAGAGGGAATTCCTGGATTCACCAAAGGAAAAAAAGGCGACTTTCACTAATATTATCTATCACATTTGGACTGAAAGAAACAGAAGAATTTTTGAACAAGTTGAAACTCAAGCAGGGCATCTAGTGAATAGGATCAAAACAAATGTATACAGGGTTACTTTTGCTTTGTATCCCCATGTTTTGGACTCTATGTCTAGTCAGGATGAGGATTTGGTCGAGCCATTGGATTAGACATCCTTTTTGTAAAGTGACTGACACTTGATTATATAACTATATGCTTTTGATCAATTATATTTACATTTCGATAAATAAAAAAAACATTAAAAAAAATAGATAAATGTGGAATTTCCAGAAGATTAACTTGGAAAAGTTATCATTAAAAATTAAAATACAACAGAGAGTTTTATAAAGGCTCATAACGAAGTAAGTAAACAGAGTAGATGATGAGAAATCTCATAAAACTTGTGAAACTACAAAGCACTAGTAAATATATACCTCTGTCCGACCAGGCACGATGGGCTTTCCCGCCAATAACTCTGCTAAAATGCATCCGGCACTCCATAAGTCAATATCTACACTGTAATCAGTATCCCCAAGAAGGAGCTCTGGAGGTCGATACCAAAGTGTAACCACCCGACTAGTCATATGATACTTATGGTGAGGATAAAAAATGGCAGCCAACCCAAAATCAGCTATTCTCAGTGTTCCAGAATTGTCAAGAAAAATGTTTGATCCTTTAATGTCTCTGTGAAGTACATGACGCTTATGACAATGCTCCAGTCCAGACAGCAGCTGTTTCATGTAGCATTTAACCTGTAGGTAGCAAGTGGATAAGGTTGCATTCGAACGCAATAATGAAATGTTTTTCTTTTTTGCTAGGTAAATGATAATGATAATGAAATGTTTAACTGATATATAAGTGGTCTAAATACTCTCAGCTATCTCAAGATATCCATTTAGACATAACGAGTTCGATTGCCAGGTAGATAGTCGTGAGTGCGGTCACACCATGTGTTGCGCTTTTAAACATGAAGCGTGACAGAGATTGTCTCTAAGCAACTTACCAAAATAGAAAAGGGAGTGTTAGGGCACAAACGAATTAATAAGACTAAGAAGATATCCACATAAGCCAGTTTTAAATTAGATGCAGATTAAATTCTGACTGAAAATATTGAAAAAAATATTGTTTGTGAGTTTGAATAGGTGCAGATCCTCATTGATATAATTGAAAATATATTTGTTGTCCCAAATACTCGTCCCGTCCTCTTTCCCACAAATAGATAACAAATATGTATTCAATTTTTTCATACTGGTTCCACTATTTCTTTAAAAAAAAATTAAAAAATTGACATACAACAACATTTTTATTAATGAAACAAATAGTCAAACACATAATGTAACATAAATCCTTGACGTAAAATATTGTAAGAGCATGTTTATATAAATCCTCTGTCATCCATATCAATTCTTCAATTTAAAAACTTGCATGGCAAAGGGTAAGAGCCAAGAGGGGTTCCGCCTTCGTGTCTTTTACCCTTATTCAACTATAACGGAAAAAGATAAGGAGTTGGTACTACTATTCACTTATATAATTCGAATTAAAAAAAATCAAAAAATGAAATCAAATGCTCAAAGCAATTGAAATAAAATATAAATTAACACAAAACAGATGCTGGTGAAAAAAATCTTGTTAGGAACAAGATTAGATGGAAAATGCCTCCTTCAATCTAAAGCCAGTTCAGGTTTTTGCAAACAAATAAGATGAACTCTAAAATAAAGCAGAGTAAACCAACAATGTTCCAAAGCTTCAAAAGTTCAAACACTCCTATTGATACAAAGAACATAAAACCTCAACACTAACAAATTATAACTTCCATAAATGCCCAAAAGGAGAAAGAAGAGCATGAAAATAACTACATTATATGAGGTGTATATGTCATGCGTTCGAAATTGCTCCCTCATTCATAAAAAGATCGCAGTGGGATTTCTAAGAGAATGTGGATTCTTCTCCAATTTTTTTTTTTTTCATGAGAACCAGCCAAATCTTCAACAACAGCAACATCATCCAAAATCTTCACTTCTTCGATACCATCTAACTGTAGTTTGATCAATTATGAGTTTATCCTAGGACCTCAATCTCACCGAAAGGAAAAGTATCAACCAATGTCTACTCATCACCAACAAAAAATACACAAAAAAGAGTATCAGCCTACAAAAAGTCATAAAAAATACCGACCTTTCAATAAAAATGAAAAAAGCTATAAAAGAAATATACGGGAACAAAATAATTCAATTCATGAAATAATGGGGCAAAAATAGATAATAAAGCGGTATTATTTGTCAAAGAAGGTTACCTTACGAATCAATCAAAATAATAGGTTAAACACTACGTCTCATGCAGTAAAAAAAAATTACGTCTCATAATAATAATTTTTTTATTTAAATGAAAAAAAGAGTAGCAGAAATAAAATAAAAATGCAGCCCAATTTTCAATTTGCCTCGTTTACTTGTTCTTACCAGTTGTGGTGGTTGTATTATATTCTTCTATTTTATGCTCTCTAAGCCCTAAAACGACACTCACTCCGAGTCAGACCTCAACCCCGCTCCAAAACCACCGGCGTCGACCGTTTCGATCATTGGAACTACCACCACCGGTGACCTTCATCGGACTTTTCAATACAATTCACCACTCGACGACTTATAGGTAGCAAATCCGCGGTCACTTGGCTGTCGAAGGTGTGTTGATTGTTGAATTTCAATTCGCGATCTTCATTTTTTATTCGAATTCTAGCTTCTGATTATCGCTTTTGTTTAGTTTTGCTTCATTAATAATATAAAGCTGCTAAGTTATTGGAATTGTCTTTGTTTTTTTTGGTTTTCTGGAATTGAAGAAATTTTGATCCTGGAATTGAAGAAAATTTGATGTTTGAATGATTAAAAATGATTTTCTTAATCATTATTAGAGTAGCAGTTATCAGGAACACGTCAAATTTTATTAGTATTGGTCCGGTTTTGCTCCATTTGTGAATTGGGACTGCTTTTTTTTTGTTTGGAATATATATTGTTTTCTTTTTCAATAATGAATCAGTAGCATCCGGTAATTGTCAATATTGATGTACCAATGTTCTTTAGGAGTTTTTGCCATGCACCGTGTGGCGAGTGCAGGAAACACATCAAATTCAGTTCGTCCTCGCAAAGAGAAGCGGTTGACTTATGTTTTGAATGATGCAGACGACACAAAGGTTTGGTTTGATTTCGTTTTGCATTGTCTGTTTAAACTCTAATACGTTTACGTCTTTTTCATATCTTTTCTAGAATAAAGGCTCTACTCAAAGCAGGTTGTTCTAGAGTGATTGTGTTCTAATAATTATAGTGGCACCAAGATGATTAAAGAAAAATGATTTTCTGAGCTAATGATTCCTCTAGTAATTTATTATAAATATTTTGGTTAACCATTCATGTGTATCTGAAAATTGA
This sequence comes from Vinca minor, assembly GCA_026122235.1. Taxonomy (NCBI): domain Eukaryota; kingdom Viridiplantae; phylum Streptophyta; class Magnoliopsida; order Gentianales; family Apocynaceae; genus Vinca; species Vinca minor. The sequence continues at coordinate 5,211,774 of JAOCZM010000291.1, forward strand.
CTGGAGGAAGCAATGTGATGTCTTGGAATGATAAGCAATCTTTGTCAAATTTGAAAACACTGGCAACTTGAAAGTCATTATCTTGCACAATCCTACCTAGCATTTATGATTGTCCTCATGGCTTTCTTTGGAGAACTCACTCTTGTCGTTCTATGTCGATGATTCGTGAAGATATATTGTTAAAGAAACTTTTCCTTGTGAATTATTTCAACTTTCAACACAACAACCAAGCCTTAGACCAAAATAATTGGGTTGGCTACATGTACCACAGAAAGGATTACATGTGGTGGTTAACCTGAAAACATTTTTTTCCCAGGCCATACTCTCATCCAATTCTAGCAAAATCCATATCATCCTTATATCACTTTCGTCCAAATCTTCCTCGACCTCATACCTCTGACAACCTCATTGTTCCTCTGTAGTTCAATTATTCTGACAGGAGCGTCGCGTCAACTGTGAACTCCATAATATTTGCTTCTCTTATGCAGGTAGCAATCAAGTGAGACTTCTAACCCACGCCATATTTATAAGGAGATGCTGCATTCTCCATAGTTAAATTTATCTTATAGGGACTGCTTAACTTCTCTCCGCACGGAGATCATGCGCTGTTCAGTATTCATCATAATTTGGGAATTTCAAGGGCGACCATATTCCAAAAAAAAAAAAAAAAAAGGTTGACCATATTCCAAAATCATTAGAATCTTTGGATATTAAAAGAAACTTACTGTTCCTTTTGGTTACCATGGATCTGTACCTTTCAACGCCATATTGTGATTGACTTCTACAGTAAAACACAGCTTGCATATTGCATCATTTTCACCCATTTCTTTCTCGCCCAATTATGTGGATTGCTTCTGGTGGAGTTATCTATTCTACTTATTCTTGTAAACCACTGAGACATTTCTGCTTTTGAGTTTTGATACATGTTAAATCATTACTGCTAAGATTCTTTAATTTCTCTTTGATTGATTCTGGTATCTATCTTATTTTCAGCACTGTGCTGGTGTAAATTGCCTGGCTGTACTCAATTCAGCAGTATCAGATGGTTCAGATTATCTTTTCACTGGGAGCCGCGATGGCACTTTAAAGAAATGGGAATTGGCTGAAGATAGTGCCTCCTGCTCTGCTACATTTGAGTCACATGTTGACTGGGTATCGTTTGTACTTTATATCCCAAATTTCAATTTTGGTTTATTTTTAGTAGATCTGGGTACTGGTCAGTACTCAGTAGTTGCGCCCTATATTTTACTTTTGTGAAATGTACGTTCAATTTCTTGGTACAATGATTTCCACTTCCACATTTCGAGATGGTTTCTTTTTTCGTGTATAAAAAGAATGTTCATTCTTTTACTAGTTCATTGTGATTTCTGTTATCCTCTTTCGGTGTTGAATTGAGAGGAATATGTCAAGAGTATTTCATTTAGATAATGCAAGGAAGAAAAGAAGTTCAGGATAGCTTATTAAACATCAATTCTCCATTCACAGTCTCTTCTTTGTTTTAAATATCCCTGAGGTTGAAATGTGTATTCTAATGGCGCAGGTCAATGATGTTGTTATTATTGGTGGGAACACATTAGTATCCTGCTCTTCAGATACGACTGTGAAGGTATGTCTGCACTAAGTTCAAAATTTTCATATGTTTTGACTCCTGCTTATTGCTCTTGGTTCCTTCTGGGGTGATCAGGCTTGGAATTGCTCAAGTGATGGAACTTGTATTAAGACCCTTCGCCAACACTCCGACTATGTCACCTGCCTTGCAGCATCAGAAAAAAATGTAACCTTGCATTTTCTTGCTACTGTTCATTAAAATGCCAATAAGAGTTGAATGTAGTATGTATTCTTGCGATACTGTGGATCAAATACTGATCGTTTCCCGATTTAATTTGTTAAAGAGTAATATTGTTGCCTCGGGTGGCCTTGGTGGAGAGGTTTTCATATGGGACCTTGAGGCGGCACTTACCCCACAGTCTAAATCAAGTGATTCAACTGAAGATGACTGTTCCAATGGAGTCAGTGGATCCAAAAGTTCCTTACCAGTTGCAAGTCTTCGGCCTGTTAACTCGAGCAACAACATTTCTTTACATTCTACTCCCTCACAAGCATATGTTCCCATTACTGCAAAAGGCCATAAGGAATCAGTATACGCACTGGCCATGAATGAAAGTGGAACACTTCTTGTTTCTGGTGGAACTGAGAAGGTATATTCTGAAGTAGGTTAGTTTTTCGATCTTTAAGGTGTTTTTAGGGCTTTTTTCAAGCCAAAGGAGTTTTTGATGGATGTTCTTCACCTGTAACTTAATTGTTTGATAGATTTATATATTCTAATTTTTAGTGCTAATTGTTTTGGATAATTTTACTCCATGCTGCAACATTGCAATTTGTTCAGGTTGTTCGGGTTTGGGACTCTAGAAGTGGCTCAAAGACGATGAAGCTTAGAGGCCATACAGATAACATTAGGGCACTGCTGTTGGATTCTTCTGGCAGGTTTGTTATGGATGGAACATGTTGTTGGCTTTGATTTCTTTAGGGAATACTTTTTCTATGAGTTCAAATATTTACATGGTGTTGTTCCAGAAGCTTGAGCGGCTAAAATTGCACAAATTTGATCTAAAAGCTTACTGTTTCATGACTTGCTAGGAAAAGTTGGCTGAAGTATTTTCCTGTCTTTGGAATGTTATTTATAGTTACAATCGCTTATATGCTTTCTGTACTTCAGTCTATTTGGTGTTGCTTGGAGACTTACTGAATACAAAGCCAAAGAAAGGGTTTTTGTTTTATCATTGCTTTGTTACATATATTGTGTAAGGAAAATTACCTGTCTTTCAAGGATTTCTTGACAAGCTGTTGGAATGAAAGGAAAATAGCGGAATCATTAATTCGAGGATATAAAGATCATTGAAGGAAAACAAAAGACTTGCTTTAAAATTTTCTGTATATCCACAATAATCTGTTAGGAAATGGATTATGTGTGGTAAGTTTTCTTTCCATGTGCTGTACCAACTGAATAATAATACTTGCCAAATTTTTTTAGTAACTTACAGGTGTGAAATGGACTAGCTTTTTTGGATACAAGGTTTATTTCTTAAAGTGTTTATTATCGGGATGGTGGTTGTCGAACCCGGGACCTATTGTTCCGAGTTGGACATTTTGCACCAATTATGCTAGCCTTCCTTGACCAATAAAAGGAATTTTTTATTAGTAAGAGAAGAATAACAAATTTCAAGGATACGAAGATCCTTGAAGGAAAACAAAAGACTTACCTTCATTATTTTTTGAATATCCATAACTATCTTTCTAGAGATGAACTATTTTGGATGAGTTTTCTTCTCCATGTTGATTTGCCGACTGATAAATACTTCTAATACATTTACAATTCTCAGCTGAAGTCTTTGGTAACTTATAGGTATATGTGTTTGTAATTGATATCTCAATTTTCAATATCAACCTACTTAAGTACACTTGCTTTTAGCTTGGTTTGGAGAAAGAAGAATTTTCTCTGAGATAAATAATATCCAAGCCTTGAAATCTTTTCAGTTAAATCTGGAATTATTTTTAAATAAAAGGTTTCTAATTGATAGCTCATTTTGTGTTCTAATTAATCGCTCATTAAGTATTCAGCATGTACCATTTTATATGTTTTAACATGCTTGTCATTCATCTGATATAAATCCAAGGGTCAATCTATAATTTCCTGAACAGAAGATGTGACATATATGTCATGGGTTGGATATTTTATGTATTTTTTGTTTCACGTGGTTAGCAGGGTTTTTGGTCTTTTCATGTCTTCAAAACCGCAACATTAGTTAATTCCTTGTAACTTGTTCTTCCTTTTTTTGTTGTTGCAGGTTTTGCTTATCTGGATCCTCTGATTCAATGATCAGGTACGCAGACATGCTTGCTAGGCTTAGAAAAGGTTTTAGGGGTTATGTTTGTGTCTTAAGTTGAATTCTCAATTGATTTAACTCCTATCACCATTTGAATCATCAATTGTTATGATCTGGCTCTTCCACTTTGTACCAAAATCAGTCATGAAGAAGTATATTTATGTATTTGAGTGAGGGTCTATATTATGCATTTGAATTATCACGAAGAAGCCCAGAGTTATGCTTACAGTTATTTTTCACCTAAGGATGTCTCTTTCTGACAATTGGAAAAGCATGGAGAAACTTTGTCATTGCACTTTTAAGCTCTAGTCTATTTGGAAACCATAAACATATCACAGTTTTACCTCACTTAATGGGTGAATAAGCTTTTGTAAATATAGCCCTGTGCATCTTCAAAGTGGAAAGAGTTTAGCACTCTGTATAGTTTATCAGGATAATTTTTTCTATGCGACTTAAATTACATAATTAGACACTTGAACAATTCCATAAAATACACCCAGAGTTATCTTTACTCAACTTTCTGTTTAGTTTCTCATCATGCAAATTGAATATTATCGCTTGGAAACACGAATGATGATCATTATCTGACATATCTGATGTTCTTCTATCTCAATGAAAGTACAGTGTATTTGAACACCTCTGTTGTTATACCTTCAAGTCTTCTGCTTCTTTGAAGCTGAAATGAGATTTATGCAATTGAAATTCTATTCACTCTTCTTGTTTTTGTTGTTGTATTGTCTCCTTTCACAAATTTCATCATAGATTGTGGGATCTTGGTCAGCAGCGCTGTATACATTCCTATGCTGTACATACAGATTCTGTTTGGGCACTTGCCAGCACTCCGACATTTAGTCATGTTTATAGTGGTGGAAGAGATCTTTCAGTAAGTACTTCCATCCAAAAATTGCACCTTCTTGGATTTCTTCGACTTCTCTCCTATTGGATATTGGTCTTCAGTCTCGCCTCTCAGTTGAAACTTTGATCTGCAGTTATACTTGACAGACTTGGCAACAAGAGAGAGTGTACTGCTTTGTACAAAGGAGCATCCTATATTGCAGTTGGCTTTGCACGACGATGGGATTTGGGCTGCAACAACAGATTCTTCTGTTCATAAATGGCCAGCTGAAGGGCAAAATCCTCAGAAGGTTTTCCAAAGAGGCGGTTCATTCTTGGCCGGAAACTTGTCATTTTCAAGAGCAAGGGTTTCGTTAGAGGGGTCTACGCCTGTGAGTCTTCTCAACTGTAGATTAAAACTTGGCCATATCAAACGTTGGAATTATTTTGTCCTTGCATGAACTTTTGATAATTAAAACGGTTTATTAAGTTGCCTGCTATATTGGAGACTGTTAAACCGAATGGAGATAGGATGTGAAATGGATTTTTCTGTAGCTGCACCTAACTCTCATTTCTTTCGTTTTTTCTTTTATTATTATTTACTTTTTTTTTTGTTTTCTTGATCCTTGGGTTCCAGTGATTCTTTCAATATTAGATGCAGTTTTGGACAGAACCTTGAGTAACTCATGCCTCACTCGTTTTGTTTATGGCTTTTTTTACCTTATTTTTTGTTTAGAGGATATTGAGTTTGTTTTTCCTAAATCAAAATTATTAACTTTTAAATAACCTAGGTGCCTGTATATCAAGAACCATCTTTCAGCATCCCTGGGACTCCAGGAATAGTCCAGCACGAGATTTTAAACAATCGGAGGCATGTTCTGACAAAGGTAAGATGATCATTTTGCCTTCTACTGAGATGCATCACTTTTTATCTTCTCCTATTGCTTATGTCATATGATGACTTTGGTTTGTGTTATCTCATGATTTTGATTATTCTGGTCAATAAGATTATGTAAACTAACTTTTAGATGTGACCATTCAAGGATACTGCTGGTGTTGTGAAGTTGTGGGAGATCACAAGGGGCATTGTTATTGAAAACTACGGAGAGGTTGGTAACAAATTATTATCTGAAGTCCAGTTTTTAACTAGTACTAGGTCAGTTGTTGAAGAGCTTGAAGTTAAGAAACTAAAACAATAAAGAGGGATATTGGTGGGTTCATTTTTCCAGTACCATGTTATTATGTTTACTGAATCTGTCGTTGAACTATTTGTTATTTTAGGTTTCATTTGACAAGAAGAAAGAAGAATTATTTGAGATGGTAAGAATTTTGATCTCTTGTGATCCTTGGATACAGCACAATGTTTTCTATTTTTGTTCAGGTTATGTTCTGTTTTCACAGGTAAGCATTCCTGCATGGTTCACCGTGGATACTAGGCTTGGAAACTTGTCTGTACATTTGGACACACCACAAAGTTTTTCTGCCGAGATGTATTCTGTAGACTTGAACATTACAGGGAAACCTGAGGATGACAAGGTATTTTCAAGACTTTTGCTGTCAATGTTTTCATATATGCCTAGTGTTTCTCCTGTTGTCTCCTGACTGTATCTTTCACTGAAATCAATGTTTTTCAACTTCAATAGTTGTTCCTTTTTATTTTATTTTTTTGGGTTGACGAGGTCCTTCATCCATCCCTTAGTTCTCTGTCTGCCGATGGCTTATTTATTTTTTGTTTGTCCTCTTTTGTGGGTTGCCTAATAAAATGTCAAATTCAAGCATGAATGGTTGGTGGAGCTCTAATGGTGTTTTGCCATTCAAAGTTGAGAAATAGGTTGTATTTCAGGAACTGCATAAACTGTTGCACATGTAATACTACCTCTCGTGGTAGTCAATTTGCAAATCTGAATCCTTGTGCATGTATGTGTGGAGATCAGTGGCTTGATATAAATCAGTAATCTAGTTTTTGATAATTACTTTGGCTGAAGCTCATATTAAAAAGACAAAGTAATATCTAAAATAGTTTTTAACTTAGCTCGCTCAACTGAGTTTTTATTGGTGCTAGGTTGTCAACCTCAAGTGGACTGTAGCTACGAAAGTTGGTTATAATTTGTATTGTGCCCTTTGAAGAATGATAAGTCAGATATTTCTATTCAATGCATGGAAGTGTGATATTTCCTAGTATGGCATGTAATAAGAATGTGAGAGTTCAGGTGCTAAAATTGCTTCTGATCTAAATAAGAATGTGCATTCAACAAGTCTTATATGACCATTACTTGAGCATTTATTTTGGCTTCCAACTGCTCATACTAGGTGAATAAGATCATATTTTCTTGCTGCTTGGAGTTTAAATTTTGTAAGACATTCCACGTGCAGCTAGCTCATATGCAGTTCTTCTGGTTGAATAAAGAAACTAAAGAAGTTGAACTTCTGTGTTGCTAATGATGAAATAAAACAAACTTCCGGGACATTTGCGTCTTTATAAAGGATAGGTTTTGACCGTAACCATTTCTTATTGTTACTGATAAAAGTCAACTTTTTACAAGATTCCTGGTTTTGATGTAACTGGTGAATTTTGTTTTTGTTTTGTCGTATCCAAGTCTGAGAGTGTGATGCATTATATTAATTTAGTTTTGAGTTGTCGTACGGCAATGGCTAATAATTTTTTTTCTTCGTGTTAAATGACTGGGAGCAACCACTTTGTGCATTTATTGCCAAATGTTAGGTCTGTCTCCTATCCATCCCCGCCCATACCCCCAATTATTGGGGACTTAATGGGTTATGTTATTGTTGTTAGTTCGTGTTAAACGAATCTTGAATTGTTGGCTGCTTACTATTGTTGAAGAGTTTACCCTTTCTATCACTTCACTTTGATTCAAGAATTATAACTACTTTTCACATTATGTAGTAGTTTGTTGGTTTGCTTGCTTCAGTTATTACTGGATTTTTCAGAATTATTGTTGACCTAATAGATTGTTTTTTTCTCAACTATTTGACCGATTCTATAGATTAATTTAGCACGGGAAACCCTTAAAGGTCTCATGGCTCATTGGTTAACCAAACGAAGACAAAGATTTGGACCTCAAGCCTCGGCAAATGCGGAAGTACAATCGGGGAAGGATGTGTCTTCTCGAACATCAACTCTGTCCAAAGTTGATTTAGATGGTAATGGTGAAAACGATTCAATGGTGTATCCACCGTTTGAATTTTCAGTAGCTTCTTCTCCTTCTATTATCACTGAGGGCTCCCAAGGTGGTCCATGGAGAAAGAAAATCACAGACTTAGATGGCAGTGAAGACGAAAAGGACTTTCCCTGGTGGGTTTTGGATTGTGTGTTGAATAATCGCCTTCCTCCCAGAGAAAATACCAAGTAATTTTCTTTCTTTAATGTTCTGTGAACTTTCATGCTCCAATAAGGAGATTGCTGCTTCCTCCTGCTTGCGTTTTTTACTTGATGCATGAGCTAAAAGAAAAGTCTACCCTCATAGTTTCTGGTTTCTTTTCTTCTTAATTTCTTCTTAATTTTTCATTTTCTTTGCACCTTTATTTCCCTGAACCATCTCCTCACCATGGTAGGTGGTCCCATCCCTCTTTCCCTTTTCGTATCCCTTTATGTAACTTGCATTTTGCATGTTGCAGAAAGTCTCAGTCCCCGTCAATGTTATTCGCAAAGCCCATAATAAGCACATTGCTATGACAAATGTTGGACATTCTGATATGGACCTCGTGGTCTAGAATTCTCCACATCATCACAGGATTGTCTTTCTCCTCGATTCTGTAATGATGTGGATAGTTATGGACCACAAGGTCCATGACTGAATTATCCACAAATATTCCTTTATCTCTGTATTTTAAATGCAAGTCAGTTACCTACATTTAAATTTTATGTTCTACTTCGTGCAGATGCAGCTTTTATTTGCATCCATGTGAAGGGTCCAATGCCCAGATCCTCACGCAAGGAAAATTGAGTGCACCACGGATTTTAAGAATACATAAAGTAAGGACGTGACAGATTCAAATATATGTTTGCTAGATTTTTCTTTTCTACTTAGTAATTACCTGCCAGAATGAATTTGAAAGAACCTGTGGTCACCATTCTTTTGTTTGTTGATACTTGTTTTTGGTTTCCCCGGTTAGCTTCTTCACACCTTTCATCTGTTAGCTGGTTTTCTTGCTACCCTTTTTGTATTTAATATTTTTTTGATGGCTAACTACTAAACCTGCCTAGAGGAGAGTATTTATACTTTACATTTTGGTAGACTAATTCATCCTAGCCCAAAATTCACCATAAATACCCATCAAAGTATTGGTACATGGAAAAGGTGTCGGTCTTCAGCAATTAATGTCTGGTTAGACGAAAGATTGTGGGGTCTTAAGACCACCAGTTTCACTAATTTGTAGTTCACCCGACCGATCTCTTCAAAATAAAAATTGGCAAAAAATAATTTTTCTCAAGGGAAAATGAGTATTCAAGTCATTTATGAGGCACCATGCACGAGCGGGTTAATTTTTCACATTTTCTTTTTAAGAGGCCAAAACAATATTAGAAATATCCAATAGTTATTCATTTTGACAAACTTTTCCACATATAAAGTGCATCTTGCAATTATCTTGAAGTAAAAGGTGGCAACCATTTTGTAGGTGGTCAATTATGTCTCAGAAAAGATGCTTCTTGACAAGCCTCTTGATAAATTGAATTCCGATGCTTCTTTTGGTGGGTTACCGGGAGGCCCGTTGCCGCTCACTGCTGGTGGTGATGTATCTTTCAGAGCAGGGTTGAAACCTTGGCAAAAGCTGAAGTCATCTATAGAGATCTTGTGCAATAATCAGGCAAGTTGTGTTATATTTTGGATAGGAATAATCAGGCAAGTCATGTTATATTAGTTATGTTGGGAAGTTTATCAGAATACTGATATCTCTTATACACAAGTTGAAACTTGATTGATTAACTATCACATGAAAGAAGATTATCTTTAGAAAACTTTTCGTTACCATTGTTCCATGTGATGTTACATTTTTCAGTATCAGAACCTCTCGTTCTGCTAATTGTATAATTTTTTTTTTTTTTTCATCATACTTCATTTTCGTCAAAGGGTTATAGTTCCTAGAATGTAAACCCTAGTAGACATGCACACGATTCTTTGCATACAATGCCAGCTATTGTTCCTGGGATCTCTTTTTCTTGATAAATCCTACATCTTCTGGATTGTGTACCCATATGGGAATTTGTCTTCTGCTCTAGGAAATTGAACAGTTAGCCTTGCATGATCTCATTTCACTATTTTTCCCATATTTTCCTTTACGCTTTGAAATTTGCAATATTTAGCTATTCTCCTCTGGTGTATTCCCCGTGGTTTCTTCTGAAAAGAATCTGTCCTCTTATTCACTCTTTTGTTTTTGTGTTTTTGTTCCTTGGGAATAGGTCTTATCCCCTGATATGAGCCTAGCTACTGTACGGACTTATATATGGAAGAAACCTGAAGATCTTGTGCTAAATTACCGAGTGGTGCAGAACAGGTGACAGAAACCTATAATTTGAGGTCAGTTTCATCAAGAAATACTGGAACCTTAGATCATCATGTTTTCTCTGCTTTACTGTTTGGGGGAGGGTTTTATTGCGTGTTATACTCTGATATACATCTATATCCATCACTGTTTCTGCACGTGGGTGATGCATCATGTAAAGAGTCGGAAAAAAGAATATTGGAGGTTTTTAGTAGTTTAAAGGCTCATACTTTGTAGTCCTTCACTTTTGGAGGTTGCAGAATTTATTTGGAGTATGGATTTCTTCAAGTTAAAATCTTTTCTCGTTGTATTTGAGAAGAAATTCAGTCTTGTACAGTTGTACTTCTTTAGTTCTACTTGTAATGTAGCACATTTATTTATTTTTGTTATTCTTTGTTTTTGAGGGGTCAAACAATAATTTACTTAAATATAAGTCAACTCTTTTGGTTTGCGAACTTACCACTTAACCTTCATCAAGCTAACAAAATATGACATTTAGACCTTTCTAGTCTTTCTTAATGAAAAATCCCATTAAAGGAATTCAGTAGACATCACAATAATACATATGTTTTTTTTTAAAAGATGTTTACTCCATGATATTCTTTATACATGTATAACGGTTAAGAAAATCCGAATATGACTATTATTGTGGAACGGAGATAGTATATTTTTTGGACATGCAAACTTACGTAATATTGTATTGGGTTGTGTATACATATTTTGCTTAGATGCAACAGTTAACTAGTTTGCATGTTTGAGTAGAACAAGATTGAAGAACAATCTGCTTTTTAGTGATATGGATAGTATGGGATGAAATTGATAATTTTCCCTGAAATTCAGAAAGTCATGGTTCCTGTATTCTTTTAGATTCATAAAACTCTAAAAAGGCTTTATCCAAAATAAAAGGCTGTTTTTTCATGGCTACTCAATTTTGATCAAGGGCAGACCATTCGGTGTAGTAATTCAGTTGGTGGGACCTTTTGTTGTTGAAGGATGAATCTGGAATATCAGCCCACCAGATGAAGTCAGTAGGGTGAATCTCTTAGCAATTCGACTAAGACTAACTAGAGAACTATTAACTCGGTATCCTATCCTCTTAATCATAGCGCTCTCATTTTTTATTTGTTCATTAATAAACTGCATAACATCGATAAGAAATATGGAGTACCTTATGACAATGACAAGAGGGTAGAGCTACAAGTTGATGAATTTTCTTTTGGATGTTTATCTGATGAATATTTTCAGCAAAATGTTAACAAAAGGGTTATTGTTGACTTCCAGGAGTGAGGAGTCCCGCATGAAAGAGGTTGTATTATCTGCGCTAACGATTAGGTTGTTTATTTTTAATCCTATAATGTCAATAATTTGGTTCTGCTAGTAGTCTACAGTGAGACTTGATCATTATAGATGGCAGCAGTATATTTCATTTTTATATGTTGTATTCCATCAAGTTATGTAATTGTTAGAATTTCAGTAGAAATTCCTCTGAATAATTCCTTTTGTTTTCTTACAGGGTTGAATAAACCTGGTGGATTGGTTTTCTTGTGCATGTAAATTGTCTCTGGTTTTCTGCTCTCTGGAAACGTTTGTCGTGATTCCTCCTATTTATTGCTGTTTATCCGGGGGGCATGAACCACATGTAGCGGAAGTCTAAAAGTTTTGGAGAATTGTTGCTTGTGGTTCCCCGGTTGAGTCACCAGTAATTATGGATCCTAAAGTTACTGATGCTGCAACTCCAAGCTCTTACATGACATCAGTAGTTATATGAACTGGGCTTCCATAAGGCGGTAGAAGGGGTTTCTCATTTTTATTTCAGGCAGGAAAATTAGCAAATGGGATTTTCCCGACAGATCATCGAAAGCTTTGTAGATTTGTTTGGGAGGGAGATGGGATTGATACAGTATGTTGCAAAAACCACAATGTTAATGAGGTTTATTAAATTTTCCCTGGTAATAAAATTCTCCCTTTTCATCAGAAATCATGCCATTGTATTTGCACATGCATAAAGGTCTTTATCTTTTTCTTCTCCCCTCTGTCCTCTGCAAATTTGTAATGGTTTTAATTTTGTGAAGGTGAAATTAATGATTTGAATTAGGTTTGTGTTTGAAAGTTTTGGTTTTCGTAAAAGTATATTGTCCGTGTTGAATATACTCAACACCAGGTCACAGTTAGAGTATATAGGATGTAATTTCATGTTGCTATAACTAGCGAATATATTTGAGTGAATTTCCTGAATTAGTCGAATCAATGCCTTGACATCGGTACAAAAATAGCCAGTCCGGTTCCTATGCGGAATAAGTTTTTTTCAGTATGTACGGAACACTTTAGGACAGGTGTTTTTAGCTTTAAAACAGGTGTTCGCGCGAACAAATGTTCTGAAAATCAGAACAAGTGTTTTTAAATCAATTTCGACCGTATAAATTTTAATTTAATAGACGAAAAAAAAATTCACGTGCAGAAATTTTTCCCTTTCTGCAGTGGAGCGGGGTGAAAAACAGCAGCTGCCAATGTCATCATGGTACGATTGTACGAAAGCAATATGTCATAGAGTGGGAGAAGGTGATCAATGATATTATTTCTTCTCTTAAATGGAATTAGGAACAAAGGGTCATAACGGTAATTTCAAGCCCCAATTTCACCTAAATGAAATTAGGAATAGAGGGTTTAATGGTAATTGTATTTTTTTTTTTTTTTTTGAAAAGAAGTTTAATGGTAATCTTAATCCCGGGAAACAAATATCTTCCCATTCCTACACCGAAAAATGAAATTCGGAACAAGGGTCAAAATAGTAATTTACTTCCAGGAAACACCCCTATTTCAATTTGCCTGGTTTATTTATTATTATTGTTGTTCTTTAAGCCCAAAAGATCGACACTCGTTCCGAGCCAGACCTCAACTCCCAACCACCACGACCACCGGCGTCGATTTTTTCGATCATCCGAACTACCACATTCGACACCACTACGACGTATCGAGAGCAAATCCGCCGTAATTGGCTGTAAAGGTTTGTGAATTTCAAATTATTATTATTTTTTTTTATTTTTATGAGAATTCTAGCTGCTCATTATCTCCTTTGTTTAGTTTTGCTCTAATCATGATATATAAAGCTGCTAATTTTTTAGAATTGTGTTTGCCTTTTTTGTTTACTAAGGTGAAACTTTGATGTTTAAATGATTGAAAAGGATTTATTAAATCATTTTAGCAGGGAAGAAGCTAGAGATTTAAGGTTAGGGGGCGATATTGGGGGAAAATTAGAGAAAATAAGTGACTAAAAGCGTAAAATTTTCAATAGCTCTAAAGCAATTTTTAAAAAAATGTTGGGGGTACGACGGCCCTTTGGTTATTTATAGTAGGAAGAAAGCTAGAACTTTGAGGTTAGAGGGCGAGAATCTATAAAGGAGTTCTCAGAAAAATATTAGGGGCGAGGGGAAAATTAGAAAAACTAAGTGACTAAAAGCCTAAGAAATTCAATAGCTCTAAAGCAATTTTAAAAACGTTGGGGCACGGCGGCCCTTGGATCCGTCCTTGATTGATTCTGAGAGTACCTCTTCTTTGTCATACGTCAAATTTTATTAGTATTTTCACCTTAAATATATTATTTTTGGATGCAATGCTTTTACTTGGTAGTGATAAGGAATATGCAGCAAAAGCATATTTCTTGAGAGCTTGTAAGTTGTAGGATTCACCGAGTACAATAGGATGTTAGGGGGCAGTTTTGGAACAAGTTAGAATGTAAAATGGAACCAGCCAGATACACCGGTGAATAGCTTTTGTCATGAGATTTCAATGAAAGAAAGAAACTTGTCAAACTAGTAATTAAGTGAGCTGAAAGCTGTGAACTATTTGTTGATTTTCTTTCATTGAGTTTAAGGTTATCCCAGAAAAATGTATTATTAATGCGGTTTTCCCTTCTTAATGTGTCCTTTTTAAATTTTATCTTCATCGGTCTAAAGAGAAATAACGCAGGAACAGTTCAGCTTGTTTCCTAGATTTTGTCCTTCCTTATATGTGTTACTGGTTTCAGCACAATGTCCTGGATTGTTGCTCTTCTTCTTCTTTTCTTTTTGTGGGGTGGACTAATCTCATTTTTTTTTCCTGAGAAGTTTTTGCTACTTTGTTAGTTGACAGATAAAGATTATAGATTTCTGCTGTTTTTTGATAAAGGGATTTGATGAATAGTAAAACTTAGGACTTGTATTTATATTTGATTGGTGCAGCAAAAAATGGTGGAGGGAGGAGAAGAGGATATGCCCCGGGATGCGAAGATTGTGAAAAGTCTGCTAAAATCAATGGGCGTGGACGATTATGAACCTCGTGTCGTGCACCAATTTTTGGAGCTATGGTATAGGTATGTTGTGGATGTGTTGACAGATGCACAGGTCTACTCAGAGCATGCTGGTAAAAGCACGATCGATTCCGATGATGTCAAGCTTGCCATTCAGTCCAAAGTCAATTTCAGCTTCTCTCAACCTCCTCCAAGAGAGGTACTTACACAAATCTCTGCTGTTCTCTTCTAGGTTAATTCAGATTTAACATGTTTTGGAGTCCGATTCAAAGTTCCAGTAGTGATAAACAATCTAGGCAGAACATTGAAGTAGGATTCGACTTTCGGTTCAACATGACATCTCATCTTCTTTGAATATATACAAGAACAGTTCTGATAGCAATTATTGTTCAGGTTCTACTGGAGTTAGCTAGGAACAGAAACAAGATCCCGCTACCCAAATCAATTTCGGGGCCTGGGATTCCGCTCCCTCCGGATCAGCATACCTTGATCAGTCCAAATTACCAACTTGCCATCCCGAAGAAACGAACTCACCAAGCCCTTGACGAAACGGAGGAGGATGAAGAGGCTGCTGATCCTGCTCCCACCCCCAACCCCAACCCATCCCAAGAGCAGAGGATGGAAACATCATCACAAGGCACTCCACAGCGAGTGTCTTTTCCCCTTGGACCCAAACGTTCAAGGTGAGAGAGCCTGCAACTGTCTTCGTTCCTCAACGGATGAGCTCGCTCGTTCGTGTATTCTATGAGCTTTAACAATTTACTTTTGCGGCATTTTCTGTACCATTATTTTAGCTACCGGTGTAACTAAAATAATTTTAACCGATTTTGTCGAACTAAATACTTGAATACCGGATATTGAAAGGAAAGACAATGAAATTTAGCGAAGAAATGGGCCATGAGCCCCAAGAAAACTTGACAAAAAGGGACTAATTATGTTTTCCATCTTGTCGGAGATTTTCATCCTCAAAACCTTATCATTTGTCAAAGTCCCATAATGAATGTTAGGACTTAAAAGAGTAAAGATAACAAAAGCACTACTACTTCATAAAAAGCCAACAACTAATAAACAACGCTAAATCTATTTATCCAAAATTCTTCACTTTTTCTCAGTGTTCTATACGCTCCTCCCCACGCTCCTTTCTTTGAAAAAAAAGGTGTTAAAAGTCCAAAAATACTCGCAGGGATTTACAAATTGACCATTCATTTTCTTAAATTTAGATTAATTTTTGGTTTGAGAGTTTCTGAATGCGGAGATTGTAAAAATATATTATTTATAGAAAAATATGTATAATCTAAAGTGATTTTTTATATATAGTAAAGAGGGTATACTCAAATGCAGACATAAATATTAAATGAGATTTAATAGAATTAATGAAAAGTCATTTAAGATTTTTATTTATGGTTTACTATGTAATTCAATCTTAATAGTCACATTCACATTTGAACAGATGGACAATTAATTTGAAATGGAATAAATACATAATTGTCAATTTTGAGAAAATTAATGTGACTTATGGACTTAATCCTTTAAAAATATTCTGATTCTTACAACACATCTAATCTTTGATCTTGTTTTACAAACCATTCTCTTTCTTTATTCCTATTTATGGTACTATTGGTTTATTTGACATATTGTAACTTCCCAACTGTCATAGAAAAGAGCTTTTTCCACATCTTAATCAGAGTACTCTATGGAGTGATCAATCATTGCATTGAAAATTTTGCAAGAAAACCCAAAAAAACTGATCACTCCAAGAAATCTCTATAGACTCTGGATAAGGCCCCTATTCATGTAATAGTGCTCTTCTGCTAGTTGTGTTCTTGAAAACCCAACTTTTTTCCATTCTTGTTTTGCTTTTTTTATCATTGAGAATGGAAACCATGAGAGTTGCTTGATCTTGTGTTTATGGGGTTTGAGAATTAAGGGGTGGTTGAAGATTTTTGTATATATAATTATATATTTGTTGTTGTTTTTCTTGCTTGAAATCTGGGAGAATTAAAATATTTTATTGGGCAGAGAGAGATAGCTTCAATTTTACTCCTTTTTTTTCTTCTTAATTTTTTAATATAAGGTATCTCTATGCAAATTTATGCATATATAATATATGAGGTACTCAGATCTTTGGTTGGTTAATCTTACATTTTTTTCATGTGGGTCAGCTTAGTTTTTTAGGAAATTCTCATTTTGCTCCTGAAAAACTGGATTCCATTGATTAACAAGAGAAATCAAGATTCCCTCTTCTTCTTTTTTTATTTTTTTTTGCTGTATTGAGAAATCAAGATTATAATCCTTAGAGGGATTGGTGTTTTCTTTTGTGATCTTATAAAAAGGATCAATCTTTTGAAATATTTGGTTGAAAAATTCGAGAAATGTTCATTTCTGAGGAAGAAGAACAGATCTCATTGCCTCTAGACAATGTGGAACAATTGATAAAATCGATTCCAATAGATTCAAATCCAAATTCAATTGATTCTGCATTTGAAGTGGCTGAATCTCCAAGAGAGTTATCTAATGCAAATGTGGTTCCAGAGCATGAAAAGATTCGAATTGAGCAGAATATAAAGGATTTAGAAGGTAAAATCTCGTGGGATTTGATTATTTTCAAGATTTTTTTTAGCATATTGCCATTCTATGATCTCATTATTTGTTTTTATTTTTTGTTACATAGGAGAAATTGCGAATTTGAAGACGAAAGAAAAGTCTCTTAATGAAAAGAGAAGAGCAGCTTTTGAATAAGATTCTTGATATTAAAGGTAATCTTAAATTTGATGTTCTTGGAAGATGCTACATTTTATATTTTATTTGTTTTCATGAGAAATTATTTGGATTTGTAGGTTGTATTAGAGTACTTTGTCGGATTAGACCATTTCTATCGACAGAAAAGAGGCGAATTCAGCAACATCTTGTAGTTGAATCTGATAAGATTGTGATTAAATCTGGTGCAAATAAGAAAGAATTTGGTTTTGATAAGGTTTTCTATCAGGAATCAACCCAAGGTTGGTAAATTCTTTTGCATTTTGTGATTCCAAAATCTTCTGTTTTTGGTTTTCTGGTCAATTAGTAAAAGATTTTTATCTTACTCGAACAATCTGTAGAAGATGTATTTGTTGAGGTTGAGCCAATTCTCAGATCTGCACTGGATGGCCACAATGTTTGTATATTATCTTATGGACAAACCGGCACTGGGAAAACATATACAATGGTTAGTTATTCTGTTGTACGCGATCTAAATCTTGTATTAGAAGTAAGACTTTGCGATAAAATGGTAAAACTAGGTTTTGATTTTGTTCTATAGGATGGAACAAATGAGTCACCGGGAGTTATTTCTCGCGTTCTTGAAGCACTCTTCAACCTAACCTCTTTAGATAGCTCTACTTCGTTGAGTTTTTCGATCAGCATGGTGGAAGTTTATTTAGGCAGTCTCCGGGATCTGCTGGCTCCAAAATTATCTAGCAAATCTTTCACTGCATCAAGAAGGTAATATTTCTAGAAATCTATCTTTTACTGCCAACATTGAGAGCGTATTCCTGCAGCGTTGATTTCTAAAATGGCTTTTGCATATTTGTTGTAGCAATCCCACAATTCAAATAGATTCAAGAGGAACAGTTGAAATTGAAGGTCTAACGGAAGTGCAAATATCAAATTTCACGAAAGCAAGTTGGTGGTATGCTAAGGGGAGGCGAGTTAGATCCACTTCTTGGACTAATGTAAATGAAGCGTCAAGCAGATCGCATTGGTGGGTTAGAGACTCGATGGAGATATATATATTTTTTCCTTTCCTCTCGACATTTCTGTTTAATAATGACATGACCCGTTTTTAGCGTTTTGCGTGTAGCTTAACGAGGATCGCTATATATAACCATGGTGATGCTACCGGAGGAAAAACAGAAGTGAGCAAATTATGGATGGTTGATCTTGGAGGCAGTGAGCGGTTACTTAAAACAGGAGCTACTGGACAAACACTCGATGAAGGAAGGGCGATAAATCTTTCTCTTTCAGCACTTGGGGATGTTATTGCAGCCCTTAGACGAAAGAAAGTCCATGTGCCGTACAGGTAAATTTTTTTGTTTAGGTTTGATCTTTCTTCAACTTGTTTTCTTTCATTTATGCTGATGAAGCTATTAGCAATAGCTCCTGCGTGAATTAACCGAGCTAAAATTCCTATCTGCAGAAACAGCAAGCTGACACAAATCCTGAGAGATTCTCTTGGTAAACTATTGATACTCCATATTGATCCTACGTTCTTTTGGTAGAAATTCTTGCTAAGAAATATAACTGATACTGCTGTAATGCTAAATCTAGAGCGCTGCATTTCCTTTCGAGACCAGTAGAAGTCAAGCTTGCTTGTCTTGTACAATATTGACAATAATCAAGTTTAATCCTTACCTTTTATGAGTATTTGTTTGATTAATCTAGGTAACGGATCAAAAGTTGTAATGCTCGTTCATGTTAGTCCAAATGAAGAGGATGTTGGAGAAACCACTTGTTCAATATCTTTTGCTAAGAGAGCAAGGGCAGTGGAGTGCGTTCGAGAGCTCCCAGAGGTACATATTTCTAGTGAATTAGTAGATAATAGTCTCTTGATAAAGAACTTAATAACCAATCCTAAGTACCTTTCAGGAGCTGAAATTGCAAAAAGATAAAAAGATTTCTGAACTTGAGGATGAAATGGAGGAAGCCGAAGAAGAATGTCTGAAACTTAGGAAACAAATTGTAAAGGCTGAGTTTTTGCTTAGTGAAAATAGAAGGGTTCTCTCATCAACCAATAAAAATTCGGAAGAGGAACCGGAAATTCCCCAAAGTCCAAAAGAGCATTTTGTTGAAGTCCTCGAGACCCCTAAAGAATCTGCAAAACCAGTTAGAAAGATTGCTGCTAATTCGTTACCTCGATTCATGGAATCTACTGTTGCAAGTCGCCAAAGAAAGAGTAGTTCAGAAAAGGAAATTAGTGGGAAAGTGAGAAGTTTTAGATCAGAAACAAGAAGTTCAATCCAAATTTCTGGTTCACAATCCAACAGCTATTCTGGATTCAAAGCCATTCTAAAGAACTCAAACAAAAGACCTCGTTACGGAGAGTTGAAGAATTCCATTACAGAGGATGCCAAATGTAATAATGCCTTGGAATCAAATACGCGCCCTTCTTCACGAGGGGCCGCGGTTAGTTCTTCTGATCCTAACTTGAGAATTGCACTTTGCCGGCATAGAAGAAGGATGTCTGACTTCATATAGTGTGGTAGAACAACATCATTAACCAACCTCTTCGTCCTAATAACATATGGTTTTGTTTTCGTTTTTTCAGTTGAAGACGGTTTTTTTTCCTCCTTGTTTTATGTCTTGAAAGAGAATTCTTTCTCATATATTTTGATAAAGGTGTGGTTTTCGAGTTTGTCATAGGATCAGAGAATGTCTTGTTTTCATGATCCTTGAATTGGGAGGGACTATGATGGTTTCTTTGAGGTTTTATAGAATATCTTTTAAATTTTGTGTGTGATATAAATGTAACTTGGGAGATCTAGATAGAATGTGATTCAAGACATTTGACAAAAATGGTATGTAAGAAGAACCTTTTTGTTGCTGTTTGTAATGTCCATTACTCGTTAGAGTTTTGAGAAGTGTATTATAAACCATTTGCCAATTTCAATATTTCTTCATTTTGCATATTTTCAGTTTCTAGTTACTTACTATATGTCACATCACTTTCGACTCGGAACCATAGGTTTCGGATTCTTGGTAGAATCTTTTGAGGTTCTTGGAAAAATGGGACCTTTCTGTTTAATATGCCAAAGTTGAAATGTTATGCATAATACTTTTCCCTCGCATGGATTCTTTACTTGTAACTCTGAAAAGCTGATTGCCACTGCCCTTTTGCACTCTATTTAGAGTGAGAGGAAAGGAAGGGGAGTAAAATAAAAGATCTATTGTTTTTTTTTTTTTTTTTGAGGCCCGAAGGGGAAGAGCGGAGAATACCCTAGATAGGGAGATTGTAGCATGCCCCAAGCCGGGGAGGGAACTTAGCCTCACAAGGAGGAGAATTTTTATTGTCCCATAAGGAGAGATACGGGAATCGACCGTCCCGTGGCCGGGTAGCCTTACCACTTGGGCTACTCGATTCCCATAAGATCTATTGTTTAGTATTGAGGAAAATGTATCAATTCCTCCGATTTTATCAATTGCGTGCCTAAATTGAATTATCGTCCAAATTGTCATAATACAAGTGTGAAATGAAATGTCTTTTTTGCATTATAAATTTTTACCTAAAATACCTTTTGTACTCTTCAAAAAAAAAAAAAATCCAGGATATGTGCACGTGAACATTCTGGCTAGAAACAACTTTAGAAATGGTGATTTGATATGAGTTTGCAAGTCGAAAAAATATATAGAACGTTCTATGCAAAAATAAAAATCATATAAGACCAATTTTGCAACTCAAAAATACATATAAAACCAAAATCGCAAAATAAAATAAAAATAATATCACCCAATTTACAACTCGAAAATAAATTTGAGACCAAATTTTCAATACATAAGTTAATCTCTTTCCTACTTGGCAAAAAAAAAAAAAGTTAATCTCTTTCCTCTTCCCTCACTCACTCACCAAAATTACAGAGCACAGAGAGAGAGAGGGAGATTTTCACATGGCTCTGTCATCGCCGTCATTACCGAAGACAGTCGTGATCTCAGTCCCCGTACTTCTCCTCTCCGCCGCCTCTATCTTCCTCTTCCTCCTCCTATCTTATCTTTCTTCTTCTCCTTCTCCTCCCTGCACCTGTTCCACCACCACCGGCGGAGGTTCAATTGGCGAATCCTCCGCAGTGGAATTGTATAATAGAGAGCGAATCTCGGCTAATTTAGAGGACATTGATTGGGTAAAATCTCAGATCGAAGCTAACGGACTTCATATGTCGGATAATGTGCTACGTAAAGGCATTAATCCACGTACTCGCCAACAACAGCTCCAGGATCTCCTTCAGTATGATCTCTTTACCTAATCTCCCTACTTCGGATGCTTCATTCGCTCTAATTCATACTATGTTGCTTCGTATTTCTGTAATTTGTGAAATAATTGCTTGCGAACTTACTCCTTTACTATTTCTGTAAGTCCGCGTAGCTTAGTCTTTTCTAATTTCTAGTTTCAGATGTGAATTTTGTAGGATTTGCTCTCTTTTTTATTTCTATTTTGCGAGTACTATAATAATCTCATGTAGAGATGGTTGGAGTGAAAAACTAGGCTTGCTGGATGTAATTATAGTAATGTAATTCAGCAAAAGTTTAAGATGTAAATTTTGTTGGATTTACTCTAGTTTTTGGTTTCGATTTTTCGAGTGTTATAAGAATCTTACGTATTGATGGTTGGAGTGAAAAACTAGGCTTTCTGGATGTAATTATATAATGTAATTCAGCAAAAGTTTAAGATGTAAATTTTGTTGGATTTACTCTAGTTTTTGGTTTCGATTTTTCGAGTGTTATAAGAATCTTACGTATAGATGGTTGGAGTAAGAAATTAGGCTTTCTGCATGTAATTATAGTAATGTAGTTCGGCAAATATAGAAGGATTGAATTGGTTAAGACATCATCAGTATATCAATTAGAGTCCATTACTAATTGATTTAGAATGTTTTGTTGGGATTTTTATTGGCTGACATTGTAACTTAGCTCTGGATCTAGAGATGCTTGTGGCATTGATTATTGTTGTGCAAAGATTTCGTTGTTGGTTAAGAAATGAGGAGGATAGTTTTGCTAGCTAGCAATATGTTGGAAAATAACGTTTTTGCCGCAATTTTCATCTCTTCAAAAGTTGGGGGAATCCTATAGACCTATCTATCTTTGTATTTAGTGTTTAACGTCTTTATTTAGGTAAATTATGCAAATGTTATTGAAATATTTTACGTGATTTCAGATTTAAGGGCATATCTCATTATGAAGGAGAAGAAGCCAACAATCATACTGCTCTGCCATGTCCTGGTGAGCTTCTTGTAGAAGAGCATCATAGCAATTATGGGGAGCCATGGGCTGGAGGTCGAGATGTTTTTGAATTCCTCGCAGAATCAGCCCGCCTAACACCTGATTCTCGTGTTCTGGAGATTGGATGTGGAACACTTCGTGTTGGATTGCACTTTATCAGGTACTTGAACCCTGAGCATTTTCATTGTCTAGAGAGGGATGAGCTTTCTTTAATGGCTGCATTTAAATATGAGCTTCCAGCTCAAGGTTTGTTACATAAGCGTCCTCAAATTGTAAAAGGTGAAGATATGGATTTCAGTAAATTCGACTCTGGAGGTATGTATGACTTGATATATGCAAGTGCTGTTTTTCTTCATATGCCCGACAAGCTTGTATGGATGGGATTGGAGAGGTTAGCGGGTAAATTGAAACCTATAGATGGTAGAATTTTTGTGTCACATAATATAAAGTTCTGTTCACGATTGGGAGGAGAAGAATGTACAAAAAGGCTTTCTAAGTTGGGACTTGAGTATCTTGGGAAGTACACACATGATAGTTTACTTTTTAATCACTACGAGATTTGGTTTGGGTTCAGGAGAACAAAAACATAAATCATGAAGCAGTACATTACTAATCAAGTATCAAGTTCCATTCTTGCCGTTTGTTTTTGTATTGTATAACTTCACGGATGCTGTAATACTGATATGTTTTTTTAAAGGGATAGTTAAATCATTCTTTTAGGAGAGTAGTGCTCTCAACATCATTATTTTGTATAAACGGTTAGAACCTCCTGCTTCTTTGAAGGAGAAAGTGGATCTGTAGGGGTTTCGTTTCAAAGTACCCATCCTGCTGTAGGTTGAGGAGTTGAATGCCTAACCATCTCGTTATTTGTATTTTACTTTTTAGTTGAAATACCTGTAAGAGTTTCGTCTGCACATATTGTTTCTTTGCAACGCGGAGTAGGTTTGAGATTTTCCTGACTAACTTGGATCGCTACACGTAATTCAGAATCTTATTCTTTGAGGATGAGCAGCATTATGAATTCCTTCTTGTTAAAGTTGTCATGTGTTATGTAATGTGATTCTGAGTTTTTGTGGGCATATTTGGCTCTGAAGTTCTTTCCTTCTTTGCTCTTCCTGTTCATAAGTGAATAGCTCTCTTTTGATTCCCTTTACATATATTGTTTCTTTTTTATGTGGAAGTGAATGGTTCTCGAGCATAGAACCACCACAAGTAAGTTAAACAACCATAATCTTTTTGTCTAAGCACTTACACAACTGTATATACTACAAGTATCATGATTTGCTTATATGGGACACACGATTATACACATTGCTTAGACAATACGATCATAGTTATCGCTATAACATTTACTTCCCACGATTCGATCTCAATTATCTATTCAGGACTAACTAACAATAACTGTAACAGTCATAGTTATAGTCCAAACTAGAACGGCCCAAAAAATTCATACACATGGGTTCAGTATAATCCCGAACGACAGGTCCAGGGTTTAAGGATCCATTATTACATTGAATCATCATACATCACCATGGACTTCACAAAACCGTTACAGTTTCAATGATAGTCCACATCAGGTTAAGACCCAAAAATTTTCCACATTTCACATGATCTCCAGGGATCAACACATTTCATGTTTATAAATCGAAAGAATCCTAGACAAGAGCTCAAAACGGGGACGACGACTCGGCCGACCAAAATCAAATAGACGACAAAGACAACACAACCAATTAGGACGACCCAAAACAAGGCCCAACATTCATTTCACGTTTATAAATTGAAGGAATGTTAGAGAAGAGCTCAAAACAGGGGGGAGGGGAGCGACGACTCGATCGTACAAAACTAAGTAGACGACAAAGACAAAACACAGCCAATTATGACGACCCAAAACATGGCCCAACATTTAAGTTCAACAATTAAAGTATTAAAATCCCCCCGCCCTAATAGAGACATTAAAGTCTTAAAATATTGCACAAAAGGTTCCTCACTCACTCCCATATTGCCCTCGTATCCTCACACACCCAAAAACACAAAATAACATACTCCCTCCGATTCAAAATATAAGTTTTTTAGGAATTTTCACACAAATTAAGATACTAATCAAAATAACTAAAGTACCCCTAATTAATACTCTAAAGAACAAATAAATTAATGAAGAGTTGCATGGAACTACACATTTTGACTAAAATGAATACAGTGAGAAAATAATGTAGGGGTAAATTAGCCAATAAATGAATATTTTTTTTTTGTAAAAATACCTATATTTTGCAACAAAAAAGAACTTTAAAAAAGACACATATTTTAAATCGGAGGGAGTATTAAATAGTCACATGACATATAACACTTAACATTTAATTAATGAGATTAATTGTAAAACATATAATCATGCAATAAAATAATGTAAACATGTAAATCACATAGGCAAAAAATTCTGAGTATTACAGTTTGTTCAAATTCTAATCGAGTTAGTCAGGCAAACGCCCAAATACCATCATCAATATAATAAACAAACAAATAAATTGTAAGATGTGCACCAGCTCCAGCTAGTTACGACTATGTAGGAGACAATGAACTCATTCAAAGCTTAATGAACCTGCCCTACCCAAGATCGTACACTTACCTCACCTTTGCCAACTAATCTACGCGTGAGGGCCATTATTCAACTTGATCTGATATGGTAAGAAAATGTCCAACCTTTTCGTCGAACTTGTTATTTGAATTTGTAAGAATTAAACTAAGTTTAGTATATATATTAATTAATTGTTGTGATATTTATTAGTAGTAGTTAAAGTAATTGTTAGTGGTTGGTTGTTGGTTAGTAATAGTAATTGTGCTAGAAGTTAGTTGTTGGTTAGTAGATATTAATGTTAGTAGTTAGTTGTTGGAAATAGACATCAGAATCTTAGAAGAATGCAAGCCAAAAACAAGCTTCACTGTCTTCTTTATTCCTCTGTTCTCTTTGGCCAAGTAATATATCAAAGTGTTTTTGACTTCCAGAGAGTTGTGCAGCCTACTTTCTTATTGCTTGTTCTCGGCTCAATTCTTCAATATATATAAAATAGTTTTGCTTATAAAATTCCTTCCTGTTTTGTTTATCTCCTTAATTATATTATTGTGAGATCATTTTAAAAAGTCTTCAGAATTAAATAAAATGTCACCAACAAAGATTGATTGATTGAACAAATTGAACAGCTTCTAGCAATCTCAACAGCAACAACAATGTCATCATCTAGCACCGAAGAAGAACACAAGAATAATCAAGAGATTATGGTTAAGGCTCATACCATGCTTGAATTCACACTTGAGAACCTGCAGCTACTGGATCTGGATAAAGAAGGCCCAGGATCCATTTTTCCAGATGCCTGGTGCGAAAATATAATCTCTCTTTCCGAAGATCTTAAATACATGAGAAACTTCATCAAAAGAGTACAAGAAACACCACACCTTAAACCAAAAGTTTCAGAATTGGTGACTGATATTGAACAACAAATTTTGAAACTCTTGGTTTCAACAGACTTCCATGTTAAAAAATACCTAGTCAAATCCGTCGTGAACTTCGACCAAGGTGGTGAAGGTACTTCTTCTTTCGATGATACATCTCTCCTAGCCAAAAATATGATGTTAATTTCTAAATATCTTGAATATCTGGTAAGAGAGATGAAATCTACTAAGGGCAGGCGCCACTTCTTGGTGATGCTGCCAAATTCAGAGGGCTGCGGTGACCATGAATTAATCTCTAGTGTTTTATCAACACTGGAGAACATTGGGATGTTGTTCAGTCTTCGAAACATCAATCTTATAATTGAGAGGGAAAAAGTTTTATCAGTTCACAAGAATGTTGAATTCCTAAGCTCCCGCATCAAGAGGATGCAAGACAATCTAAACCACCTTCGTGATATTCAAGGTCTAATGTCAATAATTACCCATGTATGGGTTCTGGTTCAGGAATGCTTTTTATGATACTACCATGGAGATGTATACAAATATAGAGAGCAGAGTATTGGTAGACTTTTCTCCACTGACTCAAGATCTGGTTCAAAAAATCAAAGCTGTTGAACAAGATGTATTGGTTGATGGTAGTCCTAATGAAGGTGAACCAAGTTCTCGTGCGGATGATTTATCTGATACAGAGGACAAAGTAGTGATCGGTATGGTAGACGAGGCAGGGCAGCTGCTAAACAGACTAACTAGAAGGCGGAGGCAGCTCCAAGTGATTCAAGTTATTGGGATGGCTGGAATTGGTAAGACCACTTTGGCTCGTAAATTGTACAACGATCCGTCAGTTGCTCGTTACTTTCATGTTCGTACATGGGCTTCTGTCTCTCAGTCATATGGAAGCAGAAAGTTATTGTGTGACATATTGAGATGTATAGTCGGTGATAACAATCCAGTTTTAAGCTCGAGTGAAGAAGATATAGGAGAGAAGTTGTATAAATGCTTGAGAGGCAACAGGTATCTGATTGTCCTAGATGATGTATGGGATGTTCAAGTATGGAATGATTTACAAATCTATCTGCCAGATGATAGCAATTCTAGTAGAGTTATTGTGACTTGTCGAAACAAGGATGTGGTTCCGGAAGAACTTCTTTCTGGGGACGCCCCTCACTTTTTGCGCCTTTTAAGAGAAGACGAAAGTTGGGATTTGTTCCGGTGTAAAGTATTTGGCTCCGCGAGTTTCTGTGATTCTGGAGAGTTGATACAAGTGGGAAAGGAAATTGTTGCAACATGTAAGGGCTTGCCTATTGCTATTGTTGTTTTGGGAGGACTTCTTGCTAAGGAAGAGAAGACAACAGAAAATTGGAAGAAATTGGCAAAAACTATAAGATCATCTGCTAATATCATGGACATACTAGATCTAAGTTACAGACACCTTCCCGTTTCAACTGAAATCTTGTTTCCTTTTACCTTGGATCATTTCCTGAAGACTATGAATTCCCGGTGAAGTGGTTGATAAGGGCATGGATTGCTCAAGGGTTCATTGAGTTACCTACTACTACTACTGGTGACAAGGAATTGGAGGATGTGGCAGAGGGTTATATAATGAACCTGATTAACAGAAGCCTACTTCTTGTTGCCTCGAGAAGGTCTGATGGTGGGATCAAATCTTGTCAAATTCATGATCTACTCAGAGATCTATGCATCAAGAAATCTGTAGAAAAGAACTTTTTGCAGCCAATTTGCAGGTGCGGATCATCAACAAATGCCAAACTCTTCCCCAATAGACGTCCCAGATTTTCTGATTGTCATTACTTTCATTCTTACGATTCAAATTTTGGTGCGGATAGCATGTTGTTTGATCAAGATTATTTGACGGTACTTCAATTTCTTCGAGTATTGGATTTAGGGCGTGTGATCTTTTACAGATTTCCAAAGAAGGTATGTGAACTTTTTCATTTGAAATATCTGGCACTTCGGGTAGACCGTATTGAGAAGTTACCACATTCCATATTTGAACTTTGGAACCTAGAAACCTTCATCCTTGAAGGAGAAAAGGGAGGCAGAGTTGAATTAGTCACTTCCATAGCGAAGATGATGTTGTTAAGGCATTTCCATGTTTCACAAGAGCTGTTTTGTGACCCTATGAGCTGGTTGAGTTTGGATCTGAGACACCAACTTTATAGTCTGCAATCCATTTCTAATGTATCTGCTTCAGATTCATCACTAGAAAGTTTATTATCAAGAACTCCCAACCTTAGGAAATTGGGGCTTCATGCCATCATATCAATGACCAATGAAAATGTCGCTTTTCCTACTCTGTCCAATTTAAAAGCACTTGAAAAATTGAAGTTCGAATATCAGACTTTGGGTATGAAGCCGTTTACCATTCGTAGCCTTGATGATTTTCCACAAAGCTTGAAAAAGCTAACATTGATTGGTAGCTATGTTGAGTGGAGTGCGATATCAATCATTGCAAGGTTACCGAACCTTCGAGTTCTCAAGCTGAAAGATAATTTCTTCCACGGGCATAGGTGGGAAACAAGTGATGATGATGGGTTTAAAAGCCTTAAATTGTTGAAACTTTCGCATATGGATCTAAAGCAATGGATTTGCTCAAGCACCTGTCACTTCCCCAAACTTGAGCAGCTAGTGATAAATGGATGTCTAGATTTAGAGGAAATACCAGCAGTGATGGGTGAGATCCCTACACTACATACCATCAAGGTGTACAAATCATCCGAATCTGTTGTGGACTCGGCCAGAGAAATACAAGAAACACAGATTTCCTACGGCAATTCCGATTTCAAAGTCTTCATTTTCTTGCACTTTCAAGTGTAAACACAGCTGCCTGCCTATCCTACCTTCAGTTGAATAGTTTTCAGATTTTATGTGTTTTTACACCCCCCCCCCTTGTTGGGTCGCACTACCGTTCCAGATATAGTCCTAAGGGTGTGACTGGATACAATTTATGTTCAGAATTTTTATTTGAATTCTTGTTATTGTAAGAATATATGGATTTTCTTTCTTCATTTTTTAATTAAGTTTGGTGGGAAAGCCTATAGTGCAACACATAATAGAAAAACTAGCTGGGGGTCTTTTTTCTCTTCCTTTCTTTTTGAATGTAACATGCATATTCAATATGTAGAAGTCTACAATATCTTGTTGCAATATTTTTTTTCTTTTGTGCAAAAAGCTAAGAGTAATGTTAGAAGCACAAGCACAATTTTTTCTTTTAATTATTATTATTATTATTCTTACTCCCTTCGTTTTCTAAGAGAGGTCTTTTATCCTCCTCATCTCTTCTCCGAATATATGTCTATTTCTAATTGTTAAGGTTGTTTTCTAACACTTCCCATAGAGAGAAAGATGATGAGTTAGTGTTTGGAAATAAACTAAATTATTTAAGAGTATAAGAGTAAAAATGTCTCTTGCCTCCCCTACCTTAATCTAGATTAAACTACCTAGAAAGATTTCTATTAAAAAACGGAAGGAACATTATTTAAGAGAATAGGTTAGAGTCATTAACTTACAAATGATATACAAAAAAGTGTCAAGATGCTAATGAGGAGTCAATAGTTTCAACAGATGCAACTGGAACGGATTTGGTACCTTGATTCTGATGCTCTTCAATATTATCAAGTTGATTCGGACTGATTTCAGCAGCTTCCACTGATTCGCATAAATCAGGATTAGTCTCCTCGTCATCAGATTTACTAATAGAGCTGTTACCATCGGACTTGCGAAGATTTTCTGCTCTAATTTTGACGCGTTTTCCTTTGATATATCGATATTCCCACTTTGGAGGTGGGTACTTCTTGTTCAACTTTCGGTATTTGTCCATCATATCGAGCTTCTGGAAAACATCTCCAACCAATTTAACTATTCCCATGGTTGGTCGCATTCCAAGCTCTTCCATGTTAGCAAATATCTGCTTATAAAGATGAGTCATTCTTATAACTAGCTCAGTATATGAGATTACAACGTTATTTTGTTCCCATACAATCGATCAGAAATTAGAGAGCTCTCAATTTCAAATGATTTCAGAAACAGACCAGGCAAAGTACTACATAATCAGTGACACTTTACAACCAAATCGATGCCAATGAAAAGCTATCTAGCAGCAAAAGTATCTTTGAATTTTTCGACTAGTATATCACCACATATGAAAAGTGAATCAAAGATTTTAGACATTCATTCAAACAAAAAAAAAAATCAAAGATTCTGGAAGGAAATCACATACACTGAATATATGCACATAATAGTTTCATTAGTTTTGGAACAACCTGGAACTAGATGCTGGAACTCAAGTCCAAGTCTAAAGGTTTACAGATAGAGAAAAGCACGGAATAAAATTGGAGTCGGTGGAAACAGAGATATAGTCCCCTCCTTACCTATTCGCAGGGGAAATAGATAGATAGAAGATTACCTCAAACATCTTATCATGCATTTCCTTGTGATAGTAAATGGAGATCATTTTCTCAAAGAACATTCTTGGCGTACTCTCCAGATGCTCAGAAAACAACTTCCTCCAGAGCTCCTCAGCTTCATCAAGCCTTCCATCTTCAGCTAAGGCATTTAACATTATGTAATATGTCCCCATTGTTCTTCCCTGGCCCTTACTTAACATCCACTTTGACACCTGCAGCCAATCAGATGCTCTATTGGTTCGTTAAACATGCTAAGAATTGTAAGTTCAAACTGTAACGATTACTAGACAAGTAAATACCTGAATTATCCGCTTCCACTCCTTTTCATTCTCAAGGGTTTTCAGAGCTTTCTTAACAGTTATGAGAGGAAACTCTAATTCCCATGCAATAAAGGAATCAAGTGCACCATACACTTCTTCTTTCACATTTGATAACTCCTTTATCTACAGATTTTCCAACAAAAGGAAATTGTTAAATCCAACAACAAGAAATCATTTTATTTTCCACATCGTTATGGGGATTTAATAAGTTATGTTATTGTTGTTGTTGTATCATATATGCCAAGTCATAACATCATGTGTAATATACTTTTGAAAAGAAATCAATCCGCAAGAAGATTACTTACACACTCGACAAGTTTTACAGATTTGGAAATGGTCCCTATTCTCTTCTTGGTCTTCCACACCCTGGGGTACCTTGGTCGAGGGCCTTTAGCAGCACAGACCTAAGATAATGTACAGAAAATGCTAAGACAATGAAAGAGAAAAAACATGCAAGGAGTCATTGTTTCAACTTTAAGCTTCACTGAAATTCTTCTTTCTAGATAACAGTTAAGCTATCAAAGTTTTCAGAAAGGCATATAATAGAATAAATACACTGCCTGGTCAATGTGCCTCTAAGACAAGTAGGGGCTTCCACCTTCTGGCTTTTTCCCTTTAAAATATATATGTTTGTGCACGCGCACAACTATATTTGCGGAAATACCCATTATTCATTGATGAAAGGCAACTGCTAAATGTTTTGTCCCACTGTTGAAATTCACATAAAGTACAAGAATACGAAATAAAAGCAGTTAATTACTCTACAGATGCAACGGCATCAACACTTTTAATACATCGAGGCAGAAAAAAATGCAAAACCTAACTGTAATTACCACTTTCCCTAAAACCAAAAACTATCTAATTTCCAATATACACAAAATACGCAAGAGACAGAAAAATTTCAATAAAATTCAAAAGCCAGTTAATTTCAAGAATTTCCAAAGTGAAATTGACAAATTTACCACAACATTCGAATTAAACTTGGGAAATTGAATTGATTGGAGAAGCTGAGTGAAAATTGCGGGAGAATACTTCAAAGTAAGCATCCTAAACAGAAAAAACATTTTAAAAAAAAAATCAATAGGTAATATAATATACTAAGCATTCTAGAGCTATGAATCCAGAACAGAAAGATACAGAATGGATTACCAGTCCTGAGGAGGTGCTCCAAGTCCAGGGAGGGGGAGATTCCAGCAATATCTCTCTTGGCACCTTTGGTAACACTAACAAGATATATATCCTCTCTTCCCTTTTGAGAATTAGCAGATACTCCTGTTTTTTCTTTTTTTTTTTCCTTTAATTTAATATACGGTCATCTAAACACAAAAAAATTAGTTTATACTGAATATTTTATAGATGTCGGATAAAAAATTAGATAAATCAAATTTGTTTGAGCGAACAAGTATTGTAATTTTCTAAAATATGTGTTAAATGTCTTAGATAATGTGTTAATCGGGAGAAATTACATATATTACATAAGATTTAAAACATGTCTACAAACCTGTCACACACATGTAAAAAGAGATAAAAAAAAGGTCACGACATATTGTAAGATAGAATAAGTAATTGATATGTCGTGCAATCATAAATTTTTGAAATATTTCATTAATTTGAATTTGATTCCACGTTTTTTATACAAAATAAGTAACAAGTAGACATTCAACTTCGTATAGATTGTACAAAGTATTGTATGTATTGTTAAGAAAAAAATAATGTTTAATAACCTTCTCAAAAAAAATGTTTAATAACCATTATTGAGCAAAATTGTCAATAGGTACTGAATTGGTAATTTTAGAAGAATATATACTCAACTAGACGAACTACAATAGTTTAGCGGTGAAGAATGCAATATTAAAAAAATTAAAATGGAATTTTGTTTTTAATATACCTATACAGAAGCAGAGGCAACAATAGTACCTCGGGAAGCCATCCTCGGGCTTTGCATTAGACTGACATTGATTTTGCATAAAGTATAAAACATGGCATTGAAAATTTTGGGATCAACATTTTTGTCCGGAATGGAACGGAAGTCCCAATTCCGTTCCCGCTGACGTGGCATGAGGCGGGTTGGCTAACTTGGAAAATTTTGGGGACGGAAATGGAACTTCCGTTCCCAAGCCTTTTTTTTTTTTTTTTTTTTACCATTTTCAATGTCCCTGATGTGTGAAAGCCCTTACTAAAATATGTATATGTTAATCTTATATATCTTTTAATCTTATATATATTATAACTAATTAATCTTATATATTAGTTCTAATCATATGTCACTATAATTTTTAAACATAGATCCTCCGACCGTTTCAGGATATTAATGTATAGGCGATGATATGTTAAGATAAAATCTCTATACAGTAATACTTTTGGAACCAGATAAATATATTATTATAGAGAGATTATTTTTATTAGAGGATAACATATAAAAATTTATAATTTTTAAAAAATAACTAATAAATTATACGACACTAAAAAATGTGTCCCTTCATATTTTAAAAACATTCATTTAAAAGATATATAAGATTAATTAGTTATAAGATATATAAGATTATTAAAACATTTAAACTAATTTAAGTACCGAAAAAATTCATATGTGATTTCTCTCTCACTTCTATCCTCTCCGACCATGTCGGATACCTAGATTTTCTAGGTCTTTCTCCGCCGCCTATGCGTGCTAGTTCCGATCGGGCGATGAGCTTTATCGTCGGTTTGGTTTCTATGGCGTTGAATCAGCGCATTACCGCCGATATATCAACATGCCATCATTCTTTTTTCATCAGAAAGGAAAGTCCGGTGCTGCCTGGACTTTTGGCGTTTTGCCTGAATCTGCAAATTGCTCCAGTAATAGAGAATGAATCGGAAAGGGTGGGTTGTAGAATGATACTTGTGTTGTTTGCAGGACAAATTATGGAAAGAAAATTGTTGGTCTGGGAACGGCTGGGGGCACCAGTCCGAGAGAGGCTCGGTGATGGTGAAACTTTTGCTTCACCGGCAATGGAGTCCGATCGGAGTTTTGTTTTTGTTTTTGGATTCGAAGCAAATGGGGGGTGGGGGCAATGGTGAAATATATTTGGGACAAGCCTCCTAAAGACGACCATGACGCAGCTTCTGAGTTAAGTAATAAAATGGCTATGGAGAGGGAGGGAGTATCGCCGGAGACGGAGGAGATGGCCGGAGCCTGTAGGGTTCCGTTTTGGAGGCGATTTGCAAATTTTGTTTTGGCTGAACCCGGTCGGATCTCTGACCCACGACTAGGCCAATGGATCCGAGACTGGGGCATCTATTTAGACCTTACACCCCTCATAGTGGTCCTAATCCCTATTGGGCTACCAAAGACTGAGGCTTTTGTTTTGTCTTTGTCACTTTTGGCTGGGCTGTCTAGGACAGACCCAGTGGTAATTTTTTGTGGTATGACTAGGCCTGAACAATTTGGCCCTTCTTTTGGGGATTTAAGCACTAATACTCAAAATGGACCTATTTGGAAGCAATATTCTTTTCTAAATATGATAGATTTGATTCTAATTTCAATTATTGCTACTAAAATCTCTTCAACGGGGGCTCCTGGCGTTAACCAGGGTAAGGTGGAGGCCGTAAATCGGCCCTGCCAAAGTCCATGAGTCGCTTCATTAGGAATTGTCCAGAACTTAGCAACTATTGGACAATTCAAAGCCTAGTGTGCTTTTATATGGAGCACAAATCTAGTAGCTTTTTATTTTTCATAATAAAGCCGCCCGCCGGCCTCATGATTAATATCATGATAGTGTTGAATTTTTTTTCTTGTCTTAAATTATGTTTTATTTCAAGTTTTTTTGTAAGCAATAAATGGAGACCACCGTTTCAAACTTGGAGAAACATACCTCAAGATAGAGATTTGTTGCAACATGGTTTTGAATGGAGGATTGGAATCGGACGTTTTGTTCGTATTTGGCATGGTCGCTGGCAAGCTATTCTACGCGGGTTTCAGCTGATCTCCCATCTTATTTTTACGAGTTATGAAAGTTTGCAATCAACAGCTCTAGCAAGTATGGAAGACTTCTGGTTTGCACGTGACCTCGATTTTATTTTTGTTTTTGAGTCTGTTTGCACGATCATAGAAATATGTACCTATCGGAACTTATTCTTTAGTTTTTTCTATGTTCGCGAGTCTTGTTATGTTCTGGCTAGTTGTTTAGCTAGATATTTCTTAAGGCTTGGTTCCTCATATCAAAGGGTAGGGGATCCATTGGAATTTCACCTCCCTTATGTAACTCTTGATATCAATTAATGATATTATTACTTATTCAAAAAAAAAAAAAAAAGATATATAAGATTAAAAGATATATAAGATTAACATATACATATTTTAGTAAGGGCTCTCACACATCAAGGGACATTGAAAATGAAAAAAAAACGACGGAAGTTCCACTTCCGTCTCCGGGCCGAAATGGAAGTGGGACTTCCGTTCCCAAAATTTTCCACGTTAGCGGGGACGGAATTAGAACTTCCATTCCGGATAAAAATGTTGCCCCCAAAATTTTCAATGCCACGTTTTGTGATTTATGCAAAATTAGTGACAGTCTAATGCAAACCCCGCAATCCTCTTTGTAGATTCAACTAGATGATTCTTTTTCTTTCTTTTTTCCCATCTGTTTCGGGTTGGGTTTGGAGTGGGGTGGTTAGGCTGTTGAACTCCAGCACGACTATAACGCTAAACATCTTAAATTCAATACATATAAAACACATTTTAAATGTGTTGCATTCTTTTAAACACATGTTAAATTACATGCAACGAGTTTTTTATTTTTATAAACACGTGTCCTAAGGCTGCAACAAATATTTTATCCTGCTGAAAATGTCTTAAGTAACATGTATTTAAAAATCACAAGAAGTATTCCCGCAAAAATATTTTGAGCCGTTGAATTTTTTATTCAACGGACCAAACTCAACAAGATGATTCTAACATGTACATTTCACTAACAGCAGCACCACTCGTTTTCAGGGTTCAAAATTTACACCCCACACTGTACAATGAACTGCACCAATAATACTGATACATACATCAATTTGACCACTGATCACCTTTTTTTTCTTCATATTACATGGGACTGGATTTATTACTTCACTACCATACAAGTCAAAACGGGCAACAAATCATCTGTCCCCGTGTATATCTTCATTCATATACCCAACCAATCACAATTTGCCATGTGTATATATAATTGGAAGAAATGTCCACATAGCGAATTCTGATTGGTTGGGTAAAGAAATAGAGATATACATGGGGATAGACGATTTTCACCCGTCAAAACGCCACTTCCCCGTTTCTCTTTTGGATGGGGGGAGGACTTGAACTTTTTGTAAAGCCACCATGTGCAACAGAATATTGTCTATTCAAAACTGTGAAGTTGAGCCATGTCAAGGCGTAGAATTCACCGAGATCTCTTGAGGCAGATGTGTGCTCGGCTGATCCATGTGCGAAGGGGTGACAAGACGTTGTAATGGCTTCAATGCAACTGTGAGCTGTGCAAATGATGGACGCAGATTTGGATCGCTGGTAACAAAAGGGGTTTTGAAAATATTACCCTGATTAGCTCGATATGGGGAAACGAAATAAGAAAAAAAATAAGTTGCATTTACTGTTTAATATGTGTCCGACTTACGTTTGCCAGCATTCCCATATTATTCTTGCAACTAAAGGATCAACTTCCTTTGGGATTTCAAGACGTCGATTCTGGAAACCTACTGCACCCACGACCTGCATTGGGTTCATCCCGCTCCAAGGCAGTCTGAGGGTTGCTAGCTCCCACAAAATTATGCCAAAGCTGTACACATCACATCTGTGCACGGGAAAATAGGGTCTTAGAATACAAGTAGCAAATACTACCACCTTGTTTCCAACACAGAAACAATGAACTAATGTAAGACAACCTTAAGTTGCAACGATTCAAGGTATGCTTAAAACTTAACTCACTTTTCATTTGAAGGCTCATTGCGGAGAACTTCTGGCGCCATCCATTCAGGCTATACAATAAATGCAATTTGCTCAGAAAGAAGAAAAAGCGACTTAAAGATGAGAAAATCTCACACGGATTTGACATGGAACTAATTACTCTCACCGTTCCAGCTGTTGACTTGGATGACAGAAATGTGTTGTGCTTCAAGCGTGACAACCCGAAATCGCAGACCTGCATAATATAACCAGTAATATATAAATGACAAGGATACTGAAAAAAGTTACACATGCACATCCACAAAAAAATGAGCCACTAAAAAGTAAAGCTTGCAAGAATATAAAAAAGCATACATATATTTTTTTTCCATAACAAATTAATCTAATGCAGCTGATAAATTCGCAACGATTGCTACTGAAAAGGCCTGTTACTACAAATAAATCAAAAGCTCAACCAGGACAGTACAGGATTAGGGTTACTGTTCAGAAAAGATGAACAAAGTAATCAAACGCAAATACGAAAGATATACCTTGACATTCCAGTTGTTATCAACCAACAAATTTGGTGACTTAAGATCACGGTGCACAATGGTTGGTGTGCTTGTGTGCAAGCAATTCATCCCCTTTGCCTGTAAGATCTCAAGGATAAGAAACTAACATAATGGTTTAAAACATGGGTAAAGAGAATAATCTGGATTCAAAATCACATACCACATCAAGAGCCATTTTGATTCTTCTCTTTTCATCGATTTGGCAATGAGGACGATGTATAATGCGATATAAGCTTCCCCTGGAAAACCAAACACAGCTATAGAACTCAAAATTGATTCATCTTTAGTACTTGAAAGAAAAACAATATGGATGGAGATACATGGGCATAATTTCAACAAAATGATTATCAGACCTAGAAGTTAAAACATTAGCAGAAGTAGCTAGTCCTCTTCCAAAGTTAATTAGTAAAAGAAGTATTACAGGGAAAGGTCTTCCAAAAGCAAGAAATCATTTAGACAAGTCTTTCCTAGTTCCTTTTGCCCCATCTTTCCTCTCATTTGATTCCAATAACCAATGAAGTTACCGTACAAACGAAGTTAACAAAAACTGAGCAAAACTAGTTAGCTAAACCAGCAAGGAAAAAGTAAATGAGGCCAGACAAAAGATATGCATGGCCCGAAGATAAAACCAACAGAAAATAGAAGCAATATGAAAAAGATCTATAATTTCAACCGAAAATTAAAAACAATTGCATGATAACCTACAAAAGCAAACAGAATATTAATAAAATGCTTCAGCAATCAGAATCATCACCATCATATTAATGGAACATAACAAAAACCTTTCCTTATGAATATGTAACCAAAAGATTATGGCTTTGTGGTAGGAAAGCTGGAAACTCAAGACCATGAAAGAGAGAAAAACATATGAATTAAAGCACAAAGCAACATACCGTGGGAGAAACTCAGTTATGATAGAAAGATTTGGAGGCCGAGTTACTGCACCCATAAAAAGCACTACATTTGGATGCCGTAATCTTTGCATAATACGCACCTGTCATGAAAAATAAGGAATACTTATCCCTTCTGGGGAGAAAGAAAAAATATGGATAGATATAGTTTTCAGATTTCTTTTCTTGCATTATTTCTGAATCCATTAATCAAAAATCTATAAGAATTTAAAATATATATCTTTTTTTTAAAAAAAAACCAAAGAAAAATTCTGAGAAATATAGCTCCATGTAGATTGATCGACACCCTGGTATTTCCATCTAGACAACAATTAATTACCTAAAAGAAAAACCCCTTTATTTACTCTCTATTGAGTTTGTCTCCTCTCTCTGCTAGGCAGCCATCTAATATTGTATAAAATGTATATGCTCAAAATTTCTACGAACAATGCCTCCGGAAATAGATGTCGATAAAACGCAAAGAAATTCAATCTCTCCAAGTATTAGATTACGACATTCTAATTACATCATATTAAAGGACAAGTTTATCATACTCGAGGAATTTCAATTATGATTTTTGTATGCACTTTTCTTTTATGTGTCCACGGTTACAGGTTTATCAGCAAGTTGATATATGACATGTAAATAGTTTATTCCACTAAACAGCAATAAGAACAGACAGAAACACACATATATGAAGTGGTAAGTTCGAACCTCTCTCTTAAACTCTGCCAAAGCCGCACCGGAGAAATCCTGGTCAAGAAACTTTTTCACAGCAACTTCCTGTGTTCCAAACCATCCACATCCAGGAAAAGCTTAGTTGAAGGAACAAGAAACACTTCTACTCAAATCTTTGACATCCAAGTAAGCAGAGGAATAAGGGAACCAGGAACATAGACATAAAGTCAAAAGACCATTTAAGATGCTACATCAGCCCCCCTCCCCCCTGAAATAATAAAAAAATAAAAAGGAGCCAAGAAGTGACAAAGGATGGTATTCCACACGAAAGCTATAAAGGGCACTCGAATAGGAAGATTTAGGTGCATAAGTTTGACCAAGGAAGAACTAGGAAATGTCGGTACGTATTGAGTTACAGCTTCTACGAAGTATTGGAGCACATACTCCTTTTAACCTCCATTATAATCAATAGTTACATTTAGCATGGGTTCGACACAGCACCATCCCCCACCCCACCCCACCCCCATCCCTATTCCCTACTACAAGAGGGAGAGAAAAAATAAAAACAGAAAAGATATCATATTTTAGGGCACCAGTTGTGTCCAAAACATCCAAAAACTAACACCACCAATCCTCCCAATTAAAAGTTCTAGAAAGAGAATCCCACTCCAGTTATCTCTCGGTTTACCAAGACAAATAAAAAGAAGCCTAAATAGTAAGGTATCAAGTGAGAAGAAATTTACTTACAGTTCCATTCCAATCAGCATGGTAGACTTCTCCATAGGAACCTGTATATTATTAGTATATAAGAAATTACTGAAGTAAGACTTTTAACAAAGTAGTTCGGAAATCTTTTGAAGATTGAAGGATCGATCTGGAAAGCCAAAAGAACAATAAGATTTCTCGCTAGTGTTTTTCCGTGGATATGTAGGGTGGTTTTTTGCAGAAAGCAAATGGCAGATAATACAATTAAATAGAGACAGACGACTGATAGAAACATGATTAGTTTGTGAGCATAAAAAAACTCTAAAGTAAAAAGCAAATGCCCAAGAGGATTACCTTTTTACAACAAAATGATAGAGAAGATGGAAAAATACAATAAAAACTAGCTGATCCAATTATTACCTAATCCAATCCGTTCTCCAATGACTAGATCTTCCCACGGAATTTCACAATCACTGACATCGTCGATCACAGGATTAACATTAGGCACAGCAGAAGAGCTTTGACTGGCTTGATCCCTCCATTTTAAATTGGTCCCCACAGATCCATCTTGCTTACTGTTGATTTGGTCATGCATAACACTGACATTTTTCCCATAGTCTTGTCTCATATTTGATTCATCTTTTTGTAGGATCTCCCCGTCCGAGCTATATGCTTCGCTGTGGATGCTCTGGTTTTCTTCGAGAGACAATCTGTTGAGTGCACTCTCAGCTGAAGCTGCCGAAGAACTATTACCAGAAGAAGTATATCCACCATACCCTCCGTAAGAATCGTGAAACTTATTTGGTAGCTTGAAGACCTCAGAGGGAGCTTTTTCAGGAGCTGCTGAGCTAGTAGAAGGTATTGAAGGGACATTGTGGCCTACAACTGGCTGGTTATTGTTTGGGAAGAGGCTTTCCACAAAATCATATTCATTTTTCTTGGGAACTTCATTGTATACATGGGGATTTTTCCACAATAAAGGTACAGGAGGCCGGCCAGTAACTAGGTTATCTTTGGTCTGGTGAGATTCATCCACCTTTTTCCCAGCATGGTTGCCCTGCAATGGAGCCCTACTAGATCCTTTTATCTGGAAGGGATTAAGATCTGCAAAAAGATATTTTGGGTCTTCAGAGTTTTTCCGGTTATAAGGAATTGGATTTACATTCACCCTTGCACCATCGCCAGCTACATTTGGCCCACGACCCCCTTTATAGAAAGAACTGCCAATAGCCAAGGATGGGGTATGATCTATCTGGTTGGCATGGGGAACTCTTTTATTGAATACTGAAGAGCTAACACCAGCACTCACACTTTCACCTGAAATAGATGGCAAGGATTCCACCTTTTCAGACTCTTTACTCGAGGAAACACTACTCTCAGCCCCTGAATTTTGTTCAGATGATGAGTACGTGACTCTGGAACCATTAATTGGCTGAATACTGGGAAGTTTACTTAGTGCTGGATGATACATCCTAAAAGATGCATCTTTCGCACTCTGAGCATCTACAGGTACAAGCGTCCCAGGTTCTCCCATGAGATCAACTAAGAACTCGCTGAAGGATAATAATTGATTTAGAAGCTGAAATGTCGAGAGACGAGTATATAACAGGCATCAATCAAGTAGAAATATAATAGCAATGCATTAACATGAATGTTGACTATATAATATAGATAAGCATGTAACAATTCTGAAGACATAGTTGATCCCATGAGATCAACTAAGAACTTGCTACCAATTTGTGTAATTTTTCCCTTTTCTTTTCCTTGAGAAAACTTTAAACACAATAGATAGCCAAAGATTTCATAAATGTAAAATTAAAGGGAATAGCTATTCTACCATGAAAATTTTCAAATTGTAAAATTATAAACGATGGAAGAATATTGTAACACTCTCTGTAACATTCCTACTTATGATCTTGTTCACATCTAAGGTTTATCTTGTTTAGTTTAGGATAAAATATAAATGAATAAAAGTTTCATAATTAGAGTGTCAGAGAGGATTCGAACCGATGGAACAAAAAGAAGAAGAGAATAAAACAAAAAGGAAATGAAAATAGAAAAGAAAGGGGAGAAAGCAAGTTAGGTAATACTTATTAAGGGTAAAAGTAATGCTAAATTAAAATGATCTAAATTAGAAGAAAGTTTGAGGAGGCTATAGAATGCAATAATAAAACGACACAAACTTGTCACAACAAGTTACCCCCATTCATTCTCTTATTTTGGCTTCAAAATTCAAAATATGGCTAAATTATGCTCGTCGTTTTCCCCAGCCCCTACAATTTGGAGGGTTATGTAGATAAGTGCTCTTATGGACGCTATTTGCTTCCCCCTCCTAAATATATCTTCTCACCAAACAGAGGAACTGCTTCATTTCCCTGCCACTTTTCTTTCACCTCAGGTTTTTTCCCCACTTTTTACCCCAACTAAACTGATTGTGTTTAGTGGGAGATAAATAATAAAGGGTATTAGGGAGAGGGGAAAAAAAGAATGGATACATGCCTTTCATTAGGTAACTTTATAACATTCACAGCATCATCATCAGTGCCAGTATAATGCTTCCCTCTCAATAATCGACAAGGTATTCCGACTTTATCAGCTAATACCTGCATCCATAGAAAGAAATATAGGTGCATAAGAGAAAAGAAGAGACCATCTAAGGCACCTAGAAACTTTGTGTAAAACTTTCATTCTTGCTATCCCCAAAAAGCGAGAAAAATATTCTATTCCCTTGGTGTGGGGTGGGGTGGGGTGGAGAGGAGGGGGGGGTATTTGTAGGCTGGTAGGATAAGAAACGAAAAATGAAAAAAAGTAAGAACAATAATCGAAATTCCAACATAAACAGAAATCAACAAAGTTGAAAAAAATCATACGCAATTCAGATTCTGTTTCTATTTTGAGAGAAAATTTCTTCATTTATACAATGAAAATAAATTAACTGCTCGCTTTTCTAGCGTAGAAATTGAAGCAGGAGCATTATTGAATACATAACTCTTCTACGTACTTAACATTATTGAATACAAAACCATTGCTGTAGTTAGTAGTACTTCAAATAATAGCTTATTGCCAGATCAGATTGCGTTCACCTTAGAGCACCAGTCAAGCTCATCACTAGGTATGAACGAGTCGAAACATACAGTGATCAGAGAAGGCAGCCAAGACCTAATAGTTACAAAGAATTCTATGACTATCTGACATTTTTTTATAGTTCTGACCTTAAAGAGCAACGCACGGTGTCGAGTAAGTCCAATTTGTAGTGCACCAATGGGTAGCACAGTGGTGTGACGAGATGTTCTCAACTCACTGCTTCTTTCCCTCCACCTTGCTTTTAGAATGCTTGCATCAGGCACTGGACCGCCCATTTGATCAGTCACAAGCTCAGCAAGTCTCTGAACGAGAAGACTAATTTGAGTACTGGGGCAATCTATTGCGATACACCGTGCTACATCCATCAACTCTTCCAGAACAGGATCAATTTTGCAGTTGACTATTACTACTTCATAATCAGAACCTTTGGCATTTGTCTCAAGATCAGTAAGAGAAGGCATCTCTTTAATTTCTGTTTTGCAAAATACTTCGTAGAATCCATCCTTTATCTTTTCCTTGTAGTCGAGGACACCATAATCCTGGGGGAAACAAGAAAACAGTAAAAAAGAAAAACATCTTTCAAATATCCTTCTTGTACACCTTCAATATCGAAAACCGGAGTAGCATCTATCTCTAAGAGGCATAGAAGACCAGTTAACATATTAAAAAACATCTTAGGTTTCAGTAATTCCTGAAGCGCCTCCTAAGAGCATTATCGGGTTTCCAAGGAATGGCAGTAAAAGAATATATCTAATTACAGGGCAGGAGCATTTCAAGCCTGCTAAACACGCCGTCCTTCTCTCGCTCTCTCCAACTCAGCCCTCATACCACTTAAAACTCAAATATTCCAACCTAATATAATACCTCTTGCAGGTGCATGGATTAATAAGAGTAATCTAAAACATGCATAAAAAACAATCAATAATCCCAAAAATCAGCTGGTGTGCCT
The DNA here is from genome assembly GCA_026122235.1 of Vinca minor. Lineage (NCBI taxonomy): Eukaryota > Viridiplantae > Streptophyta > Magnoliopsida > Gentianales > Apocynaceae > Vinca > Vinca minor. The sequence continues at coordinate 5,255,209 of JAOCZM010000291.1, forward strand.
CGTCAGTGTAGAGTTCAACAACAACCTAACCTTAGCTTCCTTTCCTTCTACTGTTAAGATAGTTTCTTTGACTGTGGTTAACTATAAATCATTAACTCTCAAAATTACTATATTCTCATAATTTGAACCACATTAACAATGATGAAATACACCACACACTTAAAAACTCAATCAATCAAATTTCGTAATTCAACAAACAACAAAAAGCTCACAAAATAGTTTCTTTGACTGTGGTTAACTATAAATCATTAACTCTCAAAATTACTATATTCTCATAATTTGAACCACATTAACAATGATGAAATACACCACACACTTAAAAACTCAATCAATCAAATTTCGTAATTCAACAAACAACAAAAAGCTCACCCAGTATTGCCTCGATTGAGAGTCACCGTCCATATCATTAAATTGACTATCAGATAAAATCTGGTGATGATCGCTATTAACATCAACAAATCTCGAAGAATCCTTCCCTAACGGTTCCGATGCACTCAAAGCTAGGGCTAGCTGAACCTGATACTCCTCTTCTGAAGCAAAATAATCCTCCTCTTGTTGCCTAGTAACACTAGTCGGAGAAGGCGCCGCAGCAACATTCACCACTGATGAAGCTGCTGAAGTGGTAGAAACTGGACTCGCCGGAGTAGCGGCGCCGGAAACTGGTGAAGTCATCGTCCGTTGATCGGAAACAGAACAGGATGACGGCGATGATGACGACGACGCGGTTGTTGCAGATTGTTGGTGAGGAATTTCATTGGATCTATTCGGATGATGATGAAGCTTCTTGAAAATATGCTTCATCTCTCTAAATTCCAACTTTCTTCAATCTATGATTATATATTTCATAGAATCAATATAGATATGCTGAATTTAATAGTTGATTTGGTCCGGAAATTGTATGAATTTGAAAATGGTAAAATCTGTCTTTGTTCTGGTTTGTTGTTGACGCGACGAGTGATGATGGGTTTTCGGGTGGGGAGAATAATATAAGGGAGGGAAAACTTAACGAAGTGGACATTGACGGGTCCCTAAACTAACACGAGTTTTCCACGAAATTGCAAACAGAACACTTACTCCCTCCATTACAACATTTCATACAAAATAAAAGAATGCATTATTTACGTCTAACGAGAAGATACTCTAATTTTTCGAAAATGCCAAAGGTAAAAGATATCGAACTTTGATCATTTTACCTACTAGAGTAAAAGTATCATTAAAAAAATTTTCCTCGACTTGAGAGTAACTTTAAACATCATGCGGGATTTAGCACGTTTTAGAGAACTACCACCCTGATGATATGAAGGCACATTATCTATTTTACACATAGTATCAGAGTAGATCCTTACAATGGATGTGTGAGCTCATAATGCCCAAATAAACTCTTATTGTCTCCGTACGAACCAAGTATAACGACGAACCCCAAACTGTCCCCGCGTTACTCAATAAGTGTGTCAGACTTTGAGTTTACTCACATCTCGATGTGTGGAGGAATGTTGAAATATGAAGTCTCACTTCGTGTGCATAAAGAAGATCCAAATCACTTATAAACTCATGAGTTAACACCTGTTTAGAGAGAATATGCATGACCATGAGCTAATTTTTAAAATTTTATAGAGATTAAGAAACAAAAATTAAAATATTTTTTTAGGTTAAAATGTTAATATTGTATTCTAAGTCAAATAAAAATATAATTGAAAATAAAAACATATGAGATTTACATAACGAAAACCTAACAACTACATAGAATAACCTTATATAATGGAATAAAGGTAATACTTTTTTCATTGTTCTATATATATTTTTTTGTTTGAACTACAGTCCGGCTCTTATGAGGAACATGGAAAATTCCGTATCGTGCGAAACAATCTGGATCGTCATATGATATTTTTAACGGCTCAGATTTAGAAAGAGAAAAATTGCGACTGAACTTAAAAATTAAAAAATAAAAACTTTTCTCTCTTTAAATCTGAATCGTTCAAAGCTATCATCCAAAGACCCAGACTATTTCGTACAGTGCAGAATAATTCCTATTCCGCATAGGAGCCGGAGTATTTGAACTAGAGCTTCACCATCGATAATAGTGATGAATTCTCTTGTCACGGTCCTCAAAACTTTCTTCTTTGTTTTTTTTTTGGCTTTTTTCCATGATGATGATTGATGAGTTTGATTAAACATGATGATCTTTTCCAAGAGATGAAAGGCACTCTATTTTAACTAGTGCGGCAATGAGGCCACCCGACAGTCACTAATGGAGTTCACGTAGTTAGGGTGCTCACTATTCAGTCTAATTTATTTATTTTTATTCAATAGTATTTCAGTATATTTATTCTAGTTTTAAAAAGAATTAAATAATTTAGTTTGGTATTTATTTTTTTATTTTTTAGAAACCAAAATACAAATAGGCTTAATTTTTATTTCTTTGTGTTGAAATATGAAGTCTCATATCGACTGCCTAAGGAAGATCCAAAGGATATAGAGGCCCATGAGTTAATTTTACATGGTATCGAGACGTGCGCCAGGCGGGATGATGGGACGCCATAATGTCCAAAGTGGGCTCGAATGGTCACCGTCACGACCTAAGAGGGCGGCGGGCGCTTAAATTGACTCCCACCTCGATGTGAGGGGAGTGTTGAAATACGAGTTCTACATCGACCGCTGGCGAAGATCCAAATAATGTATAAGCTCATGGGTTAACACCTCTCCTAGCCAATTGGTTTTGAGAGGATATGGAGGTCCATGAATTAATTTTCACACTTTATTTAAAATAATAAATTTTATTTTTGGGATCAAACCCTACTATTCTTTATTTTTTATTTTTTTTGATAAATTATTTCAACCATCCATGGGGTTGAAGTACTTTATCCATTGGAAAAACAACAGAAGAAGTTTAGTCACCCCACACGTGTAACTATAAGAGAAGTTCATGGACAAATAACTTTTCAACCTCTCTTAACTTACTATAACTACATCAAACTTCCATGCAAAATTAAAAAAAAAATAAAAAATAAAAAACTGATTTCCTCTCTTTTCATCTTAAAAATCAAACCTTAAACTTTCCCAAAAAAAAAAAAAATGGATCAAGAACAGCCAGAAAGGGCAGAACTTGCTGATGATCAAAAGAAAGAACAAGCCATTAAATACGGGGACGTTTTTAATGTTACAGGAGATATTGCAGAGAAGAAAGTTGCACCAGGAGATACAGCCATAATGCAAGCTGCTGAGAACACAATGATTGGGTATATTCAAAAAGGTGGGCCCGCTTCTGTAATGCAGTCTGCTGCTAATAAGAATGAAAAAGATGGTTTTGTTGGACATAATGATGTTACTGATGAAGGTGTTACTGCTTCTGAGAGTACTGATCATCTTCCTGGGAAAAGAATGATCAAAGATTTAATTGGTGGACAGGTGAGTTTTTCTTTTCTTTTAGAATTGTGGCATATTTGATATTTAAATGTTTTTTTTTTTCTTATCTTTCGTTCACGCCAAGACAGTAGTTTAGTTTGAAAAATATTTGTTATAATGGTCAGAATACTTTAAGATGTTTTTCTCCTAAAACTAAGATTGGATAATGCTAGTTAATTTTTAATAATTTTATATTGTGTTGTACAAAAATTAATTTTTTTATAAGAATATATGTGAGAACGTAGTTTAAGATTTCTTTCCATTGGTTTTGTTGTTTAGGTTGTACTGTCATTCCTCGTATTATCTCTGTGCGCGCAACAATAGTTTAGTTGGAAAAACACTTGTTATTAGGGATGAAGTTATAAATTGTATGTTGAGGCACGAAAAACTGCAACACTGTGTCGAACTACATATAAAAATTACAAAAAAAAAATGTTTGGGCTCTAATTTGATCAAATATTCCGAACTACATATAAAATTTACTATATCTAGTAAAAAATTTAAAAATCTCCGGGGCGACTGCCCCCACCCGCCCATTGTCTTCGTCCCCTGCTTGTTATATACCCTTATAGCATTGTTAGTTTTATGCAAAAGATTCAATAATTTTAAATTAAATTTGTGTTTGAATTCATGCAAGATTGTTGGCCAAGACAACCAAAAAGTTGCATTGGCACCCAAAGCAAGCTATGAACTAAGAGGTAATATAACAATTGGTGAAGCTCTTGAAGCCACGGTTCTAACAGCAGGAAACCGACCTGTGGACTATAGTGATGCCGCCGCGATACAAGCGGCGGAGGTCAGAGCAACCGGTCGGACCAACATAGTCCCAGGTGGTGTTGCTGCGGCAGCACAGTCGGCTGCAACTCGTAACGCTCGTGCTACACGGGACGAGGACAAAACCAAGTTGGGAGAAATCCTAGCGGTACCATTTTTATCTCTTCAACCACATATATTTCAACCACTTATTGTGTTTTATTTTCACTATTATTATTAATTTTCATAATATAATCCGTTTAAAATATGTAGTCAAAATTAAAAAAATTAAAAATATTGATATTATTCTATTAAATATGACTTATATACGACTAATTATATTTAAGAGAGTAATATTAATATTTTGATTAAAAAGCACATTTTTTGTTTTTTTTAAATTTTCGCTACAATACCTAAACGACTTATATTAAGGAATGAGGGGAACACTATTTTTCAAATTTACTCTCAGTAACGGCAAGTAAATGTGACGACATGATAGAAAGTTTAAAGTTCTTGGTTTGGAAATTTGTCATTTTTTTTTTCTTTACTTCCCATCCATTCCCTGTGAGGATTAATGATTCCCTACTTTCCTTCCAGCATGACTCGAACTCCCGACTTACCGATTAGAAGTGAAACGTCTTACCACTTGAGTTGCGCTTAGATGTGATGTGATCATGAATATTCAATGAACTTTTTTTTTTTTGGGCAGGATGCAAGTTCAAAACTACCTGCAGATAAGCCAGTGACACGCCGAGATGCAGAGGGGGTGATCGGAGCAGAGCTGAGGAATGATCCGAACCTCTGTACTCGTCCAGGCGGGGTTGCAGCTTCTGTTGCTGCAGCTGCAAGGCTGAACCAGTGTTGCCAGATCCACTCTCCTCCCACCACCACCACTAAACAAACCGATCAGCAAAGTTAAACGCTCTTCTGCCAATTTCTGTAAATGTAATGCATCCGAATTTAAAAAGACACGAGATGATATCGATAATGAACTTTTTATGTGCATTTTTATTTTAGTTTTTCTTTTGGTACTTTGTATTTTATTTATATAATATTGTAAGAAGTATGTAAAAAGGAGCCTATGAAGCTTTGAACATATGGGTTATGAAAATTATCTTTTTTTTGCTTTCTTTTTAGTGTTACTATTATTTTGGTTAACATGGTTATTTGAACTTAGTGAAGCGATTCACATTTTGGAAAATTCTCAGTCTTTGTGCTACAATTGTCTGAGTTGGTCAAACTAAAATCAAGAAAATCCACGTAGAAAATCAGACGCAACAAAATAATACAGATATAGACCAAATTTTACTTTAATATTCATCTATAGAGGAATTTAATAAAAGTCGTGTTGTATGTATAACTATCGGCCTAATTTAACTTTCCACAAATAAATCAATCAATAGGAACTTACAAGCATCACTATATTGTAATTAATACACATGAATTGATAGTATAATCATAAAATTCTGTTCGGAAAAGAGAGAAAAAAAAGGACAGGAGTAAATGAAGATCTACAAGAGTAAGTAATAATCACCCAAAAAAGAAATTCCTAAGAATGATTTCCCCTCATATATAAGAATACAATCATGCAATATCTCATTCGACGCTTTTTTTTCCTAATATATAGAGAAATATACACATCTATATGATACAACAGTAAACATTGAGGAAAGAAATAAATAAAAAAATTCCTCAAATGTACAAACAGAAAGAATGTGACTCAACTGTGCATCAAGATGCCGATTCTGTATTATCAACTGGCTAGACTAAGCTTTTGTAGTCCCAGATCTGTAGCAATGAGTCTGAGTAGTACTTGCACCAATTCCCTGACTCGCGCTTCCCTGCATAAAACATTGGTGTGAGAGGATCCAGATATATCGTATCTACCAACACGAAATCAAAATTGTTTGGAATGCATAGAGGTTTAAAATATTTGCAGAGAACTCCAAATGGAAAGAGGAGAGGCTGACAATAAATTCAAGTGTTTAGAAACCACTTCCAAGGCAAAAAGAAATAATTTCCAGTAGGGTAGAGAACTTATTAGTGATCTGGGGTAAATGTTAATTGGGATTTGGATTTTACAGCAAATATATGATAAGTCGAAACGGTGCTATTTACAGTATAAATTTGTAGATTGTCTCAAAGATTCTATATTTAGCATTTTAATCCCCCCCCCCACCCCACCCCCCCCCCACCAAAAAAAAACACACAAAAAAGGCAAAATGTGAAACATAGATGGTCACTGACAATAATGCAATTCAAATCTTACGATTGCCGCAGTTGTTGCCGCCCATTACAAAACTCTAAAATTAACCCTTTCTGCAATTATGCCTCTCCATTTGCATAATATCAATTTACCTTTCGAACCATCATAATAACCATAGTATTCCCTTTAGATGTGAAATATATGGTCAATGTTATCCTCCCATTACTAACAATCAACTTCAGATAAGGGTAATATCACCTCTATATGTATGGTCTGTTGAATACAAACGAATAACACAATGTTCCAGGATTATTATGTGAGACTTCTTTTGTACTAGGTAGACCATCAACAACAAAAGCACCGGGCTGTATATTAAGGCTGTGATCATATTTGCTTGTCTATTATTGTCCCACCAAGCCCAAGCATGGTAAGTACTCCCCTGTCCCAAATTGGTCGTCTCAAAACCTACCTTTTCTTTTCCCAAATTAGTTTGTCATCTTATCATTTCAAGACATCATTTATTCTTTTCCACCATTACCCATACATTTATTAATTCAACACGCACAACATTCCTTATATTCAAAGATGGGTTTCAGTTATTTTACTCAAAAAACTAACAAAAGTAATGCTTTTTCTTAAATCCGTGTGAAATTTGATTTGGGACAACTAATATAAGACGGAGGGAATATTACATACCAGAAAAGAGATTCCTATACGCAGACATTGCAAATTTTCAATCAAACACTCCGTCTAGTTCTTTAACCATCACCATTGGCTTAAGAAGGCAAACTCAATCTTTTGTTCGAACATAAAGAAATGAAGGCAAAGAGAAAAATCGAAAGGAAAAGAACAAAGGAGGTTGCATACCTTGATGCAACAAGCTCACAAAAGGATGGGAAAAGAACAAGCAAATGCAAACGTCTTCCACGATTTTCGTCTGACAGGCCTGCCTTAAGAGAATGATGTAAAGGAAGAACAGATACAGTATCTGAATGAATAACTAAACGTGCTAGCTCTTGAAGAACAAAAATGATTTCTTCAAGCCTTGGAGGTGGCAGTGGTCTCTCGCCTGAAGGATGAGTTCACCAGTCAAGATGACAATTTACCAAAGGCAAAAAGGAAATAACAATTAAAGAAAACAAAATGTTTTTTGTGTGAAAAGCACGAACAGAAGATGATGACCTACGCACCCAAATCATTTTCATCCTCCAGAAACTTCTTTAATATGAACTCACATCTTGACATTAGTACCATTACTGAAACCTTGCTTACTTCAGATCTTGATAAATTCCAATCTGTGCTTTCACAACTGGAAATGTGAAGATATCCAGAAGTCAACAAAACGGAATACGTATAGATGGGAATGAACTTGCTGTTTCATGTTGGTTCAGGAGTACCTGCTTAAAGAAAACAACTTCTGCAAACAAGTCAAGGAGAAACGGCTGCAATATGAAGGCATAAGCTCCACAGTTTCAATGGGCAAAGAACATGTCCGTGATGCACATCGATCCAGGGTAGTAACTAACCGTTGCAAAATCTGCAAAAATATCACAAACATGAACATGGCTAGATAATCCTGTTTAAACTTAGAAATCTTAAATTTCAGTTGCAAAACTGCTACTGGTTATTGATTTAATCCAAGACACAGCACAAATAGAACAGTTCAAAAGCCACAATTTTGGTATGAAAAATTTCCAAGATATTACAGCAAAATCTCTACCTTCCAAGACTATGCAAACAGACTCCTTAACCTAAATGAGAAAGCCAAAAAGTCTACCAATTTTTTATTAAGCCATGAAAATGACACATTAAAGTAAACATGTACTAATTGGTGAAAAACTTGGATTAAATTTTCATTCAGATTCCAGGTCAGCTTATACCAAGAAATACTTGTTTTTTTTTCTTTTCACAAAAACAAATGTAAATTTTTTTTGTCAAAACTAATTTTTCCGAAACAACAATTTATTTGACTAAGCAAATTATGTACACATATACAATTAGAACCTAACCTAGATACATCGTCATTGTAAAGAACTTTTTCGCATAAACATGTAGTTTCATGCCTGTATATGAAAGTGCATTTTTGAAAACCCACAATATCGCAGTCAAAATCTAGAGATATTATGTAAAGGTATTTCTTCGAGATAAAGTATGTAAGACATCATAGAAGTTATTACTCCAGTTGCAAGGAAATTACATCAAGAGGAGCATCGATCTGTGATTTAAGAATCCTGTCTCCTAGAATGTCTAGGATATTCATCTCAAGCAACTCATCAGCCTTAAGTACTGTCGTGGAGAGTGTACTGTAAGAGAGGGCACGGCCGCAGTGGCCTGCTAGAAAGGACTCGTAAACATCAGCAACTTCTTTCCAGACACGTATTCTAGCTGGATGACGGATTGTTAGATCTGCCTGAGAGTCAACATTCACTTTGTTCACATTGTCAAGAACAACTCGGTTCAATCCTTCAACAGCCAATCTCCAAAGCGGGCCACCAGGATTATCTCTTCTTGTCGTCATACACCTAGAGATGTATGTAAAGGAGAGAAGAAAGTTACACCTGTCCTAGAAAAGAACGTAACAAAAAGCGGATAACTCTTAAAGAAAGGAATCGAGTAACAATGTTTCTTTTTCTTTTTTTTTCTTTTCCCAAGTAGATATTTATATAGTTGTCTTTATATCCCCAATAAGAAGAATGGAATCTAAATTTCTATATCCCGAAGATTCATTTTTTGGCAATGCGCATATCATTCTGAGCCACGTATACAGTAAGTCAATCTACATAGTTATTTCCCAATAAGATATCACGTACAATACTTCTCTGAAGAGTAATCTGAACATAAACAGTGAATAATGAACATATGAAAGGAGAGACGGGAAGAGTACTAGAAGGCTAGGACTTGAAACTCCATGAACTATTATGCAGTGAGAACGGGAATTTATATGAGTTGTATTACTTACAGCAACAACAACAAACAAGCCCAAGCCCCAAGTAATTGTTACATTTACTTTACAAACTAAATTATGTAGGGTCATTGACAAATCGTATGTTAACTAAGGGCAAGATAACATAAGGAAAATATGACGTCCATTGTACTCGAGCAACAGGCACATCATACTTGACCGAATACGAACTAGAATTTCTAAAGAATTATCTTCCTTTAAGAGGAAACAATGTCAGAAACTGAAGTTTGAAATACAACCAAGACCCGCAATGAGATGCACTGTGTGCAAAACTCTACAGCGATTTTTCTCACTTATATATTGAGGGGGGCTCACCTTCCCAAGCCTTGAATAATTTCTGGAAAAATCTTATACTTCTCAGAAGCAGGAGCCTGCAGAAAAAGATCTACCAGAACAGGGACAATTTTCTCTGCTAACAAATAATTGGTGCTGGTCATGGATTCAAGGCCCATGGGTGAAGTTTCCCCTGTCTTTTGCAATTTCGTACCAATCCCATTGAGGACCTCATTTGTGTTAATGGTGTCTACAAAAACAATATTCACATGTTCAATAAAACAAAATAATAATAATAATCATGAGCTCAAATAGTATCATTTGGCTACCATTCACATACCAGATACATGGCTCTTGCTCTTAGTTAACTCTGAATCATGTTCATTATTTCGCAAGGAAGAATTAGGCAGTGGAAGATACTGCAATAGATCTCCGAGAAGGAGAGACCACATTGAAGAAAGCTGTGGTGCTGGGCATAACCGAGATAAGACCTCCAGCGCAGTACGTTGAACAGGTGGAAGGTTGCCCTGAAAGAAGGAAATTATGTATCACACAAATTTGTCGCCTTCTCTTAGCACTTGTACTTGATTACTATCCCATGTAAATTGTTTCAAACTCCAAAGCAAAATCTTTACCAAAAGAATAAATTTGTTAAAACTTATTATGAGTAATAAACAAAAAACAAAAAACTTATTTCGACAAAGAGACTAGGAACTATCCAAATAATCTTCCCTTCGTCGATAGCTTCTCTTATGAATATAATGTATTTAAACTGGGAAGAATAAGCAGCAGTCATATGCCAGTTATTATCATGCATGAAAATAAATGACCCACATATTCAGCTTCAAAGTTACTATTTGTCATCTTCACTTCTTTGAGTGCAGCTTCAATGACAGAGAACAACTTCTTAAACATGTCATTGTCAAACATCCCTTGTGCATGCACATATATTTCTCCTGTCAGAAGTCCAGAGAAGAAACACATTAAGGATACATCCACCACATCTAAGTGGGACATACAAGATACACCTCATACGCATCTATTGGCATCCAATGCAAGTTCAGGAGTATAAATAAACGAGAATCCAAGGGAAAAAAAGAGTCTTATCATCAATGAATATAAAAAAAATACCATTGTTGAAATCAAAACATCCATAAAGACATGAATCAAGATGGACATGAGGAATATGTTCAGTTATATCTTATACGTGCATGCATATGACTCGGGCGAAGAATGCTCTGCATGAGTACCTAAAAATGACTAACTGCAATCAATAAGAGCAAAAGGCTTTCTTTATTATTACCTAAACCATGTAAAATATCTTGTTTCACCTTGCCTGCTACACCATCATTGCAGTTTGGTGTTTTTTGTAGAACAAGCTCATAGATATCCAGCACCGATATAAGATATGATGTTGGCAAATTTCCCTAGTATACAGGAGGTTATATAGATGGAAACAAAAGTCAGATGAAAGTACATAACCAGAAATCAGATTTTAAATATGTGGCAGTATAGTTATCTTAGTAGTTCAAGAAACAGTATGGCCACCAAAGAATCACATATTTACCTTTGGAGAATGAGAAACTACAGTTGATTGCATGCAATTTATTGCTGCAAGAGCGACCTCTTTGCTGCCCTTCAGAATGCTATTCTTAACTAGGACAAGCAATGAATCCCATCCTACAACCATTAGGCCATAGTTATATATCTCCCAGAGGTATAAAAACCTAAATGTTCAATCAAAAGAATTAGGCTAAAAAAGTTACCAGACTGGAAATTCTTCAAATTTCTTAGAAAATGGAAAAAGGTACGTAGAATACGGGATATTCCACCTAGCACCAGGACAAGGGTCTCATCCCATTGTTTCTGAGCTGTATTCCGACTGCAAACCGATTTAATACGTGACAAAGGTATAATCAGTTTTAAAATATATTAAAAGGTAAAGTTGAAAATAGAATAAGTGTGGCTTGGTAAAAGCAAGCAAAGGATATGTACCTATGATGTATGAGCATATGAACAGCTTTTCCACCTCGCGTTCCAAGCTCTTTCCCTTGCCATTCATCTCTAGACGATGTTGCAGCCTTGAAACAGAAGTTTTAAACTAACTAAAGAAAGGGAAAACTCAAACTCCATATCTCAGTCATCTCAACTTACCATGTGGGATGCACGATCTAATGTGGGGAAAACATAATTCTGGAGGCAGTCTTCCCACATTGTCTTTGAAAGCTTCTGCCCATGACTTCCAAGAATTTGAAAAAGTGACCTTACTGCAGAATTTCTAACCTAAACATAGAATTGCTTCATGGTAAGAGAACAACTTACAGTTAATAGTCACTAGTAGCATAAGGATGATCTAATACGGAATAGAAAATTTAACTTTACTGCTGGTGAAAGTAGCAGAACAACATAGATGACTGCATGATCAGATAAAGAAAATGAAAATTGAGAGAAGGTCTTATCCCACCAAAAGAATGGCTTGGTTTCAACTTTGGCAGAATTTGAACATGACAAAGGTCAGAAATTTTGGGGAAATACTGAAAGTAAGAAAGACAGGTTCTAAATTTAGATAGCCAAAACTACAATTGCAAGCATTTTAGCATCTACTGTTCCCAAACTTCATCAGTACTTTATTCAACATAAATAAGACATTAAATTTGAAAAATATACATTCGTAATAGTGTAATTAACAGAATCACTTTTAACATTGGTTTGTGATACTGTCCCTAAACAATCATAAGAGCAGGCACTGATACAGTGCCATAAGTACAGTTAAAGAGATGCATAGGTTCAAAAGAATAATTGAGAAAACTGTTACGCTAACTCCACTTTGATCTCATGGTAAAATATAGTCCTTAATTGACTTTTGCTCGTGCTCCAGAACTTGAGCAAAGTGATAGGGGAAGTATTTTAAGGGTTCAGATGCTGATTGATACTCAGATAAGTCATAAAGGGGTGAGTAGCATAATTCTTTTTCTTCATATGTTTATAAAAGTTTACTCTTGAATACCCTGTTCATAGAAATTTCTCCAGTCTATTCTCTCTCTAATTGCCAGTTATTAGATGCAACTGTGCAATTTCACAAAATGACAAAATAAATTGCAGCAATGCTAGAATGTGGAAATTCATTGTGCTTAGGGCTGCTCCACATATGGGATGGGGATGGATCCCTTTAAGTTCGATTCTCTGCAGCAATTTACTTCTCAAAGAAAAAAGAAAAAGGTGCCCCCTCGAGGATTCGGAACTCATGAATAGCAAATTTCTGATAAAAAGGAAAAGTGTGCAGAAATAGTCATCCACAAGAATGGATACAATACCTCTGGCCTCTCATCAGCTCCCAGATTTTGGAGTAAAGAGAAAACAGAAAAGAGTAATTTGTCACGGTCAACAATATTCACCAAGACTTGATCAACAACAGCGTCAGAGGAAGTGATACTATTTTCTTCACTGCTATCTCCATTTCTTCCATCTGCATAATCGACACATCTACAAATAAAAAACATAGAAACGGAAAATTGTTCTGGAGCTAAAGCACTTGATAACTTAAAGACCTGTTTCCTTGTCTGCTTCGTTTGCATATGTCACCCCCTTTACTATAAAATCAGTAGATGTCCATAGAAGCCCTATGGCTGTCAAACTTATATTCAACTCTGTCTTTTGAGCACTGTAGGCACCAGTCACATCAATGCACCTGCAAAATAATTTTGTAGTTGGCATGCTTAATAACGAAATCAAGATACAGATACCGGCACACAAGACTTGGCATGGACTATCAAAACCTACAAGATTTATCACGTGTGAGTGCACGTGTATGATCCTAGCTTTCTAAAATGCCTCTTCTAACGAAAACAATCCCATGTATACAGGAAACAAAAGTTTTGCCACACAATAGAAAATAGATAATTTATACAATTTTGAAGTCCTGCTCATGTATATTAATAATTTTTCAAAAAGTTTGGTAGACCTTGTTATAAGAAACGTAGAATACATATATTTCACTATGAATATCTCATTTTCAGATTTTTGATTTAGCATATAACTACTCGTGTACCATATGGATTATAATGAATTGCAAATAACGAACATTAACTTACACATGGAGGCAATCAGCAGGTACGGTTGAAATGCCATCATTCATAATCACACGAAGGCTCTAGAAGAGAGTAATTTTAAGTTAGCTGAAGATGCCATATATAAGAAATAGATCAAGAGATGAAATAAAGGAATCAGAAGCTTTCACAACAAACAACGTTCTGTAAGCAGTTACCACATCCAAACAACCATAGCTACAGTAAACTGATATAAATCCATTTGAGAAAAATGATGTATATACAAATGAAAATTTAAAGATGCGCTCTAAGAACATTGCATCTTACTTCATTTCATGCTAAAAAGAGAGAGTTCAAAACATACTTCAGAGAAGCTACAGCAGATGAACATTATTGGGAAAAAAGTAAAAAAATTAAAAATTAAAAAAGAGGAAAACTCCTCAACATCAACATCAAGGAAACAGCACCAATATCCCTACACAAGAAAAGAACAATCTGCATTAAGCTAATATCTACAGAAAGTTTCCATTGACAAAATGCAACATAATTTTGCTTAAGAACACTAATTAATGACTTCCATTGACGCAAAGATATGTACGTATCCTGTAACATGAAATGACAATAGAAATGTACTTATCCCATGAGAGTAAAAAGCAGAATGTGTGTGCAAACTTCCAAATAATGGTTGACAGATTTTATTTTAATTTTTTTACAAAAAGGATATGTGATTTTGTTTCTTGGGTCTAGAAAGTGAGAAATTTTTCCCTATATCAAATACATCAACTAACCTGGAATCCAAGAGTTACAAGGTCTTTCTCCGATGTAAGAGCAACAGACCTGTAAATATGAGCAACAAGGTTCAGATGGAACCAAAGTGATTACAACATCTACAAAGAGAAAGAAGCACACAAACAAGCACATATACCTAAGCATTTCAAGAATATTTGGCCAGCTATAGAACAATATTTCCCCTTGCCTCTGAAATTATATGAGTAAGTATAAAACTGTACCCTCTGAACAAGAAAAGGCAATTAGAGAAATTGGAACTCAGGATCAAGACATACTTCTAAAATATGCAGAAGAATTTTTAGAGCACCGGCTCGAACATCAAAAGCTTGAAATGAATAATAAAGAACTTCAAGTGGGGAGATGAGAGCACATTCCAGCAATCTTAATTCCTTGCTCTCAGTTTGCACCTGCATAGTTTTGTAAGACCCCAGTCATCCCCATTATCAATGCAAATAAATCTTCAAGTGTATCGGTTTGACAATGCTCACATCATGTGGTCCTCCCTGCTGTTTGGTAACAGCACGCTCCTGAAACTGATCAGAACCTAAAACGGCACAAATTGACTTATCCATAGCATCTAGGGCCATAATGCGTAGATGTTGACTAGGGCTATCAGCAAGCTGCAAAATGTTTTCTAGACCCATTGATATACAATTAGAAAGAAAGGTAAAGCAGAAGATGAATAATGGAAATAGGCGCCAATGCCCTTTGATGCTGTAACTCTACCTCAAGGAAGTGGCCTATAATTTGATCCCACAATGGTTCAACTCCTGTTACCAAGTAGACCATTTAAGAATTGAAACAGCACATAGAACTCTGCCCAAAAGCATCTAAGGCATGAAGTTAACATACTAGTGCTCCGAGATGTAAAATTTTATGTGACTAAGTAATTTAAATTTGCAATAAAAATTGTGAAATTAAACATGCAACATCCTACAATCTGTTTATGAAAATGAGTGTCCTTCACCACTGTAGCAGGCCACTTCAAGAAAAATAACACAAATCACCCAGAAGTTGATCGATTTCAGGTGATGTTATGGTGTAAAGTGTAAACAGATCCAAAAACCATGAGGACAGAGAAAACAACCAACAGTTCAGCTTTACAGGAAAATGCAAATATTATGCAGCCAAGACAAGCCTACCCACCAGAATTCCTGAAACAAAATAGTAAAGACAGACCCTATGGAGGAAAACATCACACTATATATATAATGAATAATCTATTCGGAACTTATGTAAACTCTTTTAAATGTTCAACCACCTGTTACTGTTGCTTCTTCACACTATTATCCACTCTAATTTAAAGTAATCTGTTAAGCCTAAGCTTGGTTTCCTCTTTCCAATCCAAACCAACAGTTTGTTACTTAAATATATAGAGCTAATATTTGCAGGAAACTTCAGTACTTGATCACTCACTAAATGCAAGCAGAAAAGGACGTTTTCATAATATGAGAAGGGATTTTATTAAAATTAGTCAAATCAGATGAGAAGGACAAGATTTATTCAAACGACGAATCATTAGCAAGTTCCAACAGTAAAGAACTTCTTAAGGATAAAATCACCAAAAGAAGCAACCAAATCTATTAGAAATGTTTCAGTGACTCACGATGAAGATTGTTCACTAATATTGTTAGCATTCTCTCCACAGAAAAACTGATATTTCCGATCTTATGATTTGAAGCTTGTCCTGAGCTCCCTAAATTTGTAATCATGTCCATACATTGGTGTGATAACTGACGCAAAGCAGAAAGAAGGGATTTGACTGCAGAAATGTGCATCAGAGCAGAGCTCTCAAACAGCTGAAAAGAGCAAAAAAAAAGAAGACACAATCAGAAAAGGCATGAAACTTTTCTAGAGCAGAAAGACATTGGAACACAGAATTGCAACCATAAACTCTTGACAGAATCCCCCACCCTCCCCCCCCCCACCCCCACCCCCACCCCACCCCACCCCACCCCCCAGAAGGAAAAAAGGAAGAGAACCTGTGAGTTCAGAGAAGAGAGAACATGAAAGTCACTATATTGACCAGACGAATCTCTTGTAAGCTTTGGCACAGCTGCTGATACCTCCTACATGGATATAGATCACAAAAGGTTAGGAGGGGCTGGAGCAAGAGAGAAAGTTGAGCATGATAGAACTACAAGTGAAATTATTTTGGAATTGCAATCTCAAATTCACTGAATTCCAAACATCTTTAATTCATTAAGATATCCCCTTGCTGGATGCAGAAAAAAGTTGAAATAAGAAATTAACAAGCTTGTACTCTTTCATTATATAAATTCAAACAAAATGTGTGTTTGTGCGCAAAACAGAATCATTGCAAGTGTCCAACACAAACAAGATGCACAAAGGCCAGAGAAACAATGATAAAATAAGCATGAATCTTGATCATCTGAGATTACAAAAGTTAGATAAGACATTGTAG
Organism: Vinca minor; assembly: GCA_026122235.1. NCBI lineage: Eukaryota > Viridiplantae > Streptophyta > Magnoliopsida > Gentianales > Apocynaceae > Vinca > Vinca minor. Next base: position 5,272,065 of record JAOCZM010000291.1, read on the forward strand.
ATGTAAAAAAATTATAATCGTCACTTCGTCACATTTTTCATTTTTCTTTGGTCCTCAAACACTCAATGAACTATTGGCCCAAAATTCATTGTGAAAAAGTGTAAACTAACTATACTTTCTGCGAGCTTAGCAAGTGGAGTAAAACAATAATGAATTAGATGGAAACTATGTAAGAGAAACTCATTGTTTAAATTCTTGAAGCCAGATTGTTATGCAGCACAAAGGCAATACTCTGAGAGCATAGCACAGTAATCTATTTCAAGGATGAACGAAATCAAACGAATTAAAGGGCTAATTCAAGAGCAAAAGCATGTGCATATAAATGAAGAACAAACTTCTAAAAATGTGTCATTACTTATAGAATCAAAACCCTGCTTTCCAGAGTGGAGAGTTTTCAAACAGCACAGTAACAGAAAGACATAATATTCTGAAAAAAATTACATTACCTGAGTTGAAGCATGTGGTGAATGAATTGCTCGATCAAGAGAAGCTAGTGTTTCCAACACCTAAAAGTATTTAAAGAACCTATTAGCTCATGAAATTCATCACAGTCTTGATGGAGAAGGTGACGTGACATACCAAAACCCACGAAGGGCCCAGGACATTATGTAGCCGATGGGCTATATTAAAGAGAGTCCTTAGTGCCTGTACAGTACACAAATTTGACATTCACAAAAAATCATCTCAATGAACTATAAAAGAAAGAGTTAAATCATAGATAAATATGAAACTATAATCATTCACTCATGGAAAAAATATGAAACTATAATCAGAAGTTCAGAACAAGGCACTAACCTGCACATTTTTAGGAGTAAGGACAATGCTTTCCCTCTGGTCAATTAATAGTTCAGGCCGCTTTGATGCAGGAGATTGTGTTACACTGCAAAAGACCCAACGATGAGGCCCTTCTTAATAAATTAAGACCACTTAATTGATGAAACTACCAAGAAATCCCAAAGATACAGTCAGTAAAAGAACAACCCAAAAACAAGAACTATTCAATTCAGCTACTTGGGTTGCAAGTTGCCGGTAATCGCTGATTTACCTTGTACTCCAATATCAGGGCAAGTAAGCAGGTGTACAACTCATGACAACCATAATAGTAAATCAAGTTTTCATATAGCTATATCATGGGCCAACCAGCTGCATGTCATAAATATCACACCTCAACTAATGTAAATGTAGTATCCATGACAATAAACTAATTTTCTTGCTTAGCAATCTAAATATTTGACAACGAATCGCAGTTCAAGTGGTAAGACGCTTCACTTCCAACCGGTAGGTCGGGAGTTCGAGTCATGTTGGAGGGAAAGTGGGGAACCACTATTGATCCTCCTTGAATTAAAAAAAGAAATAATCTAAATATCAATGACCTAGAAACCCAACCTATATTGCTGTGGCATTCATTGGAACAAAATAAACATGAGTTCTCTCCATGATAATGCTTTAGTTCATCTTCTTTTGTTGACCCAATTAAGTTTTGTAGTCCACTCCTGCTTTTGTTGACCCAATTATGTTTTATTGTTTTGTTTTGTAGTACACTTCTAAGTACCTTTGAGCATGCTGCATCCACCATGGATAACAGGGACATGATCCTACTGTCGATTTATAGCTGAACCAGTGGTCTAAGTTACATTTTTATGGAACATGGACACCTCCAAGTAAATCAGAAAAAATCCTAAGAATTTTATTTTTATATTCATTCACTTTTAAAAGCTGTCAAGATGAACTAAACCTATGGGCTATGAGGCACGCGGCAACAAATGTCCCAGCATTATGACCTACGAAATCATACTACCTCCTTTCCATAAAGATAGGCTCACCAGACATTTTCACACAGATAAAGAAAAGTAGGAAATATAGTTAAATTAATCATCTTTATATAGTCTTTTTCCTTACATACCCTTCTTTTAATACTGTCTAGTTACTAAGTTATTCTTGAAAACGTAAGGATCAATCTATTCAAAATTGGAATGTTACTACTTTGAATAGCCTATTGATAAATTATTCTTGGAAATGCAAAGATTAATCAATCTATTCAATAACATGTGAAATCATAATTGAGGGCATATTAGTTTTACTGCTCTTTAAAAATAAATAAAACAATAATAATAGGCCTATAATTTGGGACACAAGAAAAAGGAAAGCAAATTTATCGTTCTAGGATGGAAGTATTACCGAACAAGAAAGCAAAATTAAGAAAAGGTTTCCCAAAAATAATGAGAAATCAATACGAGTATTAAAACCAGAAAACACTAACAAATAAAATGTTTCTCATACCTATGTTATTATTTCATGAATATAAGTATCATCTTCCAATTGCTAACCTTGTAAGACCTAAAGAAATTTTAAGCAATAAGACTATCTCCAAGTCATATTCAAATTAACAGAATGTACCTCTTCTTTTCAACCTCGCTGGGTGTGTTGATGGTAAATTTGCAGAGCGAGGCAAGAAAAGAATTCAAAGGTTCCGTAGCACGAAGTACCCCACATGCCTAAGCACAAACACATAGATCACATAATTAATTGAAGACTATAGGATCTGAAGTAGCTCAAGTGCTCAACATAAATGAAACACAACTGCTGATATTTTTGTTAGCATATGCAAGAGATACAAGCAGCACTTCAGGCAAATAGTGATAAAGGACTTGGAAGTAGACATTGCTCCTCAGTACTCTAGAAATTTTTATTTTTTTTTTTAAAAACGGCATTTATAAACAGACCTCCATTAATATTTTCAGAAAATTACAACACCTGAGTAAAAGCCTGATAACCCTTCAGTATCTCCAACACAATTGCCTCCCCCTGAGACCTGAAACATAACTCTGTCACCATGTAGTATTGGATTTCTTATCATCATTGTAGACATTATGATAGTTATACCTACTTTGTCAAGATAAAGGCCAAAGTATCCAATATGGTCAACCATATTGAATCAACCATTAAGACACAAAGAACAGCCGTTTTCCCAGTGCTTTTTGCTGTTGGATCAGTATCACATCTAGGGGATTCAATCTGATGGCTCAATAATGAACAGAACAAGCTCAGCCAGGGAAATACATAAAGAAGCAAGAAATACCCATACTTTTACTCATTGTCATACCTCACCAAGATCAATCGCCTCATCTGTCAAAGTAGCCACAGTGAAAATGACTCCCAACAATCCCTCGATTGCTAAAGTTATGGCATGTGCTTCACTAGCAACCAAGACAGTGGCATTTGATGCATCATTGTCTAAGCTCCATTCAATACCTACCACATATGCAAGCCATCTATTTAATGTAATTACAAAATTACAATCTATTGACAAATGCAGAAACCCATGAACCTAGGGGGACTCGGGGTAAATATACAAAAGCATGAGAAAGATCTTCCTTAACACCACCACCACCACCACCCAATCCTTTTTTTTTTGAGAAGTGAGCTTCTAAATGACTATTATCAATCCTTGGCATCAAAAACAAAAATGTGTAGTGCTCTAGATCTAGTAATATAGCTCAATAACACAGCACACAGATCTCTGTTCTCTTAACATTATTCTATATTAAGCATACATATGTGATCATGAGACAAGAAAAGTCATATCAAATTCCATATCACAAACAGCAGAACATAATTTAGCTCCAAACCATGAGTCCATGACATGAAAGAAAAGCTGTGTGCAGCCAAATAAAACTGAACTACTTATATAGTCTGGTTGCAGACAACTAATAATTGAAGACATCTTACTTGTGCATTTCGAGTTTGAGTAATACGAAATCTGATAATTTTGTGAAATTTATCACATTATATCGCTAGTCTTTAGTTCCACTATCTTTATCAGCACGTTCCAGAATCATACTAAACCCAGGTATATATAAGAGCAACTTTCACCTAGTTTTAGGTCTACAGTGGATATTACTCCATTTACAAGGAAAGCAAACATATTTGGTTTAGTTTACCATCAAAAGCACCTAATCAGAAGTTTCACTTCTCTCTTATTCCTTTGTATTTCAATTCTATTCTTGGAGGGGCGGAGAGAATTATATTCATGTAAAAAGATTGGATCTTGGGAAAAAGATAAGCAAGCTCCAATATCAGCTAGAGACAAGCTGATTCTTGACAATTTTAACAGAAAGATTAATATCACATGTATTTTGAAGTTTAGAAGAAAAGAAATATTCACTGAGAATTCTTTTCTTTCAATTGATAGTTTAGTTTTATATAGAATTGATTACCTTTAGCTTTGCTGCTAAACATTCCTGCAACAGCAGCAAGGCTTTCCTCACTTGTGTCCTGAAACTGCGAGTTAACTATTAATCATTAATGTAAAGTGACGAACAATGTAAAGATACCAAGGGAAAAACATAGTTTGGACAGGAGAAATTTGTCATCTCAATGAAGACTGAAAGACTCAATGTAATCTTAAAGAAGAAAGTTTATACACAATATCTATGCATGACATAGCAAGCAAGCAAGTAATAGCATAACCTATTAAGTCCTCAATAATTGAGGGTATGGGCGGGGATGGAAGGAAGACAGACCAAACCTTTGTCAATAACCTTTATCTAGTACTCCCTCCGTCCCAAATTAACTGTCCACATTTCTATTTTTGTTTGTCCCAAATTAATTGTCCACTTTCTAAATAAAGTAGGTATTAATGATAATTTTTCCAATTTTACCCTTCTTCCAACTCCTCATTGAATGCTCTTAGTTAACTAAAATTATCACTTTCCAACACATATTTAAAAGATTGTTGGATGTTGTGTGAGAGGAAGGAGAGAGAAAAATATAAATTTTAAATGAGATCAATAAAATTAATTAGGGGTATCTTAGACTTTTACTTATATTTTACCATCAAAATCATCAAAACCTTAATACCCGTGCATTTGTCAAAGTGGACAGATAATTTGGGACGGAGGGAGTATGACATACTGACTTGAAAATTGTTAAGAGCCTCTAACCAGAATACTAGGCAGATGGGAAGGTTGGGCATCGAAGTAACCTCTTGAGCATGATAGTGTAATGTTCTGTTTGAGATGTACGTACTATGGAGATAAGCCCTTCACTACAGTCCAAATAAAATGCAACAGAAAACTCCCTCTCTTTAAGGTATTTTGATGGGTAAAAAAAACAACCACGAGGGGAGAAGGGCCGGCCTTAACCAACTGAGCTACCAGCTCAATGGTGGAATGGAATCCTAGACTCATAATCAAACAAAAACAGCACAATGAAAAACCTTCAAAACTAGGATTAGCGACTCAGGGTTAGTATAAGGCAACAAAACAGGCACTCTCCATGTCCATGAGACTGCACCTTGTTAACCCTATCTCTAAGAAGCATAAAACTTCCCTGCAATCTGAATCCATCTTTTGGGACCTTTGGACTATCCTCAGAAGCATCGATATGGATGATCTATTGCAAAACTGAAAGTTTTGGTAGTGTAACCGAGACAGTTATAAGAGAAGATACTGGATTAAGGTAACAAATACAAATAAAGCCAAGTAAAAATTTTAAGACCATTTTGCCAAGCTAGTAAACTTAGAATGACTTGAGGAAAATTACCAGAGGTCTTTGTATAAAGATGTCTTATTTTACCTGCACACTAGAAACAACTCGAGCCAAAGTTTTTACCATTCCGTCAACAATATTTGTGTTATTAGGATGCCTGCAAAGCGCATTAAGATCATCAGCTTGTGAACACAATAGGAATAAGAATATAAAGCAACCTGGATAGCAGATACACAAATAAGCATTGAGAGGCCAAATATCTTTTAAGCTTGTCAGTCTACTTTGTATCATGCATAGCATTCGTCATTGTAAATAACCTTACATGTCAAAATTCTGAAAAAGAATCTGCAGAGTTCGCACTTCCACACAGAAACTCTGCCAAGGAACAGCGCAAGTATTTAGGAAAAATGTACTGCATTAATAGCCAAACAGGTTATTCTTCTAACTTCTTAAAGCAGAATTTTAGATATTGGTGTTTGTTGAACCCACCCTCAAGATTTCGAGAACGAGAATGCGATGCCACAAGGGTAAATCAAGGGATATAATCCTCACTAACATGCTAAGGAATACCTGCATTAAACAAAAGACTTAACTATAAATAAGAAAATGATATTAAAGAAAAAACAAAAAACAAAAAACAAAGTTAGCAGATGAAGATGCTCCTGCCAGGACATTGATCAAGTGCTGAAAAAAAAGGGTTCAAACAGTTGAAGCAGACTGTAGACATATAAAAAGGTGTCGTTCATCTGCCATGATAAGGAGTGTGCGAGAGCTTCCATTGGTAGTTTTTTGGAACATATAGAGTGTAATCCACTCCATTACGTTTTCCGTTATATAAGAATGGATACCTAGCTCATTGGTTAAGAATAAGGAATGAACAAAATTTTGATCCTAGCACCAGAAAGGTGAAAATGAGAAACATTGCATTTGTAATGCTCCTATTTCTTGAATCAAAAGAAATCAAGCGCCACACTCTTTTCATAGAATTGAAGTTCGTGCACTTACTGATTCTGGCTCTATATACAGGAGTTTTTTCTTTTGCCAAGTACTCTATATACAGGAGTTGGATCTACATAAATGAGGCAACTCTGAGGAGAGTTTGACTTGGCTGCAAGAATTGGTCAGGACTCGGGACTAAAGCTAGTTCCTCTTTTTTGTTTTTTCATGTGCACTACCTGCGTAAAGGCTACTCCTTGCTCCATTCACTCTCCTTAGATCAACTCCTCATTATCTTAAATCAGCCTCAGCTCATACTTTGACCACAATCGTCAGGGAAAAAATGCCACTAACAGAATCTTCAACAACTAAATTTTGAACAATTATTAGAAAAAGAAAAATTTTAAAGAAAAAAAATGCTTACCTCAGATTCAGTGACAAGAGATGAACTGTAAAAGCCTAATTATGTGGGATACTGACCGCAACACCAAGCGACGAAAATAAGGCTCTCCTGCTTCTCCTTCGAACTATTTAAGAAATGAATGAAGATGAAAAAAGTTATAAAACAAACACCAATAGGTTTGAAGACTACAATAAAAGCCAATTGTTCGGCGTCAAACTTTAGAAGGAAATATTACCTCAGAATTTGTACGTAGTGATGTCATAAGAAGTGAGCATATTTGGTTCCGCAGGACCTGTTTATTTTCCAAGCCATGTTTTAGAAGAAGAAAACGATGATGCAGGTCATGAAAATCAAGTAGCCATATAGTTCATTAGCACCTCTTCATAAGGAACCAAGGTCCTGAATAAAACCGCATAATTGGATAGGACAAACCTGAGCAACCAAAGTGAGAAGGGAAATTGTATCATGATCTTCAGCTATTCAACTTGTAAGCAATCAGAAATATCATCCACAACATATACACAACATCACAGAGACATTTATCGATTCACTTTTCCTCCAAAAGGCCACAGCCATAAGCATTGCCTTCAATTTCCTACACAGGTCATTCTCTAAATATTGAGACTTAACTAGAGCTGTATTCAACCACAATCTAGTTCGAGTATTAGTGGTTTGGATGCTGTTCAAGTACGCTCGTATACTGGTCGAGCTTAAATTTCTATATGTGCTCATCCTTTTTGTTAAAGATCCCACATCGACTAGTTTGTGTGCATATTTGCAATATATAAGGCTTAGGCAATCCTCCCCCAATTGAGGTACCTTTTGAGGGATTGAGTTAAGCCCAAGTCCATTTTTAACATAGTATCAGAGCCACCTAGTTCGATGTTGGGCCCCTATTATTGTTCACGGTCCAGATGTCCAGCCCTGGCCGTGGGGGGTGTTAAAGATCCAACATTGGCTAGTTTGTGTGCATATTAGCAATATATAAGGGTTGGGCAATCCTCCCACTCTTGAGGGAGGTACCTTTTGAGGGATTGAGTTAGGAGTCCATTTTTAACACTTTTATTTGTTTGTCAAGTTTGAAATTCATTCACCATTCTGCTTATTTTGTCTCACTCATTCTATTCGAGTTTGTGTTTTTGAATAAATAAATTAAAATATGAATATATATCTAATCCATGTATTCATATATACTCCCTCATTTCATGATATAAGTCGTTTTGTGGGAGGGTGTCTTCCCAAAATATAAATCGTTTTGCACAAATCTATGATATTTTAATGCTATTTTCTCTGAATATTAAGGAATAAAGGAGAGAGAAGGGATACTTTAGGTACTTTAAAGAAGAAACATCTTGCTTTCAAAAATCTCGGTCTATGTGCATAGGTCTAAACACATGTATTATGAAACAGAGGGAGTATTTGTGAATGATCGAACTTGTTTGTGATTTGTGAACAAGATAGTGTTCGTTTATTTAAGTACAAGATAAATTTTGCAATCTACTTCACCGTGATTATCAAATGAACAAACAATATTTGAACATGTACGAGCTAGAAAGATCTTCTTTTGCAACTGTTTGGTTCAAGAAGTTATACTTGTAGCTTAGAAATTTCATATAACAATAAAACATAACAGAAAAAACCACAAATGAAGATTCCTTACTCAAGTATATCAAGAACAAATGTCCGCTGAATTGAGACGATTTGTAGCCAGATAGCCTGAAACATTGAAGCAAATAAGTAGTTTATCAATAAGCAAATGCCAGAATCTTACTTGAACCTAGAAAATTAGTGGAGTGCAGATGTTTCTAGATTTAGCAACTCTATTGGCAATATATGTTGTCTTTATCAAGCAAAGCAATCATTGACAGTGAATTAGCACATACAGATCCACCTGCAGCAAGAGCTGTAAGGTCCTCAAGCAAGCGAAGCCCAAGCTTTCCAGAATTAGTTAAAGTGTCCCTCATTAAAGATGGCCCCCCGGAACTAAATTCTACATCTAGTGACCTGTTCAATCAAGGTGCAGTTACATACTTAAGAAATGGTAGAGTTACATGAAAAGTAGACACATTAAATGACATTTGTATAAGACATCACTGAAGGTCAGGTATAATCAATAGAAAATGTATAATCAGCCACATACCCAAAAAAAGCATTGTAAGGACAAGAAAGAACTAAAGGATGCCAGACAATTAAGCATATATAGAGAAATAGTGAGAATCAACTTTGATATCATAAAATTGCATACTCTGGTCTGTTTATATTTCGGTTAACATCACTGGTCACTGAGGTGCTTCGAGAAACGTATCCTCTAGAACCAGTTTTGCCTGTAGGAAGTGACTCCGCACGAACCACATGATCAAATATCAAGGCTGCTGCCTGTCGAAAGGTTGCTGCAGCAGTGCTATAAAGCCATGGACAAAATATAACAGTTAATGGTAGTACTTGATGAGAGAATAAATAAGCAGAAAATTAAAGATTCAGAAAGGGCGAAGGCCTCAAAGCTCTAAAAACATGTGGGACCTACCCAAGCAAAGAAAGTTTTCAGTTCACTTACTTCCTCACGCTGTCAGAGGATCTGCTGCTTTCAAGAAGGCGAAGGCAGATACCAAGAGCTGGAACCATATTCTCCTGACATTCAATTATTCGTTAAAAGGAGCACATGTTTCAAACCAAAGTAGCTAACTTTGATTGTAATTCCCACTTTCCCACCATAGGGGATAAATAGTAAAGTGTCAAAATCCACCTCTCTACCATGACTGCCTTAAAATTTCAAGGAAGAGAAAAAGTAAAAACTATACCAAGAAAAAAGGAGGATTCTTTTACCCCAAAGTATGAAATAGAAAATTGAAATTAACATGGATATTCAAGTCGAACGTGCTTGCTCAAGAAGGATAAGAAGATGAAAGCAATCAATGTCACCAGAATAAATCTGATAAAGCCAAATTCAATGCTCTTTTCCTTTAAGCAATAAGAGTGATTGAAGTTCTCTGGACTGACTATCTCCCACAAAATTGTAGCACAAATGAAAAGGAAATCCTCTTATCTGTAGCTAATAAGTTCCCAATTCGATGAATGAATCTCAGATATACTTCTGCGAACACACTGTTCGATTAGAGAAAATGAACCCATCTCATGCAAATGTAATATAGGTTCCAAATCTTTCAGAAACAAGCCAGCTTTTCTTGACTTATGCTAAAAAAAATACCAGAAGGCATCCCAAGCAGGATTGTCCCAACGGATACTTCTTGATAAACTATGCAATCCACTTTATTTAACTGTATATATCCAATTCAAAATGGTTATAAGCTTTTTGGACAATGATAATGCAATCATCCCATCATCAATCATCCCAAAGTTGGCATGAAAAATGTAAACAAAGAGTTGTGGATCCACCATCGTAATGTGCAGGAAAGAGAAGAGAAAAGCAGTATAGTTTTAGGAGTATAAACACCATTTTCCTTTCTGTCTGCCAGAAGTCCTACATCGATAAAACAACACGCTAGCCCTCAGCGAAAAACATTACTATATATAGAGAGTTGAGTACTTGATTACCTCATTATCAGGTTGCAAACGCGATTGAAATATTATGAGAATGGTCTGCAGGGTTTTAAGCTGAACAGTATCATCTGCCATTTCACCATGCTACAGCAGAACAAATTGAAAATAGGAAACATGATATTTCAGTATCAAATTATATCAAAGAAAGGAAACAGAAAAAAAAAATAATAATAATAGAAATAATTTGAAGGTACTTCTCTCTACTGACAGCAAATAAAGGAATTCTTTGCGAAAACATGCAACCCTAGTTACCCTATACAAAATACTACAAAGCCTCCAGAAGCAACAAACAAAAAAAAACACAAGAACAACATAACAGTAAATGAAAAATTAAGGACGTTCATTTCTTTGGCTATTTCTTTATGAAATTCAAAAGGACACATCTTATTCATGTGTCTTTGCTATCCTATACTCTACTTTTGTTCATCCAGATTGTCTAAAGAAAAACCATAGCTGCATGATAGCAGAACTGTCCATCTACTTATGCAGTAAATTTGGTCCTATCACCCACTAGTTTTCTTTTTTTTATACCCAATTTTCACCAAAATATCCACATATTTTCAGCTCATGCATCTTAACAGATCCATGTTAGCTTCTATCCCCTAGTTCAAGACTTAAAGGACTCATCAAAGTTGGAACACAATAACACAACCAACTCCCTTCAACCATCTGCTCAGAGGACGTAAGTGGAAATCCTCATTTGCAATCTAAAAGGGAAGTCTTGCACAATAAATGGAGTCATTGTAGCCCTGTTGGTTGATAAGATCAGACACATCGTGCACTGAATTTTCAATAATGAGACAAATTCAAATAAGATAGAAAAAAGATTACCATCCCTTCCCAACTATTGGCATTGAATGTCCCAGAAATTTTGAATAATGCTCTAAACTAAGTCAGGTAAGTAATAACTTCAAAAATATCAAAACTTGCAGCGATTAGAAGTTTCTGAAGAATTATAGCAATAAATTGAAAACCTTTACATGTTAACCGAATTGGAAAGTGCAGAGGGAAATAGTGATTGGGGACAAGTAACTTGAATTACAGAAATAACTTAAATATGCAAAAAAAATATTCGGCAACAAAACAGAAACAAAACCTGAATAAAATTAATAAAAGAAAAGACATAAATAGCACCGACATAGAGAAGAACCTGAGTCCTTACATCTTTTAATGTAGCAAGGATCTCCTTGAGAGCTGATGGAGCAACTGCATCATGAGATATTAGCTTTTGCAGACAAGACAGTCCAATCACACTCAACTTCACAGTTTTAACTTCACAAGCCATCAAAAATATCCTCAGGATGTCCTCATTATGCGCAATTTCATTCGGACTTGATAATGATCTCAGCTGCAAGTATCACCATATATTTCATGCTTTCAGTTAATATATCTCAACATTGTAAAGCTTCCACGGAAGCACATAATTAAGAAGAAAATACATAAAATATCGCATATTACAGGTCCATTATCACACATTTTTATCCGCCTCGGTTTTATTAAAGCTCACTCTCAAATTCTTCTAAAATCAGTGAAATATCAGTTGCATTAATTCTATCACTTCAATTCATTATGCACGATTTCATTCGGACTCTATAATGATCTCAGCTGCAAGTAATCACCATTTGTTTCGAGCTCTTTTCAGCTAATATATCTCAACATTGCAAACCTTCTCCGGAATCACATAATTAAGCAGAAACTAACATTACAATTCCATCATTACATATTTTTACCTAAATTCTTCCAAAATCAGTGAAATTAACAGAGTAACAACTCATATTAATTAAAATCAATGCATTTTATTCAACAAAATCAGAAATGCGGAATTATAAAACCAAAAAAAAACACACACACAATTGAATCGGAATCAAACAAACCTTCAAAATAGCATGTTCGGCAGCATCTTTGACGGAAGGATATCGGCGGCGAGCCTCAGTAGACAGAGCTCGTAGATCTGCCTCCAGTACCGCCATAAAAGCCGCCATTTTTTTGAGAAAACTCACACACTCTAGGTGTATATGCGTGTAATACTAATTGTATGTATAGGTTTTATATGTATATATATCAGATTAAATAATAAAGATCTCTCCTTTTTTGTTGTTTGTTCAGTTCTTTGTTTACAGTGTAAAAAAGAGAGGGAGTTATCAGTGAGAATAGAAGAGAAGCTGGAGATCCGTTTGGAGTTCAGAGAAGAGAAGAACACGTGCCAAGTATAAATTGACTGATCAGCCCCTCTGTTTAGTTCACAGATTTCAAAGGGTTTAATTTCATCTTGACCTTCTTAGGGTACTAGAATTATTGGCTAAAAGATTGATTAAAATAATTTTTTAGACCTTTTTGCCCTTATAGTTGGGTGAATCCCTTATACCAGTAGGGGGTAAGATAGTCATTTAACACCCTCAATTTGGAGATTTAGAATTTATATTCCCAAAATTCTAGGAGTAAATCATTTTCCTTTCATTCATCTTTAACTGTTTTTTTCTTTTCTCTTTCTAGACATAAAATTTGTTTTTATATTATTGAACATAAACAATTTACGAAAAATTCGATATAGAAAAAGTGATAGATTCCGCCGGCTATATCCTCCTTATATTTAACCTGAAATTTTTAAAAGATCAATATACCCTTTATATAAAAATATAAATAAAGAGTAAAATAAAAATCAAACCTTTCCTTTAGACCCGCATTGCAACCAAGACCCGACCCGTTTCAAAAACCTCATATCTCTTTCCCTTCTTCTCCCTCCGGCTGAACACCACAATCCTCCTTTACCCTTTTCCTCCCTCCGGCTGAACACTATTATTTCATTACCATCCACCTGCATTTCGCTTGTACTACCAATCTGCTTGCTTCTTTCGTTGATCTCGATATTCACATATATTTTCCTTTGCGATTTTGATATATTCAGGTGAGTGAGCTCTTCTAAATTTTCTTCTATTTTTTCTCAGAATTTTATGATTTGTAGAATTCTACTATGAGATCGGAGAGAATTTTAGTGTTTTATTTACATAATTTTGTATTTTCTTTTTTGGGTTGTTGTTCATGGATCTTTTTGTGAAAGCTTCTCTTTGGCAAATTAATGAAGTTATAATCTTTTTTTCTGGGTTGTTGAGAACTGTTGAGAAAATGATTTATGAAATTGAGATTGAAACCATAAAATTCTATTTGATGTTTCCAGTTTAGTGCTAATTGATCAAATGTTGATAATGTTTACAACCCTTTTGTGTTTCAAACATTTGCTTATTGATCAATGTATGTATTTCTTGATCTCATTTTGGAGGCAGTAGTTTTCATCTCCTAATTCATGTTCTTCAACAATTTGGTGGAATTGCAGAGATAATGTATGATTATTGCAGAAAATTTAGGTGCTTGATGATGAGGATTCAAGGATAATGATTAGGGATTTTAGGATTTTTCAAGGCTGGAGAACTGATTTATTGATTTAGGGCAAAATAAAAGAGTTTTGGCTGATTTCATGGTGGAGAAGATGAAGCTGGCGGGTCGGGTCGGGTCGGATAATTTTAGTTTGCTTGAATTGTCTGAAATGACAATTTTACCCCTATCCCCACCGGAATGTCATCGACACGTGTTCATTTTTAATTGGAATTTACTCATTTTTCTATATCGGTTTTCTCGTAAATTGTTTATGTTTACGATGGTACAAAAATAAAGTTTATGTCTAAAAAGATAAAAATAAAAATTGTTAAATTCTGATTAGAGTCATTCACTCTAATTTCATTTTAGTTTTCAAATTGGATAATTGGTGTATTTAGTCATGAAACAATTTTAGCTTGGCAAGGTTGATCCCTAATGATTGTTTGCAACATTTTAGATCCTCAATCAAATTATGGGTCAGGAATTGAAACTTCACATTTTTTTAGATAATTAATACCATATGAACTTAATTATAAAGATAATTAAAAAAAATACCTAATTGCAAAATTTGAACTTTTCTTCTCCTCCTTCTTCCTCTTCCCTCCAGCCGCCTCCTCCCTCCAACCGTCTCCTCCCTCTCCCTCCTCCCTCCCTGCCGCCGCCTCCTCCCTCTTTCTTCTACTCCCTTCTTCTCCCTCCTTGCCACCGCCTCCCTTCTTTTCCCTCCTCCCTCATTCTCCATCCTCCTTTCTCCCTCTGCTCCTCCTTCCTTCTTGGCCGGAATTGGATGATGGTTTTATTTTTTAGTTTTATAATTAGGTATTTATATTTAAGTATATTTACAATTGAGTACAAGTGGTATTAATTATCTAAAAAATATGTGAAGTTCCTATTATACCCTTGTACACTTGACTAATAAATACAAAAGGACCTAAAGAGTTGCAAACAATCACTAGGGACCATGTATGACAGCCCGAAAATTGATTGAGGATCTAAAATGTTTCAAACAATCTTTAGGGACCAACTTTGCCAAACGAAAATTGTTTCAGGACTAAATACACCAATTACCCTTTCAAATTTGGTCTCATACGTATTTTCGAGTTGCAAGATTGGTCTTATATGATCGTTGGTCTCATATGTATTTTCGAGTTGTAAGACTAGTCATATATGATATTTTTTTTGCATATAATGTCTTATATTTTGAGTGAATGACTCTAATTAGACTTTAACAATTTTTGCTTTTCTATTTTTAGACATAAACTTTATTTTTGTACATTTATAAGAATAAACAATTTACGGGATGTCCAATATAGAAAAATGGGTGGATTCCAGGCAAAAAGAGCATGTGATCAAAAAGTGCCGATTTGGGTAGGGGTAAAATTATCCATTTACTAATCATTCCTCACAGCCCACATTATACAAACCGACCTGTCATCCCTATCCAACCTCCCATCTTCTCCACCATCTCTATCCAACCCACCATCTCCATCTTCTACACCCATCTCCACCATGAAATCAGTCACTTCTTGGTAAAAAATGAGTTAATACCGGAATTTTGATCCTCAATCGTGCTAGTGAGAGACAATAATTTAATAGTCCCAGTCCAATCAACATTCCAGATATCTGAAGAGCCCTCATATATCAAAATTTCAAAACATTTTGCTCCGTCCAAATAAATAAATAAAATTCTTCTTTTTCCAATGTCCTAAACTTCCAAAAATTCAATAGTTTATCACTTTTTTTCAGCACCTCACCCCACTTCAATTGATACAAGAATGTTAAAGAAAGCACAAATTAGAGATGGGTTTTTAATCTTTGAGCCTTTTTCAATTTCTGGTCCTTTCACAAATGTAATAAACTTGTACTCTTCTTTCTCGAATCGCTTTGTTTTTTGGTTATGAATGAGAGTGAGTGAATGAATAAGGGCCTTCTTTGTCTTTCTTGAAAACCCAACCCATTAGTAGTAAGCAGTAACAACAAAGTATTGAATTTGAACAAAATGCGTGGACAACCAAAAATGAATCTATTTTTCGACAGATTTGGGAAATTTCTGATCTAGGTTTTTTTTTTTTTTTTTTTGCAGATTTGTGGGATTTTTAAAGTGGATGTGAAATTTCCTTAATTAGAGAGGGGGAGAAAGGGGAAGAAGAAGAAGAAGAGAGAAAGAAATATGGCTGGCATGAGGAGAAGGTGGAGATAGTGGTGATGGTGGAAAGGATGTGGATGATGGGTTTGGGTCGGTGGAGAAGATGTAGAGAAAACGTCGGGTCGGGTCATATGGGTTGTAAGGAATTGTTTGAAATGACAACTTTACCCTTATTCTCGTCCGCACGTTGGAAGCTCATAACCATTTTTTTTTATCGGAATATATTATTTTTCTATATTCGGCGTCTCGTAAATTGTTTATGTTTATAAATGTACAAAAACAAAGTTTATATCTAAAAAGAGAAAAGTAAAAATTGTTAAAGTCTAATCAGAGTCATTCACTCTTATATTTTTTTTAACATGCAAACTCTTGTCAAATAACCACTTCAGCGGTATTTTTCGGCCATAATGATCACGTGAACAGGTTGTTGGTGTTTTCTGAAGGTAAATAAAACGTATCTCATGTAAAAATTAACCAAAAAAAAAATATTTGAACTCACACAATGAGTCAACTCTTATTAAATTGAAATTGTATCGGACTGTGTCATCCAATCCAATTGAAAAATGTTTTGGTTCGACAAAACACGATAAGATTAGTCCAGTCAAATTTACCACATCTATGATGTAGTCTGTTAAAACAAGTGTAGTACAAACTTTATGGATTTTATTACTATTTATAAATAGGAAAATAATTTACTACTAGAATTTTGGGGATAGAAACCCTAAACTCCCAAATTGAGAGTGTTAATTGACTATCTTACCCCCTGCTGGTATAAGGGATTCACCCAACTATAAGGACAAAAAAGTCTGAAAAACTATTTTAGTCAATCTTTTAGAAAATAATTCTATTAGCCTAGCAAAGTCCTTATAAATAATAGAGATAATCACTATTTATACTTCTGATATATGTTTTAAAAGCAAGTGTTACCCCAGGAATATATGGTGTCATACATGTCTCCAACAATTTATGTGATGTCATTTATGCCCAAAATTAACAGAATCTGGCAAAAAGGGGCGCGTTCCACATATCTCAGGGGGATAAATAGTGATTATCTCTAAATAACAATTAAAAAAACACTTTTTATGGCTCTTAATGATGTATGATGCAGGAAGAGCATGTTGTGAAGTAATGTAGTTGTTTTGCATAGATTATTTGGATCGATTATTTGTTTGAAGTTTTTTTTTTTAAAAGACTATTTGTTTGAAGTTTTAAAAAAAAAAAAATTTGTTTGAGAATTTTGCTTACGAAAATGTAAAAACTGGAAAAAAAAATATATATGAGATCTAATTGAAATTTTGTATTGATTGATTAATTTCAAATCTAGTAAGAATCATGTAGTTAGATTTTGCGAGATCTTATATAGTTTTAATTTCTATATATAATTGATTTTGTATAAATTAATATATACAAATTTTGCTTTGATTTTGGACTTAATTGATTTGATTTTTGGTATTCAGACTTGGTTCTATATAAGTGACCATGTCCTAATGTATTATTCACACATAGTGTAAAATATAAAAGAGACATGAAAGGAATTTACGATTAATGTCTAGAGAATTATCAGGACAGCATTCCTGATGATATTGTTTTAGTTATCTCGAATCTTTTGAGAGGTAGTAGAAGAAAAATGTAAACTTTCCATTGAGGATTTTTGAAATATATACATCAAAATTGTAGCATTTCCTTTCAATGAGTTAGGGGTAATAATCAAGGTTAAAGTTGTAATTGTCTGACCGTCTTTTATTAATCGTGGTCAACGATTAATTTATTTGGTCAACAGTTAGAAGGTTACAACCTTAACGATATCTTTTACTAGAGGTTATGGTTAAGGTTTATGTTGTTTCTTAATCGTGAACTGAAGATTAATCGTTGTTTAGATATATTTTTAAGAGTTAAAATATTATTATTAATTAAATAAATTTTATTTGATAAGAGATTAAAAAACATTAACATTTAAAACTAAATAAATAAATAAGTTTAAATTCCCTTGTGATAGAGGCATTTTCTATGCCATTGTTTGAAGTATTTGTTGGTCAAATATTAAATCTATCTATATATATATATATATATAAAAGCCCAGGGCAGACGCCTGTAGCTTCGACACGTGGACGTTCTATGGCAACGGGCGAATCATGAGTTGACATGTGGTGGGGTTGCATTCATGAAGTTGCACATGCATTAGCTAAGGTTATTAGTAGATAACATAAGCTTTGAACCTAATTTACAAGGAATAAGTTCAATGTATCTTTTTAATGCAATGATAATGACTATTTAATAACAAGAAGTTGAATAGCTTTTGAATAGCTTCTGAAAACCTTCTATATCATTATAAAATGACTTAAGCTAAACTAATTAGCTTTCTTTATTCTAATTGTTTAAGAAGCTCTTAAGCAAATAAATGTAGAGCCTGAGCTAATATCTATAGCTAATAGAGTGATTGAGGGCATATTAGGAATAACACATTACGATTTATTCATTGCTTGAGGATTAAATTCAGAATGTGAATAGTTTTATCCTATTAATGATCATTAGATGAATATGGACAGTTTTTCCATAGATTAAGGTTGAAGATTAATCATTTTCCTTCATAGGCTGGTGAGATTTTGCATTCTTGGATTGGCTCAATCCAGCAGTAATGCATCTTTGTTAGATCCGGTTCAAAAGCCAGATTAATGGTATGGATGTTAAGGTATGTTGGTTTTATTAGATAATTAATTTTTTCTGATTAAAGGATCTTGATAATTTGTTCTGGACTAAGGGCTTGGTTGTTGTTTGTATTGATAATTTGTTCAGTGTGACTTTACGTTTACGTTATGCATAATGTTGGGCCCTTTCTCTTTTGTTTGGGAGAATTAAGGTGCTAGGAATTGATAAAATCTGTAAATTTTCGGTGATATTCTGTTATTGAATTCTGAACCCCTATAAAGAGCTTTCTGAGTTTCTCTTCATCTTTTTTGGGAGCTATTAGAAAGAGTGTGAAAGTTTCAATCATGATAAACTTTTTTTCTCCTTCAAAATTTCTTTTTTGGTATATCGTGGTTGCGTTGTCTTGCAAGAAAATAGTATCGATACCCTCATTTTTCTCTTAAATAGGCAGTATCCGATACACTCATTTATGATAATATTTGTTTTTTTTTTGTGGTTTGCAGATAATAGGGAATACACCTATGGTGTACTTGAATAAAATAGTAAAAGGTTCTGTTGCGCATATTGCTGTGAAGCTTGAGCTCATGGAGCCATGTTGTAGCGTCAAGGACAGGTGAGATAAAGTTTCCAATTTGAACTTCAACTTCATTACCCTGCATCCCAGTTCTACCCTTCTTTTTGGAAATAGAATTGCGGGTTGCTGGAATATAGGAATAAAGTTGTGTGCCTTTTCCTTGACTTTTCTTTCGTTTGTTATCTCTATGTAAGCATAGTAAGCTATTTTCTAAGTGAATCTTTGGGTGACCAGTGTGGCATGCACAATCAACAAAAGGAAGATGATTCCTTTATTTTTTATTTTTTATTATAAGCGGGACAGGGGGTGTCGAACCCGATACCTATCTGTTCGAGTCAGAAGTGTTGTGCCAACCACGCTAGCCTCTTTGACGAGTCAGATGATTCTTGCTAAATAAAGGCAAGGAGAAACTATTTCTCTTTCCTTGCAGCTAATAGGGAATACACCTATGGTGTACTTATAAAAAGTCACCTATTTAACTATATAGCCAAATGAATACATAAAAAAACAGTTGAAAACATCACGCGCATCGCGCGGGCTTTAACACTAGTTGTTTGGAATAAGAGGGTTATAAAGACGAAAAACGGCAAGAGATGGCTAGCTATACATGGGGTGTTGAGAAGCGTGAA
Organism: Vinca minor; assembly: GCA_026122235.1. Lineage (NCBI taxonomy): Eukaryota > Viridiplantae > Streptophyta > Magnoliopsida > Gentianales > Apocynaceae > Vinca > Vinca minor. The sequence continues at coordinate 5,291,819 of JAOCZM010000291.1, forward strand.
TTGAATAATCTACAATATTTCTTGTACTATTTGTAATGGTAAAACATTTGACTTGTGTACTCTAAATTAATACAAGATAGACTCTAAGAATAGTGAACACTATAATAAAAAATATTCCATTGAAGAGCATTATGGGAGCGTTAGAGAAAATCTAAGATGTTTGACATTTACTAGTGGCTATTTAGGTTGACAGTTGACTAAAATCTCAAACTTTCATGAAAAAAGAAATTTCTAAGGGTGTGTTTGTTTTCTGGATTTGGTTTTGGAATTAGAATTCTGGAATTCCAAGGAATTACATGAAATTAGATTTTTATGATTTTCCAATTCTATGGAATTCAAAGAATTAGAATTCTAAGAAATTCCAATTCCAAATAATTGAATTCCTTTGCTTGTTAAAATTATGAAATTGATGTGGAATTCAATTCAAATTATACTTTATTTATTTAAAACACCAAAAATTCACATAATTAAAAATAAAATGAACAAAATGCCTTTAGTGTGAAAATGCAAATATTTCACAAATACAAATAGTCGAAGTACCTATGAAGTAAAATGACAAAAATACCCTTAATTTAATACGATGTAAATTTTTTTTGGAGCAAATACAAGGGATATTTTTGTTATTTTTCATTAAAGATATTTCATTTTTCAACTGTATTTTCTCCGATTCATATATTCATAGTGCTGAAGAAAATCTTTCAAGTACGAATTGGAGAAAATACAGTTGAAAAATGAAATATCTTTAATGAAAAATAACGAAAATATCCCTTGTAGAAAAATGATGAATGACATTTTTATTATTTCTCAACAAGTGTATTTTCATCATTTTATACCGATAATATTTTAGGCATTTCAAGTAAACGGTTTTTTTATCATTTTGTACAAAGGGTGATTTTGTGATAAGAATTTTTTTTTCATTTTATTCAAAGTTAATTTTGTAATTTTGCACGAGAGGCATTTCCCATTTTTTTATGGGAGCGTTTTCGTCTTTTTGCATTAGGGGCATTTTTGTCATTTTATGCCAATGTATTTTCGTCATTTTTCATCAAGGTTATTTGGGTCATTTTTCATCATAGGAATTTTCAGTCATTTTAGCCAAAGGTAATTTTTTTTTCTATTTTGCGCGAAGGTATTTTTCATCACTTTGAGCCGAGGGTGTTTTCGTCATTTTGTGTCAAGAGTATTTTCGTAATTTTTCACCATGGGTGTTTTTGTGATTTTATGTTATGTATCCTTGTGATTTTTTTAAAAAAATTGTTATTTTGTGTCAAGGGAATATATTATTGTAAATTTGCACTAACGGTATTTTTCAACATCGTACAAATGGTGTTTTTGTCATTTAAGTGAAGAACAATATCTATTTTAAATTAAGGGCACTTTAGTCATTTTATACTATGAGTATTTTGTCATTTTACACTAAGGGTATTTTGGTCATTTTATATATATTTATTTATGAGAGAGAAAATAATTTGTATGTATGATATATTTATAATATGCAATAAATCTTGTGGAATTGAATTTCAAATTCCTTGATTATAGAATGGAATTAATTTTGTGAAATTGGGGGATTTGAATTGGAATTCCAATTCCAAAATTTTATTGAGAGTCAAACAAGTTAATTTCATGTAAACAAACGCATCCTAAAAGAAAAACTCATTCTTTGTACATTGGCGGAAAGATTGAAAATCAAGGCATCATATTCAGGAGTATTTTTATCTTGGTAGGCTACTAAATTTAAACTTACATACAAGCTAATCAATACAGTATACGTAGGAAAGAGAATTGATATTATCAATTCTCTTTCCTATGTATACTGTACTCATTGGTTTGAATATAACTTATAAACTTAGTAGCCTACTAAGATAAAAAAAAAATTCATATTCAGAGACAAGTTGAAAAAGATCCTTGGACCAGATTTGTAAGATATTTAATTTAGTCCAATTCGGTTATCTAAGATATTTAATTTAGTCCAACTCGGTTATCGTGCTAACTCAATTTGACTTGTTGAATAAAATTGATTTAGTACTTCTTCTTTTTTTGCTAAATAAATTGATTTAGTACTTCAATACGTAGATGTCAATAAAGCGCTGACAGAATAGGGTTCAACCTACATACAAGTGCAACTACTGGGTTGTGGAAACGCGGAAAATGAGTAATTCAACAAGAGAATGAGAAATTTTATTTTGGTAGGTGATTAAATTTAAAAGTTACATTCAACCCAATGAATATCAGTACACGTAGAAAAGAGAATTGACTTTTATTCTCTTTCCTATGTGTACTGTATTCATTGGCTTGAATGTAACTTTTAAATTTAGTCACCTACCTAGATAAAACTACTCCAAGAGAAGTGGGGAAAATTTTTCCTTGATATTTGGAGTCGGACAAATTAAAGGATGTGATGAGCAATTTGTTCAAATTGGACTATGGTTTTGGTTAGGGGTGTTTATTGGTGCGGTTTGGTGAAAACCGATTTATTAATACGGTTTTTATACGATTTTTTAATATATTTTCTAAAATCATACCGCATCATTTTGACTTCCAAAACGAATTTCACCAAATCGTAATTATTTTGGTTTGGTGAAATTAGGTGCATTGAAAACCGATCTAAAAAACTTATAAAATTATTTAAATATCTTATGATTGTGAGAATAAGAGAATCAGATCGTAACCCTAATTTAAATCTAATAAAATAACTAATTGTAATTAAATTAAATTTAGTAAAACATAATTATGTAAATATACCATATTTTCTTTAAAATAAAAAACAAAAAATTAGTTAGGCACATAATGCGGTTTGCGGTGCGATATAACTTAAAATTTTCTAAACCGCGATCGCACCGAAAAATAATTTGCGACAACTAAAACCGCATTTAGCTGCACTATAATTGACCAAACACCGCACTGTACACCAAAATTAAATTTAGTGCGGTATAATTTTTGATTAAAATCGATTAATGAACACCCCTAATTTTGGTGGCCTGCTTGGGTCCATAACCAAGATTTTCAGTTGCCACTTGCCTCCATTCAGTCCAGTTCCTATGCGGAACAGCTTTTTTCCGCACGTGCAGAACAATCTCAGATGTCGGATGAGATTTTGAACGGTCAGATCTGGAGAGAGAAAAGTTGCGGCTGGACTTAAAAAATTAAAAAAAAAAAAAAATCTCTCTCCAGATTTGTACCGTTAAAAAATCTCATCCGACGGCTGAGATCGTGTCCCGCAGTGCGAAACAAAAAGCTATTCCGCATAGGAGCCGGGACGGCCTCCATTTACATATTCATAGTCAATAAATTTTGAAAAGAACTTATCTAAATTAAGAATTGGGGGTGGGGACAAAGAGATGGTCGTGTGTCAAATTCGAGATTTTTCAATCTAATAAGAAGGTTAACATCTAGTAGTGAATCCGCATGCCCACACTGGAAAAAAAAGTGTTTTAAGATATGTATTTGTTGTATATGATCTTCTTTTAAAATACAAATATAAGGGTGAAAATCGTTTGTCTCCGTGTATGTCTCTATTTTTGTACCCAATCAATCAGAATTTTCTATGTAAATATTTCTTCCAATCATATATACACATGACGAATTATGATTGATTGCGTATATGAATAAGGACATACAGAAGGACATATGATTTTTTGCCGAAATGTAAAAGTGACCATTTATCTTTTTGAGTGTTCCAAAAGAGCTTAAACATTAATAATTACTTTTTTTCCAGCATAATTTAAAATAAATGTTCATTCTATTTTATTTTATAGAGAGTAAATATAAGTATTTTTACTTTTTATATACTATTAACATTTAATTGTACTTTAATCTCTCTCGTTTTTATTTTATTTTATTACCCAATGCAACTTAAAAGTGATAATGTTATATATTTTTAAAATATAATGACTCTGAGACTTAGCCGACCTTTATTTGTGAAAAATAATATCCTTCAAAGATTTGGAAAGTCAGAAAATAGCAAATCATAACCATGCACGAGTAGTTAGGTAACGTTTGACAATAACTATCGGCTATGAATGTTATATCCTTATTTGGTGTCACATCTCATACCCCCATTAATAAAAAATCGGTATGTTAATTATTTTTAATTAAAAAAATTATAACTTAAAAAAAAGCAAAATTCATAGAAAAAAGTAAACACGTATTAAACATTAATTCGTGGGAACAAAGAACGAGGTACAAGATAAGGATATATTATTTTTTTGCCTCACAATGGTGAAAGGATTTCAGATTCAAGGAAGTTTTGAAATTGAATCTGAAAAGGAAGGAGTTGAAAAATTGATAATGAAATCTGGAGTTTATAAGATTCCCGAATTATATAGGTGATTTTCCAATACCATCTTTATTAAAAAGGCATTTCAAAATATATGAAGTTTTTATAGGGGTACACTATCCACCCACTTCCTATCCATTTTGTTTACACCCCCTTCCTCAATTTTTTTTTTTTAAAAAAAAATTCTCTCCTCTCAATTTCTCCCAACTCTCTCTACATCATAACTTGCCGCCATCGGAAATCGTCATCGCCGCCGCCACCTGAAGCCAGATTCCGGCCAATTATTTTTTTCCTTTTTTTTTTTGAGTTAATCGTACTAGATCCACTATAAAATATCAATTTAAAAAAATTTAGAACAAAAAAAAAAATCCGTCAAGATTCCGGCTAAATGAACTCCGATGATATTAGTATTTTACAGTGGCTAAAAACAAATTTCGAATTTTTTTTACAGTGGTTAATATTTACTAATATTAGTATTTTTGTAGTTATTATTTTCTAAAAATTTATTGTTTTGTATTTATTGTAGGTTCAAAGTTCAGACGAACCCGATAGTGTTTAGAAGAATTTTCATTAATATTATATATAATGAATCTATGTAATTTAATTAATACAAAGTATATTGTTTATAACATGTCGAGGTCAATTTGTATTAGTATATCGTTTTAATTTTCATCACTTGATTTACTACAAATTAGACCAAGTATATGGATGTTGATTGTTGTAATAGTTTATATGACACTTTGTAGTGAAACTTTTAATTTTTTAAGAATTGTAAATTTTTTAAACTTGTAATTTTTTTGAAATTTTGATGGGTTATATTAGATACCCTAAGTGTTAAAACCTAAATACAAAGAAAATACTTGATATTTTTATTACATTTACTTTTTGTTGCAAAACTCCTAAAAAATTGTTTGAGATTTTCTGGGGAAAAAAAAAAAAAATTGGCAGACCGCATTCTGGCAAACTTTTTTTGTTTTTTTGTTTTACTGTCCTCCTCCAATTTTTTTTTTTTTTTTACCAGAAAAAAATAAATTTTATTAAAACAATAAGAAACGCATAGGTAAATATTTATTTCAAAATTAATGTCTTCCAAATAACCTCAATCGTCGGAGTCCAATTAGCCGGAATCTTGTCGGAATTTTTTTCTCCAAATATTTTTTAAAATTGATATTTTGTGGTGGATCTAGTCCGATTAGCTAAAAAATGCGCCGAAATCCGGTGAACGGACGTTCCGATAAGTGTTCCGGCGGCGGCAGAAAGTTCCCAAATTTTCTTTTTCTGATATGGGAGTTGAAGGTGGTTGAGAGAATTTTAGAAATTTGAGAGGAGAGAGAATTGTTTTTAAAAAATATGAGGATAGAGGGGTGTGAACAAAATGGATAGGGTGGCGTCGTGGCTCCAGTGCGGACCCTCAAAATTCCGTACGGTGCGGGCCACGATCTCAGCCGTTGGATTTTATACTTTTTGATCCAACGACTGTATCAAAATAGGGGTATTTTAGGGATAAACTTTGCGTGTTACTTTTTGTTCCCGAGGAGAGAGAAAAGTTGCGGCTGAACAAAAACAAATGTTTTTCTTTAGAGAACACATGTTTTTGGTTAGAAAACATGTGTTCTCTAACCAAAAACATGTGTTCTCTAACCAAGAACATGTGTTTTTGTTCAGCCGCAACTTTTCTCTCTCCTCCTCGGTAACCCAATTGATGTGACGGTTGCGTGTTACCTCTAACCAAAAACATGTGTTCTCTAAAGAAGAACATGTGTTTTTGTTCAGCCGCAACTTTTCTCTCTCCTCCTCGGTAACCCAATCATTTATTTGTAAAATTACATATGTACCCTTTTATGATATAAAATTTTTTTTTTATTATTTTTTATTGTCAGCCGCAACTTTTCTCTCTCCAGATTTGGACCGTTCAAAATTGCATCCGACGGCTAGGATGGTTTCGCAAGTGCAGAACTATGGGGGTTCCGCACTGGAGCCGGACTGGTAGGGTGGCCTATAGTGGTCATGTTTTTTTATGAATCAATGAACACATTAGATGTTTTAACTCGTTGAAAAGCTTGTAATGTAAACCGTACTACTACTGCATGTCCTGCCTCTAAAATCCGATTTTGGATCCAATCTAGAATAGATTTTCTTTTTGCATTCGTATCCGTCATTAAATGAGTTGATTTGACGGTTGAATTTTTTGTCAAATGAACACATATACTACACGTGTAGTACGTTTTATAATTGTATAAAAAAAACGAATATCTCAGATATAAGAAAAAATACTTATTCCATATGAATTCGAATTGCTAAAATATTGGATTCGCAAATGTAATAAATGATTGTTCTGTAAAGGTTTTAAGTTTAATTCACATTTTGAGTTTAAATTGAAATTCGCCCTTTAATTTTTTTTTCTTTTCGAAAACACAATAAAAAAAAATAATTTATAAAATAGAAAGTGTCACATATTTCAACTATTTAGACATTAGTGGAAAAATATCTAAAAAATGGAAAGTGACACGTAATTCAACTATTTAGAAAGTACGACCTTTATGTGCAAATATGGAAGGATAAGTCAAGTTTCTGCCGTGTTATTCACTATTTTTGTTTTGTTTGAAAGCTCCCTCTCAAATTTTATGAAGATTATAAATGTTAACTTGCCTAAAAGAATATCCGGTCCGGGTGTGAACTTTTATCTGTTATCATGGTATTTACTACCATTGTATAACTTTTATTTTTTTTGTTATTGCGTTTTATCTTTTGATTGTAATGACTTTAAATATTTTATGATTAATGCGTAAATCTTTATTTAGCAACTTGCCTAAAAGAATATGAAATGATTTATGCCATTAAGAAAGGTTATCATAGTTAGTTTAGAACTTTTTACACTTCTATTTTGATAATAATAAATCTTATAAAAAGAGATAATATAGGAACGAAGTCAGGAATTTGACGTTTGGAGCGAAATTATAACAGTATGTCAAATTACATATAAAAACAAAACAAAAAAATTATTGGAGGTGAAACTGATAAAATATTTCAAATTACATATAAAATTTATTATACCTAATAATATTTTTAAAAATCTCGGGACGACTGCCCTCGCTCTGTCCTCGTCCTCGGGCTAATGTCTAAGTCATGGGCTTATAAAGATTTCAAAAATGATTGTCCTTCAGTCGAACCCGGACAGGTGGAAACAAATGTCGTTAAAAACTCTATTGCGAAGTTAACTGTTGTTCTTGGCACAGCTTGTGTTAATGGACCTAATTTTTTATTACTGTCCTAATTCTTAGTCGTTTAGAAAATATAGCGAAATTGAAAAAATAAAAGAACAAGTTAATTTGTTAGTTAAAATATCAATATTATTATTTTAAATATGACTTAAATACCATTAATTTTATTTAAGAGAGAAATATTGATATTGTAATTAAAGAATACATTATTTTTACTTCATTAATTTTCAATATATGTCCTACTAGACTTATTAATTGAGAGAGTATTATCTTTTAAAATTATTTTTTAAGGAATAATACAAAAACAAAGGATTTCCTCAACTAATCAAGTGCTATAATTAGCGAGCTGAAAAATCCAAGTACTTTGAACATTAAATATCAAATCAAGTATGGGAAGAAAAAAATAGCCTCCCGGGCCAGCTGACAAGTCTGGGTTGATGTGGGGTTTAAATTAAACCATTTAACGACTCCGGTAACATATATTTAAATTTCGTCTGAGATTGGTATCCTATTGACTCACTCATTTAGGCCTCTACCAATTCGTACATATTCCGCTTTTTAAATCTCACACAACTAAGAGGTCTTTAGTTCGGATGAGGTCTGACTCTCAGATCTTACCCACTTTTTAAAAAAAAATGTATGGGAAGAAAAATAGATATAATAATACTTTGATAATCTTTTTTCTAATTAGCAATTATGTTAAAATTGAACCATGCCGGGGGGTGAAGAAAAAGTCAAGCATTCATATATGCTTTCCCAAAATGTCATTTTCCATCTAAAATTGTGGGCTGACATATGACTTTTTTATCCACTTCCTTTGTGGGTGTTGGGATAAAAAAAATCATATCTAATTATGTGTTTGTCCATATTCCACAAATAGATATTTATTAACGTTTACTTTTATTATTTTTTTATGTTATAATTTTTTTAATTAAAAAAATAATACACGTTAAGTTTTTATTAATAAGGAATGAAATACCAAACGGTGACAGAAGACTTCTAACCCTGGGGGTTGAGATATTGCTAACTTTCACTTATAAATAGATGAAATCCCCATTCTAAGTCCTCAATTATAATCCAAAGCAACTTCACTTAGTTATATCATTTCTCCTCTTGCCATCTCAAAGAGGTCATTGCAAAAGATGGAGGGCAATATGGTAATAGTGACAAAAGAGATGATTAAGCCATCATCTCCCACACCTAATCACCTTAGAAACTTCAAATTATCCTTTCTTGACCAAATTGCCCCACCAATATACACTCCTTTAATTTTCTTCTACCAAGCTAGCCAACTTCATGGTGGTGATGATCATCATCATAATCATGCCAAAATCTCCCAATTGCTGAAGCAATCTTTATCAAAATCTTTGTCCCTATTTTACCCTTTGGCAGGAAGAATCAATGACGGATTTGTCCTCGAGTGTAATGATGCTGGAGCCCTTTTTGTCGAGGCTAAAGTTCATTCCGATTTATCGCAAATTGTGGACAAGCCTAACATGGATGAACTAAGAGAGTATCTACCACTCGAACCGATGACAGGCCGTGGTGGGGCCATAGATGAAAAAGACCAAAATGCCCTCCTTGCTATTCAAGTCAATTTCTTTGATTGTGGAGGCATTGCCATTGCCGTGGAAATGTCACATAAAATAGCAGACGGTACTTCACTAGTAACTTTCATGAACGCATGGGCTTCTATTTGCCGCGAAGATGAAAATATTCCGGAATCTAATTTCGGGATGTCAAATTTGTTCCCTCCAAAAGATCTTTCCACCTTTGGATTCATGTCAAGTACAGGAATCACCAAAGAAAAAATTGTCACAAAGCGAATTCTTTTCAGCAAGGAAGATTTGATAAAGCTTAAAGAAAATGTTTCATTAGCCCCTGGATCAACAGTAAAAGATCCTACTCGTGTTGAGGCTCTTTCAGCTTTCATTTGGAGGCATTTCATGGAGATGAGAAAGGGCAAAATGGGAACAAAACAAAAGATTGTTGCAGCACTCCATGCAGTGAACTTAAGACCTAGAATGGATCCCCCTCTTCTGGACCGCGCCTTCGGGAACTTATGGAGGCATACAATGGCAATTCCATTAATGTCTAAGGAAGAAAATGATTACCATAATCTTGTAGGAAACTTAAGGAGCTCAATAAGGAGTATTAACAATGATTATGTGAAAAAAGTCCAAAATGGAGATGAATATATACCAATTCTCAAGAAATCAGTTGAAATATTCACTAAGGGGGAAATTGAGCTATGCAATTTCAGTAGTTGGTGTAGATTTCCAGTATATGAAGTGGATTTTGGATGGGAAAAGCCAATTTGGGTTTGTACTACAACTTTGCCTTTCAAGAATGTTGCAATATTAATGAGTACTAAAAATGGAGATGGCATAGAAGCTTGGATTAATATGCTTGAAGAAGATGCCTCATTTTTTGAAGGTGGCCTTCTTGGGGTCAATAGTCACAGCTTCTAAAATCGATCATGTTGTCCAGATTTATCCATATCAGAAGAGAGATGGTTTTTCTGCTGACGTGGATTAATTTGGAACATATGGTCCATAATGATGGTATTACTCTATACATGGAAGCATACTATAGCAATATTAATGTCTAAATATGGAAAGACATTAGATACTATAATATGTAGTAGGTGAACTTGAGGAGTTCAACAATAATTGTGTTCAAGGATATGAAAGGTTTGGTGAAAAATAGAATCAATAAAGATCTCTTGACTTTTGATTTGGAATTAGTAGTATCTTGTACCCAAAGCTGATTAATTTAGTTTGATTTATGGAGTGAAATTACCATGTTAATTAAAGATTGAAGGATTGATTCATGTCTATCATAATATTTCTTTCACTTTGTAATAAGGGTTATTCCTTATTTTTAAGAAAAAAGAAACCTTTTGCAATTGAAACGTCTTGAAATTTTTTTTATCGACATCTGAGTATTTGACTAGACTAATTCAATTAAAATATGGCAGACACTATAGCCTACTGACAAAAAATTCTACAAATATACGACATAAGTTACTCTCAAAATGCATGCCTTTAACTCGCGACCTGTCCTCGGACACGCTTTTCTATTTTAGCCTCGAATATTAACATATTATATAATTGGTAACATAGTACTACCTCCATTCCATTTAGACTTTCGTTGCATGTTGTAAAAAAAAAAAAAAAAATTAAAGAAACAAAAATTAAGATGTTTTTATAATCAAAATATTAATATTACTTACTTAAATAGAATTAGTGGTATACAATTAATATTAAAGAGAGTAATATTATTATTTTAATTGCAAAAACATCTTAATTTTTGCTTTATTAATTCTCGTAACATGTGACAAAAGTATTATATTTAGGAATAGAGAGAGTACCATATTGCCATTTTTAAATGATATAAAACTTTCCAACTTAAATGGTAAATTTCATTACATATTACCATTTAAATGATATAATTTCCAACTTTCCCAGAATCTTATTATTTTTCGCCTCGAATTTTACTATCTTACGTTGCAGTAAATTCGCTTTTTGGGCACTGTTGCAAGTGGGATGTGAGACCAAGACCATTCGGTGGTCATCACGCCCAGCTTCTCATCAAATTGACTAACTAAATAAATCATCACTAAAATAAATTAATTGCCAAAAGAGTTCCTTATATCAGCATACATTTAGATGCTCCAGCATAAGAGTTATCCAGATGAAATCTGATTTAAGCCTGTTACAAGTAACATTGATAACCAAATAATAGCAGTTATTTAAAAAACAATTATCAATTTCTGCAACTAAATTAATAGCAAAATAGTTGTTCATCATCCCCTGTCCAACTCAAAATTTTAAGGATGTCTAATATCTCCTCCATCCTTGAATGTGAAAAATCAGCTATGGTGAATTTTTGAATGAAGCCCTCCACATCAATCAGACTATGGCCTGGTTCCTTCTTCAATCCACTACCCTTCAACATTTTCCTTGCCTCTGCAACACCACCCCACATGCCATCAGAAGCGTATAAATTAGATAGTAAAACATATGGCGAAGTAGTAACAGGTTCAAGATCTAATATTCTTTTCGCCAGTCTTTGTCCCGTAATAACGTTCCTGTGTAGTCGACATGCTGAGAGTAAGCAACCTAAAACAACTGGGTCATCCCCAAAATGATACTTCTCCACATACTTTTCGGCTTCATCAAATTTTCCGGCTCGTCCTAGTAAATCAATGAGGCATGAAAAATGCTCAATACTGGGGGGAATGCCATAGATCGAATCCATGGAATTAAAGAAGTCTTGGCCCTGATTCACTAGTCCAGCATGATTGCAAACAATTAGAAGTCCAATAAATGTAAACGAATCTGGATTTATACCAAAATCCTTCATTAGATCAAACATTTCTATTGCCTTTTCACCAAGCCCATGATATGCAAATCCAGCAATCATGGCATTCCACGAGAGAAGGTTACGGCAGCTCATTTGGTCAAAAGCAGTACATGCATGTTTAATAGAGCCACATTTAGCATACATATTCACAAGAGCATTGCCAACGCCTATATCCACATCCGACCTTCTTCTGATTAAGCGTGCATGGCATTCCTTACCATGGCGTATAGAAGCTAGGCCAGCCGATGCAGAAAGCAAATTTGCATAGGTGAAGTCATCAGGCCTTTGAGCAAATTCTTTTTCCATTTCTCTGAAAAGACTCAGTGCTCTAACGTGATCATCAGAATCAGAAAAGGCTGCAATCATAGTGTTCCATGAAATTACATCTTTCTCGTCTATCAAATTAAACACCTTGTGTGCTTCTTCAATCAACCCAAGCTTTTTATATGCTGTAATTAAAACATTCCCAATCATAGCCACGGAGTCGAGCATCAACTTTATCGTTTGGCAATGCAATTGCACTACTATCCGAAAATCAAGCGGATCAATGCAAGTACCCAACAGCCCCATAAAAGTAAAATGGTCAGGAACCAGCCCTTCTCGCCGCATTGTTTTAAACACTTTAAACCCTCTTTCTGGCTGCTTATTTTCGACCAATCCAGTAATGATCGCATTATAAGAAACCAAATCTAATCCAGATGCACTCTCAAACACTGTTATAGCATCATAGCATTGGCCACATTTACTATACATCTTAATCAGTGAGTTATATACAAACGAAACAGATGAATAGCCTAACTTCAAAGAATCCGAATGAAATTGTTGCCCGATTCTCAACGCCCTTAGCCTAGCACAAGAAGTAAGAGCACTAGCAAAACAGAATTCATTAGGCTCCAATTCAGCTCTCATTTTCTTAAAAAGATCAAGGGTCATTAAAGGCTTATCAGCTTGATCATAACCAGAGATTAAAGCTGACCAGGTTACAAGATTCCTTTCAGACATTTCATCAAACAGTTGGTGAGCAAGATTGAGGTTGCCACACTTAGCATACATGTTGAGGATATGATTGTTAAAGAAAATGTTTTCCAAGCCTGCTTTGATGGCTGATCCATGAAGTGAAGTTCTGTAATTCAACTTGTGGGATTTAGAGCAGCTGCGGATAAGCGAAACGAGAATTTCTGGAACCATTTACGGGTGAAAATCCTCTGTCCACATTCCTGTCTCTATCCCTATCCCTAACCAATCAAAATTTACTATATAAATTTTTTTTCCAATTATATATACACAAGGTGAATTGTAATTGGTTAGGGACAAGGTGGGGACAGAGGATTTTTTGCCACCATTTACTCGAAGAACATCATAGTTTTCTGCAAACTACGAATGACGGCAAGAAGCGGTTGCAAAGGTTCTGTTTGTCGGGTCGGGTCACCACCGCCAACGCCCCAAGCTAATTTCTTTGTTTTCTTCTTCTTTTTTAACTTCTATTTATGCAAGAGAAATTAGCTATTTGTAACATATATCTATTTACAGAAAACCATTAATGTCCTCATATTTTTATTAGGCTAAAAAATAGCCCCATCTTTTTACGGGCCACTAAAAGTGTCCAATTAGTGAATCCGGTGACAATTCAGGCCAAATTCCACCTCACGTGCCGACCATGTGAGGGGCATTTTTGTCCCAAAAAATTTGGACAAAAGAGAAAACTATTATTTGTAACATATATCTAGTTACGGGAAACCATTAATGTCCTCATCTTTTTATTAGGCTATTTATAGTCCCATCTTTTTACGGGCCACTATAAGTGTCCAATTGGTGAATCTGGTGACGATTCAGGCCAAATTCCCCTCACGTGCCGTTCACACATGATATATGTGAGGGGTATTTTTTACCTTTGTGATTCAGAGAGTTCCGGACTTGTTAAGTTTCCGACAGAAATGGCCCTACAAGACATAAAAAGCAGGCAAGTTCGCTGAAATCCGACGAGTATTTTTTTGGCAGAAGAAAAGGAGATGACGAATAGGGATGACCGGAGAATTTCTTGGGATGATCTTCTTAGGGTGTTAAGAAGAAAAAGATTCAATTTTGATTGAAATTTTGTTAAATTTCTTGTCCAAAATGTCGTCGGAGAAGATGGATATTCGAGTTCAATCGGTATGGTTTTGATTGAGAAGTTAAGGATGAGATCAGAGAAGATGGATAGTTTTGATTGAGAAGCTGAGATCGGTGGTGGCCGGAGAAAAGAGCAGGGCAAGATGGGTTGTGGTCGCCCAAATTTTTTGGGACAAATATGCCCCAATCCATGAGTCGGTTGTGGTGGTATCTTTGGGGGATTCATTTATCAATTTGCAACAAATCTCTCGTTAGATCTAATGAATTGGTGTTGAATTGGAGAAGATGAGTTTTTATTGAGATGGGTTTTGATTGAGAAGTTAAGGATGAGATCGGAGAAGATGGGTTTTGATTGAGAAGGTGAGATCGGTGGTGGCCGGAGAAAGGAGCTGGGCAAGATGGGTTGTGGTCGCCCAAAAGTTTTTGGGACAAAAATGCCCCAATCCATGAGTCGGTTGTGGTGGTATCTTTGGGGGATTCATTTATCAATTTGCAGCAAATCTCTCATTAGATCTAATGAATTGGTGATGAATTAGAGAAGATGAGATTTTATTGAGATGGGTTTTGATTGAGAAGTTAAGGATGAGATCGGAGAATATGGGTTTGATTGAGAAGCTGGGATCGGTGGTGGCTGGAGAAAGGAGCTGGGTAAGATGGATTGTGGTTGCCCAAATATTTTGGGACAAAAATACCCCACACGTGGCCGGCACGTGAGGAGAATTTGGCCTGAATCGTCACCGGATTCACTAATTGGACACTTAGTGACCCGTAAAAAGATGGGGCTATAAATAGCCTAATAAAAAGATGAGGACATTAATGGTGGCCCGTAAATAGATATATGTTACAAATAGCAGTTTTCTATTTTGCCCAATTTTTTTGGGACAAAAATGCCCCTCACGTGGCTGGCACGTGAGGGAAATTTAGCCTGAATCGTCACTGGATTCACTAATTGGACACTTTTAGTGGCCCGTAAAAAGACATGGCTATTTTTAGTCTTATAAAAAGATGAGGACATTAATAGTTTCCCGTAAATAGATAGATGTTACAAATAGCTAATTTCTGATTTATGCAATTCACCAAAATATTACTACACGGTTATTTTTTAACTTGCCCCATATATAGGGAGGATGTCGAATTCGGGACCTCTCTGTCACGAGTCGAGGTTTACTCCACTGGACTGCGACTTCTTTGACTACTACACGGTTACTTGAAAAGTTTTAATTTGCAAAAGAAAAAAATATGAATTGTTTGTGAGTCTCTGAAAAGAAAAAATAATTATTCGCGAGATCAAGTCGGATTGGTCAGATTTGATCGAACACGTATCATTTATTCTTTCATTTTGAGGTTTAGTGGCGGATTTAGTATTTTGGAGTAGTGGAGCACTGTTAATTCATTAAAATACTTTTATTCTTTCCATTAGAGATTTAGTGGTGGATCCAGTACATTGGAGCAGTGGAGCACCATTAATTCATTAACATACACCGATATATCTGTTATACTCCTGTTTCACTGCGATATATCTGACATACTCCTTCTGCTTTCTTCATAGATATTTTTTTCCAGTATTTTAGCATTGATTTCGAAAGGAAAAGACGAGGAAGTTTTACCGTTATATCATTCAGTCTCAATATTCTCTTTCTCGCTATTCTAAAATATCATTAAAGGTAAAAAAAAAATGATATATACATCTATTAAGAAACGACGGGAGTGTAAAAGAATTTCATAATTAAAAACAAACATTTTCTGCATATCATGTTCAGATATATAAAGTTTCAAAGCGAGTATCTATCATGAATTGCCATGAAGACATGTTCTCGCCCCTCAAATCACTGGTGCAAAGTGGCGAACACCCGCAGAGTTTCCAATTGTCTTCTTAAGATTTTATCCTTGGCAAGAGATGGGGTTGTAGTTTTGTCGAGGAATAGGACAAAACATCATGCTATGTACTCCGGACAGATTTGGCGGGAAAGTCCGTCAAAATCTGAAAATAGACGTTCAATTTGAGACATACAAAGAGAGCAAGAACATGAATATCAATTTGGAACATTAGATCATCTGGATCACCAAAAGAAGAAAGCTTTTGCCAAACTATTGTGTTGAAGAAAACAGAAAAACCAACCACTGGTTATAGCTCAGTTGAAAGTCATCCCCGGTCTGCCATTCTTTTCAGAATTGATCTCAAATGGTTCAGGAAGAGAACATCTTAGCTAAGAAAACTCTAAACCAAAGGCATTCCCCCAAATACATAGTTCAAGAACTGAAGATTGCTATAGAATCTAGAGCCGCAAGGCCAAGCACGTTATTTCCCTTCGCAGTCCAGTGAGTAACCAAGAGCCAAGAATTGCTCACTTCACTTCACTACACTACAGAAGCTCATACCTTCCCTCCTATGAAAACTAACTGTATGACAACAGAGTTCACTAATGAAACCAAGACTCGTACAAAAGAAACAGATACAACAAGAAAAAATGCGCGTAAATAAGGTTGTCAACTATAATTAATAGGAAAAAGTTACCATCATAGTAAAGTATAAAAACCACAAAAGTATACAATATCAAACAACCAGCTTCCTAAATTTGCCCATTTCCACATATGATATACATGTCAAACAACTATCTGCACAGCATAAGAAAGTTTGGACTATAACCAACAAAGGCTCAATAATTATAAACGCGTTATTCGACAACTGAATTTAAAATCCTAAACCATCAATCATTGATCGGCATTAGTTTATCAACTAACATAATAACATGGGGGAAAAGGCCAAATACTTGCTACTTCAATCCAACATTGAAAGCTTCCTATAACTATTACCTGCCCATGGACCTCAGTTCCTCCAACTGTCCCTTTATTTGATCCTGCACCAACTCTAACCTCTTCGAATACACTTCCAATTCTAGAATTTGTTGCTTTCTCCATTTCACGTCCGCTACCAAATCCCCATTCAGCCCTAATGGCATCGGACTCAATGCAAATCCGAACCCTCGTGAATTGCACGTAGGACCACCACCACCATTTAAATTCATGACATTATGCAACAATTCCTTAAAAATCGGAGACAAACAACTCTTCACTGTCTCCTCAATCAAATTTGTCGATGGCCCGTCTGACCTAGTCCCAAGGGGGGCAGGGGTAGGAGTAGGGATAGGAATTGGTGTAGGTTTAGGTGTAGCTTCACCCACAGAAGTAGCATTTTGCACAGCGTAATGCTGCTCATTATTAAGCTGCACTGGAACAACATTATACCCAAATTGTTTCTCCTCAATTTTCACTGTTCCGCCTCGTGATCTTTTCCTAGGCCGAGGCGTTTTCTTATCCAAACTATTCAAATCAACTCCATTGAGGTTAGGATTAGGGTTAGGGCTATGATCAATCAAGTGAACATTAAAATTGGGGTTAGCATCCTCGTCCTCAAATGCGCCACCTTGCTCCGCTATAACACCACCAGGACCGCCGCCCAGCGGAGCAGAGGCGGGACCACCTACTTCATTCCAAATTTTACGCGAAATCTCGAAAGTAGCTTGATCATGTGGACTCTTAAAAACATAATTTTTACCGGCTCCAATTTTACTCATAACGGTTCTATATTTCTTCTTCAATCTACGGAGTTTTTCCACCAGCTGATTCTTATTGAAATCAAGTTGTAATTTGTTCTTGATCTGATCGTAAAACGCCGTCGTATCATGGTGATGAGAAGAATTTAACGCCCCTCTGGAGGCCGTATACTCTAGAAAACCTTGTAAAAGCTCGATCTCATCTTCGTCCGTCCACAAACGTTGGAAAAGCCGCCGCTGATCATCAATCGGAACCGGCGTCTTCATCTTCTTCTCCACAACCGCACCACTAAAAATCGTTGTCGAGACCGGGGAAACGGTCACGTAATCATCAATACGGTGTCGTATCAATTCCGGCGGGAGGACGGAGGGATCAGCAGGAACAGCCACGGTTACCTGTCCGGCGGTGACGGCTGGAAGAAGAGAAATATGGACGGTTGCCAGGTTGGAGGAGGAGGTAGAGTCTTCATCGTCTTCAACGTCGACGTCATCATCTTCGTAATCGTCGATGCCTCCGCCGCCGTTGTAGACTGTGGTTTGGTCTTCTGCGGCCATGGATGTTGGGTGGTCGGGATGGGGTGGGTCGTGGGTGGGGATGAAAGGTCTGGGTGGGCGGGGGTTGGGAATGGGATGCGGGGAATAAGGTGAAGTTTGTTGTGGTGTAGTCGTGTAAGTCTGGGTTTGGTTGGGGAGGGTGGGTTGAATGGTTCGTCCAGGCGATGTGGGACACGTGATTTGGAAGTAAATTGGTAATGAAAGTCACGTGATACGTGATGTTCAATTTAAGAAGAAAAATAAATTAAAAGCTATAAAAGGAAAAAACCTTTTTTTTAGGTCGAAAGTCAATCACTATATATATATATATATATATATATATATATATATATATATATTTTTGGGGTTAGGGGTTAGTAGTCACAGGGCGCGTAGTCGATGTTAAATTCGGGGACCTCTCGTCGTGAGCGAAGGGGAGCTCCACTGGGCTACGACCTTCTTGACAGTCAATTACTATATATGCTTATCAGTAGCATAGACTTTCCTGAAAGAACTTCGGTTTGCTCTAAATCAAGGATGTCAACCTCTCGTTATCGAAAGTACCTGTTAAGCGCTGGTCAATCAGGTCCATCAAGTAGAAGATGATCTATACCCTATGACAAATTGTTAACCAAATTAAAAGCTTATTGGGGGTACTAGTATAGCTAATTTATCTTTTGCGCACAAGTCTTGTAATGTTTTTTATGATAGGTTAACAAATTATGCAATGAGGTTTCAAACCTCCACTCAATAGTTTGTAAACCCGCCGAGTTTTCTTCTACCACATATACTCCATGATATCATTAAATGATAAATACCACATTTTGATAAAAATAAAATATATATGGTTATCAGTCTGAATTCCATACGGAACAGTCAAAATTGAGTACGTTTGAAACAATCAAAATTCAGCACGTGTGGAACGCCTCACAACAGATGTTCTTAAACACCAAAATAGAACAGGTATCCGTTTTAAATCAATTTTGACCGTTAATAATTCAATTCGACGGATAAGGATAAGTGCGGAACGGGGCAGCGATATGCTCATGCATATTTCTCTTCTATTCAATGCACTCATTTTTTGTGGGAACTAGGCTGCCCAGTGGAAAAGGTAGCCATAATCCTGGCTTCGGCCCAGATTCGATTCCCACACCCCTCCCCGCCCCGTAAAAAAAAAAAAATGCACTCATTTTTTATTTAAAGGTTTGAAAATAAACTATAATTCTAATGTTAAAAATAGTTAATTTTTCTAATTAAAATATCTATTATTCACTTTTAAAATTTATATTGATGTAGTAGATCTTCTTTTTAAATTGAGCAGTGCTAGGTAGAAGTACACGTTGAAAAAATCATTTTATTTGAAAATTTCTGCCTCGAAACTAAAAAAATAAATTGAATTTTAAAAACATATGTGAGGCAAAACTGAAAGTTTTGTATTGAAAATGAATGGAAAATTGTGCACAAATGCAAGTCTTCAATTACTTCCTTTTTTTTTCCCACTTTTTTTTTGGGTAATAAAAAGTTTGGGTGGGTTCGGTTCCGGTCACCACCACGGGTTAGGACAGGCCCTAGGGATCACAGGTCGCTTACAAGGGTACTTACAGATCACCCACCAACACAGCCCTCACGTTGGTGGCAGGAATTGAACACTTGACCTTTGTAAAGACGTGCAAATCCTTATCAATTGAGCCAACTTGTGTTGGTTTTTTTTTCTCCCACTTCTGCTAGTGAAAGTAAACACAGGCTCTAGCTATGATACTTTTGGATACTGGAGAAGGGTTTCTCATCATCAGCACCACAACTTGGCATGAAAATGGATCATATAAGAGTATGATTATTTTTTATATCGATCATGATCCAATTAACTAGTTCAGATTTATCTACATCAGGAGAGAGACAATTCAATAGTGGTCATTCCGAATGATAAAAAAAAGTTACTTTTCGTAGTTTCAATTAAAGAAGAAATAAATGTGAAACTTTCTCTGTTTCCATAATTTACAGATTGTGTAAAAGCTATGCAAGATAACTGGAGGAATTATGTAGGTCATAAATAGCCATCTTTAATCAGAAAGTAAATGAACAGAGTTTGATCTTCTTTATGGGATCAATAAAGGGCAAATTTAGCCTTTGTGTTCTCAAACACTTGCTCTGCAATCACGGACGCATTACCATCAGCCCTTTTGATTTCCAGTTGAGCCTTCTGATAAAAACCGGTACCTCTAAGTGCATCGGCAATAAAATCATCAAATCCGATAGCAATAGCTGCCTCGGCTTTTGCACCGTATACCAATCTCTGAAATATAGCAGAAATTACGAAGATATTTGGACAAAAAGGCGAAGAAATGAAAGAAAGTTGTATAAAGAGAAGGAAGGAAAAAAAAAACGGATATTAACCTTTAATCTTGAAAGATGGATAGATCCAAAACACATAGGGCAAGGCTCACAAGAGGCGTATATCTCGCAATCCGAGAGCTCAATCTTGTTGAGCTTTTTACATGCCTGAAAATGAGGACCGAGGTAAAGCTTATAAACAGAGAAGATTAAAACCAAGAAAGGAAAATCCAAAAAAAGACGGTAACTCTGACCTCTCTAATTGCGGTAACCTCAGCATGCGCGGTAGGATCTGTACATTTCAATACCATGTTATGACAGCTCACAACAATTTCATCATTTCGAACAATAACAGCGCCAAATGGACCTCCATCTCCACATTCTACCCCTTTGTAAGCTTCTTCAACTGCTCTACTTATAAATTTGTGATCTCTATTCTGTACAGCTGATAAGAAACAGCACAAATAAACGCGAGTCCATTTACTTGCGCACCCGGTAGTTTCATATGAATATAACTCATCAAGCGTAAACATATATACCAAAATAATCAAACTGCAGGTGCATAACAAAAGAAATCTTCAAATGGTTATGACAAACATTCTTCAAAAGCCAAATATATGGTACGGTATGGGAAAACAATTAACTAACTCTTGAAGATAGCACAAACTCTCTCAAGTCTGAAATAAACGCATGTCCACCAGGAATATGGGATTAATCACAGATCACAAGATCAGTCTGGAACCATCTCAATAATTAAAGACCAGAGTAGGTGTAACACTTAACAACATAGACTACCGTTTCAAAACCAGACCAAGCGATTAAAAAAGCCGGATAGACGTTATCCCCGTGACTAGTCAGCCAAATTGTTGCAATGGCAAGAGATTCACATTTAACTTTTCCAACCAACAACCACAAAGATTCTTACTTCATCATCCATTAACGGAAAATTTTAATCTAGACGCCATGACAAAGTTCCTAGACAGCTTAGGTTATAAAGTTCATAAGCTACATTTTCACAAGAAGGGATAAGAATATCAAAATTAGCTTTTTATGGTCTACTCATTCATGGTATGATAACTACATTAGAAGCATCTTGCTGCTTTATGAAATTAGTAGCAAAAGAGAAAGTTCTTCATAGGTTTTCATACCTAAATTAGAAGTATTTTGAAAATCCATGCTAAGCATAATCTCATATTATAGAATGGCTAATCAGAGAAAATATAAAGTGGAAAAAGGAAAAAATGGTTACCTTCCTGGTGACCAGCAAATGCAGCAGCAACAGAAATAGTTCCATCCTTAGCTTCAACAACTGCAACACCATTAAAAGCCAATGCAAATGGATGAATCAATACCAAATGCATAATTCTCAAATCTACACTCTCATTCAGGCCAACAAATTAACACTACAACAACAGTGCATTAATCCCAAGTAATTGGGGTCGGCTACATGAATAAATAATAA
The DNA here is from genome assembly GCA_026122235.1 of Vinca minor. Lineage (NCBI taxonomy): Eukaryota > Viridiplantae > Streptophyta > Magnoliopsida > Gentianales > Apocynaceae > Vinca > Vinca minor. The sequence goes on from JAOCZM010000291.1 coordinate 5,313,674, forward strand.
ATAAATAAATAAACAAAATAAAAATCTACAATCTCAAACAATATTATATCCAAACCATCACAAAGATAAGTTATGCATTTCAATTAACTTATACTATAAACAAAATAAATAGAATGAAACACAAAAAGGGGGAAAATCAAATTGCACCTACAATTACAAAAAGATTCAGAATCTGAGCTAAAGATCTCAAAAATCTTGCAATTACAAAAAAAAACCCAATAATTTTGGAACCAAAGATCACAACTTTTCAAACAAACATGGCAGAAAAAACCGTATAACCCCAGAAAACACTAGTCATTAGTTCATTAAAGTTCATAAAATCAAGAAAGATCAAAGAAAGACCAAAAACCCATAAAGAAAATCAAAAGGGATCAAAATCAGAAGCTTTTATATATCAAACCCATGATTTGCTTACCATTAGCTTCTTCCATGATCAAAATATCAGATGAAATTCAGAATGCGATTCAAGAAACGGGTACTAACAGCAGTAAAGGGATTAGATTATGATGAATCGATGATGAGTATAAAGGGTAAAATAGGATATTAAATATGATTTGAGAAAGGAGGTAAAATCGTGGAAGGTGAGAAGAAGATAATCAAATTCGCAAAAATGGTCACATAACAATTTACGACTTGCAGCTTAGGTCATTTTTCTCTTAATTTTTACATCATTTAACATTTTACGATTAGCAACATAGGTCCTTCTGTCGCTCTTTCTAGAAGTCAACGATTGTCAACAATTTTTCAAATTTTGAATAAAAGTATTATTGGTATTTTGCATATAATAACGACCGCCCCTACCCCGCCCGCGTCTTCTCCTAAAACTTCAAACTTTTCGTTTCTTGACTAATGTGAGGATTTTGTTGAGTGAATGAGTGATAAGGAGAAGACGCGGGGTAGGGGCGGTCGTTATTATACGCGAAATACCAATAATATCTTTATTTAAAATTTAAAAAATTGTTGACTAACCATTGACTGTCAGAAAAAGTGACAGAATGACCTATGTTGCTAATCGTAAAATGTTGAATGATGTAAAAATTAAAAAAAAAAAAAGAAAAAGGAAAAAAGGACCTAAGGTGCAAATCGTAAATTGTTATGTGACCATTTTTCAATTTTGCCAAGAAGATAAACTGTCCACGTATTTAGGAAAACAAAAAAAGACAAAAATGGGATCCTGCCTGATAAGATTCCTCTTCTATTTTGAACTTTTCGTCTAAAAAAATGTTGTTTGTCGGTGTGAATTGTGATTGGAAGCTCTTATCTGGCTCATTTCTTTTCATTTTCCCTGTTTTTTTTCTCTAACTTTGGTGATAAGACCTAATTCGTTTTTTTTTCTATTTTTGGAGAAAATTAATTGTTTCATTATTATTTCAATATGTTTTTTTTTAAATTTTATTTATTAGGGAGGGGATCTACCTATTGTAATAAATAGGGGATTTGAACTCATAACTCCTAAGTCGTGAGGCTTCAACCTTAGCTACTAGACCAATGCCTCATTGGTATTATTTCAATATGTTACCATTGACATTAAGAAAATCTCGGTTGTATGAGGAGAAATTTTATCTTGGTTAGTGAGTAAGTTTAAAAGTTATATCCAAACCAATACATGCAATACAAGTAGGATAAAAAGTCATTTCTCTTTCTGGTGAATTGACATTTTGTCTACGTATATTGTACTTATTTGTTTGGACGTAAGTTTTAAAATTACTGACTAACAAAAATAAAACTACTCCTATCTGAGAGTACTTAGGAATTAAAAAAAAATGTCATCCGCAATCGGCCAGAGAAAAAGAAGTGGTCAGAGGAAAGATGGTTGTGAGCAAATAGGAACAAGAAACTCAAACGCCCAGAAGAAAATTGGGTGAGATAGGCAATCAAAACTCTTGAACATTAGGAAATCAGTTTCAGGAGCACACTTGTAAATGGGGCATGAAGTGCTACCAATAGTAAGCTCTTTCCAACTGAGTGGGCCATCCTAATCCAACACTGGTCTTAACTCTCGCTTAACCTAAAATTTAATTGTGGGTCAAAATCGATTCGCAAATTAAATTAAGTGAGTTTAGAGTAATTTTACTTTTCAACCCCTCCATTTTCAATCACATGCTCACTAAATGTCTAACTGGGCCATAATAGATTGAGAGCGATATAAGAAATGAAATTATATTTATATGATTGTTTTGTATTTAACATATCTTATACGCGTCAAGAGATTGGAAGCCCCAATGGGGGAGCACTCTGCCTGGGACTGTGAGATCCCAGTTCGACACCCCCATCCCTCCTCCCCTCCCCGAATAAAAACATATCTTATAGGCCAAATGGTGTATTTAGTCCCGAAACAATTTGCGGTTGGCAAAGTTGGTCCCCAATGAAAGTTTGCAGATTTATAGGTCCCCAAACAATTACAGAAAATTATGTTGGTCCTTTCGTCAAATTTTTGAATTTTGGATGTCCATTAACAAAAAGGGTCAACAGTACAAGGGTAAAATAGAAATTTCACATATTTTTAGATAAAGAGAAAATCACTATTTATGCCCCTTGTCTTTTTTGCGTGTCATTAATGCCCCTGACAATTTACGGGGTGCCATAAATGTCCCTCAGAGGCGGAATCCGGCGAGTTTTGGTGGCGTAGCAAGTGTGCGAATTGCATGCCTGATTTTTCAAGGGCAAAATCGTCCAATCCAATTTCAAGACCCAATTGAAGATCTGCATCTTCTTCCTCAAAATCAAAGAAGAATTGGGCAAATTCACCCAACCCCAAAAAGCGAAAAAGATTCCAAAATTTCCTTGCTAAACAACTCCCACCCTTACCGCTGCCCTATTTCTGGCTCTAATGGGTTCCTTCAAGATTTCCTTGCTAAAAAACTAAATTCATCTTTTTTATCACATTTAAAAAATAAAAAAAAGAGAGAAAAATCAATTTCAAAGCTTCATCTTCATCTTCAAAGCTTCAACCACCAATAATAGAAATCACCGGAGCCCCCTCCCCCCCACCCCCAAATTCCTCCGTCTCCCTCTATGTTCTCCGACCACCATTCCTCCGCCTCCATATGCTTTCTCCGATTTGGCTCAAGAAAATCCCCCCAAAACCACTTTACAATGGTGGGATTTCTGAAAATCCCCCTCAATCGGAACAACCATGGCACCAGTTTTCTGCACACAAAAAAAAAAAACAAATGGGTGGATCTGGACTTGAAAGCTTCCTCAAGGTTATTCTGCAGTTGATCACTGGCGACATTGCTGATGGAAAAGCTTCTTCGGCGAGGTCGGGGACTGTTCGCGGTGTTCTGCCTAAATTGAGCAGTTCGTCGACGAAAATGCCGACGCCGCCAATACAGAGAGAGCAAATTCAGCAAATCCTTTATTCCAAACTTCTCTGTTTTTTTAATATTTTGATTATTTTTCCAAATTATATGGGTGTTTTTTTTTCTTGAATTCAATTACTATATTTAAGATGAGTAAATGGCTTACTAGAGTGAAAAAAGAGATGGGTTTCGTCAAAAATGAGATTTTGGGCAATGAAGAAAATTAGAAGAAGAATAGTGGTTGTATGAAAATTCCAACTTTGCCAAAATTCATAAATCCAATTTTTTCCTAATGGGTTTAGATAAATTAGGGATTTTCTGTGGATGTTTTTGAAGATTGAGGGATGAAGATAGATTGATTTGTACCAAATTGGGAGAGGAAAGGTGAGTGGTGGAGAGGGGTGACAGTGGTGGTGGAGAGGGGTGGTGGTTTGAGTGGATGGTTGAAGGTGGAGATTGGTGAAGATGATGATTCAGGGTTGGACGAAAATACCCCTCAAATATCGCATGTGCGATTCGCACGCTTGCTACGCCACCACTTCTCTCCGGATTCCGCCTCTGAGGGACATTTATGGCACCCCGTAAATTGTCGGGGGCATTAATGGCACGCAAAAAAGACAAGGGGCATAACTTCCTTTTGAAAATAGTTGAAGGGGTATAAATAGTGATTTTCTCTTAGATAAATGATACCTAATTGTAAAAAGAGCAATTTGCAATCTTCATATTCTCCTAATTGTAAAACCGACCCAATGTCCTATTCAATCTTCATCTTCTCCAGCGACCAACAACGTTCATCAATAAAAATGCCATTTTTTCCATCAAAAATCTCAACAACAACCCATTTCCATTTCCATTTGATGAAAAATTAATGAAATCCAATTTAATTTTCTTTATTTAGATACTCTTACTTCAATTTCATGGCCTGAAAGAAACTACAATTGTAGTTTTTGCAATAAAGAGTTCAAATCTGCTCAAGCTCTTGGTGGACATATGAATGTTCACAGGAGAGAGACGGTTAAAATGAGAGTTTTAGCCATCATCAATTTCATTCAACAGAGTTGGTGAAATCTCAATTCAAAGCACCAAACTACATCAATTTATAAATGATAAATTCCTTTATGAATTTAATCTTGAATGATGATAACAGAGACAAAACGATGACATAAAAAAGCATGACAACAAACTCCTAAATTCTTAGTCCTAATTCCGCCGCTTTTTTTCCTTCTTTTCAGTGTGGATTTGATCATTTGGGATATGGTTGCTATTGGTAGTTGGAAATCTGGTGTAATGTGTTTCTGTAATGGGTGGTGGTGTAATTGGGAGGTGGTGGTGGCCCGGGATGAAGAAACTCACCAAATGAGAGCGAAAATCCCTCATCCCCACCCAGATTACCCGATTCCTCTAAAAAAAAATTGATGTGTGAGATTGGTGTATAGTTTCTTTGGAGAAGAGGTTCAATTGTAAAGGGAAAAAAAAGTTTAGATAGTCAATTGACACAAAGTAAAATGTGAAGTACTTAGCAAAAATGTGAATTTCCCATTATACCCTCATTCCTCTAACTTACAATCTTGACTAACATTCAAAATTCAAAAAAATTGACGGAAGGACCAACATAATTTTCCATAATTGTTTGGGGACCTATAAATCTGCAAACATTCATCGGGGACCAACCTTACCAACTGAAAATTGTTTCGGGACTAAATACATCATTTGGCCTATCTATATTATGATATTTTAGTAAAAAAGTGGTTTCAGCATAAGCTATTATAAAAAATAGGTAATAACTATTTTGGTCAATAAACTATTTACGCTTTGCGGTTTTTATCACTCAACTATGTTTTGACTAAATATATCACCCTAATATTTATATTTGCTAAAAATAAATTGTCACCACTTTTCGCGATGGTTTATGACCCAGTTCGACATTTGGCGAGCATGTGACTGAAAATAAAGAAGTAGAAAAGTAAAATCACTCTAAACTCACTTCATCTGGGTTACGGATCGAATTTTGACTGCAATTAAGTTCTTAGTTAAGAGAGAGTTAAGTAAATTTAGAGTGTTTTTACTTTTCTACCCCTGTATTTTCAGTAACATGCTCGACACATGTTTAAGTGACCGGAAACCACCGCGAAAAGTGAGGGCGGTTTATTTTTAACTAAATATAAATATTAGGACTTTATATTTAGCCAAAAAATAATTAAATGACAAAAACCGCAAAGCGTGAATAATTTAGTGATCAAAATAACTATTAATTCGGGGGTGTAAAAGAGGATCTTTCTTTCTGTTTCTCAATAAATTTTGTAATGAATGGATATATATATATATATATATATATATTTTAATTAATAGAAAATGAATGTTGTAACTTGTAAGGATTCTTCCTTGATGGCTATTGGCTAGAGTGGAACCAGCCTAAGCCAATCAGCCAAAATAACACATACAAGTGGACTAGAGGTTATTAACTTAGACTTGGGAGCCATTCAGATTACATGTATGATTTGATTGAGATTGGGTTCGAGGCTGAGGTTCAAACTCTCTTTAGATTGGGTATAAAAAATAAACTATATACCGTTAAATTATATAGAATCTAATTTGAATTTGAACCGATTTAAGATTTAGGCAAAAACCTCAAACTGATACTAAATCTAAAAACATTGAGCAGTTGGTGGGGACATGTGCAATTATTTCAATTTGTGAACAACCCTCCATTATTGGACATGTGATACAGACAAAATTAAGGGACCTGGAAAATAATAAGAGGCCATGCAAAAGCTTAGGAGTCCCCAAGAAAATTCAGATTGGCCAACAACAACTGACAGGGACGAAGACAAGGGGCGGGTCAGAGTAGTCGCCGAGATTTAAAAAAATACTATTAGATATAGTAAATTATATGTAGATCGAAATATTTGATCAAATTCAACCCCACCAACCCCCCCCCCAATATTTTTTTTGCAGTTTTTATATGTAATTGAGCATATTGTTGCAGTTTTTCGCCCCCAACCTAAAAGTCCTGACTTCGTCCTGACAGCTGACATACTAACTATTCCTTCCGTCTCAAATTATTTGTTGCTAGTGAGAGTTTTACGAAAACTTATTACTTCAGTTTGATTTTTCGAATGAAATGACCAAAACACTACCTTGATAACTCTTCTATCCAAATTGAATATCAACATATTTGGTATAGAAATAAATACTTTAAAGCATAATTAATGTTGCTTTTTATGGATTAATAAAGTAAAAAAATTGTAAATTTTAAATGAACAAGTATTGTATTAGTAATGTTTACAGAAACCACTGTAGACATTCTTGAGACTAACCATGTTCTTCTGCTTCGCGGTCCGCTTATAACCAGCCTATAATGTCATAATAAGAAACACCATCAACTGGTAATGATGTTGTTACGTGAAGTGTGTTTGGAAGCAACGAACCATTGTAGACATTCTTGAGACTAACCATGTTCTTCACCATCGCGGTCTGCTTGCTCGCCTCACATTTCCGAGCCCTTTGGGATACCGAATAGGGGCAGCTTTCTAGGATATGGTGATTTGAATGTGAACTTGCATTCTTGTGATCACCAGAAGGCTTGATATGTGTAGCATGAGATAAAATTCGAGTTCCATTTCCGCGTCCCAATTCTTTATCTGTCGGCTCCCTCAACTTGATCAGAGACTTAGTCCTAAGCCATCTTAATTCCTGTTGGAGTTCATTTTTATGGTCATTTGATGAAACATCATAGCGATATGAAGGCGTTGTAGCTAAAGAATGCGAACCTGAGAATGATCTGACGAAATCTCTAGGATTTGGTGAAATATCATTATGTATCCGAATCTCTTTCGCGTTGTATGCTGAATTTTCTTCATCCAAGTTGTCTTGTCCTTCAAAAGAACGACTTTCGCCAGAGCCTAACGAACTGCATTCGTGGCTCTCGTGCTGATCCCAGATATTTATATGATGGAAGCCATTGTGGTGGCTCGATGAAGCTCGATTATTTCCTTTTCCGGAAACTTTATGCATAGAACTATCCGATTGATAAGTGATCTCTTCAAACCGGCCATGTGTAGCAGCACATCCATTCCCCAAGCATTGCGGATTTTGCCCATCTTGATTATCTGAGAGGAAGTTCATGAAAGATCCGGTCGAGGTACGAATGGAGGCACAATTGAAACAAAATCTTGAATTTGCAAAGTGCGGTGTTTCTTCTATCCCTGGCCCTGGTTGCCATTCGGGGACCAATGCAGCAATTTCTCCATCAATCATGTCCGCTATTTTTGTCACGTCTTGGTCAGTTATATCCAGTTCTGCAACCATCTCTGTTGCAACGCTTAATGCTGTATCAGATTCGACGTCAAAAGGGAAATGTATGTTCCGGATTCGACCTGAAAAGACAGATTTCCTATGTCATTTTTCATCTATACTCTAAAAGGCAAAATAAGCTTTTAATGGAAATGACAATTAAAAACAGTAAATATTTAGTTGTAACCTTCTTTGTCCGAAATTCGTAGTCTCAAAAATATGCTACCATCATCATCTCTTCTCTTCCCTTTAATAGTTATATCTAAGCGAGGACATACATCGTCATGACCTTCATTGTGATGATGAAAAAGTTCAATTCCACTTTGCTCAAACTCATATTGATGAGAGTCCCATCCATTTTTATCTTCAAAACCATAACCATTTGAATATGCGTTAAGGGAGTCGTTGCTGAAACATTTTCCATCGTAATCCAAATCTCGATATGGCTGCCTTGGTAGAGGGACCATGTAATCCAGCTCTCTCCGAGACTCCATTGGTCTTAAATCCGATTCACAACCATCAATTTGAAGAAATGGATCATCTAGTAGCTCGCTCGCGGAGAGCCTTAGGGACACAGTGGCTAAGCATTTCTCAACAAATTGTCGTACCTCAGGATCCTTCACTTTATATAAAGCATCTGGCTTTTTCCCCCTAAACAAAAGTATTACACTTTAATATACCGAAAGCAAACCAGAAAGAGGGTTTTGGGAAAAGAAACGAAGTCGACGAATTCTTACAGAAGTTACTTTCTTGTAGATCTGAGCTGGATGAGTGCATTCACTATACGGATATTCGAAGGTGACCATTTCCAATATGCACATCCCGAACGAATAGATATCAACCAATTCATTGTATTCTTCAGGTGTTCCTAATGAAAAAAAAATTATATATGTCATTTAAACGTTTTAGCCCAAGAAAATTGTCCTTAATACTTTCATCATCATAAGCTAAAATAATAATATGCCTAATATCACAAGACGGAAACAAGAAAGTAGAGAAGGGTCTTGAGCATATAACAGCAAATTGAAATTGAGTAAGGCAAATATACGACTTCATGTTAGATAAAAATTTCAATGTCAACTGTCAAGACGGTTGGAGCATTTGGCGCAACACTTCCACCGGAGATCATGGCTCTCGGATTTGACACTTATATTCCTCCCACATAAGAGAAATTTAAAATAAAAAGAAAAAAAAAGGATAAAAGTTTCAATGAGAATGGAAAATACCAACACAATGAGCAGCATGAGATTTTCTCATGATAGCTGCAAGACCAAGATCTCCAATTTTCACTTCCCCTTGATTTCCATTAACAAAAATATTATCACATTTGAGATCTCTATGAATCACTGGAGGATCATGACTATGAAGATAAAGAAGCCCTTTTAAGATCTGTCTACACCAATGCTTAATTGCTCTAATATTTACCCTTTTATGCTTTAATCTATACCTGAAAAATTGTCAACCAACAAACAAATCTTAGATTAAGAACCATAGCCATTTTTTTTACATTTCAACCGTAACATAACATGACTAATTAAGTCCCCAATAACTGGGGGTATGGGCGGGGATGGATATGAGACAACTTAACCTTTGACAGTCAAACATATTGATTGAAGACTGACTTAAGATTTGACAATGTACGCACAAAAAAGTAAAAAAGTAAAAAAATAAAATTATTTTAATTTAAATAAAGGTACTTACTGTCTAAGAGTTCCAGAAGTGAACATCTCAGTAACAAAATTGATGTTCCTATTAGCAGTGTCTACCCAAGATGTATAGAATTTCATGATATTTTGGTGTTTTAAGGTTTTAAGAAGATGAATTTCACAGTAAAGTCTCTGAAGATCTTCAGGGCTTTGAAGAAAATCATAGAGCTTGACTTGGTTCCAAGCAACTTCAATCCCTTCATACTCATCAAATGCTCTATATCTGAAATCAATCAATCAATCAACAAATTCCCAAATCCAAATCCAAATCTATTAACAACCCATCTCCCAAAACCCCCCAAAATCTGCAGAAATCTTATAAAGATTGGATTTTGCAAATCTATGAAACTCTCCATAAATGGCAAAAAAATGGAACTTTGTTGGAATATTCCAACTAAAATCAGTTATAAATAGCAACAAAATAGAGGGACATTTTCATTTCTTACACTATCTTGGAAGCTCCTTTGCCAAGAATTTCACTGTACTGCAAAAACCAAAAAAAAAAGAACAAATAAAATAAATCAAAATCAAAACTTTATGAACAAAAAGGGAAAAAAACAGATTAAAAAGAAAGAAAGAAAGGAAAGGAATTACTCTGCCATATCTTCCAGTTGGATCAACTTCAACAAATTCAGAGTAATCTGGGTCAAGATGTGAAAGACCATTCATTTTTTTCAGTTACAAAAAGAGCAAAAAAGAAATCAGCAGAGAGATGATGATACAACTGATCTATGATGATGAATCAGAAAAAAAAACATCCCTTTTTTAGTAAGAACGTTTTTTTTGTTTCCATGACTGAAAAAGGGTGATTCATGAATAATAATAATGATGATGATGATGAATTAAATAAAAAAGACAAGATTTTTATTTCATTTCACAATTCCATCTATATTCTTGAAAGACAGCCCAAACCCACACAATGAAACGTGACAAAACACACAGCAAGAATTTAGAGGGAGAGAGAGGGGGGTCACTTTCTCAACTTTATTCACTTCTTTTTGTTTTTTTGAGAATAAAAAAAAAATATGTGTCAATTAGTTTAGGTGGGCCACTCAATACTATCACCGTTCTTGTGGGACTGGTCACATAATCCACTCACATAAATTGAGCAGGGTCACATATGCAAGTATATCCCACTCAATTAACGTGAAGAGTATGTCCAGTCTCACAAAGATGGTCACATGTTTGAATTTTCTGGTTTAAGTGTAGAGAAATTTTATCTTGGTAGTTGATAAGTTTAAAACTTATATACAGACCAATAATGCAATACAAGTAGGATAAAAAATCAATTCTCTTTCATATGAATTTCTATTTTTTGCCTACTCGTAAGTGTATGAGGTGTGTGTTATGTGAAAGTGGATCTAATTTCAACGGTTGAATAAATTTATTTGATAATAGACTTTTTTATTTAAGAATACATATTTGTTAAAAATATGTGTTCATTATCATCGTAACTTTTATATTAAAAATTTATTATGTCGTGAAAAAAACACATGTTACGTGCTAATTTCATACTGACCTGCATATTTCCTTTTTTCCTTTTTCTACTTTTTTGGTTTATCTTATCTTTTTCTCTTTTTCCTTTTTGGTTTTTTTGGTTGAAAACTTTTATCCTTGTTGGGGTTGATTATTAGGACACACAGCAGAGGATTTTATTATTTTATTTTTTTTTATAAAGAGAGGATTTATTATGATTATGGATGTTCCGATGTGTAATAGCTAATGTAGTAATAACGGAAGTATATAATTTATTTATTTTTTTGCATTATCTGCACAAAGTTGGAGAGATAATTACTAAAGTATAATGAATCATCTGGATTAAATTGTAGTTTAATTAACTAAAATGTAATTACTGTTATACCTTTGTTTTATTTTATAAATGACCAGTGATGAATTTATGATATTCTAAATTACGAGTTTGACACTTGTAATTACTCGTATACTTTATGCAACTTGGATTTGTTTTCTTAAGGAAATATTCTCATCTTTAAATCAAATTAAAAAAAAAATTACTTATTTATGGAGCAACGTATGATGTAAAAAAAAATTATAAGGACCTATTTTTTAAAAAATAAATCTTTAGTGACTAAATTGAAATTAACACTCCGTTAGTTTTTTGGAAGTCCGTTAACTTAAGGACCAAATTGACACATTTCAGCCAAATTCAAGAACTAAATTGACTGGATGCAACTTTCAAATGCAAAATAATAATAAAAAAAAACGTCTATTTATAGGGACCAAATTGATATTAACTCAACTTAAAGGTGTACGAAGTTTGGTACGGGTTAAGAAGCTTTTTTTTGTACTTTCGAAACATTACTTGCCAAATTATTCTACTATAAAGCATCTACATCCAAGGTATTTAGAATTTTTTTAATTATAATATCGTACTTTTGGGACTGATCTTATAATATTTTCACATGAATTGAACTAGAACTATCTGCAGATGTGGGCCCCGCTCAAATTATGTGAGGAGCTGTAGAATTAGTTACACAAGAACGTTTATGTGATTGAGTAACCGATATTTAGTGTCTCTTTCTAATCTTTTTTATCTTTCTTCTTTTCCTTCTATGGGTCTTAAAAATAATTTCAAATAGATACCTTCTAGAAGAATAAAATTATTAAAAAGAATATATAGTGATATTAAATTGAATGAGTTAATTATGGACAGTATTTTCTTCGTGTTAAACAACAAGATGCTAAAACCAAAAGTTAGCGTTGTCGAAAAAAATTAGCATAATTTATTTATAATTTCTAATTCAAAATAATAAGTTTCGATTTTTAATACGTTTTGCGGACGGAGATAGTTGTGTTAACTTCAAGGAATATGACAAAAAGGTCTCGAAATGGTTCAGAAGAAATAAAAAAATTTCCATTTTCTATTTCCCAACTTTCCCAACTTATTCGATCGACACTACTCGTCCTCTTGGCTATCAAAGTCTATTTTCCCATGCAAATCAACTGATATCCCCATCAACCAATCTTTATCTATATTCGGCTCTACCGACTCAATTTCTACGAACCTGCCCATTTATCAAAACTATTTATAATACGGAACAGGTTCATTGAAATATGTGATACAGAATTGGTCACATCATTATAGAATGGGAAGAAAGATAATTATGTGATAACGTGACTAATTTTGAACCACAAGGTATATATAGACCCTATCCATATCAGAATTTTCCATTTATATCTATTTGTTCAAATATCAAAACTATAGGATTTTTAAGAATTTTTAAAGTCTATAGGTATTCAATTTGAATTTTAAAAAGTCCAATGAAATCTAGAGGTATTCAATTTAGATTTTAAAAAGTCCATTAAAATCTAGAGGTATTCAAAATTCTATAGATTTTCATAGATTTCATTAAAGGTAGGATTTTGATGGATTTCCTAGGCTTAAATGTGTATTGTGAAATCTCTTCTAATTCCTTAAGATTTTGATTTTCTCTCATTAATATTAAGATTAAATGTATTTGATTACAATTTTTTTAGTAATCTCATTCTTTAAAATTATAAGAAAAATAAAGAAATATCCAAACTAAAAAAATGAGATTTTTTTTAACATCGTTAGAAAACTTAATATGAAATGTTTATTTCACAAAAATAAGAATTATTGTCATAATATCCAAACAATTTTCTTCTTAATCATCTTCAAATAGAAATTAAAGAAAGCAAACAATTTCTTCTCTATTTAACAACAAATTTCTATTTTCAAACATGGATTTCATTTCCTCCTCTTAAATAAAAATCAAAGGGAAAAAAGAGTTGAAACAAAACCCATCACAAAACATATCTTAATTAAACTAAAGAAAAAAAAAATATCAGTAAGTAAATTATACAAACCTTGAACAAATAAATCAAAAAAAGATGCAGTTACGTGATCTAAAAAAAAAATCAAAGACAATCAACAAACTTTTTAAATTTTTAACAAAATGATTTAATTAAAAAAAAAGGATTGATAAACATATGTTGACTTTGGATGTTCAACACTGCTGGATGTGTATAATACACCACTGGATCATTATTTTCTTTATTTCTTGGTGTTATTCAAATAATCTATAGACTTTATAAATCAAAAGAAATCCTAATAAATCAATCTAATAGAATCTGCGTAGACTCTGCATAGAGTTAAAACAATCCATAAAGTTAGCAGAATCCATAGACTTTTGTAAATCAGTTAAAATCTTTTAAAATCCGGATTGAATACACCCCCTAAGTAAAAAAAATATGTACACTTAGAGGTGTATACTTGTTAGGATAATTCTTAATTTCTTATATGGACCAGGTCTATTAGACTTTATGGTTCAAAATGGTAAAAAAAATATGTTCATTTTGTCTCTACAAGTAGATGATTGACACGTATTCACGTTTCCCATACGAGTTCAACTATTTCTTTTAAATTATATTTTTTAATTAAAAAATTAATTAAGACATGTCAATTTTTATTATTAATGGCACATGAATGAGACACAGTGGGGATAGAAGATTATTACCGATCCAAAACTGATCACATCACTAACTTCACATCCTCATTTCCGCCACTACTATGTGTAAGATCAGGGTTTAAATAACACAATGAAGGATTTTATGTCGCATTGTCAAGTTTATCCGCGCGTATGAGTATTATTGACATAATTTATAATCCTATAAGAATCTCATTGCTCTCAAGTATAGTGCAACCAATACTTTCTTTTGGTGAATCAATGAAACCATATTTTACATATTATTTAATACTACTTTCTTACTTAGATTGAATTTAATTGATAGAAAATTATAATGACTTTAGTCTTTACATCTAAACCCCCTTAGATTTAGATTGCCTAATTTCTTTTCTTAAATAGCTATTTAAATCCTATGTAACAATTCCGGACAAAATATGTAAAGATCACTTTAATTGATTGAGGGCCGTTAATCGGCCGCCATTTGAAGACATTAGAATACAATGTCCAAGTACCACCTAGGAACCAGTCCGACTCCTGTGCGGAACGCCTTAAATTCCGCACGTGCGGGACATAACAAGGGCCGTTGATTTCATTTTTTAAGAGGATCAATGGTTGAGATTTAAAAGAGAGGTAAAAGGATATATATGTAATTTTATTAGAGGTGAGAGAAAAGTTGCGGTTGAAAAGTCAAAAAGGTGGGTTACCGAGGAGAGAGAAAAGTTGCGGCTGAAAAGTAAAATAGATATATTTCTACAAGAACACATGTTCTCTATTAGAGAATACACGTTCTTGTATATTGAAAACACATTTTTTGTTAGAAAACACACGTTTTTTGTTTGCGTTCTCTGTCAGTGAACGCACATTTTTTGTTAGAGAACGCACATTTTTTATTAGTGAACGCATGTTCTTGATTATTGAACATGTGTTCTCTGGCAGTAAGCACATGTTCTCTGTCAGAGAACGCATGTTTTTTATTAGTGAATGCATGTTCTTGATTATTGAACACCCAGTTAAAAGTAAAAAAGAGAAAAAGAGCTCAAAGTTTATCTCTAAAATACCCCTGTTTTTTATACAATCGTTGGATCAAAAAGTACAAAAGTATAAAATCCAATGGCTGAAAGCATATCCCGTATATACTGAATTTTCTTATTCAGCATAGGAGCCGTGGTACCTAGGAACCATCATGCAAAGACATGCACTTCTTACAGACGAATCTTAAAAAAATCAAAGAAAGTATGAAAAGTATGTGAAAAAAGCGTGGTGAATAAATTAATTGGTCCGCAGGGACTATAAATATTTAACATCAAAATGGTAAAAGGTCTTTTACAACTTACAAGTCAGGACTTACCTCATAAGAATGAACCCCGTCTCTTATATTGGTCCGCAGTGATTATAAATCTTTAACTTCAAAATGGTAAAAGGTCTTTTACAACTTACAAGTCAGGACTTACCTTATAAGAATGAACCCAGTTTCTTATACGGAGTTTTGTTTTGCATGTTACGGAATAAAATTGAATAGGTATTTTATCCCTTTATGATATATATTCTCTAATGATGAACACTTCCGCATAAAAGATAAAACACTTGTTCTGTGCAAAAAAAAAAATTATCAGTCATTAAATTATTATATTCAATAATCGAAATTTGTTTTGCACATGCAACACTTAAAGTGTTCTGTATCAGAGGAGGATGGAAAAGGCTGATCTCTGAATGAATGAAATTATTTGGTAATGCAGGTGATATTAACTCTTTAGCATGCAAATGGTCAAAAGGTGAATTACAAGCCAGGACTTAACCATTGCTTCCATTCTTCTTATAATGCTCCAAGAATTACTTCAATTTATCCAAGGACTATAAATCTTTAACATCAAAATGGTAAAAGATCTTTTACAACTTACAAGTCAGTACTTTACCTTATAAGAATGAAACCAGTCTCTGATACGGAGTTTTGTTCTGCACGTTACTGTATAAAATTGAACACGTGTTTTATCCCTTTAGCAATGACGAAGACAAGGGCGGAGCAGTCGCTTCGAGATTCTTAAAAATTCTACTAGATATAATAAATTTTATATGTAGTTCGGAAT
Source organism: Vinca minor (assembly GCA_026122235.1). Classification (NCBI taxonomy): domain Eukaryota; kingdom Viridiplantae; phylum Streptophyta; class Magnoliopsida; order Gentianales; family Apocynaceae; genus Vinca; species Vinca minor. Next base: position 5,329,504 of record JAOCZM010000291.1, read on the forward strand.
ATTTGATCAAATTCTTTTCCAAATTTTTGTTTACCGTGTTTATATGTAATTCGGCATACTGTTGCAGTTTTTCACCCTCGAACCTAAAAGTCATGACTTCGCTCCCTGCCGTGTAGGATATATTCTCTAATGATGAACCGCTTAAAAGATAAACACTTGTTCAGTGAAGAACTATCGATCGTCAAATTATTATATTCGATAATCAAAATTTGTTTTGCACATGCAACACTTAAAAGGTGTTTTGTATCAGAGGAGGATGGAAAAGCCTGATCTCTGATGAATGAAATTATTAACTCTTTAGCATGAAAATGGTAAAAACCATGGGTTCCATTCTCTTTATAATGCTACAAGAAGTACTTCAATTTATCCAACAAGTTCAAACATAAAACCAGTTCCTCATTGAGCTCCTCTAAGGATTCTCTCATCATCATCACATTCTCTTCCAGGGTTTTTTTTTCCTTGATGTCTCTCTTGTGATTCTTTGCATGAAATTGCACAGTAATTTTTTCCCCTTTTCTTTTTACTGTTAATACTTTTTAAAGAATTTTTCTTAGGTTTAATGTTCCTGTTTTTTTTTGTTCATATTATCTGTTGAGAAATGGAATTTCTACCCTCAAATGAATGTGTTCTCAGCTTTTAGTTTTCTGATGAAGTTCTTGAAATGGGAGAAATAATAATAATTTGTTTTTTATTCGAATCTATCTTATTTCCTTTTCTTATTTGGAAATGATGTTTCTTAGCACTATAGTTATAAAGGAAACTAGAAACTTTATGTTGGGTACGGTCTATATTGGAAAATGTAATACATTTTATATAATTTTCCAAGAACTGAATTTTTTTAAAAATTTGGGACCCCTTGTTCCTTTCTTGACTATAACTGAGCTTTAATTCAAAAGGATCCTTTTGACATTTGCATTTTTTTCAAATTATCATGCCATATAGCTAGCTAGTCTTTCTAATTAGTTTCTTGCTTTGACAGGTTTGAAGGTAAAAAAGCATAAGTATATGGGGAGCAATAGCAATGAAGCTTCTTACTCAGATGATCTCCCTGAATTCTGGAAAATCTACTTCTATGAGACTTGCTCTCAACAATTGGTAATCTTGCTTTCCTCATCACTTAAATACGGCCCTCGAATTCGCAATTTCATTTCTTTATAATGAAACATAATGGATGAACAAATTGTTGTTTCCAGAGACTTACACCAGCATTTGTTGAGAAATTCAAAGGGAACTTAGTATCTGAAAGAACCAAAATTGAAGGTCCTGATGGAAGATGTTTCCCAGTTATTGTGAGAGAAGTTGAAGGGGGATTCTTTTTCATGGATGGTTGGTCCAAATTTGTGCAAGATTACTCCTTACAAAACTGGGATTTTCTCACTTTTTCCTTTACTGGTTCAAAATTTTATGTCAAGATCTTCGGAAAAAATTGTTCAAAAAAGAAAACTGTCCCCACTTATCGCGATATCAAGGGAAAACAGAAGCTCCATAGTGATCCAATTGTTGTTTCCGGTTAGTTTTTCTCATTTTAAAGTTTAGATATATGATCCTATTTGCCAAAAATGATCATATCTTCTTCTAACTAATGAATTTTTGGCAGACAAGTCCGATCATGGTCGCGTTTATCCTCATTTTGAAGCTACCATGACCCGTTTTTATGTTAATAACTGCGTGGTAAGTTCGCCCCTCCAAGTTTTCTTCACAATAGTAGGAAGTTTCAATGTTAACTTGTATTATATGATATTCTTTGGACATTGCAGAATGTGACACTAGACTTCAGCCAGAGCTATGTTAAAGATTATTTGGAGAAGGTCGAACACTGCAAATATGCTATTCTTCAAGTTCGGGATAAGTCATGGAAAGTCAGTATCGCGAAGTGTGGTAAAAGATATCAGTTAAGTAATGGTTGGCCAGCATTCGCGAAAGATAATTTGCTTGAAGAAGGAGACCTTTGCAAGTTCGAGCTCGTTGAAAGAAGTCGTTTTGTGCTAAAAGTTACCATTACCAAATCCTTTTAAGGCTTAAATCATACTTAAGTTTACCAAAATATGCTGTTACTTCGACTAGTTAGTGATAAACCTCTAGAGATTCCGAAAAATGTTCTAGGGTGTTAAAAACTTAACGTGTCTAGAGAACGACTAGCAATTTTTGCAGGTTATTAAGAACCTAATTCTAAACTTTCTGCGCGCCAACGAACCTAATGTTGTTGTTACATGATGTTTATGCAGGGTTCAACAAGTCACTATATGCTAGACAATCTTACTGCCTTTTCGCAAACAGTTGCAGCAACTGTTGTTGTTTTAACAAAACATATTACTATGTTACTACTGTAATATGCTCAGACCATAATATACTCCCTCCATTCCCTATTAATTGTCGTTTAGGAGATATCTAGGTATCCAAATTAATTATCGTTTAAGATTCTTTTATTAGTTGTCAACAATTTATTCCAATTATACCCTCAACATTTTCCTTTCTTTATGACATAGAAGTGAGAGGGAGGGAGGGTGGGGGGTAATATTGGAAGTTTAAGTGGAAATGACAACTTCTTTAATTTTCTCAAATTGTCTAAAGAGTCTTATATTTAGGAATGGAGGGAGTAATAAGTAATCTTTAGCAACCAAATCATACTTGGTTCCTTTTGCCAAATTTCAGACCATCTCCCACTTGTATAAAACTCGGATCCAAATTAAGTACTACAAGTTTCCTAATAGACTCCATAGTCCATATATCCCTTATTATCTTTTCTTTTCTTTTCTTTTATGTTGCGAAGGAATTTTCCGTAATATAAGTTGTTTTGAATTTATTTTGAAACGGAGAGTAACAAACTTTTCAACGTGTGGAGTAACTTCCCATTGGTGTGAGACTACAAAGAGGTGTGTGTCTTACAACAAAGAATTCATGTGAGCCAGCCAAATTCCAACAGATTATTTCTTTACCACTGCATCTCATTAAATTTAACCAAATTACAACCAAAGATGGCAATACCTCAACCGTGACCCTTTTTATACAAATAGACATCTTCAAACCTACATCATTGCATATCGCATTCACACTTTCTCAAATCTCTATAATCGTAGAAACCAGGGAGAGGTAGAGAGAGAGACAGAGAGGAGATGGCGAGGACTCGCGATCTCGTATGCATAACTTTTCTTCTTGTTCTTGTTGCAAAGCATGAGGTGCAAGCCTATATGCCTTGTCCCCATTGTCCAAAAATGTGTGCATCGAACGGAAATACAGCAAAGCTGTGCGTTATTCACTGCAGGGCACGCTGCGGTGCAAATCGTAATATCATTTTTCTCTTCTCTTACCTACAATTTTCTTGTGTTTTAAGGTTTCCTGCAATGGTGACTACTGGAATAACTTTAGATGTCTAAACTCTAAACCTGTTATGAACATATAAAAAACATTATTCTTTCTTGTTTTGCCTTTCCTAGTCTTTTACTCCCAAATGTGATTGCAAAAAAAAATGCCTTAATAAAAGGGAAAATTGATAGAAAATTGCAATTCCCCTCCTTTCCATAGTATTTGTATAATCTGGTAAAAGGTTATTCAAACACAATTTAGAATCAAGTTTCAAGTTTCCTGCATAAACCTTGAAGACTGAAAATCTCTCTCATGCAGGAGATATGTATTATAGGGCAGAATTGCCAAAAGAAGGGGACGAAGAACTAAAATTAGAAAATGAAGCCATGCTCCGTAAATTTGAAGAAGAATTGAACAAGACAGACAAACACAAGCCGGAAGGGCATGTCAATGAAGATAAATCAAAAGCATTCAAGGGAAAACCACCGGAAGAGCTAAAGAGACAAGATGGCAAGAAAAAGAATGAAGGAAGCAAGAAAAAAGAAGAAATAAGTAAGAAAAAAAGAAGATGACAACAGCAAAGAACAATAAGTAACCATGACCGGAAATAACCCAACCCAACTCAACTCATACAATTCATTAAGGATTAGGAAATAAAATCCTTAGGTTTGAAAAGGATAGCAAAGTAGTAATAATTACACCCTCCACGTTTTCTTACAATTCTCCTTGCAAGTTTTCCTTGCGCGTTTTCTTCCCCTGGTAATAAGTGCCTTAATGCACAATTAGCATTCAGGATAACAGAAAGTCAATACATTCTTCTTTTGGTTTATAATGCTTAAGCTCTAGCGCTCTTTGTTATTTCATGCATTGTGAAATTGAACATTTTATGAAGAGCAGAGTAGCGCAATATTAGTCAATAATCAGATTTGGTAAGTACTACCGGAAACTGTTACAATTGTCTGAGCCCAAAGGTTGAAAAAACCCAACACATAGATGGATTTGTAAATTGTAACTGAATCCAACTTCCATGTACATGTAAAAGATACTTAAGCTTTCCTGTTTCCTTATAGTTGGTGTTAGTTGGCTTTTCTTACCCACGTGTATTGCACTCATTGCTTCATAATACTCATGGACCTACAACAAGATGGTAAAAAACTGCAAAGATTCAAATTGAACCAAACATTCTCAAGATCAAATTATCAAATTCCAAATATATAACATTAAAACACCCACTCCCTCACTCAAAATCATCTCTGATTCCAAACAAAATACCAAAATGAAATAAAACCATAAGTATATTTAGGATTATAACACACTCAAGCTCCAATTTATTCAAGAAGTAGCATTGAACTAAAACATAAAAAGAAGGTCAAGTACCGATCAATTCTCCTTCTCCACAGCAGCCTTGGCAGCATCGAGATCCTCATCCAAGAATAAATCCCAAAGTCCGTCCCATTTGATGAAAAACTCTGTATCCTCAATATACTTTACTCTGTGCACATCTCCGCCCGGCGTAAACAAGTAATCACCAGCAACCAAATCATACTTGCTTCCTTTAGTCAAATTCCACACTTTCTTACTCCCACTTATCACCACCAAATCATGCCCAAACGTATGATGGTGCGCCGGCTCCATACTTCCAGCCTTAAATCTCACAATAGCCGAAGTCGGTGTCTTCCTTATGATCTTCATAGATGCACCAGGCATTATATCAACCGGTTCAAACTCCGAATCAGCACGATTTTTCGCCAACGAGCATAAAGCGCAAGGCACGTCGAAACTCGTGCTTTTTAACCCTCCAATTTCCGACATTTCGGAAATCGAACTTTCTAGAAACTTCTGGATATCTTCCGGCCAAGGATTCGAATCCGAGGCAGGACAAGGCGATTTAAAAGGCGTATTAATAAAATTCCGGAGAATTTCCTTACCGATTTCTGGTTCCGTAGACATTCCGGAAACGGCGAGGACGTTACAGTTGTTAATCGATCGAGCGTTGATAGCTTCGTTAGGATTGATGCAAGTGGCGGCGTAAACTCCGGGGAACTTGTTAGCGAAGATTCCGACGCCGACACCGGTGCCGCAAGCGACTAAGCCGCGAGTTTCGACAGAAGGATCGGCGGTGGCTTGGCTGACACGGCGGCCGATTTCTTCGCCAATAGAGTAGTATTTGTCGGTTCCTAGGTCTTCGACTTCGATGTTGAGGTGGCGGAGTTCGGTGACGAGAGCGTCCTTGAGATTGCAGCCGAAGGAATCGGCTCCGGTGATGATTTTGAGGCGGCGGGAGCTAGACGGTTGTGCCATGGTGGAGTCGATGAGAAAGGATCACTGAAAGAGTAAAGCAATAAGTGCTAATGTGTTGACTTCGGATTACTTATAGGATAGGAAATAGGACAAGTATGGTGTAGATTAAGTATCGTCCACTATATAAAAAATAATTTTAGTTGTTTTAGGCTTTTAAATAATAAAAAAAATCAACGGTTTACACTTTTTTAGGAGTATTTGTTGTGATTTGGATAGGTCGTCTCGAATAATATTAATGTAATAATATTAATGTCTTGTATAATTATTAAAGTTAAGACTCTTAATTTTTTTTAAATATAAATTATAAAAAATGTTGAAATATAATTATAAACCAAGTTTTAAGAGTGAGAACAATTATAATATTGATTTTTTATTTAAAAATGGTCATTATTCTAACATGGTTTATAAAATGTAGTTAATTCGTTAATTTTCTTCTATATCCCGAATTATTTTTATATCCATGTACTCGTGTCTGAAGTTCAAAAAGTGTCTTGGTGTTCTTACGTTTAGAGATATAAACACCTTACACTTAGATATGTACATTTTTTTTTGGTGAATACACATAGATATGTACATGCATCAAACACCTATATACGAATCCAGATAACAGAGATGTTATAATTTTAGAGTTAATAGCTATTTATATCACTAAACTATTTACGAATTTCTCTTTATGGTACTAAACTATTTTTTTAGCTAAATACGTCACTCAACAATTTACGTTTATCAAAAAATATACAACCACCCATTTTTTGGGTGTTTTCCGGCCAGCGATGTCACGTGAGTTGCTTCGGAACATGAACAACGACGAAAAGAAAAAGAAATCATGGAAACGTCGGGCGATAACTGCTTAATTTGTTGTTGCAAGGGCAAACAGGTCTGTCAAATTAAGCAGTTATGGCCTGACGTTTCCAATATTTCTTTTCCTTTTCGCCTTTGTTCATGTTCTCAAGCAACTCACGTGACATCGCTGGCCGGAAAACACCCAAAAAATGGGTGGTTGTATATTTTTTGATAAACGTAAATAGTTGAGTGACATATTTAGCTAAAAAAATAGTTTAGTACTATAAAGAGAAATTCGTAAATAGTTTAGTGCTATAAATATTTATTAACTCTATAATTTTAAAATATTTGGGCCCCCTCAAAATTAGGGGTCCGGTTCTTCACGTCACTTTGAACATGTAGAGAGTCAGGCCTGAATTTTTAAATGCTTGTTTTGCAAGATAGATGTTACATACATCATACATGTATTTTTATCGAGAGAATAACGTTCGTACCCTTAGAGGGCACTTGTTGAATGAAATGTAACACCTGTCCTAAAATATGTATATCTCCAAAACGTATTTTTAATATATTAAAAAAACGTATTTAGCACTATAAATATGGGCAAATATGATTTCTTGTAAATTGCTAAAGTCCCTGTATGGATTAAAGCAATCTGGAAGAATGTGGTATAATCGCCTAAGTAAGAGTTTACTAAAAGTCGGATACAAGAATGACCTAACTTGTCCATGTGTTTTCATTAAAAGATCGGAATCAGGTTTTGTTATAATTGCAATATATGTTGATGGTATTAATCTCATTGGGACTCCTGAAGAGCTTCCTAAAGCAAGAGTTTTTTTTGCAAAATGAATTTGAGATTAAGGATTTTGGGAGAACCAAATTTTGTTTTGGTTTACAAATTGATAATCTAGAAGATGGAATCCTTATTCATCAATCAACATATACTAAGAAAGTCCTGAAAAAATTCTACATGAATATGTCACGTCCCTAAAAAACTCCAATGGTCGTCCGCTCATTAGATGTTGCTAAAAATCCTTTCCGACCACGAGAGGAAGATGAAGAACTAATTTGTCCTGAAGTACCATATATTAGTGCTATTGGTGCACTAATGTATCTTGCAAATAATACTCGTCCTGATATATCATTTGCAGTAAATTAACTTGCAATATATAGTTTTTCTCCTACTCTACGACATTAGAATTGAGTTAAACATATTCTTCAGTATCTACAAGGAACAATGGATCTCAGATTATTTTATTCTATGGAATCAAAACCAACATTGGTTGGATATGCAGATGCGGGTTATTTATTTGATTCTCATAAAACACGTTCTCAGACTGGCTATTTATTTACTTGTGGCGATACTGTTGTATCATGACGTTCTACAAAACAGTCTATAGTAGCCACATCTTCAAATCATGCTGAATTAATAGCTATTCATGAAGTAAGTCGAGAATGTGTGTGGTTGGGGTCATTGATTCAATATATTCGAGATAATAGTAATTTATCTTTTGAGAAAGAAATCCCTACAATATTGTATGAGGATAATGCATCTTGTATAACTTAATTGAGTGAAGGATATATCAAAGGAGATAGAACAAAACACATTTCAGCTAAATTCTTCTTTACTCATGAACTTCAAAAGAATGGTGAAATTGAAGTGCGACAAATTCAGTCGTGTAAAAATCTGGCAGATTTTTTTACTAAGATATTACCGACTTAAACTTTTAAGAAGTTAATTTATAAGATTGACATGCGTCGGTACAGAGATCTGAAGGGATCTAGTCAACAGGGGGAATAAAATATAAAGAATGATGTACTCTTTTTACTTCACTAGAGAAGTTTTTTTTCCCACTGGGTTTTTTACTCTAGTAAGGTTTTAACGAGGCATATTCTTTATATTAAGGACTCCAAAAGGGGAGTGTTATGAAAATATTATATATTAAGGTTGGAGTCCTTATTCCATAACCCCTTCAACATTATGGATACCTTAACTCTCGATTGAAAGAGGAGTTACAAGAAATGCATAACCTACATATTCAAGCTCCATTATCTACCCTTTATTAAAGGTTTCATAACCTACATTTTCTAACCCTATAAATAAAGGGTTTATTTTAATGTAAAAATAGACTAATGAAATAATATAGAAATACTTCTCCTATCTCTTGTGTCTTATCTACTTCATCTTTATATTATATTCTAATTTTGTGGTGAAATTCACTCTAGAATTCCATATATTTTATAATATCATTACATGAATAAACAACATTTTCACGTCTATATACGCCCAACGAGTTAGAACAACCTCAAAAGAATCCAAAATGTCTACATACAGCGTTATACATTTGGGAAATGATAAATAGGTAAGCAAAATTGATTATAATTGGTTAAAAATTCAAATTAAATATTATTCACCCTTATTGGTATAAAAGATTCACCTAATTATTTATCAATTTGTAACCAATTTAGCCAATTAATTAGTTAAATTTTAGCTCCATAGTATTATCCCATACATTTACATTTGAAAAAATAGCTATTCGAGTCGACGGCTGACGAGATTTTATGCGAGTTTATTTTTTAAAATAAGAAATTAATCATAAATTAATCGAAGTCATTACTTTTTTTTTTTTTTTTGGGGGTTTCAAACATATTGCGTTTGTTGGACATAGTCTTTTCGTCCACAACTATTATAGAGATAATTAATTTTGATTTTTTTTAAAATTCTGCAAGATACTGAAGTAAATTTAGGAAATACGCCTAATTTGTTTTTTTAATTTTTGGTCCCTACACATATTGCTATGGGTGGTTTCGGTTTCCATCTTCATCCTCCGAACCTCCACCACCACTAGAAAACTCTTCAGTATCTGTAAGTACCCTTATAAGCGACCTATGGTCCCTAGGGTCTGTCCTGACCCGTGGTGGTAATCGGAGCTGAACCCACCTGAACTTTTATTTACCAAAAAAAGAAAAAAAGAAAAAGAAAACTCTTCAGTACACTTGCCATATTATCTCACATTCTTCCCTTATTTAAGCTGTCAACAGTCATCATCTTAAGGTATGAATATAATGGGAATCGGGTAGCTCAAGTGGTAAGGCTACCCGAACACGGGGCGGAGGTCCCGTGTTCGATTCCTATATTTCTCCATAATGGGGCAAATAATTCTCCTCTTTATGAGGCTTATCTTCCCTCCCCCGGGCATAGGGGCGTGCTTAATCTTCCCTATCTAGAGTACTCTCAGCTCTTCCCTTTCGGGCGCTAAAAAGGTATGAATATATATTTAAGAGATAATCACTATTTATACCCATTATCTAACTTTGAAAAACAAGTTATACCCTTTATCTTTTTTGTGTGCCATAAATAACCAGTATAATTTTTGAGGTGCCATTTATACCCAAACTAGGCGAAATCGGATGATAAGCTGACGAATCGGACAGCAAGATTCAGAGGCGTGAGTAAGCACCTCGGTGAAATCCGATCTGCGTCTTCCTCAGTTGGAATGATTTCATCTCTGCCAAACCAGAGAGACGATTTATTGCTTCTACGACACGACGGAATCCTCATTTTGGGTATAAATGGCACCTCAAAAATTATACTGGCTATTTATGGCACGCAAAAAAGATAAAGGGTATAACTTGCTTTTCAAAGTTAGATAATGAGTATAAATAGTGATTATCTCTATATTTAATTGAATTTTAATCTTTCTATATTTTATATTTGGGACTGAGTTCTTCAATTTTATTTTATTTTTGTATAGATTTTAGATGATGGAAATACATGGTATGTAAAAAAAAAAGTGGATGTTTTTGTGTGTGTGTGTGTGTGTGTGTGTGTATTAGGTGGTAGTGACAGTGAAATGAGACTCGAGTAGTCCACTTTTTGTCTCCTTCTCTTTCTAAATTCTTGATATTTTCTTACAGTCTATACATTCTTCAATTTTGTCTTTAATTTGGAGGGTCCCTCTTCTTCTTCCTGAACTGGGATTCATCTTTCATGGGCTTTTTGCAGAAAATGCATCTGAGATACTCTATGCCCAGATCAAATCAAGGCCTTTTTAAGGAATTTTGAAACATGTTTTGATATGGGTTTCTACTTGAACAGAGTAATTTGAGGAATTTTGTTCTTACTTTTTGCTCAAAATGTTGGTTTCTTGTTCTCTCTCTCTTTCTTTTTTTTTGCCTAAATTCTGAGTATTTTTTTTTGGATATTTATAGAATTGGAAAAAGGGAAGTGATTCTGCAGAATAAACTGTTAGAGAGGAAAATTTATGTCTTTTTTTTTTTGGTTTTAAAGCATGAAAGATTTTCCTTCTTGTTTTGGGGAAAATGGGTGATGAGTGGTTTGGAAGTGTTTAGGAGAAATAGGTGTTGAGTGGTTGACTAACTTTTTTAATAAAATACTTAGAGTTGAGAAGATGTCAATAGAGTGGAGGAAAAGTACTTTGGTGCCATTATATAAGAATAAAGGAGATGTTCAAGATTGTTCAAATTATCGTGGTATTAAGACATGAGTCATACTCATGAAGTTGTGGGAAAGGGTAATTGAGCATAGATTGAGAAAAAATTGTGAGCATTTCGAGAGAACCAATTCGGGTTTTATGCCGGACGATCAACTATGGAAGCAATACATCTAATAAAGCGCAGTTGATTGAGCGTTATAGAGAGAGAAAGAAGGACCCTGCATATGGTGTTCATAGATTTGGAAAAAAGCTTACGATAAGGTTCCCCAGAGAGGTAATTTGGTGGGCGATGACTAAGAAAGGTATATCTCGGAAGTATATTGATCTTATTAAGGATATGTATGAGGGAGTCGAGCCAGGTGTCGAGTTTGCGGCGGGATAAGTGAAGAGTTTCTTATTACAATTGGGGTGCATCGAGGTTCGAGCACTTAGTCCTTTTTCATTTACAATGGTTATGGATGAGCCCGACCCAGGTGTATACGAGGATCCCGATCACGTGATGCATCTTTGTTTGCTTTGATGATATAGTTTTGATAGATGAGACAAGAGCGGGTGTTAATGCCAAGTTGGATGTATGGAGACAAACCTTAGAATCTAAAGGTTTTAGGATTAGTAGAAGTAAAGCAGTATATGGAGTGTAAGTTTAGTACTTAGCGAGCAGCAGAAGCAAAGCTGTAGTAACTTTGGGTGACAAAAATATCTCGGGGAGTGAGTATTTTCGATACCTTAGTTCTATTATTCAAAAGGACTGGGAGAGCTTGACGGAGATGTAGCACATCGAGTTAAAAGGCTGGTTGGTTGAAATGGAAGAGTGCGACGGGTGTTTTGTGTGATCGTAATGTACTGGCTGAGATTGAAGGGAAAGTTTCTGAGCCAGTATTAGGCCGGCATTATTATATGAGTACAGAATGTTGGGCAACTAAGAGGTGTCATATTCGAGAAAAATGCATGTAAGCGGAGATGCGTATGTTAAGATGGATGTGTGGGCATACGAGAATGGATAGAGTGAGGAATGAGACTATTCAGAAGAAGGTTGGTGTAGCACCTATTGAAGATAAGATGAGAGAGAACCGTTTGCGTTGGTTTGGGCACATTAGACGAAGGCAAAGTGATGCTCCGGTTAGGAGAATTGAAGGATTATGTAATGTAGATGGCGTAAGAGGTAGAGGGAGACCGAGGAAGACTTGGATGGAGGTGATAAAAGGGGATATGAATCTGCTAGAACTAGATGAGAGTTGTGTTTGGGATCGAAAGAAATGGAGAGATTGCATCCATGTGGATGACCTTACGTGATTCTTACTTTTGTTCATGTAGCCGACCCCAATCTGTTGGGATTAAGGCTTGGTTGTTGTTGTTGTTGTTGTTTTGGGGAAAATGGGGTTCAATTGGCTGATTTTTCTTCATCAAGTGCTAATAGAGGAGCTGCCCAGAATTTGGTTACTTGTGTTTATCAATGTAGATTAAAGGGCAAATCATGTTTAATAACAGTTTCATGGAGTAAGAATTTGATGGGTCAAGGCCTTACTGTTGGAATTGATGATAACTCAAATCAGAATCTTTGTAAGGTTGATATAAAACCCTGGTTGTTTTCTAAGAAGAAAGGGTCTAAAATCTTAGAAGCATATTCTAGCAAACTTGATGTATATTGGGATCTTTCTTCTGCTAAATTCGAATCCGGACCTGAGCCCTTGGAGGGGTTCTATTTAGGGGTTGTTTGTGATAGACAAATGATTTTACTTCTTGGAGACACGGAAAAAGAAGCATTGAAGAAGACCTCTTCAACCCCTGCTTCGTACCGGGTTGTTATTGCTTCGAAGAGGGGACACATTTTTGGTAACAGGACATTCTGCACGAGGGCTAGGTTTTGTGACGATGGACCTGTGCACGATCTCGTTATTGAATGTGATACAAGTGCCACCATGGATCCTTGCCTTATGATCCGAGTGGATAGTTAGCCATTGATGCAGGTGAAGCAACTTCGGTGGAAGTTTCGGGGGTAATCAAACCATTTTGGTTGATGGTCTTGGGGTTGAAATATTTTGGGATGTTCATAATTGGCTGTTTGGCATGACACTGGGAAATGCAGTCTTCATGTTCAAGACTTGTCCGCCGCCTGAGAAGTTGTGGGCCAGACAACCTATCTGCGATCCCCAGACGTTGCATTGGCCGTGGTCACAGAGATTCCGGGACTCCCAGTCGAACAATATTGGCTTTTCGTTGATTTTGTATGCATGGAAAAATGAGTCGAAGATTCAAAATTCTTGGTTAATTGCTAACAGATACTTTAAGTGAGCTTTGATTTTATTGACTATGTGATTGGAATATACTTGATTATGATTCTTAAATTATTTTGAAATACATTTGTTGAGTAAAACAGGAGTTCAAAGAGATGGAAAAATAGATGATTTCTTGTTATGGATTCAGGACTACTCCTTTGTTAATGTTATTTTGTTGGTCATTCAAATGAAAGTCTACTTGAGTTTTAACAATTTCATTTTTGCCGGACTGTTAAATTTTGAGATAAAACCAGTTAATTCAATATTGTCGTATTCGCATTGTCTATATGAAGGTTGTTTAGCACAAACAAGTGTATTGTGCCCCGGATATTGCACAGATACACAAAATATGTGAAGAAAACCAGTTTGAGATATGGAGGCAAACCACAAATTTTCTGGTACGTACCCTGGTCTATTAAAGTTAAATATCTTAGATAGTTTTGGCTAATTGGCCGCGATGACAAAGATTCTTTTAAGATTTATATACTGAGATTTTCTTTTATTTCTAAAGTTTGCTCCTTTATAGTGAAGTAAAAGACAATTGGATTGCTAAGTCCCTGAAGATCCAAGCTTTCCAGTGCATCCTTTATTGGGGTTGTTCGGTGGTGGTATTGGATAATGCCTAGTACTCTCGTAAAGGTAATTTTCAAACTTTCGTACTCGTTTTACTAATGTCTAGTAAGAAAGATTACATTATATACATGTTGCTAAAAGTTGAGGCAGGTTCGAGAGGATGGAGTTTGGCTGCTTTCTAGTCTGGACTTTTTCTTATAGCCACGGCCAAGCGCCCGTGACTTCATATTTGGGAAAGGTGAAGTTTATTATGCATTATTTGTTCTGTACTACCGAAGGGGCTCTATGGGAAAGGTGAAGTTTATTATGCATTATTATCCTTAAATGGTCACGACTCGCGAGTATTCTTCTGCATATTTTAGTAAGGTTATATGGGGTGTTCTTGTTTTTCATTGACATTAGAATGATTTACTTCTTGAGGGGAAATATACCATTCTTGATACATATTTGGATTGAGTTATTGGTTATATGCAACTTTTATATATGCACGCGTGTTTTGGTTGCATCTCCTAGCTTAAGAGGAAACCTCTTATTTGATTGAAATTACTTATTATCCTTATGCAAGTATTATTAGCTACTGAGAATTTAGGTTTGTAAACCGATTGAACTTGCTTCTGAAGCCATAGCAACTGTATCCACGAGGAGCGACACCTAAAAGGCTAGCCGAGACTTTTTCCAATATGGGACTGGGGTTTTACAGCATGAACTACTAGCTGAAGCCGAGGGCGTCTTTCAGATTGAAGTGTTCTACAAGAAAAAGATCCTTTGATTTTTTTGTCGATGAGTCAGAACGCGATAACATTGTACCTAATCTTTCAGCTGTCATTGGAAGTAAATTTGCTGCTAAAAAGTTACTATAACTTCTTGGTTCTTTACGTATATTCCAGAAGATCTTTACCTTAATCTGCTGATGAAAGAATCTTGTGAGAGATTCCAGATTCCTTGATGAGGAGGTAACAAATAACCAGTAGGTTTACCAAAAGCCATTTAGCAATCAAAGTTCTTGCATTTACTGATCCTTTTAAAGAACGTCTCGCATTTAAAAACAAGGTATAAAAGAAGAATTCAGAAAGCGCCCTCCAACGTATTTAAACAGTATTCCGTTTTTAAACAGTATTCCGTTTCAAAACGAAGATTCCAAACGTGAGACCACATTTAAAAAGACAGACGCACATGGTACGTGTGGGGGGATGCATTGGCTCCCCCATGCCTACTCCCCCTTTTAGAAATTATTTACTCAGTTTGTACAGGAATTGACTACGTTTGGGATGCTATTAAGTCAGAATATTTAATATGTTATAAGATATAATATTTATGCTACATATATAAGGTATTTATATATAAAAAAAGGACGAAATCCTAATCACAACCCAGTAACAAGAAAGTCCAACAAAATTGGCTCGAGGTCCCGCACCTGAACCTTTGGCCAACTCACCGATGAGTTGGATCGTCGAAAAATAGATCGTTTACAAAGTATATCAGGCTTCATAACCTAACAAACTAATCATAGATGAGGCATGTTTTCTATAACTTATTGGCATTTGCTTAGCATTTTTGTTTTTTTTTATATTTAGAATAAGTTATTATTGATATGTTTTTCATTTGCTTATTTAGTAAACTTATAGCTTAAAATAAACTTAAAAAAACACCAGCTTATGCGGGAGCTGATTTTTTATGATAGTTTATTTATGCTACGCGCTTCTTTTTTTTTACGCCCGTTGGGCGATGTCCCATGAGCGGGGAGATAGAACTGCCTCACCAGAGGAGGAGAGAGTAACCCTAGAAAGGGAGTCAAATTAAAGCATGCCCCATGCGCAGGGAGAATATCGAACCTACGACTTCACGATCGTGGACAGACCCTTACCCCACTGGGCTAAGGAGCCTTTGATTATGCTACGCACTTGAATAAGTATATTTAGACCGTGTTTCATATTAAAAGGCGAATGCAAAATTTCAAATATAAAACCAACATCTCTTCTTAGGGTAAAGTCTGGCATTATTGGGTCCGGCCCTATACTCCTCTCATATAATTTTAGACAGGGATCCACTGCGGGCAGTAGATTTCTGCAGCTCTCGTATGCCTCACAAGATACAGCGCGGTAGTTCCATAGCGAATTTTTCCCTCTTCTCACGTCTAACTTTCGAAAAAATCGATTGAAAAAAATGTTGGAAAAAAATATACGTGTCATATCTTAGACCAAAAGAAATTTCGTGAGGAAGCACCTAACGTTGATGTAAACATAAATACATAAATAGATGTTTACAAGACCTTCCAGAAAAATGCCAATTTTTTTTTTATCATGTGTATATAATAACTTGGATTGTCCTTTTCAGAAATATAAGATCCTTCTAATAAGGACAGACACATTTAAATTGTGACAGAGAAATTTATCCTCAAGCTGTACCACTTACATTATTTTCAGCCTCATAAATCTTTCCACCCTCTTATGTCACGCCTGGTGTCCGCTAAGTTCAAAATGCGACACATGTGTCTAATAACACTTACGATTACATATTTGACAACCAGACTCGCACATTCACACCTCCTTAAAGTTTTAAGGACCTCGTTAGGTGCCCCAAACATACTTAGCACAGTACCAATTAGGTGTACATAATTCTAGAGGTAACACCAACCCTTTATAATGTAACAATTAATTCTCACACGTCCACATGATGACCAATAAGTGGCCAGAAATATTTTCCGCTCTCGAACATGAGATAAGAAAATACATCTACCATCTAGTAAGAAAAATGATTTAGGAACCAATCGAAACTCATAAGAAGTTAAAGAGAGGCTAAAGTAGTTGGCAGAGAGACAAAAGTAAAGACTGCGAGCTAAAATCCTTTTTTTTAAAACTAAATTTAATTTTTTTTTTATGTAGTCGCTCCTTATATTTTTCTTATAATTTTACTTTGGTCTCTCGAACATGTTGATAAATTTTTTTATGGCAACATATAATACTTTGGCCCCCAAACTTCCGATCATGCGCCAGCCTTTATAATTGGCAAATATTTTTTATTTTGAACAATAAGTCTCAAGTTTAACATTTCTACCGATAAAAAAATATTTAAAAGTAAATTTGGCAAACTTGTTATGTCAATCAAGGGACGAAGACGGGAGGGGGGCAGGAGGCGAAATTTCTAAAAATACTACTAGATATAATAAATTTATATGTAGTTTAAAATATTTTATCAAATTCCCAATATTTTTTTTTGCAGTTTTTATAACGTTGTCTTTTACAAGATTTTTTTTAAAAAATTCTTCAAAAATATACATCTTAACCGCTATAAATTTTGAACCCGCCCATGCGCTAGTGGCGGCATGTATCTGGTCTATTAGTCCTCAATAATTGCATAAGCTTTTCAATAATTTGGATATCCTCTTAAATTCTATTTAGGGTAAAAAGCGTTGACGCCCCTTAAACTATTCCCTTTTTTGGTTTTTGACCCTCAACTAAAAAGGGTCAAGTTTTTACCCCTAAACTATTTCGGTTTTTGGTTATTGACCTTCCATCCATATTCTCCGTTATATCATAACGAAAATCCAAAAAATAGGGGCATTTTGGGAAAATCATATCATTCATAATAAATAGAATTAAATTTAAGAGAAAAAGGGCCTTTTAAGATTTTTTTTCGAGGTTGAAATTTACAGTTGGTGGTTGGAGAAGAGGAGTGGTACCCGGCTTCCGGATTCTTCTATCAATGTTCTCACCGGCGACTTCTTCTTTATCGTCAGAATAATAGGTTTTTATTTTTATTTTTTATTTTTTATTTTTTATTTTTTTATAAAAACAAAAATTTTAGGATCTTATACAGATTGTCCAAAAATGCCCCCATTTTTTGGACTTCCGTTATGATGTAACGGAGAATATGGATGGAAGGTCAAAAACCAAAAACCGAAATAGTTTAAGGGGTAAAACTTGACCGTTTTTAGTTGAGGGTCAAAAATAAAAAAAGGGGAATAGTTTAGGGGGCGTGAGCGCTTTTTACCCTTCTATTTATTCAGTCGTCGGTATTTTAAAAATAGGAGAAAGAAGAGAAACTAGCTAATGAATGTGAATAATCATGGGCGAAGACGGCGCCCCCAAGATTTTTAAAAATACAACTATTTATCGAAATTTTATGTGTTTTAGAAAATTTTATCAGTTTCGCCCCCAAGAATTTTTTTTTGCTGTTTTTATTGCCCCCAAAGAATTTTTTTACCGTTTTTATCACTTGAACTCTGTAGTTTTACATACTGTTGCAGTTTCGCCCCCAAACACCAAATTACTGGCTTCGTCTCTGTGAATAATGACTACTGAAGCCGTTGAATTAAAAGAGTGTCCACGATGCGAATTATGAGCGATTGTTACACACTTACGTACCAGTGGCGGATTTACACGGTGGTCTCTGTATGCACGGGACCACCCAAAAATTTTACTATTTTTTTTTTTTTAATAAACATTGGCTAAAAACGCACAAGACCTTTAGATTTGTGTACCGACTTGTAAAGCTAGCTTTGACATTACTGAGTGCGTGACAATATTTGTTGAAAAAAGTGTTTTGAGATTGAATTATGTGAAGAATGAGAAGAGAAAGCAAAATGGCGAATCCATGGCTAAATGATTGCTTAGTTACTTATGTGGAGAAAGAAGTGTTTAAGCACAATCGATGATATGGATATCATCAAAGCGTTTTCAAGCAATGATCGAGAGGAGGATGCGATTCGCCTGAATTAGAATCGGGACATTTCTTTTGAGTTGTAATTTAAACTATCGTTTGGTTATGTAATATTGGTATACATTTGCCGATAATTGTTTTGTTCTATATTTTAAATTATTGAGAGACCACCCTAAAATATAATCCTGGATCCGCCCCTGTTACGTACAGCCGTACAGGCTTTTACCGAAGTTTTGACGTGATAAAAAAGAAAGAGCGCGAGAAAAAAACGGTTAGAAATTGACCGCCATGATATTTCTAAACTTTTACCTTCCAAAACAGGTTCTGGAAATAACGGCCAAAATGAAGGGTACATGGCACCATTTAGATTTTATGTTTTCTCTGGTGAGCGTTATCTTTCCAATTATCTACTTCTTCTGGTCCAAACCAGCTGGAACCTCAACCAACAAAAATTGCTTTAGATCACACAAATATGCAAAATCCAATTTCAACTGTATCACATTTCCAGGTTGTTTTTTTCAACCTTTCTAGTGTAGAATTTATTACTAAGCCTTCTTTAATTGGTTCATCCCCTTTTCTTGGAATGATTTTGTTTATCCATTTTTAGTACTAGTGTTTTTTAAGTTGTAAATTTTTTGTTCTTGTTGAATTATTGTTGTACCATTTTGAGGGAAAAAAGTTAGTTTTCATCATTAAACAGAACCACTTTTGAGTAAACTCCTCAAAGCATAAATTTTTAATCTTTTCTTGAATAATTTTTGGTACCCCTTTTGAGTAAACTCCCCCAAAAACATAATTTTTTAAGCTTTTATGGGATAATTTTTGGCACCCTTTTGAGTAAACTCCCCAAAAGTATAAAATTTTAAGCTTTTCTTGGATAATTTTTTGTACCCCTTTTCAAGTTTTTTGTTGTTTCTTAGTGGGTAGCTTCTTGATGACTACCAACTGTATGATAGAATTCTTGTGTGAATTTTTTCTTCAGGCATTGTGAAAGAAAGTTCTAAATATATATGTGGTAAGAGACTGCTGATCCTCTGTGGGTAGTGAAGGAAAAGTTTGGCTTTCATCTCATGCTGGTGGATTACTTTCTTTAGTGAATTACACTGTGAGTGGATTTGAAATGGATAATGTTGGAGAGAGAAGAGAAATCGAAGTCTTTAAATCGGCTTCAAGTGTTGAGGATGGACAATCATCTAAGAGTAGAAATGAAGGTCTGGATGTTCAAGAACTTCAGAAGCCGGGAGGCAAAAGGGATGTTATGAGTAAGTGGATGGCCTTTGCGGCAGAACCGAGTAAAATTCAGATCTCAGATGACTTGAATGAGAAAGCAAACAGAGGAGGAAATGGTAATGGAAGCAAAAACTTAATAACAGAAGCTATCATTGCTGAAAGGACTGCAGAATGGGGACTTGTGGTGAGAACTGATATTGGAGATGGTAGCTTTCATGCGATAGGCTCGGGTGGGAGTAGTTCTTTCGGAGACGGAGAAAGAAGCAAGAATTCCTCAGGGAGATTCATGTCGGATTCAAGAAGGGGATCTGAGGAACATTCTGAAGTCCCTAGAGTGTCTCAGGAGTTGAAGGATGCTTTGGGATCACTTCAACAGACTTTCGTGGTGTCTGATGCCACTAAACCGGATTGTCCTATCATGTATGCTAGCAGTGGATTTTTTACCATGACAGGATACTCTTCAAAGGAGGTCATTGGAAGGAACTGGTAATTCATACTCAAGTATCCATTTCTGATCAATCATCAATGCATTATTTTAACTGTTAGTCATAACATCGATTAGAATAGAAGATTCCGATCAGCAAAAGCAAGCCAAAATAAATGCTCGTCTCTTATTGTTCGTTAAAATGACCAAATTCCTTTAGTGTGCCAAACCAATATGTAAATAAAGTGAAGAATATATGTCCTGCTAATGCCTCGAAAGATCGTGTAAATGAACAAATTTGGTACCCAAACTTAGTATGATAACTGGAGCTAAAAGTTTAATTAAAAAATAGAAACTTTATTCCTATGAGTCTGCTCCTTTTGATGCTAAATAGTCCTAGAGTTGATGAATAGACATTGTAATTATTATTTTCCCTTTCTTGGATAATTTGATGTTGTGAAAGAGATTAAAGTTGGGATTTCTTTGTTTGGTGCAGCCGTTTTCTACAGGGGGCTGAAACGGACCAGAAGGAGGTAGACAAGATAAGAAATGCTGTACGAACTGGAACAAGTTATTGTGGCAGGCTCTTGAACTACAAGAAGAATGGCACTCCTTTTTGGAATCTGCTAACGGTCACCCCTATCAAAGACGACAAAGGAAAGACTATAAAATTTATTGGGTAAATGTTCTATCTCTATTATTTTTGTTGTGAATGGAGTTTTAGCTTTGATCCAGATAACAAGCTGATGTGGTCTCGCATCACTCGAATTTATGCCAAATCTTTTTATGTGGAATTTCATATACCTTATATGTTCAGTGGCTTTTGGCAGAATGCAAGTTGAGGTCAGCAAATACACTGAAGGTGTTAATGAGAAGGCACTAAGACCAAATGGGTTACCGAAGTCATTAATCCGTTATGATGGTTAGTGAAGTGATTCTGTAATTTTTCTTGATAAAACTTTCTTGCTTATCGAATTCTTTTTCTGTATTCATGTCAGCTCGTCAAAAGGACAAGGCTTTAGGTTCCATGACCGAGGTTGTACAAACTGTAAAAAATCCACGCTCGCACAACCGGTCTGTCAGTCATGATACCAGCACTCCCAAGCACGAAAATGAGAATTTTATGCTTCCTGGACCTTCTGAAACTGAGAGTGTTGGTACACCTGTTAGACAAACTCCTACATTGAACTCCAAAAGTTCAAGAAAATCTGGACGCGTTTCGTTGATGGGGTATGTTCAATCCTTTTTTTCGTTCTCTCCTTATTCTCTGTGATTTCCATTAATATTAGTAGTTGCAATAGAAAATCTTGTTATTCCCATGAAAATGAAGTCCTGTTAGCATTGTTTCATTATAAAGGATTCAGAAGAAGCTATGGCTAGAAGAGTTACGATTGAAAGCCGGTTTCTTCAGAATTTATTTCTGCAAAGAATTAGAAGTTCCATATTTTTGGATAAAGATGAGTTGTAACAAAGATATACTTATTTTCTGCAGGCTTAAGGGGAGGACATCTAGCAATGCAGATAGGCAGGACACTCAGCTAATTCTTGAACCTGAGATTTTAATGACAAGAGATGTAGAACGTACGGACAGTTGGGAACGTGCTGAGAGAGAGAAGGATGTACGTCAAGGATTTGACTTAGCAACCACATTGGAAAGAATAGAGAAGAATTTTGTTATTTCAGATCCAAGACTACCTGATTGTCCAATTGTAAGATTAATCTTTTCCTTCTCTTACGAAACATAATACTCTATGTGAAGACACTAATAAGATCTTTATACCTGATTCATTCATGCTTTCTTGTGCAGATTTTTGCGTCTGATAGCTTTCTTGAATTGACTGAGTACTCTCGCGAAGAAATTTTAGGAAGAAACTGCAGGTACGGAATGTTTTACATATTCTTCTCTAGTGTTCTTGTACTATAGTCTGTATTAGTCTCGTAGCACGAATAAGGCAATCTATATGCAGATATATAGACTTTAATTTTCATAGTTTGTAACTTTATCTCAAACCCAAATTTGTGCCTTTTTATTCCTTTATTTAAATTTTCCTATATCTTATAAGCTTTTTGGTCCTCTTTAGATTCCTTCAAGGACCAGAAACAGATCAAGCTACTGTTCAGAAGATAAGAGATGCCATCAGAGAACAAAGGGAAATTACTGTGCAATTGATTAACTACACTAAGAGTGGTACGCTAAAATTTTCGTTATTGAAGTTAAAAGACAATCCAAAAGATGGAATCGCTTTCAAGTTTTTGTTTTGGTCTAATAAAATTGTTCATTCATGTGAACAAAAATAAAAAAAATGCAGGGAAAAAATTCTGGAATTTATTCCATTTGCAACCAATGCGTGATCAAAAGGTGAGCTAGACGACAGTTGTGAAGTACTTGTTTGAACAAGTTATTCATTTGTATTTTCCGGCTCTTAATTTTAGCGTTTGTAATATCAGGGAGAACTTCAGTACTTCATTGGCGTCCAACTAGATGGCAGCGAGCATGTGGAACCCCTAAGGAATCGACTCTCGGAGAATGCTGAGCAAAAAAGTTCTAAGATAGTATGTTTTCTAATATCAGTAATCAAGTTCTTCATATGTATGTTATAGATCGCCAACCCCTAACTTTAGTGGAGTATTTCCCATTTTTTAACATCACACTGCCTGTAGAAAAATAAAATTATTATTTCTTTGCCAGGTCAAAGCCACGGCTGAAAACGTCGATGAAGCTGTTCGAGAACTTCCTGATGCCAACTTGGTAAGGTATTCCTTCCACTTTTTATTTCGTTCAGGAAGACGAGGAAATGCATTTTGTTGAATATCCTGGAAGTTAATTTGTTATAAGTATTGCTTATTTTGTTTAACATTTTCAAAGAAAATACTCTGCTTTGAGAGCTTTAAGAAATTATGATATACGTAAAAGAAATATTTACTCTAGGATAGGATGAGATAAATCTTTTCTTACCATGGTTTATCATCTCATTTACCTGATGTAAAATTCTTGCTACCACTTTTAGAGACCAGATGACTTGTGGGGTTTGCATTCTCAGCCGGTTTACCCAAGGCCTCACAAAAAGTATAGTGCTACTTGGGAAGCAATACAAAAGGTAAAAATTGAATTCTGTAGCTTAATATTGGCATTGCGGCATCGTTTTCAAATAGCTGAACAAGAGAAATAGAAACGAGCACCTCGAGTTTCTACTAGTGTTGATAAATCTTCTCAATCTCTTATTTTTATGCCTTTTCCTTTCTAGTTATGCTCGTTATCCTTGTAGATCACAGCAACCAGTGGCAAGATTGGACTTCATCATTTTAAACCTGTACGGCCTTTGGGATGTGGAGATACCGGGAGGTAATATGCATTTAGTTTGTGGATGCTGCCCTTTTTATATCATAGCTCGGAACATACCAATTTTTTAATATTCAGCTTTCCTGTCGAGAAACTATAGTCTTTATTTCTCATTCTCTCTAGTCTCTATGACTGCAGTGTGCATTTGGTGGAACTGAAAGGAACAGGTCAACTGTTTGCTATGAAGGCAATGGACAAATCCATAATGATGAACCGTAACAAGGTCTGCTTGGACTCCAATAGTAGTTTTTCGTACATACTTATAACCGTTTTCTGTTGGTACAAAAGATGGTAATGTTGGTTTTATTTATAAATTTTGTGCAGGTCCATCGAGCATGCATTGAAAGGGAAATCATTTCACTACTTGATCATCCATTTCTTCCAGCATTATACACATCTTTTCAGGTTTCCTAACTTTTTCTAATCGGATATCACAAGTTGAAACTGCAAAAGTATATAGTTCCGGTTAAGCTAAAATAGGAGTAAGATGCATTAACCTTTCTTCTTTTACCAGACGGACACACACGTTTGCTTGATAACAGACTTTTGCCCTGGCGGAGAGTTATTCGCTTTGCTTGATAAACAACCCTTGAAATTGTTCAAAGAGGATTCTTCAAGGTATTCTCATTCCTTAAATCCATGGATTAATGATTGAAAACCAAATTTAACACCTTCTAATATAATTTTGCTTTTTTTTTTCCCACCACTTTTGGTTTGTATTCATGAGATGTTGTTCATAAATCGTGTTAATTCCCGTCATCTGCAACTGCTTTCCAGGTTTTATGCGGCAGAGGTCGTGATTGGTTTGGAATATCTTCATTGTTTAGGTACTTCAAAATTTATCAACTTCCCTTAGTTGCTCAAACATGAACTGAACGATCCTTAATATATATTTTTTTCTTTTCCTCTTTCATATTGTTACAGGAATCGTCTATCGGGACCTAAAACCAGAGAATTTGCTACTCCAAAAGGACGGACATGTCGTGCTAACAGACTTTGACCTCTCATTTAAGACTACCTGCAAACCCATTGTACGTCTTTCACTTCCTCAACACTTTCAATCCGTGGCCTAGTGAATCTTTTTTCTATGAAAAATTATGTTTGTCAATGTAACTTGGTATCGATTATCATCAACTGTTTTCCCTATGTTTACATTTCAGGTTATAAAGCATCAACCGTCTAAGAAAAGAAGATCTAGGAGTGATCCACCTCCAATATTTGTTGCAGAACCAGTTTCCCAATCAAACTCTTTCGTCGGAACTGAAGAGTACATTGCTCCGGTATGGCCCCATTTTGTTTCTTGGTTAAACTTCAGCATTTCATTTTTTCCCCTCATAAGGATCATTATACTTGTAGCTTATAGCTTACTTGATTTCAGGAAATCATTACAGGTGCAGGCCACAGTAGTGCTATTGACTGGTGGGCTCTTGGTAAGCTATATAAATATATAATCACGCGAATATCTTATCACTTCTTGGTATTAGAATAATTCAGTCGGTCAGATGAAGATTGAAGGTTGGTCATTATTTAATCTGTATTGATGATATATGTTTGAAATTCAGGTATCTTGCTTTACGAGATGCTCTATGGACGTACGCCTTTCAGGGGGAAGAATAGGCAGAAAACATTTGCCAACATCTTGCGCAAAGACCTTACTTTCCCTAGTAGCATTCCGGTAAAAATTATATATATTTCTATAATTCGAACTAGCAACTCCCAGACATGTTTATGCAATGGCCTTCCGAAATAATAATGTGGTAATTCAATTTGCTTTGACGGACTTGCAGGTTAGCCTTGCAGCACGGCAATTGATAAATGCGTTGTTGAATAGAGACCCTTCTAGCCGATTGGGATCAAATGGAGGGGCAAATGAGATCAAAGAACATGCTTTCTTTCGCGAAATAAATTGGCCTCTAATTAGAAACATGGTACTGCGTTTTTTTTCCATCTCTTTTATTACAATAGAAAACCTTATTTTATCACATAGGACCTCTCTTTCTCTCGGGCTGTTTGCAATAGATAATTCAGTCGTAAATCTTGAAAATCGTACGTCTTGTTACACGCAGAGCCCTCCGCCACTAGAAGCACCTCTTCAATTCATTGAAAAAGATCCAAAGGCGAAAGATGTGCAATGGGATGATGATGGAGTTCTTGATTCTCCAATGAACATATTCTAAGAGGTATGGTATGCTCACGAGAACTGTCACTCGTTCTTTCTTACATAAGTTATCGCTTCCCATAAACAATCAATTGGCACTCGCTCTTTCTTACATTCTTCGAATCCATACAAGAATTAGGTCTTCATTATCGCATGTTTTCATTAAAAACGCTTTTATCTACTTTACTTGGAAGTGTTTAGGCTACTAAAGAATAATTAGCCAATTTGATCATCAACATATTTTCGTCTAGTCACTTTGGTCAAAATTCAAGTTTTTTAACTTATTTCATCACTAAAGTTTTTTCGACCTGCCATTTTGGTCACTAAATTATTTTTAAAACTTTTTTCATCACTAAAGTTTTTTAGGCCTACCATTTTGGTCACAAAAGTTTTTTCATTCTGCCATTTAGGTCACTAAAAAACTTTGATCAAAATGGTAGAATAAAAAAACTTTAGTGACCAAATGGCAGGCAAAAAACTTTAGTGATGAAATAAGTTAAAAAACTTGAATTTTGACCAAAGTGGCTAGACGAAAATACGTTGATGATCAAAGTGGCTAATAATTCGGCTACTAAACTACTTCTTATTTAGCAGATTGAATTTCGTTTTCTGGAGAAGATGGAAATTTCAATAGGATGCATTGGTTTTCTTATTGTACAGAAAAACGAGTATCGAAATATTGGATTTTTGTGTTGTGTGTAGTGTATTAATAATGTTATCAGGGCTGTCAATACATAGTCCTAACCTTTCTTTACCTATTCTATTCTATTCTAATGTAGTAATAATAATAATGACAATTTTATGCACTTCTCTTGAGGATAGAAATTAGTTTGATGTGGTAGTAGTTTTTGCTAAATTTCAATATTCTTTTACAAATGCGTCTATTGGTAACTACAAAATTAATATTATCTGCGTCTGAAAATGATAAGTTTACTTTTGTTTTCACGTAGATTCAGAAGGCATTTAAATCAATTATTATGTATATCTTCCTCTTATATTCTTTTATTAAGACTCAAATCGCCAACTTATTGTTGAAAATGTAAAAGAAATATTTTTTTCAAAGTTTGAATACTTTCTACTTTGATTGGCTTATAAGTTATAACTAAACTATTTTTTTTTTTGGAAAGACAAGTATTAAATCAATCCATTCAATTATTTGTTGATAATAATGAATCATAATCAAGAGCATTTGCGAAGTGATGTTTTAATTACTCTTTTTAAAATTGAAAGATGCTTATAAGTAAATAAAAAAGAAAAGGCCGAACCGTTCGTTTCCAAACGATGGCTCTTCTTTCTTTCCTTCCTTCCTTTTTCTTCCTCCAATGAAACCCTAAAACCTCTGTGCTTTAAGTCGCACATTTAAACGAACTTCTATTTTCGAGTCCTAGTGCGGTTTATATAATGGTCAGCGAATTTCAGATCCGTTTGACAGTGTTACTTTTGGATATTCATAGACTCTTTTGAGACAGCATGAATTGAGATTGCTACACAATTTCGACTACCGAATTGAAATTAATCCTTATTATTATAATTATTATTTTCTGTGGGTAAGTTATTTTTCGTTCAAAATATCAATATTACGTATCTTACATAGAGTTTGCTCCTCTTCTTAATTTTTGTTACATGTATTAAACAACTTATTTGTTGTCTAATTTGAATATTTATTGATATTTTAAATTGTGAAAAATCATTTAAAATGTCAAGAAAATACAAAACAATTGGAAGTATAATTCATTTCCCAATCAAGGGTAAAACTAGCCCCCAAAAACAAAACAAAAAAACTAGATAAACTATTGTACCTTGAACTCTGGGACAAATTACAAAAATTTCAAAACCAAACCAGAGTTCAATAACGCCCAAAAGGATCCCATCGTCATTGTACAAGCAAATATATGAAGAAAAAAAATGTAATCTTGCGTATTACAAACTAAAAACGTGCAATTGAATACTAAGATTTAAACTATTTCACCTGAAATGATTTCAAACTGGCCGAGGAAAATGCTCTTGTGATTTCCATATGGCGAACGAGAAGAGGCTTTGAGTGCATTGTGATTCATGATTATAGTTTCAAGCTTCTTAAGGTGCTAGTGAGGAGAGAGAGCTTGCTAAGATTTCTCTGTTTATAGTCTTTCTCCAACGCCATTGCAGAAAGTGATTGCAGGTCTGAGCTCTCCTTGTCTTCCTTGTTCCGGCCTTTTGTCAATTGTCCGATTGCAGAAGTACACTGAACATGAGTAATAAGACATGTTTCAGAATCCAATCAGAGTACAAAGACGAAACTACATTCAGAATAATAGATGAAGCATGAAAAGCATAGTCAAAACATCTATTTGATAGCTGTCAATCCCGTGATCAAGCAAATACCGTCAATAGCCAACACATCTAAGCAGAGAAATATAAGAGAGGTCCGTACTCACCAGGCATACACCGAGAAGTGCTCTGGTGTTCTTGCCACCTGTTAAGTCTATTGTAGCTGCATAATACTTCTTGGCTGTTAGAAGATTTTCGAGTCCACCAAGAGTATAAAGCACCTAAAATTTCCTCAAATGGAAAGAAAAAAAATGAACACATGATTAGCGTGCACAAATATTGCATTTACAATTACCTATTGCTTACAACTAGCTATACAGGAGAATGTCAAAAATAAAACAGGCCCTTAAGGGAGCAAGCAGCGGAATATGTACTACCCAGAGATCAAGCATGAGGAAATTAATTCACATAAATATATTGTTGCATTCTAAAATCTAGTGCACTAATCAAACGGGTCCCCGTGACAAGTAATGAAATTCAGGAGCTGAGGGAAACATAATAGAGAAAAAACTACTTACATCAGCGTAGGCCAGGTGGTACAATGGAACCGTTGGCTGAGATAGAATGAGCTCTTCATAGCAGAAAGCAGCTTGCTTATACCTGTTGAATCCACAGATTAATGAAACAGAAAATAGCTCAACTACTCTGTTGCATAGACAATAAAAGAACCATTAAACAAATATCTGCTACATACCACTCGATCCTTGCCCTTTTAACACAATTTAAGTATAAATGATATACTACCTCCATCTACAAACAATTGCCACTTTTCTCTCACAATTATCCATCTTTTTTTTTAAAATAAAAAAACAGATTCTTAACTAGAGTTTTCCAACTTTGCGCTTTTCTTTATTACTCCACCAAAGACTACAATAATGAGATTTCAATTTTCAAGATGGTTAATTTTGGACTTCTAACTCATTAAATCAGACTAATATAATGACTTTCTGAATCCATGTGAAACTTTCAAAGCGTGACAATTATTTGTAGATGGAGGTAGTAACATAGAAAAAAGGGCTAGCAAAATCTCACATTTGTAGAGAAACATATATTTCAGCAAGTTCCCTCCATGCATCATGATCTGCCATGAATCTGAAAAGATCAAACAATTTAATCAAACACCATGTTCCTATTTCGAAAGCAAACTCAAGAATGATGGATGCTGAGATGTTTCTTACATTTCAAGATACTTATTCAGGCTTTCAATAGCCATTGGTATATTCCCTTGTGCCTTTGCTATGGCTATCCTCCTCTTGTGTATTACCTGCACAAAAACCAAAAGGAAAGACCCAGTATTAGAGATATATGTTTCATTTTATGTGAACTACAGGATATGAGTATGTGGCATGAGTAATAGCTTTAACTGAATCACAAATAGTACAATTAAATCAATTCCTTTTGACCGGGCGTGTAGAATGGCTCTTTAAATAAGGGTTTCTTTTGAAAGGAATTAAATGGGGTCATTTTTTGACATTTTAACATGTTCTCCCATGAGGTTCGACAAAACCTTAATGGTCGTGAAAATCTCAATTAGGGCAACTGAAATGGAACAAAGGGAGTATCAAGCAGTAGAACAGATGGGCTCATAAAGGTCCACCGTATCTCAGGATTAAAAAGAAAACGAAACATGTTCAATCGATTAATTCCAAGGGCACCTTACCTGATCCAATGGATTGTCCTCTAAAAGGCTTGAATAAGCATTTTCAGCTTCTGCCCATGACCCTTTCGCTTCAAGCAACATTGCTTCTAGCCTACCTGAAATTTATGACAAGGTTATGTATTAAAAAGCCATCATGAAATATCATACTGCACAGCTTTTAGGCGATGAACTACCTGAAGTTCAAAAGTAAACAGAAAGATGAAAAGATAGGGGTCTTGCAAGCTCTAATACAAACAATATCCAATTTTAGTTGCATTCAAAGAAAGCAGAACTGGAGTTACAATCAGGTACTCAAGTCAAAACACCTATATGTGCTCTTTGGGGTGTCTTTCAATGTATTCAATGACACATAAAAATAATGACACATAAAATGAATTATATAAAAATAATGCAAGTTACAGGTTCAGCAAAAGAGGAACAAAACTTGCAGGGCCATTAAGAACCAGACCAGCCAAGAGTTAAATCAACTTACCAACCCTTTTGCTCCCGGGAAACTTTTTTTGTAAAACCTTGATAGATTCCTACAAAAAACCCACAGTCATATGCTCCATCAAGTTCAAGTTTAATAAAAATAAAACCAAAATAGTAATATTAACCAACCAAACGCCAAAGGTACCAAAGAATTACATCAACAAAGACTTCAGAAAATAAGCATTAGACATCAGGTATTTTAATGCTCACCACAAACTGTAATAGATCTCAACCCAAAGAAAAGGCATATCAAGACTCTTGAAGAACGTATTTCGTACTTTCAGAAAAAACTTACAACTGCAAATGACCTATATATAGTAGTGTACTAAAACATGATACTTGGTTTCATGTTGGCACTTTTTGCTCTCCTAAGAAAACTAATATTTTGGCAATCCTCTTTACATGCTAAAACAGTAAAGAACATTTTAAACAAAACAATGCAAATTATTCACAATTATTACCAAACTTCACCAGACGGCATTAGTTTTCTTTTATTTCAGAAGAAATTCATCTGTAAGGGAAAAACAGCTATTAAGCCCAAGAACAGAATGCAGGGGACTAGGCATAAATTCATCTAGTGATGTCTGCATATGTCTGGAGCAAATAAGACACCATGGAGTTGAAAATGTGATTTCTTCTTTTCAATTAGCACTGTTAGTAACATGTTCATAGTTCATACATCTTGAATCCATAGAAATTATCAAACCCACACAGGTGTGTTATTAAAGCACAGAGTGAAGAAAATCAGGAAACCAAATCTAAAGTTAGTGTTACTAAAGAGAAAAATGCATCTACCTTGGCCACATCAAGACATTGGCAATCCATAGCTGCAACGGCTACCTCCTCATAAAGAGTCCATTCTACAACATCCAAATAAGGTTAAAAGAATGGCTACTCTCCAGAACTATCCAAATGAAAGAAACTGCAAGCTATAGAAGAAAGAACTAAAAAGTGTTCATTCAATGTCCCAAGTGCTATGATTGATGCAAGAATTTCACACTTGCATACAGCAAGGATATAGCAACAAAATAACCAGATGCAATTGTGTAAGAGAATGGGAGAAATGATATAGTTCACTGCTACTGACTTCAGTGATTTATTTAATATGCTCTGTAGTCGGAGGGGAAGTGAAGAAATGAAACAATTCATGAGGTGTCAAGCGAATAGATCAAGCATAACTCAGTATAAACCACAGCCAAAATACTTTGCAGGGTGTAAAAATTAATCAGTATATCCGGAATCAAGTCATCAGCTACTAAAACATTCTATCCCACTTCAACATTAAGCTGACTTGAACGGAAAACCTACAGTATAAAACATGATCAAGAAAACCAAAACCCTACGTCTTTCTTTTTTTTTCCCCTTTATGGTTAAAGGGGGAATCCCTTTGAAACTTGTAATTGGGGTACTAAGCCAAACTATTATAACACCTATAAGAACTTCTCATAATCACTCAGCATCCAAAGCTTCAATCTTTTTCCACTCACAATACCGAAGTAATCAAATTTTGACCCAAAAAAGGACTGAACAACAAAATTGAGGGTTTCTAATAACAAATTAAGCATAGGATATTACCTTCAGGACCAAGAGCAGATCGCTTTTTGGAGTCATTAAGAATAGACAATCCAAACTTCAATACTTTATCAGAACGCCTAAGCTTAAGCTTTCTAACAAGACAAAGATACTCCCAAGCACCTCCTCCTCCATTCTCAACTTGATTCTCCAATCTATTCACTTGCTCTTCCTCCGTTTTGCTCACCATCTCCTTTCTGATGATGATTCTTCTTCTCTTCTACTGAAACAACGGAAAGTTTCAGTTGGATTTACCGGAGAAAAGATAGATTTTTGGTGTTCGCCGTCGCCGGAGATAGAGATTGGGGAAGCCGGTTTTTGGATCTGTTGTTTGGAGGGATTAGAGCAGAGCGGAGACTACTAGTAGTATAGAGTAAGGAGTTCTTTTGTTTTTTGTTTATTGTTTAATTCCAAAAACGCCCCTAAAGGTAGGGTCATTCTTAGTTCGGATCTGGTTTGGAACAAATGTTTTGCGTGTGGTTTGATGAATTGATAAGAATGTATGTTCAATTTTTCCAAACAATATTCAGTCGTCTGGTGGCAATTACGTGTTTTGTCCATGCATGCAAACTTAATTCACATATAATCCAAAATAACTATTAGAGTAAATAGTTATTTAGGTCATTAAACTATTGAGTTAATAACTATTTATAGCACTAAATTATTTACGAATTTCTCTTTATAGTACTAAACTATTTTTTTATCTAAATATGTCACTCAACTATTTACGTTTATCGAAAAAATATATAACCACCCATTTTTTGGGTGTTTTTAGCCGATGATGTCACGTGAGTTGCTTGAACATGAACAACGACGAAAAGGAAAAGAAATCTTGAAAAGCGTTAGGCGATAAGCTCGCTAATTTGTTGTTGCGAGCGGCAAACGGGCTCGCCAAATTAAGCATTTATGGGCCCGACGCTTTTCAATATTTCTTTTTTCTTTTCGCCTTTGTTCATGTTCAAGCAACTCACGTGACATCACTGGCTGGAAACACCCAAAAAATGGGTAGTCAGATATTTTTTTCGATAAACGTAAATAATTGAGTGACATATTTAGAATAAACGTAAATAGTTGAGTGACATATTTAAACTAAAAAAATAGTTTTAAGTATTATAAAGAGAAATCCGTAAATAGTTTAATGCTATAA
This sequence comes from Vinca minor, assembly GCA_026122235.1. Classification (NCBI taxonomy): domain Eukaryota; kingdom Viridiplantae; phylum Streptophyta; class Magnoliopsida; order Gentianales; family Apocynaceae; genus Vinca; species Vinca minor. The sequence goes on from JAOCZM010000291.1 coordinate 5,362,168, forward strand.
ATAACTATTAACTCTTAAACTATTTGTACTTTATTGTTTTGGACATTAAACTATTTTTTGCTAATTATATCACCTTAATATTTACGTGTGAAAAAAATAAATTGACACTACTTTTTTAGATGGTTTCCGGTTAAATTAAACACATGTACACATGTGGCCAATAAGCTATCGGTAATAATGAAAGTTAGTGTTGATCTCTTTATTTTTCAGGTCTCAAACAATAACAAATAAAATTTTACATATAGATAGGTTATTAAGGTTAGTGTTTACTACTATTTTTTTCCCTAAATTATTGACCCCTATACATTTCTAATTTTTGAATAAAAATTATAGTTGGATTTGAAGATAAAAAAAGTTATCAAAAAAGAAGGAAAAAAAAACAAATAGCAATGTGGAATTTCATTTCCTGTCCAACCGCGAAATTGATAGTACTACTACCCTCCTTATACCCTGCTGCTGCTGGAATTGGAAAAACCTCTGTATCCCGCCGCCCAAATTACAACCCTTCAATTACTGCAAAAACAGCTTCTGGGAAGGAGTTTTCAATAATGAAATCACAGGATGAATCTGACGTTGGAATTCTCTGCTACATCTCTCCTCTTCCTGGTTTTCGTGGAATCCTCAAGCAAAGGTGCTAGCTAGATAAACTATTTTCACTTTCAGTCAATTTTTATTTTAAATCTTTCTGAAACTCTACACTATTTTTCAGCTATTGTTTTTGTTTTTGTCAAAATTAATGTAAAATTGTTAGTTCCCGCTACTTTTGATCAGTTGTTCTTGCCGGACTTAAGGGCATATTTTGTCTATTTAAGTGCTGGTGGAGACATGTGCAGAGCGTTCGACCAAAATGTTGCGGAAACCACTATTTTTTTTTTACACTAATTTGACAAAAGCAGCGTATGAAATGTGAAATTTGTTGAAAATGTAGTCTTTCGAGATAATTAGAAATTCGGGGTAAAAATACTTTTTAAGTTCCGTGATTTTGGGAAACAATTTACACTTATACTTTAGAGTAATCTGCATTCATTTTCGCCCGGAATGATAGCTTAATGCTTTAGAATTAGTAGCTAGATTACAAAAAAATTGCACCTGTAATTTGTGGAAATATGAACCTGATTTTGAGTTTCTTGTAGCTGACCATTATTTTACACGCCTCTTGTCATTCATTTTGGATATTATACATTTGATTTTAACCATATACCTATTTACACTGTCTGTTCGTGTTCTTTGGGTCTGTAAAGCTAGGTGTCAAAATTTTCACTTGGATATTACATAATTGCGAAGTTATTCTGTTTTTACGTTTATTTTTTACAATGTTAGGTATTCGGATTTTATTGTAAATGAAGTAGATTTGGAAGAAAAAGTTGTTCGGTTAACCTCATTGGAGGCTCCACCTGAGGTATATAATTGTCTCTCAACCTTTTTCTTCATGTTTGTGATAATTGTTGCGTTTATCAATTGTCAAATCTGTTGATGCTATGACAACAATAATCTTACCAACCAGCTTGTAGAAGAAAAGGAAGTAAAAGTATCGGATGAGCCAAATAAAAGTTATGATGTTGAGATACAAAGTTTCAGAGCTCTTGCCGGCGATTCAGATGCTGACATGCTGAAAATTTTAATAGATAAAGTTAGTTCTGGCGGTGAAGTTAACATTGAGCCCATTGTACTTTCACCAAGTTCAGATAAGTCTCATCGTACGGTGAGTTCTGCCTACGTTCATATGATCATGCATTCAATTGTTAGTAAGAGTTTTTATATGGTCTCCTGATTATATATGTATATTTTTTAGGCTGTGCATAATTTTTTCAAGGAAAGATTGAAATTCCTCGTCACTGATACCGTTGATGGACCAGATAGCGCATCAAAGTGCATTCGTGTTAGGTTAAATATGGGAAATAGTCATGGAAGAGGTGGCTCAAAGAAAAGGAAAAATCGAGATGATAAACCCTATGATAGCAGAGGTTCCAACAGTTGGCCAGAATCTCTTGGAAAATTCCTCAGGTATTCTTAGTTCCTTCATTGTGGCCGTAAAATGATTTTTTTTCTTTTGGCTGGTAAACTTAATTTTTTTTAAATATGCATTGAACAGACATTAGTCTGAGGAGCTAAGCTTATGTACTTAAAATAGTATTATCATTAAACTCCATAAGAGTCAAGATTATCTATTCTACACCCTCAAGACATGCAACTTTGTAATGCTGCTGAGTGGGCTTTCTACATTCCTTAATGATCTATTGTTTTACAGTAATTGTATAGTAGTTTAAAAATAAATGAAAAAGGAAAAATGACCTCTTGCTTGCTCAAGGAAGCTTGTTATACTACTGATATTTAACAGTTGTGGTGTTTGTTGCACATGTAAAGCAACCTAGGGATAATGTCGCCATAAACTCTCAGGTTTCATCTGTACAAGGAGAACAAGGACACACAGGAGGCATTAGGGGTTATTGGAAAGATGCTTGGCATTCAGGTATATGTGATACCTTTAGTACTCTTGACCTGCTTGGTTTTTGTTGTCGAAGTGATTATTCTATAATTTCTTGGCAGTCAATGATTCCACATTATCCAAAGCACGTCTCTTTCTGCCAATGGAAACACATACTTTCAGAGGCCTTTTTTACTTTTATAGTTTTGGTTCTTATTTACCATGAGCTTAAGTTAATCCACAACCTTTTCTGGCAGCCTAGGTCTTTTGGATTTGCTGGTACGAAAGACAAGCGGGCTGTAACTACTCAAAGGGTAAATTTTTATTGAGGTTTCAGAAGACATGCAGTATAGTATAGATATTTTAAAGTTTTAAGCCTAGACAGTCTTCTGCATCAGAAGACATGCGTAGAAGGTTTCAACTTTTGAACCTAAATGTATGAAACTTGCACAATGCAGGTAACTGTTTTTAAGCTGCGGGCGAGTAGATTAGCAGCTCTTAATGAAAGGTTAATTGGCATCAAACTTGGAGATTTTTGGTGAGTGGTTTTAATCAATAATTTATTGACTATTCCATAGTTGAGGGGGTGTCTAGATGCTATAATTTGCATGTTGTGACAGCCATGTCAATGAAGGGCTTGTTCTTGGACAGCTCCATGGTAACCGTTTCACCATCACATTGAGGTAAACATATCCTTGTTAACAGCTTTTTGATAATTGTGAAATGGTCTTAATTTTACATTATCCTCTTTTACTTTGTTTGTATACTTAGTGACAATTAGCAATTATGAGGGTTCCTGAACATCTCAAGGTGATTGGAATCTGAAGTTCAGTTTTCCGCAGGGGAGTTGTTGCAGAATCTGAAGATACTATAAAAGATTCAGTACATGCCTTGGGGGAGCAAGGATTTATCAACTACTTTGGTTTGCAGGTATCTCCTCATTTCTCAAGTGCTTCTTCAATCAATATTAAATATTAAATATTTAGGAATTATATTTTTTACTTGGATTGATTTTCTGTTTGTTTGTTTTTGTCCTTTTTTTTATATAAATCTTGTGATGTATAGAGTTTATTGTTAATGTGGGATCAAGAGTTGAATTTTTTTAGGCTCGTTAGACACTTTTTTTTCTTCTCTCCCGAGAGTCATGCTTGAATAGAAGCCCCTCAAATCATAGTTGTCCAAGTGAAATTCATCTCTATTCAGTAGTCAATATACTTTATCATGAACAATGGAAATCTTTTACTAATCTGGCCATCAAATTTTAACTTATTCATTTCATGCTTTTGAATTCAGAGATTTGGAAATGGTTCTGTGCCAACTCATCTTATTGGTGCTACATTATTGCGGGGCGAATGGAAGACTGTGATTGACTTGATCCTTGATCCAAGAGAAGGGGATATCCTTTGATTAACTGTTATCAGATCTTTCCCCACCCTTCCTCTTCTCCCCCTCGTCTGCCAAATGAAGATGGAAAAAAAGAAGTAAAAACTAAATATTCTTTTGCAAGAAACTCATTATAAAATTCAAGATTGTGGATCATTCTGTATTTTTTCCCTTAACTTATATATTTTCATACAAAAGGAAGCTATAAGCAGCGTAAGGGAATATTATAAGGAGACTGGCGATATTGAAGGGACACTGAGGCAATTACCTCGTTACCTAGTTGCTGAAAAGTCTATAGTAAGTTTTAATCTACAGTAGTCTACACTTTTTCCTTGCTTGATTGATTAGTTTTCAATTTCTCCTCCATCACTTATTGTACTAAGGTTGCTGGTTAAATGACCTTCAAATCCCCTTCTGTTTTCAGGCAGATGAGATGGTACAATGTCATGTTTTAGTGGGTATGTATGGCGGGACCTTTGTGCCCTTGTGATAAAAAAAAATGCTTGGATATGAAAGATAATGAATTAAAGGAAGCATGAATTGAAAACTTTATTGCTGAAACAACTTTCAAATACATTAGAATCAGGAGGAAACAGGGAGCCTTGTGTTCAAATTTATATGTAGAATTCGTTCGTACATTTTGAATGACTTGTTCCTCCTATTATGCACCCCCATTAATATTTCATTTTCAATTTTTTTGTTTGGTATGATAAGCTGCTTTATGAACATTCTCACTTGAGAGTCTAACATTTCCTTTATATTATTGTTGGCTAGCTGCAATGTTTGAGAAAAAACCCTGGGAACTATTTGCAAGCTCTGAAGGCTATACCTAGGACACTCAGAATGATGTAAGTAATAAAGGCAGCAGATTTATTTGTTTTCTGCAACTTTTTCTTCTTAATTATAAGATGTGCACAATTATGCTTCTAAATCACAACAAATATCATTTGCTAGCATTTCTGTTGGTCTGCATATGAGTTTGTATCTTTTAATGTCTGTTGAGTACTGAATCATTGTGTACTCTTTTGCATCTTATGTGCTTAAGTTATATTCCTTGGCAACTTAAATACTCTTTTTTTGAAATATTTTAGCTTGGTTGCCACCTTCTTACAGATAGGAGTCTACCGTTTATGTTTTTCTTGAAGCATGACTTATGTTAAAGATTCTTGGGTTTTAAGTTTTACACTGCACTTCTGTTTTGCAGGTATGTGCACAGTTACCAAAGCTATCTCTGGAATCATGCTGCTAGTATGAGAGTAGAAAAATATGGTATATGGTTTCTACTGATTCAGTTGTGAATATTTTTATTTTCGTTATATGTATTACAGTTCCATGGTGAAAAAGTTGCTTCCTCCTTGGTTTTGAGGATATGATCATTTTCTAGGAGTTGACCAGGTAGTGTTGGGAGATTTGGTGTACTACAAAGAACAATGTGCTGTAAAAGAAATGGGAACTGCCGATCCTGAATTTCAAGACATTAGCAGCAATGACGCGCAAGATTTGGGTGATCTAGATGAAATCTCTGAAACTGATCTTCCTGAAGAAACAATTACTGCCGTAAAGGCAAGTTTTCAGGTTATCTAATCACCTACTTAACGATTTGCTTGATGAGATCCGAATGTGTTTGCGCTGGGAGCTCCTGATTCACGCGTTTAACTAAAGACGTGTTTCCCTGTGTAAGCAAGTATTCGGTGTACTAGAACCATTTCTCTGGTAATCAACCTTGTGAATTAGTTTATTTGGAAGTATATTGGAATAAAGCTACTTTAGTTTTGTTTGCAGGGTTGGGATTGGAGTTAATTCTCAACTACATATATAAGTTAATTTTGAGTTTGTGAATTATGTCAATTTTGATATACTGTGTTATTGCAAGAATGCAATACGTTTGGTGTCTGTTTGCATTCCAGGGATGGAATTTGTAGGACCTAGTTATTTGTCATGGAAGCTCCTTTCATTTGTTATCTGATTCATGAATTGGTTGTGGTATTTGTTCTCTTTAAAATTCAGAAGTTAACATCTACCTCTGGCAGGCCTTAACTGAAGAAGATTTAAATGCCGGAACTTATAAGGTTGATGACATTGTCCTTCCTTTACCAGGGTAAGGAAAAGACTTGATCATCCTTGTTCTTCGCTGGGTTGTTAACTACAAGTTCCTTTTCATTTGACACTTCAAAATGGCAGGTCTAGAGTGATTTATCCAAAGCATGCTATTGGAGAAGTTTATCATGACTTAGCAAAGAAGGTATATTGTCCTCTTTGATAGCCTGAATTGCCATCTTCATGCTTAGTTTCTTCTCTCTTCTAAGCATAGTTTGTTTCATGTTCAGGATTCTATCAGCTTGCTAGAGAGTGCTCATAGTATCAAGTAAGTGACCAATAGATCTTTTGCTGCGTCACTAACTCTTGATAAGGCTCTATTCTTCTTGCGTCTAGATTTTAATTAATGTAATTGATTCTACCCAGGAGGTTCATGTAAGGAATATGCATTTTTCCATATAATTTGTGCTATAAACCTCTCTCTCTCTCCCCACCCCCCCCCCCCCCCCGCGTCTTTTGTGGCTGATTATAAATCTTTCTCACTTGGGTTTTCCAACTTTCATTTATTTTCGAATCGCTAGTGCTGCTGTTTACTGACCTTCTGCTGTTTACAGGGAGTTTTCAATAACCAGTATGACTGGTGGTTATAGGCGAGTATTTCAAAAGCCAAAGGACTTTGAATGGTATGAAAGTGTTTATTTTGCTTTGCTTTTAATACATTTGGCTCTGGTTTTTGCCCTAGATACTGAACACTCGTAAATTTTGCACTTCTCTTTCTGAAGGGAAATGCTCACTTATAAAGATGGGAATGTGCCTCTGGCAGAGACAGATTTGGACGTAATTTTCAAGTCAAGATCTGCAGAAAAGGTCACAGAGGCGGACTTGGGAAATGGGAAGGCAGATCAAGAACATGCAATCGGTTATGAAGAACAAACAGCTAGCTTTTCGGGCGACTTAAAAGATTCAGCTAAAGATAATGAGTCGGGAATTGATAGAACAGGATCTGTTCAAAATGAAATATCAGATGGTTCTCGGTCTGATACCCAGGAGATTCAGAGAGCTCTTAAGTTGAGCTTTACCCTCCCAGCTTCTTGCTATGCAACAATGGCCATAAGGGAGCTGTTGAAAACATCTACTTCTGTAAGTCTATAGTGATCGTTGCTAATGATTTTTCTGTTTTGTTCGGTTAGTCTTTGGTTGCCCTTTCTTCATCTTCCTTTTTGTTTTTCGACTCTCGTTTGAATTTCAATACTCGGCATTCTGTTTGGAACTTTCTTTTCTCTGGACATCGTATAGACGTTGTTTCATAGTATCCTGTCTGAATGCGTTTTATTTTTCCTTGTATTGTTCATCCGACAAGGCTGTTTCATTTCATTTACTCATCATCCGCCTATCGCAGGTTGCTTTTCACAAGACATTGAACTCCCTGAAACATTGTAGCTTTTGAGAGCCTCGCCATTTGGCCTTTTCAAGAATATCGACCTTGGATTATACAGTACACTTTCCAGAGATTATCGGACAGTGAAATGATTAACTCTCCGGATTAGTTTTCCTTGAAATTAGATCCATTTTATGGATATAGCGGACGCCTCTGATTTTGTTTGTTTGTTGTTTTTCTCTCCCCCAAATGTGTTCACTCTCTAAGCAATTTTATGGAAATAGCAGAAGATTTTTGACGAAACCCGGGTTTTTTCTTTCTGGATTGTCAAGATGTACTTAAATGTATGATTATTAACAAAGGCCTTCGGATGGATTAATTGGTTTTTGTTTCTTTTTGGCTAGGTAAATAGATTTTTTATTTTTTTTAAGGATTTCTTGATTTATCATCCATATATTTACTTTTTTGTCATTTTGTTAATCTATGAATTTGTTGATTTTAAAGTTTTTAATCATTTATCATTATTTATTTTGTAAGAGGAGAGATTTGAATTGGATCTGAACCACCAAAGTGGGGTTGTTTTAATAAAATAATATATTTTTGTTGAATTAGTATATTGCGACTTATCTCACCTCCCATACATAAAAATACACTCCAACCCTTGATAAGGGTGTAAATCGTTTATCGTCATACATGTATTCATCACTTAAAATTTGTCATTATACTACGTAATGAATTGTGAGTAGTTGATTAAAAAATAATAATGACATATACGGGGACAATTGATTTTTTGCCCTTGACAGGAGAGGCCCATTTCTATAAGTGAATACTTTGACCCTGCTAGTAGGAATGAGGCGTATTTCTATAAATGAACCTAACAGTATATTTTTTGTATGTAAAAAGTAGAACCAGTATCAATAAAAATAGAGAAAATCGCTCTATATGTACACCAACTATTTATACTTTTCTCTAAATAGCACAAAGATAAAATTAGAGCCTACACGTACATGAACTATGCACGCGGCTGCTCTATTTGTCAAATTAAGGATTCAGGCCAAATTTCGTCAAAAAAAGTCATGTGCCGCGCACATGACTCCGACGAGAAGGGCAAAATCGCCATTTTATATCCCCTACCTTCAAAACCTCACACGGCACCACCACCCCCATCCCACCACCACCACCACTACCACTACCCCCATCCGACGAGAAGGGCAAAATCAGCCCCATCCCCTTCCGCCACTCCCTCCTCCTTCTTCCACTTTCTCCACCGATCAAAACCTCACATACCACCATCACTCCACCCATCCCACTCCACTTCCGCCACTTCCTCCTCCTTCTTCTTTATCCTCCATCGATCAAAACCTCACACACCACCATCACTCCACCCAATTTTACAATTCGCATATTCTCTAATGATAGTTCAATCGACGTCGCTTCCACTGTTTGGGTTTAATTCCCAATTTTACAATTCACATTCTTGTTTGGGTTTAATATGCAATTTACCAGGGGGCGGAGGGTGGTTGGGCGGATGGGGTGGTGGTGTGGTTGGGGTAAGGTGGGGCTTGTTGAAGAAATGGGTATGGGTCGGGTCGGATCGGGTTGGGTATTAATTATGGGTTTGGAGGGAAATCATACAATCTGACCATTTTACCCTCCATTAAAGCTCTGTGCGCGGCACATGCCTTTTTATGACGGAATTTGGCATGAATCCTTAATTTGACAAATAGAGCAACCGCGTAAATTGTTCACGTACGTGTAGGCTCTAATTTTATCTTTGTGCTATTTAGAAAAAAAAACATAAATAATTGGTGTACATATATAGCGATTTTCTCATAAAAATAACACCACACGATAGTTCCCCTTACCCGTGGGAGCAACGGCTACAGAAGGATTCGGTGTACAAGAAAATCAATAAATTTTAGAATAGGGAGTACAATTACATATGAAAATCCTGTCCCATAAATCCAATTTCTTGTGGAACCCAATTTCTTGTGGAACCCAATTTCTTTATTTTATAATTTCCCCACCCTACTCAGAGACGAAACTAAAAATTTAGCGTTCGGGGGTAAAAACTACAACAGTATGTCTTACTACATATAAAACTATAAAAAAAAATTTTGGGAACGAATTTAATAAAATATTCCGAACTACATATAAAATTTACTATATATAGTAATATTTTTAAAAATCTCGAAGGCGACTGCCATCCCGCCCCCTTTATCTTTGTCCCTGACCCCACCCCACTAGTTAGTAGTATTATCAGTTTCTCTTCTGCATAGCCAATGTTAAATTAAACCATTCAACTACTCATTCGAAAGATTTCATTTGAAAGCGATATTTGGAGAGAAAATAAATTGTCATATTTTAAATAAAAATACATATTTATCTTATCTGTTAAATAACTTTATACAACAACATAATAACAATATTTTGCATATACGGAATAACAACTATTCTAAATAATACCTTAGTTCAAGGTTTAGCATATCTGATGCGGATAAAATACTTATTTCGGGATATAGTTGGAGTGCCCCTTTATTATACTCTATACCTATCTGCAATTATCCATCAAAAAAAAAAATAAATAAATAAATACCTATCTGCAATAAAAAGACAAATTCCTTGATGAATATTAATGAATTTTGTAAAAAGTGTTTATGAGTGAGAAAGTGACTGAAGTTTTTTGTTTGTTTCCTTTTCTCTCTCTCTCCATACTATAATATTCAACAAACAATTTGGTATATAGTGTGTGCAAGCAAAAAGGGATTTTCATCAAGAAAAAACCACACACTAACACAGTCAAATTCACACACTAACACAAAAAACCATGTTTGATGGAGGTGTAGCTGAACAATTTCATCAATTAATAGCTCCTAGAAACTCAATCCCACCACTTCCTCTTTCTTTCCCTCATCATCATTATCATCATCATCATGGGGTTGCTGCAGTTGTTTCATCAGCGCCACCAGCTGGAGCTTTTGCTGGTGGTTTTGAGTCTTTTCCTCAAGGCTTCTTCCCACCACCACCAGCAATTACGGCCGTCTCCGGCGGCGATTAAAGTTGAAGAAGTAGTGAAGGAAAGAAGAAGAAGAGAGAGATCAGTATCAGATCAGTCAATTGATATTAACCCATGGACTAATGATGAAGTTCTTTCACTTTTGAGGATCAGATCTAGTTTGGAGAGTTGGTTTCCAGATTTCGCTTGGGAACATGTTTCAAGGTACATATGTAACATCAAAAGTCATATACTGTTATAATACTTTTGTTGTATTTGTGAAACAATTATGTGTGTTGTGGTGTTATCTCATATTGTCTTTTAACTATGAGGTCAGAAATTTAATTTTTACCCCATGAGAATGGAGCGCATTTCACGGTCACATTAACCTCTTCAGAGAGTATCCGTGGCGAGGGAATTATTCATTGATGTCGGCATTGGATACCCTCTATCTCGACAAAAAACTGTTGTATTTGTGTATAATTCTCACAAGGATAGTTCTTATATGGAGTATGTTTATTGGACCATTTGATTCATAACTAACCACATCACTATAAAATGAGGAGAGAGATAATTCTGTAATGACGTTGACTAATTCTGAACGATAAAATCCATGTGTATACTTGGTTCATATCAGAAAAATCCTTCTTATAAGACGTTTGATGATAAAAGTGAATGAATTATTTATTTCATGAGATGGGGATTCTAAAAAGTGCAAGGACTTTTTTGTCTATGCCCTTTGCACTCGTATAAAAGCTGTTCTTTTTGTGTCCGATTATATTACTGAACACAACAAATTCAGTATATATTGATTTTTTTTCTGTCGGATAATTACTGAGAGAGTAATAATTAACCGCAAGTGTTTGTTTGTGCACTTTTTTATTCATTTGTATCCATGCATTCAAAATTTACTATTTTAGTCATAGTGGGGAAGTGTATATGAGTAATGAATATCAAGGTTTTTATATTAAATGAGATATATGCAGGAAGCTTGCAGAGGTGGGATTTCAAAGAAGTGTTGAACAATGCAAGGAGAAGTTTGAAGAAGAAGAAAGCAGGAATTTTAGCAACAACATGAGCTATAACAAGAGTAGCTATAGATTTTTCACTGATCTTGATGAGCTTAATCAGGGACGAAGCCAGGAATTTGATGTGGGGGGGGCGAAACTAGTAAAAAAATTCCAAAATTCTTGGGGGCGATAAAAAAGGTAAAAAAAAATTCTTGGGGGGCGAAATTGATAAAATTTTCCAAAATACACATAAAATTTTAAAAATAGTAGTATTTTTAAAAATCTTGGGGGGCGCCGGCCCGGCCCCCCGCCCCCGCCCCCCCTGTAATCGTCCCTGAGCTTAATTATCATGGTGGTGAAGAAGAACAAGATCATCAAGATCCACATGAGAAAGAAGAAGAAGAAGAGATTGATCAAGAATTGGAAAAGGAAACTATAAAGAGAGAAAAGAAAAATGGAAAGGGAAAACAAGTTTGAAATGTTCAAGGGTTATTGTGAAGCTCTTGTTGCTCAACAAGAGGAGTTACATAACAAGCTTATTGAAGATATGATTAAGATGGATGAAGAAAGTATTGCAAGAGAAGAAGCTTGGAAGAATCAAGAAATTGATAGGTTCAATGAGGAAATTGACAAAAGAGCTCAAGAACAAGCTATTGAAAGTGATAAACAAGCTAAAATCATTGAGTTCTTGAAGAAATTCACACAAGAATTCTCTCAAGATTAAAAAAAACCATAATGATGATTCTATTACCACTACAAAAGTTCAAGAAAACATCCCATTATTAGTATCAAAACCAACATTAGGATGATGAGAAAGTCGGTCGAGATACCAGTTGAGCAGTTTGTACACTCAAGGAACCCTTGTGGGCCCTTCCGACGTGCCGTAAAACCGCCAAAGGTTCCCGCATTAACAGTGTGAAAGTTTTAATTTAAGCAGTATTATCTTTATTTTTTTTTCTATACAGAGATTATTTTTTAGATTCGAACACATGACACTTGACAAATCGTGTCAAACACGAACTTCAACTGAAAACCACTGTGTGAAGCAATATTTATTCTTGATGTTTTTTTTTTTTAAAAGCTAGTTAGCTAGGTATAAGTCTATATTAGGCAAATGCACTTGAATTTATCCGGGAATTTTAGCAATTTTTTGTTTTGTGTAGAAAATTTCTAGATTTTTTTTTTTGAAGGCCGATTGGACGGTTGCCCCATACAGGGGAGAGAGAATTGCCTCAGACGATGAGGAGATAGACCTAGAAAGGGAGATAAAAGCTTGCCGCACGCAGGCAGAGGGCATCAAACCCACGACTTCAAGGTCGTGGCCAGGCGTCTGCCCCACTGGGTTAGGACACCTTTGATGAAAATTTCTAGATTGAGAATTTAGACTTTAATGAAACTTGAAATATTGATAATTATATCTTTGCTTATTATTTTGGTTTCTTGTTAATCTTAGGAAATGTGAGGTTACATAATATCTTTTGGCTGCTTGCTTATTTTGAAAATGAAGTTTTCTGGTTTTTAGTGTAGGAAGATTGCACCAAAAGAAAAACGGAAATAAAATAAAAAGGAAGAAAAGGAAAAAATATAGCACATAATGCTGCCTTTAGAGTTAAAAAAAAAAAAACATTTTCCACAAAACTCAAAAGACAAAATTACCTTTTTATTCAAAAAAGACACAAGTCATACAAATTTCCTCCAAGTCCAAGCCAAACAAACGAACGGTCAAAATAAAGAGTAAATAGTTATATTTGGCCGTAAACTTCATTCGATTTTTTATCTCAAATTTTAAAAAAAAAATGATATTTTTTAACTTGAACTATTTAGATATTGCAAAAATTGACTTTTCGCCTTATTTAAGAATTAACTCCTAACAAAAGTTGATCACGTGAACAATTAAAGAGAACAAAATGGCGGCAAGAATTGGATTCAATTTTTTCATTATACAACCACCTTAAGAAACATTATAAAAAGTTAGACCTCATACACTTGTATTTCCAAAGCAGTTCCCCTAAAAAACTTGCTAGATATTCCCAAAGAGACTTAAACTCATGCCAGATTACCATTGCATAAATTTTTCAGTTCAATTAAAATCAATCTCAAATGTACTTTTGAAGTAGAGAAGATTCAAGTTACCAAACTTATGTTATGATTTCCCACGTTATTTCAAGAAATTCCTCGCGACTTTGATTTTTAGATGTGCCGCACTTAGCTTTCCGACAAGTATGATTACGTGGTATAACAGAAAATCCTAGTCATTCTTGCGAGAGAGTTAAATGGATTGCAAGATAGAAAAAGGAGATTAGAGAGTGAGGAAAGTAGTCTTGAATTCTTTTTTTAAATTTTTTTATGTGGTTAATTTGTTTAGTTGAGTCGAGTTACAAAATTTCCCCTTTAATTGTTCACGTGATCAACTTCCGTTAGGATCTAACTCCTAAATCAGACGGGATGTCAATTGTCGCAACATCTATATAATTCAGTATCACCAAAACAAGTTAGTTCAGTTGGTCACGTCCTTACAAATGTCTAAGTGTTTAATTCCCGCTGCCAATATGAGGACTGTGTTGGTGGGCGATATGTAAGTACGCTTGTAAGACCTATGGTACCTAGGGCTTGCAAGTTTAAGATAGTTATTTACCCAAATAAAAATCTAAATACAAAACAGTTGTATCAAACTCAAAATCCCATCTGCTCCACACAATCATCCCCTACTCCTGTCTCTTTCTAAAAGATATCTGAAAACACCAGTTTAATTAACCTAAGTTTATCCATTTCTTAATCACACTTTAATCTCTCTCTCTCTCCTAACTCATAATTAATCTTTTTTAAACCCGTCTCTCTCTCCCCCCTTATCTTTACATTTGTCTTCTTTCTTCTGTACACTTGTTCATTGTATATATACCATTTCTCTCTGTCTCTCTTCTCCCTGACAATGGCGGTTGAGCTGCTTCTGCTGCCGTCACCGCCACCTCCACCGCCGCTTCATCTTCTTATTCTACAAGCTAGTAGTTCCACTTCCACGGTGTCGTTTTGCTGGTTGTAGTACAAATGTGAACTTTTTTGTTTCTTTCTCTTTCTACAGCACTGTTCACTTTCTCTCTCTTCAAAGCAGTAGCACTTTGTGTGTGTGTGTGTGTGTGTGATCCACATTGTTCTCCAAAGTCTCGCGTTTCAGGTGATTTCCTCCTCCTTTTGCAGCTTTTCCTGTTCCTTTTTTCAGTTTTTATTTTTGTTAATTTTATAATTTGCGAATATGAATCTGTAGATTTGACTGTGATTTCCTCTTTCCTTGAGTTTATTTTTATGGTAATGAATCGAAAATGAAACTGCAAAAGTTTTGCTGAATTTTCAATTGAATTTTAACTAGTATTTGAAGCTGCATTTGAAGCTGGTATTCTTCTCTACTTTGAATCTACGCTGACTTTTTTTTGTGATTATAATGAAATTGCGGTTATAACTGAAAATTGGAGATGTTCGGAGCTGCATTTGCCGCAATTTTCGTAGTTTATAATATAATTCTGATATTATGTGTTCATGAGCTGATGTACTGTATGATTTTTTTTCTAAATATAGTAGTTACCGGCCGGAGGATTTGCTTGATGTTGAGAAGAAAATGTTAATTGAGTTTTATAACGGCTACTGATTAAATCGGATTAAAGTGAAATTAATAATATATCATGAGCTGTATATTCTTTAAAATTTTAAAACGTCTGTCAAGTTATTGAACTGTCAGTTTTTGAAGGCCTCTTTAAATTTCCTTTTTGAATCGCATTATTTTATTAAAGAATTTTAATTGTAATGAGTTTTGTTTCTTATATTTCTTGATATTTTCAGAGTGTGGTTTAAAAAACATGGATATTACTGTAATTGAATGGTGATGATAAATCATAGTAATTATGAAGGAAGTGGATATGTAAGGTTTACACATTGCACTATATTGATCCTATATCTATAGGTCTAGAGCTATATCTTCAAGTAAGTATGTGTGAATGTGCTTTAGGAATAGGAGGAAAAATAGAAGTTCGATAAAGACGAACTTCGATTAAGGAATACATGCATCGAGATTTTCTTCATATATGTTTTACACGTGAGGCTGTCTGCTGATCAAGAAAGGCTGTGTATTTTTGTAGTGCGCTGTTATGCTGTCTGCTCAACTGTTTTGCTATTTGTTGACCTAGGATTATGAATTTTTAGTTCTTGTTTTACTATGAAATTTGTTGTCATTTTATTTCTCACTTTCTTGATTTTGACGGCGGATTTTCCTGTTTTACTTATGTAGGCTTGAAGTGTAAATCAAGAGCAATGATGGAACAGTATGAGATACTGGAGCAAATTGGGAAAGGAGCATTTGGCTCTGCTGTTCTTGTGCGGCATAAGCATGAGAAGAAGAAGTATGTATTGCCTTACAATTTCACTGCAAACTACCTCCCACCCCCTCCTAACATAGAGGAAACGAGAAAGAATTTCGGTATAGAGAAGGATAGAAAGACAGACGTCTGAAACAACAAGAATTGGAAAACTGAATTTGTAAAACAAAGTAGCATTCCTTTTGTTGGAGATTTGGGGGGTGCAGTGGGAATTGTTGGTTGTATTTTGCAGATTCGTTTTTTAAGAAGGATTCTGATTTGTAAATTCCATATCCATAAGGTATGTGTTGAAAAAGATTCGCCTTGCGCGCCAAACTAATAGGACTCGGCGCAATGCACATCAGGAGGTTGGTGTTGTTTATTCAACTGTATTATTTCCTCGTACTTTCAGTGGACACCCTAAAGAACTTTCTGCTTATCCTTTTTCTTTCCTAACAGCCCTTTCAACTAATTCTACTCTCTGCTGTGTTCCTATGTGGCATAAGAAAACTCATTTCTTGAAATATTTTAGGTGATTTCAAATCCTCAATAAATGGTATTGAAATTGCTTCTCGAAAAAGGGGAATTACAAAGTTTTTTGTACTAGAAAAATCACCTATATGCAATAAGATTTCTAAGAGTACATATTCACATACACAATGTAGTTAAGAGCTTCTATTAGCAAAGGTTCTACCATATTTGTGTTTTATTAGGCAGTAGCTTTAGTTATCTTTTAGTTGATCTCTCTCAGTCTCTCCCTTTATTTTGCAGATGGAGCTTATTTCCCGAATGATAAACCCATTTATTGTGGAATACAAAGATTCCTGGGTGGAAAAGGTTAAGAGACTATGCATTCCATTATTACTTGGCCACTTATATTAACAATATATGCATCTTATACTGTCTACCTTCTTTCAATACCACGATGGATACTCTAGTTTTGTTTGGTTTCATTTTTCTATTGTTTATTTATTTATATGCCTCTATTGAATGAGTAATGGCCGGCATAATTTCTTTTCCTTTATTGTGTTTCTTATTGCCCATGATGTATGAAGTATTTGGAGTGCTGTGACTGTTACATCTAGTCCATGTTCTTGGATATTTAACTCTATATCTTGGCATATAAATAATGGAAATATACTGTCCAACAGTAAAAGATTTATCCTCAAACTGATGAAAATATTTGAAAGACTTCAAGTAAACATGTGTATGTCAGTTTATGCTCTTTTAGTTTAACGATCATCTTGCATATCCTGTGGAAGGTCTGTTCATGAGACATATTGTCCTTTGGAAACTTGTCAGTTCTCACCTAATCGAGTAAACAACTTAATATGAGATGATTTTATATTCTTAAATGCTGTTAATGGAAGTATGCAGGTAAATTTGAAAATTCTTTCTAAAGGAAATAATTATCTGTAATATCAGAACTTCAGTTATCACAAGCATTGTGCAAGTATGGTGAAATTGATACTGATACTCTATGCTTCGTTCCCAGGGTTGCTATGTCTGCATTATCATTGGCTACTGTGAAGGCGGAGACATGTAAGTAGTTAGATTTTTTTAAGCAGACAAATTGAGGATTTTTATTATGTGCTTTTTTGACATGATTTTTCACCATTTCTGGGTCCTATCGTCAATCTCCTGCTCTGTTATCTTCTCTGGCAGGGCAGAAGCCATCAAAAAAGCAAATGGTGTGCATTTCCCCGAAGAGGTTCACATACGTTTCATCAGATGTTTTTTCATTATTTCTTCGTGCATGTGGAGTACCTTGCATCCTTTGTTACTGTTATTCATATACGAGCATATACTTGTGGGTCCTTGGATTCTGATAAAGATGGTAAACTGTTTGCAGAAGCTATGCAAGTGGCTTGTGCAGCTCCTTATGGCACTTGATTATCTGCATACAAACCATATTCTTCATCGAGATGTTAAGGTAAGTTTTTAAAATTGATTATGTGAATAACAAATCGAAAACATCGGGGCTGCTTCATAGTGATTTTCCTCCCTTTTTCAATATTTGCAGTGTTCCAACATATTCTTAATGAAAGATCAAGACATTCGTCTTGGTAAGACAGTATTGCCTTCCACTTTTGGTTCTCTACAGCTTTCGAAAGTTGCTAAGTAGCATAACTAATGTTTTTACAGGTGATTTTGGACTTGCCAAGATGCTGAGTTCAGATGATCTTGCTTCCTCTGTAAGTGATATGGTCAATCAATGTAACAATATTTTGAATTTTGGCTTCAGTTAACTGATAATTACTTACTACTGCCTTTTTGTGTCTTTAAGATTGTTGGGACTCCAAGTTATATGTGTCCTGAGCTTCTAGCTGATATACCTTACGGTTCTAAATCAGACATGTGGTCCCTGGGTGAGTAGATTATGCACCAAATGCTTCAAACTACCACTGGGAAGAAATTGATAAAAATAGTTATTTTTGTTAGTTCAGATTGAATTAAACAAAATCTCACTGATGTCTTCTAAAACCTTGTCATATAGGATGCTGTATATATGAAATGGCTGCACTGAAACCCGCATTCAAGGCTTTTGTGAGTCCCTGCACCTTTTGTTTCTGTCTGACACGACTAATTGCTGAATTATTTCTCACTCACCAATGAATATATCCTGCATCAGATCAATATACTAGAAGTGGCCCATCCATATTCTTGGTTTACCTATGTGATTGCATCATTGCTTACTGCTATTCTCGTATTACTTTGTAGAAGTATTAGACTATTCCTATTCTTGTCTCAAATTTCTGTATCTATGGATGCAAACTTCACCCGTAGTTCCGTCGTGCTTGATACATTGGCCTCAAGACATAGTTTTATTTGAAAATTTCGTCAACATCTACAGATTAAGTATTGTAACTTTACAACCCAGAAACTGTCAGTAATAACAAAATATGGGCACTGAAGCTTAGGAGTGAGAAAAATATAACACCTCCCTACGAGATTGGTTACGGTGCTGATAGGCCATCAGCACCGTACATACAGATTTGAACTGTTGGATCACTTGATCATACCTCCTGGATTATGGTTGTTCCAAAACTACTATTCCTCGACAGAAATAAACTTTTTTGCTTTTATATTCTTTTCCACATGCTGCATGAGCTTTCTCCCGATTGTAGCTAAAGTTGAACATAGATTTCTACCTGCCCTAGGAGCTTTCTACCGATTATACCTTTTGAGGACGTATCATTCTTTCTTGCAAGCAAAATTTATAGTTATCCTTTTAATAACCATTTTTTTCTTCGGGTCCAAAATGTACTCCCTCACCCCCAATTGAAATCAGCATTTCTACTTGGGATTGTCTCAGAATTAATATTTACTTTCTAAAAGGACAAGATGGGCGTGAAATCATTAAAGAGATTAGTTTCTTAACTATTTATTGAGGCCTAAATGGTAAAATAAAAATGATTGAATATTCTCCTAAGATTTTGAGCAAGTATTTGGTGATTAAGTTTGAACAACGGTAATATGTTAAGTATTTTAAGAAATACTTTTTGACCAAATATATAGAATGGTTCGCGTTCCTTATAAGATATCATTTTGGTTAAGCTTTTCATTTGAGTGAAGTTTTCACTTTTTTGAGTTTTGTGGGGTCAATGGTTGATTTTTTGTGAGAGAAACAGTGGGGTCCATAGGAGAAAAAAGTGAAAAAAAAAAGTTTCTTGAGATGAAGGCTTAACCAAATCCACCCGAACTCTACTCAGAAATTGAGCATCAATTCTAGCTTTATGACCTCTCCTTCGACCTCGTCTGAGTTTCTGAAGATTGAAGTTGATATATCTATCATGGCTTATCTCATAACTACATGGTCTGTTTATTTGCTTGTCTTGTATAATGATGCTTATTCTTGTTTATTTATTTCGTCTTTCTCTCCAAATCAGGAGCTTCAATTTGTTGATTCTGAGGTGGAAAAGTGAAAAAAAAATCCATAGTTTCTGCTGCATGTTTGTCTGAATTTTGCAACTAATTCAGTCTTACGTTTCATGAAACAGGATATGCAAGCACTTATCAACAAAATAAACAAGTCTATCGTGGCGCCTCTTCCCACTGCATACTCTGGTGCATTGTACGTTCTACTTCTCACATACACCTACTGATGATCATGTGGACTTACTTTTAAGCTTTTCCAATTATACTATGTGATGAATAAAGAATTACTTTTCATAAAAAAAAAAAAAGAATAATGAATTACTGTGCGCATATGTAGAAAAGACAATTTATTTCTGAATCCATTATGATATACATATATTCTGATGACAAGAAAAGTAGTAAATTGTAATGCTGCAATTCTCACGAAAACAAGGGTAGTGATTTCACACTCCCTTGTTAGCTTATTGCATTTTTCCTTTGGTAATTACAAGACTGCAATACCCATAGCTATTGTTTGGGAGTGCGAGATTTGAGTTGGAATTTTGAAGTTCATTTGGGTATTAGAGTATTTTTCAACCATTAAAGAAGAATAGGGGAGTGCAGGAAGCTAAAAAGGAGTGTGAAAATCACCATCCAAAAACAATAATAACAATAATACTTAAATATAAACTGGCAAAATTGAGTTCTATCTCTTTTACAAATATTTCCTTTTAAGAAGAAACCCGACATAACATTTGGTTATTCACTCATGTCCTCATTTGCTACAGTCGCAGTCTGATCAAAAGCATGCTGCGGAAAAACCCTGAACTTCGGCCAAATGTAAGCTCCATTTTTCAATATGCTGCATTTAACAGAACTTTAGCTGAATAAATGCTGTGCAAGAACTATTTTCTTTCCTTGTTGGTCTTTTGATTTTCGTTTCAACTTTGGTTTTATATACTACAGTTTCTGTCCTTACAGTTTAGTAGTCATGTAATTAGGGTGTGGGGCCAAGACAATAACTTAGTTGGTAACACACTCCCTACCAGACGGAGAGGTCTTAGGTTCGATATCCATGGGGCGCATGCATGCCCATCCCCTTCACCTTTCCCCTCCGCCACCCAAAAAACAAAATGAAAAAGAAAATGTAACTAGGGTGTGAATACTCTCCACGCTCGAGATATGCTATTGAATTCTTTTGTGTGTGATCTTTTTGGCTGTTTGTTCCTCAAATCTGAAAACTTTCTTTCATGAAAGAATCTTGGATTCTGCATGAAGATATTATCAGTTCAGTTAGAAGATTACTAGGGAGTCTCTGGCCAATAATTAAATAATAATCTGCTACATGTTGATTTGATCATTTTGAAGTTTATCCAATTAGTTTGAAGTTAGCACTTCTTTCTGTTGAACAATGAATTTTATGCAATTTGCTTTATGTTTATGTTTTCTCTTGCAGGCTGCAGAACTTCTTAGGCATCCTCATCTCCAAGCTTATGTGCTAAATGTTCATCTGAAGCTTAATAGTCCTAGGCGCAGTAGTTTCCCTATCCATTGGCCTGAGAGAGATTGTATCAATAAAAACAGATTATCAGTGCCAGGAAATGCTTGTATGTTGGCACATAGAGATCGACGGCAGTTCACTGCTGGCGACAGGACTTTAAATCCAAGTATTTCTGAAGCTGACCAGGATGATTCTGTTTCTAATAGAACAATTAGGAACATCCCCAGTTGTTATGACCACAAAACAACCCCTGTTGGAAGTACCCATGAAGGGACATCTGTTACCAAAAGGGTCACTTCGAAAACTTCCACTGTAGCTAAGAATCCAAAAACCGCTACAACAAAATCATCTCCAACTATCAGGAGACCAGCACAGCTGTCAAAGAATCATGAATGGGTAAGTCAACTGAACATTACTTAATAGATGCATTATCCATAACAAACATAGAGGAAGCATTAGTTGGATTTTTTTCTTAAATTGTTCATTCATTTCTGCCACATTTTGCCTGCTGAGAAATCTTCACCGCACAAAGAACTGATGAATGTAGTCCACCTTTAACTGCAACCATTCGAACCTGGTCATTTTTAAAAAGCAATTGGCCAAGGAATATAATATTTCTGGCTCGTGTTAGCATGAACTATCTAGTGAGTTTTATTTTGATACATCCTGAGTGATTGTGTGATTAGAGAATTGCTTTGAAGTAGTATGTGGTACTTGCATCCCTTAAATATAGGAGGTTAGTTATGGGAGTATATGAAGAAAATGTATCCATTTTAAGAAAGTGACATTCATTTTAGGACAAACTAAAATATAAAGTAGGCATTCGGAGTATGTTTTTGTTAGTATATTATACTATTTAATACCTAAAACACGTGGCTAGAAGGGCCAGATGGGGTGGATGGGTGATAGTTTTAACAAGGAAAAAAAAAAGAAAACATATTACTCCATATTTAACAAGAAAACTGAGAAAAATGTTCACTACTGTTATGTAGCTGCTAGAGTCAGTCTGCTTTCATATATTATGTTATGTCCATTAACAGTTTTAAGAGTAAATTTTCTTGTCTGTAGCTCTTAGACTATGTATTATAACAGTGATATGTATTATGCAGCTTTGAGTATCTTGTTCTGTATTTTTTATGCCTTACAGTTTTACTTGAATCAATCTGTTACTTTTGTCTATGCAGCTTCCTGCTTCAAGAACATCAGTGAAAAAAACTGTTTCTGCAACTCGAAGAGCTTCTTTACCTTTACCATCTAAGGTTGTAGGTCGACAATTAGGTCGTAGGCCCAGTCTTGGTGCACTGGACTGCGTTAAATCTCCAGATATCTCTGTCAATGTCCCTCAGCTTGACAGGATGGTCGAGTTCAACTTAGACTCATATGAGGATTCCTTTCTACAAGTTCGCAGAACTTCATCAGCCTCTGTACAAGGCTCTAACTCACCTCATCGTGACCGGTCACTGATGAAGGATAAATGCACAGTTCAGGTTCTGGATAAACCATTCAACAAATTAAGTTTAACAGATGTCTGGGAAGGATTCCCTAAAACACCTGGCAACAGGGAGGACGCTAGTGACTGTTCTGATCAAAATGCTACAGCTGGGACCTCAAGCCAAACATCCTCAGACCTCAGGCGCTGCCGTTTTGACATGTCATCATATAAGCAACGAGCTGAAGCTTTGGAAGGACTGCTTGAATTTAGTGCTAGACTGTTGCAGGCGGACAGGTTTGATGAGCTTGGAGTGTTGTTAAAGCCATTTGGTCCAGGTAAGGTTTCGCCAAGGGAAACTGCTATTTGGTTGACCAAAAGTATCAAGGAAAATACCACCAACCCCGAAGATCAACCGAGCCAAGTCGTGTAAAGTACGTACTTCCTTCTATAGACTTGTTATGGTTCTTTAGCTTTTCCACGCCGAGGCATAGGCAGAAATTTCAGATTGAGGCATAGAGATAACTCCTTATGTAGGTTGCGTAGGTGTGGAGTCCATTTAGAAATGCTTAGACATTCTTTAAATGTATTTTTTTTATTTAATCGAATTTAGGATTTGGCAAGAACACAATATGAGAAGACATTCCCATGCCATAATCTATTTTATTGATAAAACAAACTAATATACATAAGAATTCTGGGAGTCCAACCCAAGCAGAATCAATATTATAAATGGAAGGAAAAAAAATATGCTGATCATTTAGGAATAATATCTCCATATAGATAGATGCTTGAAAGTTCCTATTTCCACACGAGTGTAAGAGCAGATATTAGCAAGATACCACTGGTCCACTCTAACTTCCCTGGTAATATTGATGTAGCTGTCCAAATTAAACAAGAAACAAAATTCATTATTTAAATTACGCATAAAAGTATAATTCAAAATCATTGAAATGAATTTACTGTTAACATGCAAATACTCTGATTTGATGGTCTTGCAGCACTCACGACACTTAGTAATCGTCTTTATTGCATCAAAATGACTATGAAATTTAGAGTCCGTGATTAATTATATATCAGTTAAACTTTTCAGAGTTATCTCATATAGAATAAGATAGGTTGGGGTTTTCCAATATCTCTCACCTGGGCTTCCATCGTTAGATGAATTGGAATTGGAATTGGAATTGGAACCGGGTGTTAAAGTTTCGTTTGAAACTCTAATTCCAAGTCTTGCACAATCAGAACCAAGAGCACCTATATAGATATATTATTAACATTAAATATTAATCCATAAGGACATGAATTTAAAAAATAAAAAAAGTACAAGCACTTAAAAAACATAATTTAAGACTTTGAGCTTACAGTCGCTGTAGCATGGGAAAGCTGAAATATTGAGGAGATTAGTGCGTCCAGGATTACATTGACATGAATGTTTATATGTTGAATTCCTTGTGCATCTTCCTTCTCCGCAATACATCCAATAGCATGCTGAAAAAATGGATAATTAAAAATAATAATAATGAAATGTATTAATAGCTTGATGATATGTTTTGGTTCTCTCCATAACTTTATTCTTGGTTTAGCAAATAGTTATTTCTATCACAAAAGTAGTTTCGTGTGCTATTTCTATTACAAATAATTTTTCGTTATCTTTTCTATCACAAAAGAAATTTCTCTAAATATCATGATGCAACCTATCAAATTCAGGTCTTACCCAACGCGGCTCGACCATTAAACCAACAGTTTTTTCTCTACTGTATTCTAATTAATGGGTAAAATTGACAAACCATTAAAAAGAATGTGAACTTGGATTGGGTTTTATTAAAAATGTCAACTATACATGCCGTATTTTATCTTACAAGATAGACTTTTAAGAACAACAAAATTATCAACCAAGTGCATCAACACCACAACATTTTCCATTAGCGAAAGTGAAGGTCAAGGGCAAAATGATAACCAGTAATGGTAATAATGATAAATTAAAAGTAACTTACGGTCAAATAAAGAAAAATTATTGGGAATGGAAGGAGTTGGAGGAGCTGCTGGCATGCAAGAGTAGTCAAGAGTACCTGCGTACAAACCAAAGGAATTTTTTCATTAACGATGGATTTTTTAAATCTCGATATATAGTGTTTAATTCGACTAATTCGGTTGGAAAAATTGTACGGAGATATCCGTTAGTTCACTATAAAAAATCGCTCTCAGTATAACGTGAACTCGTGACCTTACTCAGAGCATGCCTCGAGGGTCACAAGTGAAGTGAGCGACAACCAACTATGCTACTTCTTTTTGTCAGTGATGAAGTTTTAAATACACGTAAATGTAATTATTTATAATTAGTTGAATATTTTGTTTGAGTTCACGTTAAAAATATGTGAAAAGTAAGTTTATAATTGAAAAAACTTACAATTTGGAATAATGCAAGGTAGGAACTCAAAGTCGTCGTCGTCATCATCATCATCGGTATCCCTTGTACGTCTCCAACCATCTTCACAATTGCAAACAAAGCCGAATGGCTTCCTCATGTCTGCTTCACATCTCCCTCTTCCACATTCTACATCATTGCATATATTCTCTGCCCAAAAAAAAAAACCCGAACATTACTTATAAACCCTTTATTATCTACCAGCATTAAGATTTAGTTGAATAATATTTTGTCTTAAAACGAAACACAAAGTTCATATTTGAAATACAAATAACATCTCTCAATAAATATGGTATTTCAACTTTTACGAAACTTAAAATATTTTTTATCAGAACAAAACACTATCAAACTAGACGATAAGATAAGTGATAGAACCAGCAGAGGGAAAGATATATATAGTACCTAAAAAAGGAGAGAGGGTGGGGGATACAGCATCTCCTTTGGCCAAGATAGGCAGAAGAACTAGCAAAAGCATAGCAAGAGAAACTGTCATACTGAAAATTGTTGACATCTTGAAAAGAGGAGAGGGTGAAGAGGAAGAGAAAAAAAAAATGAGTTGTTTTGGAGGAGGTGAAGTGATTGGTTTGCTTTGCTAAATCATTTATATAGGAAATTTTTCAATAGTATAGAACCTTCTAATAAAAAATACTTCCTACGTCTCAAATTATTTGTCCACTCCACAGGAATAAATATTTTATCAAATGTGGTAAAATGACCATTTAATTTTACTAGCAATTTAATTCTACTTTATTTTTCTCTTTGAAATATTCAATGTAAGGAGTATGATTATAAAAAAAACATAATTAATGAACTCTTTATTTAGAAAGTTAACAATTAATGTAAGACAGATAAAAGAGAAACGTAAACAAATAATTTGAAATGGAGAGAGTATTTAATTGGCTGGCTGTATGGTCAACCAAAAAAACTTCTAGCTAGAATGGATGCATGAAAAAACTTCTTTTTAATTTTTTTTAAAAAAAATTTAACACGCAGCCGCTAACTATTAAAATAATTTGGAAATTGGAACATCATTATAAGAGGAAACGATAAATATGGGAAGAGAGTATTGGTGGAATAAGTCAGAGGTAAAGAAAGTCACAGTCAATTGTAGAAGCTTCTTGTTGAAAATATTATCAGATATATTCTAACAAAAATAATTATTTTATTAAATAGAGGTTTCAAAGTTTATTATCAGTTTATATATTTTGATTAAGTTAGGGGTTAATCAAATGTTTGGTCCTTACACTATATTAATTAGTGCTAAATGTTTGGTTGGCTTTCTTTTCATCCCTAATTAAGATTATCAGCTTAAAATAATTTGGGTACCCGGTGTTTGCCGCCAACGAATTAGCTTGGTTTCATGGTTAACTTTTAGCGTGAGCGTTAAATGAGAATAGCTTGAATCATACTGATTTTTACACGGGGCACAACAACTACAGAGAAATTGCACGAGAGTCTATATCCACCAAAAATTTAAACATTCGCTGTGTTTGATTTTGTTATTAATATATAAAAAATCGATCTTAGTTAGGATATTTCCCTGTTGACTTCTATCTGATATCGAACATAATAAAATTTAACAATTTAACACTTAAATTGCTCCCTTAGTTATTGGTACCCTTAACCTTTTTCTAGGAAAGTCTTAGAAATCGAAAATAAAGTCAGCTAAACTAGCTAAAGCTCATTTATCTATTTAATTAGGGTACTCTATGCAAGATTTTCCTAACTTTTTAATTAGCCATAACAAAATACGTGACAAAATTTTCTCCTGCGCTAATTAAATTATACTAGAACAGCAACGTGGTGCATCTTCCTTTCTTATTCTAGATTGTTTGAAATTAATGATGAATTGCTTAATTTTATAACTAGACATTTTGGCAGAAATTTCTTGAATCTCAAGTAAATTGTGAGGTACTTAATTTCTATATGAAAAGTGACATAAAACAATTCTCAAATATAACGGCAAACATAAAATGACTTTGAAATAATTGAACCATTAGAGTAACAAAAGATTAATTATGATGTCTTCTACTTTTTTTTTTTTAGTCCAACTGGGCGTACACCCCAAGAGAGGAGAGAGTAGCACCTCGTAAGAGGAGGAAGAGATAACATTAGAAAGGGGAGACAATTTAAAGCATACCCCATGCGCGGGGAGAGTATCGAACTCAGATCTCAAAGTCCTGAGCAGGTCATCGTCTCACTGGGTTAAGAACCTTGTGATATGATGTCTTCTACTTTATGGGGAAAAAAGTATATAATTATTTTTAGAGACCAATATGTGGCTCTACTTGGATTGGGTTTTGGTTTGGGTTTGGGTTTGGATTTTGGCGGGAGAGGCTAAAAAGTGGGCGGGAAAAATTCAAATTCAAATTTTTTTATTCAAATAATCGTTTTTCTTCAAATTTTGGCCTCTAAAATTGGCGGGAGATGTTTAAATTCTAAATTTTTGAGAAAAAAATTTGGAATTGAACGATTATTTGAAGAAAAAAATTTTGAATTTGAATTTTTTCCACCCACTTTTTAGCCTCTCCCGCCAAAACTCAAACCCAAACCCAAACTAAAACCCAATCCAAGTAGAGCCGAAGTCATATATATGATATGACTTTGAGAAGATGCCTAATTAAGTCAAATTTCAACAAAAAGGGCAACCAGAAGATCTAATGCAATGTAAGATAAACAAATTAATTAATTCATACAAATGTTATATTGGATTTCACTAGAAAAATAATTGTTTAGGGACCAAATATTTCGATCGCAATGAATAGTGACCAAATAGTGACCGATAAAAATACAAGTTCACTTACAAATTAAAAAGCTCAGCTTACACTCAATCTGAATAAATGCACAAACTCTAAACTCACATTTTATTATGTGCTCGAGCTGAACTCGTGAGACTCATAAGCTAAATTAATATTAACAAAAAAAACCATATTCTTATATAAATAAAATGAAATGAGACTTTTGGAGTTTTGGTAGTCTTTTTTATTTTTTATTAGAAATTTAGTAAAAGTATATATAAATACATTTTTTATTTTATATATATAAATATAAGGCAAATTGGTGAATTTAGTCCCAAAAGTATTGCATTTTTTCGACGACGGTCCCCATTTAAAATTTCTTTGTATTAAGGTCCCCAAAAAATTTGCGTTTAGTGATTATGGTCCTTCCGTCCATTTCTGTTCAGTGAAGTTGTTAGACCGAAAAAAAAAAAGGAAAATTCAAAAATGGTAAGGGTATAATGGGTAATCTCTATTCCAACGAATATATTGTGATATTGGCCAACTTTAAATACTTGAATTTCCTTTCATCTTCTTCCATCTTGGGAAAATTTTCAAATCTCCATTAAAGACCATGAGGAAAGCTTCAAATTATGGAAAAATCCCAAAGAGTTATGGTGGTTTTGAAGGGGAGTCTTCCAATAGGAGCTCTACTTTGAAGGGTAAATGGGATTTACCCATGGATTTGCCCACTCATTGTCAATGTCCCAAAAAAATTCCTACACAAATTTGGACATCTTGGACGGAATGGAACCCGGGAAGAAGATTTTTGACGTGTGAGAATTACAAGGTGGGATAATTTTATGTTTATTTGATTTGTTTAATGTGAAATTATTTTCTAATTTGAAACCCTTCATTCACTTTGATTGTCTACATTAGGCAAAGAAGAAATGTGACTTTTTCTTATGGGTAGATCCACCATTGTGTTCAAGAGGTAGAAATGTAATGCCGGGATTGATGAGAAGGTTAAAGAAGATGGATGTTCAAATGGCTAAAGATAAGAGGATGATAAAGTGTTTGTGTATTGCCCTAATTAGTTCATGGATTATTGCAATCTTCATTTGTTGTTTGATAATCAAAAAGTAGATGATGGGAAACATAGATTCTTGTTGAATGTAGGAGGTTAATGCAATGTACTCTCACTTTGAATATGTGAATGTTGAATGTAGTAATTTAATGTAATGGGGTTCTTTGTTTGAGATAATAATCTATTGGCAAAAATGTATAATCTATTGGCAATTTTTAAGGTTTACAGAATTTTTTTATTGGATAATCATCTTCAGATGCTAAAAGATCAGTAAAAGAAGTAGACATATTAAATGAATTCGAAAACGAAAAAGATCAATAAAAGAAGTAGACATATTATTATTCCCTGAAGCAGCAGCCATGGAGGATTATGATTATGAAAATGATTTAACAAGATTTAAGAAGAAATTAGAAATGGAAGATTTTGTTTTTTTTGGGAGAGAGAAAAGAGATGGGATTTATTTATATTTTATATGGAGTGTTTTTAGTAAATTTAGAATTGGACGGAAGGACCATGATCACCAAACGCAAATTGTTTGGGGACCTTAATACAAAGAAATATTAAACGGGGACCGTCGTCGCGAAAGTTCCAAACTTTGGGGACTAAATTTACCAATTTGCCTTACGTATATTGTAGGGAATTCCCTTAACTACCCCTGGTAAAACCCAAACGATTTAAAAAATAAATCAAAATTAAACTTTTCCGTAACAGAAATGGACGGAAGGACCATAATCACTAAACGCAATTTTTTTGGGGACCTTAATACAAAGAAATTTTAAATGGGGACCGTCGTCGAAAAAATGCTATACTTTTGGGACTAAATTCACCAATTTGCCTAAATATAATTATGTTGTTCGGTAGGATCCTTAAACGGGTTGAGTGAAGTTAAGTTCACGTATAACTCACATAAGAATCAAGTTTTAGTATTAAATTTACGTTCACATTTTTTTTTTCCAGATTAAGCGAGTCAAATTTAAGCCGAATCAAAAATATTGACAGTCCCTACATATTATGTTGAGTGGGGGGGGGGGGGACCAAAAATGCTATTTTCCCAACTTAATTGTAAAGCACAATAAGATTCCAAATCGATTTCCAAGTTCCAACCTTCTTGTGTCTTCCGCTGCAATCTCCCAAGAGAGTCTCTCAATTCAGACATGTCTGCGGAATCCGCCTCTGCTATTCACAGAAACCAAGTAATTTCTCTTCTTCATCATCCTCTAATTCAACCCTCTGCCTATATATTCTTAATGTAATTTGTACTGCTTCGTATGCGTAAATTTAATGTTGAAGATTTAAGAAATAATAATGGGTTTTGTTGTCCAGGTTGATTTATTGGATTTTGTGGACTGGTCAAGTGTTGAATGCCTTAATCATAGCACCTCTCACTCTCTCCCCAATGCCCTTAAGCAGGTATTTTATTTTTATATCTGATTGATTATTTTAGGATTCTCTTTGTTTCAGGATTAAGTGCAAATCAACCGTTCAAAGAAACCCTGCTGTTCAAATTTTTATTTTCATTAAGAGCTATTCACAAAAATTAGACAGCTATGTATTCCATGGAGAATAACTGTTCCCCACGGCTTATTTAGTGTTCTGCACCGTGCGGAACAAATGTGCATTCCTGAGTCTGGTTGGGTTTTCTTTCTATTGGTATACATAGAGAAAAAATGTTGTCTTTTTAAATTTTTTTATTTTTTTTATAACTATTGAGATTTGAGGACAACTGGTTTAGTCATATTGTATCATCAGACTTATGTGCTGCATTTATAAGGGAGTATAGAGACATAACCAAAACTTTACCTTGGGACGAAGATCTATAAGGGAATTATGGAGAAAAAATATTGGAGGGGTGAATTTAGAAAACAAGTGACAAAAATCCTAGAAAATTAGTGCTTATGAAGCAATTTTTAATGACGAGAGGCGGGGGTGGGGGCTCCAACCCCATTGGTTTCGTCTCTACTCTTTGAGTTTCTTGCATGTCAACCCATATGTTTTAGTGCTATTATGGGAGCAGCCAATTTGTGCATTTATTGTCAAAGGCTAGGTTTGTCTCCTATTCATCCCTCACACGTACCCCTATTATTGGGGACTTACAAATTATGGGCATTGGTCGTTGCTTTTATTATTCTCTTTGTCTCTTTATTTACTCAAATGACTATATGTTCTGTTTTTTCTGTTAATACTTTGCTTCTAATTGATCTTGAACCAGGGTTATAGGGAGGATGAGGGCTTGATTCTTGAAAGTGATGCAGATGAGCAACTGCTGATGTATATCCCTTTTAATCAAGTGGTGAAACTGCATTCTATTGTTATCAAAGGACCGGAGGATGAAGGTGAATGTTCTTAATACACTCTTCAAAACATCTCTACTTTTTCATGACAAAAAAATAGTTCAATTGAGATCCCGGTAATAGATAGTAAGCTGCAGCATTTGTTTTTCCACCTTCTGTTCTTTATGTGCCTTGAAAATGCATTCCCAGCTTATATCAGCGTTCTACTGTATAATCCAAACATTGTGCTTGCTCTCTTTCGGTGGTTGTCAAATATTGATTGGAGTCAACAGCGCGATAAATAAATCGATTTTGTTCAATCTCGTATCTTTCCTCAGTGAATAGGTTCGAGGTCCTTATAGGTGGGAACTAGAGGGGCAAGGGGATCGACCACCCCCCTTATAATCTTGGAAAGTTCACCATCTCCCTCGAGAAAAAAATTATGTTTTTCTGAAAGGTCTGCTCCTGCCTTATAGGACTGTACTGCCCAGTTTGTTGTTCACCCTATATATTATGGCCTGCCGCGTGTAATAATTTCTGCTGTAAAGCAGAAGCTAGAGTTTTATCTTGAATCTTGGGAAATCACGGGACATAAGTATTAGAAGTGATATTTTCACTATGTTATGCTTGCAAGAGCTTTGAGTGGGTAGATGAAAAGAGATAAGGATGCTGACACTCTCTTTTGGTGCTTCCTGAAAATTGCTTACAAGGTTGAGACTCGTCAATTTGTGAAAACTCATCTCAGTTTAGATTTACTGCTGTTTTGTCTCCTTGGTATACATAGAATAAGCAGGATCTTGAGCTAGTAAATTACTAATTTCTAATTGTGAAAATATGTGGTGGGATTACGAGAAATATTGGGTTTGCATAAGGCCTGATTCACGGTCTTTGATGCGAAATTTGCAAGTGCACAAATATCAACAAGTAATAAAGTAGTAAGTACAAGATCGTTCCCAACGAGGATTGGTTATCTAATTGGAAAATTATCTTACTTATAACCTAACTTAAACCGAAATAAGGATGAATGGATTAATTAAAACTAATTATGAAAAACAATTAAAATAAAGTAAACATGCATTTAAAAGAGAATAAAAAATATGTAACGAATGGACTAAGACACCTCTAATCCAGTCTACTCCTTTTATGTAAAATAAATGATTCCTCAATTTAAGTCTCAACTAGGTTAATGGTAGAAATTCCCGAATATAAGCTAGACTCAATCTCTTGGCGAAAAGCTCCTAGCCTTAGAGAATAAATCAGTCGTATCTCTACGTGATTTTAAGACCTAAAACCGCATAAAACTCTGTGGACATTCCCTATCTTTTGTTTCCTACTCGCTAGAAACCACACAAGGAAATCTCAACTAGGTTAATGGTAGAAATTCCCGAATATAAGCTAGACTCAATCTCTTGGCGAAAAGCTCCTAGCCTTAGAGAATAAATCAGTTGTATCTCTACGTGATTTTAAGACCTAAAACCGCATAAAACTCTGTGGACATTCCCTATCTTTTGTTTCCTACTCGCTAGAAACCACACAAGGAAATCGAATCTATCTCTAGTCAATTTTACGTCATGTTGTTATTATCCGTGATCCAATTAAATATAGAACTTCTCAGCCTCTACAATTAATTTAGATTCATGCAATAGTTGATCAGAAAATCGCAAGCATTAAGAACAAATAATAACAATTAACCATATTGTCGAGATTATATTAATTAATAGAAATCAAATATATCCATAAAAGTTTCGACCTTCAAAGAAGGTCTTAGTCTCAACAAAATTAGCTAAAACTAAACATAAATAAAAATAATAAAAGAAGTAGCCTGATGACGAAACAATCCACGAGTTTGGAGCTCCGCAATCACTTGCTCCACGGTTTGGCCGAGATGGCCTGGATGGCCGAGCCTTCTGGAATTGTTGTACCAGGGATATGGTCTTCTGATTTATGTACAAGGGATTGATTAATGGATTTTATGGTATGTACAGGGGTGATTTTAGCCTCTGCCGCAAGTCCTCTATATATAGTGCGCAATGCACTGCCTGATCAAGTCCTCATTTTGATTCCTATTAGGAATCAATTTTCCAAGCTCCCACGTGTTGGTCGAGATGCCGATCCTTGAATTGTATTCCATTTAGGATTCTTCTAATTTAGTATTATAGTAATCTCCAAATCCTATTCCTTTCTCAATTCAACTTTTGGTACGTAACAAATTTGTACATATTCAATCTTCTAATTCAAGTTGGAATCGGTGACATTTTAGCACATGCCAAATATAATTCTTCTTTTCCTTTAATGTCCAAAATGCCCTTCAACCTGTATCAAATATTATAAAATTAGTGAATAAAATTGATAAGAACATCTTTAGGCATATTCACTCATAAAGACTAATTTAATATATTATTTTCTCTTAATTAAGCTCAAAACAAATATGAAAATATCCAAAATAATAGTAAAATATAGGCTCATCAGTCTTCAAGTTGCACATTATTCCCTTTTTGTTCTCTTAGCTAGTTAGGGTAGTTTTTTCTGGTTTTTTCTGGCGCAACATTGTAAGTGGAATTATATGCATGCTCTACAGTCTTGTCAGTTAGGATAAAATTTAAATGCACTTGTAATCCTCAGGTCCTAAAACGGTGAAACTTTTCTCAAACAAGGAGCACATGGGATTCAGGTAACTTTCGGGTTCAACATACATTCTAGGCTGGCTTTTGATTTATCATATTAATTTTTTCTTATATTATTCTATGCAGCAATGTTAATGATTATCCTCCAAGTGACTCGGTTATTCTAAATGAAGAGAATCTCAAGGTAAATTTCACTCCCTGGAGACGCTTCATGATGGTGCTCTGGTTCTATACAGGAAACAAGTTACCTGGATATAGTTCGGAATTGCTTACATTATCGTGCTTAGTTAGTTGATTAAATTATATACGTTCATGTGCAGGGCAAACCAGTACTCTTAAAATATGTCAAGTTTCAAAATGTTCGCAGGTATTTTAGATTTCTCTGGGATTTCATACACTTCACATAATATTCCCCCTAATCCGTTCTCATTCTTTGAATGATTTTCTACCAGCTTGACAATATTCATTGAGGACAATCAGTCTGGTTCTGAAGTCACAAAAGTTCAGAAGATTGTTCTGTATGGATCAACGTAAGTTCTCCCCATACATATTTTGCTTTCAATTATTTGCATGATTTTCTTTTCTTCCCGTTCTTTCAGTTTAATTTGTCTTTAATCTACTTTCCATGTCTTTTACTTGATCCTCTCAAGCCATAAAGTGGCTTACTCGTACTCTCTCTATTTATGTTGCCCCTACTTTTGTTAGTAAATGTAATATCATATACGCCTGTCAGTAAATGCTAAAATGCATAGATATTTTGCCCGTTAATCCTGAAACTTACGCATAACTCTTTATTCCACCTTATTTATAAATTTTTGCATACCATTGAAAGACGTTTTCTGAACCTGAGATGTGTCTCTCTTCAGGGTGGAAACAACTGACATGAAAGCATTGAAGAAGATTGAAGATCACTGATTTTACATTTGGGGGAGAAAGATTGCTCAGAAGATCCTTTCTTTTTTCTTTCTCTTTGACCTATTAGAGAAAATATTTCCCATAATGTGGAATGTAATATGGGATTTCTTCCATCTTGCCAATATGCACTTTCTACCCCTAAATACATCATTGAATATCTGAAATTCTTGCCCCCTAAAGTTTTCTTGCTTGTTAGAGTGATAATTCCTTGGGCGTCGAACGAGAGACCTTATTGCAGCATTTTTTTCCCCTTTCCATCTTTAAGTAGACAGTTTTTGGAGGTCCTTAAACTCATTATTAGACTGGATATTCACCTTATCAATATCTTAAAAAAAGTATTTTGTTTTTATTCAACATGTATTCACATACGGAAATGCCTAGCCGTTATTCTTCTAACGGTGGGAAAAAAGATAAAACTAAATAAAATGGATTACGAATTGGGGATAATTGTTATTTATGTTTACGTCTTGTGCACTGGATACGACCTTTTAAGGCAATGTAACGTATATATGTGATGTATACAACAACAATAGCATAACCCATTAAGTCCCCAATAATTGGGGGTATGGGCGGGGATGGACGGGATACAGACCTAACCTTTGTCAAACAAAGTGGCTGATCCCAGGATACCACTGAAACAGATGTATTGGAGACTAACCTAACCTTTGGCAACAAGTGCACAAAGTGGTTGCTCATGTATATGTGATGTATAGAGAGGAAAAAGGAAGACGAAGTTTCTCCTTTTCCCCTTTCCTCCTACTTGTACAACAAACCTTAAACGATATCAACTATTCTCAACTCATGTAATGCTGTTTCTTTTGCTGTCTAGAATATCGTAAGCGACGGTTGAAGCAAGAAGAAACAGTCCTGAGCTCCGTCAGGATTACAACAATTGTATCATAAATACTACCGAGTTTTCCTCTCATTTCCAGGAAGAGCGGGAATGAAGAAACGGCTGGGAAATTGTACCAAATATTTGTTGGTGATCGCGTTCTAAGAAGATGAACTATTCCTCGAGTACAAGTCAATGCTTCCTATTTGAAACCTTGGATTTTCTTTCAAATCTCTAACTGCTATAAACCTTAACCTGTTGTTAAAATGCTTCCTATTAGAATCAAGAAGAGACCAGATTGGTTAAGCGATAAGGTTAAAAGATTACCTAAAGGCATTTGCTGAAAACCCTGGTGATCTGATCTTATATGTTTTCCTTTGGAAGCGTTCTTCAAAAGTCTGAGAAGTTTGTTTGTCCAAAACTATGCCAGCTCAAACCTCTATCTTGGCTTCCTTCTAGTACCCTGAGAGATTAATACTGATTAATCAAATAGTTCCGTTCAGCAGGAGAAAGGGTAGACGGGGGGAGGGAGAGATAGAGAGTATGTTCACTATATGACCTTGAGAGCAACATTCAAACACATCATACATTATCCAAAAAGATGTCCTAATCCCGATACCAATGGGCAATACATGATGCACGACTTCAGTCGTTATATTGGTTTTTGACATAGATCAAACATCAGGAAATTACAATCACATGCTTAAGAGTTATAAATGTTTTAAACGAGAACAATTTGGTATCAGTAGCATCTTAACTAGAACCTTTATTATCCTAGAAACGCTTATGTAAATAAATCTAAATGTCCAAACAATAACACTGCATCAACACTAAATTGAATAAATTATACTGTTCCCTTCTTCAAGTATGGTGAGGTGAAGATAACGTAACAATGACATCATAAAGATGATGTCTTTCCAGAATCGTCCTAGAGGTATCTAGATAGTCAAGATAGACGTGCAAGAACCATCCTTCCAGGAAAAGGAACAAAACAGAAGGCGGGTTATTATCCTAGAAAATGTACTATACAGTTCATCATATGTGGAATGAAAGTGCAGATGCATACTTTGCTTATGCAGACGGGTAATCATATAGAACATGAAGCTAAAAGAAATCATACCAGTCCCTCGGATCTCGTTCAGGTGCATCATTAGCTGACATTAGCTCATACGCCACTAGATCATGCATTTGATTGTCAGGCATTTGATATATAATCCAACAACCTATCGGTCAAATTAGAATGAAGGGAAAACATTGTAACTGGAGCAGAATATAGTCAAAGTTTATTAAAGCATTTTTAGTTGAATGTCGACACTTATTATAGATTTATAAAGTCTGAAAAGGAAAAAAAATAGTGAAGCAACGGAACAAATTGAAAAGCGAATGTGAGAACCAATTTTCAAACTTATTTATAGATTTTAATTTCTTGTATTGTTTCACATCAGCACATGCCCACAGAACAATTAAATGTACTTGCTTCAATGTACCTTTTGCACCATTTGGTTCTTCCCATTTAGACATCCTAGTTCCATCAAAAGCGGAGGTAGCCTATGCAAAAACAACAGCAAGTGAACAAGCTTCAATAGTAGGAAATCAAATCATGAACTTCCACATAGCTCCAAGGAGTTCTTATTTGCAAATACTGATAAAATTATGCAGGCGAGGCACTTACAATTCCAAAAGGCAACTTTTCCCCACTAGCAAGGACTAAACCGCCACATATTCTATTCAACTTCACAAGTGGCCAGGAGAGTGAGCTTTTATCTAGTTTATTACAATGTTTAATGTTATAGATTAGATCATCAAGGGCATGGAAAACAACAGGCAATGCGATGACCGTCTTTACGGGATCAGAAGCCAAATAAATGTTAATTCTACCATTCGCTTCTGACTCTGTCTTTAGAGAGAGGGCATCAAGCAATTGGCTGAAAGACGGAAGCAACTTATTGAACCGTGAAACAGCATTTATTGACGCTCTCCTGGTTCTGAAAGGGGAATTCTTGAGATCGACTAAAATCTTTCTAAAAGGCATTATCACTTCAGCAGCTTCAGGTTTTGAGAGAGATTCCTCCACCAGCTTGGAGATGATAGGAAAAAACGCATTGTAGATATTTGTCACATGCTCATCTACACATCTACGAACTGGACAAGAAGAAGAACTCAAAGTGTCGGAACCAAATTCAGATCTTGACATGCGCCATTCCTTGTCACCGCTCTGTCTACCAGGTAGTGAGATTGAAGTATCATTCTTAGAATATATATCTCTTTCAAGTGATTCAGTTTCATTTCTGTCACGTTCTTCAAGTGCTGAAAGGACCTGGGATGTGAAATCTTTACGACATTCTATAGTTATCTTTGAAAGAATATTTGAAAGAGCAGTCTCCGTTGTAAGATTTCTTCGTGATAGAACCTTCAAAACCAATGAATTTTGCCAGATAAATTATGTGAAGAAAAGAATTTAAAATTCAATTAGTACAAATAATAGCACTACCTCATGCCATTTTCTTGTGTAACGCTTAGTTACATCATAAACTCCATCCTTCGCTATAGCAATGACATAGTCCAATTTCTTATTCCATCTTCAGGAACAGAACAAAGACATTAGAAATTAAAATTATTGCACAAAAGCTGGTCCTGAAGTTAATAGAGGAAAAAGGGTCCTAAGTGCGGCAATACTAAATAATGCACTGCCTTTATGTATAAAAAGTACCTAGAAGTGCCAAGACTGGGGCATATCATTACAAATATAAATATATTAAATCTCACTACATAAGAGAATCTTGGTCTGAAAAACATTCCAAATATGTATAAACACTAATTGTTCGAGAGATGCTAATACATAAATCCCTCAAAATACAAATTCAGCATGGCAGACTAGCAAGTTATCCTGGGACTAGAAGATTCTCAACACAATTGGAAACAATTTACATGCATCGATTAGCATAGATACTGGTTAGGTTCAAGTCGATAAAGAGCCAGAACAAAAGGACTACATATCTACAGAGGCACCTCATGCAATATTATTGTTACAGCGGTATTCACACTTCATAGGCAAAGATTATTGAGAATCTACAGTTAAATGTTCCAAGGAAACGAAGAGGGAATACCCTTTCTCATATAATAATGGATTGTCATAGATCCCTTCACAAGGATCGAGGTGCATCCATCTGCACAATTAGAAAAGCGAAAATATCTGTTAGATGCTTGCATAGAGAACAGTAGATTACATCAGCTTGTGGTCATGGAACTGTACCTTCTCAGTGACGGTGAGAAGCACTCTGTCCAAACATGATCTGTGAAGTCCAAGATCTATAACAAAACTGGAAGTCAAAATCTACACTATTGTCACTTGAAACCAGACTAACACGATCATTAGGTAAGTATATAATACCCCCCTCTTATCGGAATTGAATGTCTATTTCCATTTCGGACGGAGTGAGTAATACTTTTTATGCATAATTTAAGTCGTACAATAAAAAAGAAACCATGTTTTGAAAGGCAACCGCATAGGGACGATTCTAGTCGACCCCGAGATTTTTAAAAATACTACTAGACATAGTAATTTTTATATGTAGTTCGGAATTTTTATCAAGTTCGCCTCCCCAAGATTTTTTTGCAATTTTTATAGGTAGGTCGGCATACTGTTGCAGTCCCCCCCCAAAAAAAATACAATTCATGGCTTCATCCCTGCAACCACGAGTAAGACAGCACAACAAGAGTAGCTTACCAAACGAGATTCATAGTTAAAAGCTCGACAATAGAGTGTAAAGCAGTTTGCCCATTCCCCACATCGACCCTTTCTTGTTTCTAACAGCTGCACAAAAAGACGAACAATAATTTAGGGAAGTAAGTTCCTTGGACAAATAACAGCATATGATATTTATAGTGTACCTTACTACCTTTAGAGGATCATTGTATCTTGGGAAGCGAGTGATGCTTGAGCACGAATTACAGCTGCCAAATTCAAATCAACATAAAATAAGAAAAGAAGATTATTATGCAGAAAAACATTCCTCCATCTGTCAAAGAGCATTGCATGCCCCAACTGCCCAATCCACTGGCAATGCATTTCTATACATGAACTTTTAAGCACTAATACTAAGATAACAGTTACAACTGCTCATAATCTCAAATGATATGTTCTAGAGAGGCAAGCACAAGAGCGACTAAAAGAAGCAGCATCCACTCTTATCATTTAAGAGCAAAATTGAGAAGCAAATTCAACATTGAAAAATTAATCTGAAATTTCAACTAAAGAATAGTTGATCTTCAAAGAAAAATAATTTAACCCCATGAAGTAGAGGAAAAGGCACATAAGCACAATTAAGTGGTTAAAAGACACGTCACTATTGACTACAAAATCTCAGTGCATCCACTGTGAAGAAATTCTTCATGTCCCGATAGAAGATTAATCACTGAGGGATAATAAAGAGATCAATCAATTGAGACTATATAATGAAACACTTGATGTTTATAGGAAGACGAGTATTCTATATCCAAAGATATACATGGAATTTCAGCTCGACATAAACTAAAGCTCACAACAAATTTTAGTTAATAAAAGAGAATAATATTTAGAAGTAGCATCAGCCATCTGAATTTGGACACAAAACCAAGTTTAGAAAAGCTTCTCCTCCAAAACAAAATGTAACAATAACATCTCAACGTGTCCTCCATGAAAATCATATTTGGAGGTGGACAATCTGCTATTAAAGTGATTTTGTCCCCTACCAAAAGCATAAAACTAAACGATGATATTTCCAATAATTCCATCCCTCAGATTACAAACATATATCCACATTGCATAACGCTTAATCTAATGTAAAGTCGATCTTTACAGTCATCATTCCCAACAAGTAAAAGAAGCAGGATACTGCTTATAGGCTATTTGCAATTAAAGATGGTTAGAGATACATTGCACTCTGCGCCATTACTCGAAAAATATCTAACATATTTTCTGATTCCAACTAAAATAAAGTGAGAAAATGATTAAAGTGCAAAGATTTCATTACTTCGTCAAATTATAGAATAAACAGCCATAGGATTTCAGTCAAAGAAGTACGAATTGGTGTAAGGTAGACAACTCATAAGCCATACCAATAAAGTTCGACTCTAGAAGCTCCATAACGAGTTTCAGAAGGATCAGCGACACCCATGCCCTGGTTCATAGTTTCCTTGCCACAGTTGTCACACGGAGGTGCATTTACCCACCTACAATCAACACAGATCTTTAAGCTTGGCTTTTCAGCGTTTTTTATTGGAAGTACTTCGTAAGTAGGAACGCCAAATAACCACAGATAATGCAGACTCGTGACTTGATAGACCTAAATGATTGCTTGAACCAGAGAAGAAGTTGAAGCAGGAAAGCATGATCTTGGTCATCCTTGCTTGGTTTGAAGTTTCCTTCCTGGACACACAGACACACAGGAAATTTTGATTAAAAAGTTATCCTGAGTGAAACTATAGATGTCAGATATCATAAATTTCATGTCTCTGCTAGCGACATAATCATATTCCTATTTTTCATCAGTATGTATTTCCCATTGTTATCTTTTTTTGCACGTCTTAAATGAAAGCTAGTTCGCAGGTTACTGTCCAGTTTTTCTTCGTTAATCGTTTATGTTATATGGGCCACCACCAGAAAAGGAAAAAAAGAATAATTATAGTTTTGATAATTAGATTTTTGGTGTAGGCTGAGAATAAAAGTTTTACATGCCATGCCTATGCAAAAAGAATACATCACATATTTGCATTCGAGATTAAAAATCTAACTCTGGCTAGGGCCAAAAGCGCTTTCTCCTCAAGCTTGTCAACAGGAACTGTTTTCCGAGCTGCATCCTGGCCTTGTGGATCTTCATACTACGTGAACAACAGAAGACAACATTAATGCATAGCAAGAGAATTAAATAAAATCAGAACCAGAAAAGGAGTACTGCTAAAGAACCAACAATGATTTTTAATTTTTCAGCACAACATGTGCCTCAAACTATTTGAAGGACTTGAATGAAAATAATTACATAATGAAAGATCCAACAATAATAACCGAACAAAACGATATGATAAGAAGTACCATTCGAACTTGATCTACATAAGGGAGTATCCTCTGCTCTATTTGCTCCTTATTCTCATTTACAGCAAAGTGTTGCATCATCAAAGCTTCTTCTTCTGCCTAAGTTACAACAAGATTTTCGTCAAGTTAACCGAGAAAATAACATGCTAAAATAATGAATCAAAAGTTGAGCACGAATTAGAAGTCATTGCTACAGTTCCCACAGACAGTGAAATGATTTCAAGTTCAAAACTTGATAAAGATTGTGAAAGTTTATATCAAATTACTCCTAAATCATTAGCTCTACCTCGCTTCACTTTTTATGATTCTTACCTATTGTTTGAGTTATTAACTGAGCAAAGACCTAAAATGTACTTCAATTCCACTACATATTTTATCTCAAAACAATATTTTTATGCACAAGTAAAAGCCAAGGTTTCAACTTTAAAAGACCGAAACTGAAATATACCAAAAATACTTAGAAATTCAACTTACATTATTAAAATCTACACATGCATTGATTCAATTTAGAAGGAACAAAAAAAAACTACGAAAGAAAATGGAAAGAACCAGCAACATCCGCGCCAATTCTTCATCTGATTTTGCAAAATCAGCTTCAGCTTCAGCCTTTCCTTTCTCTTCTTCTTTCTTCTCTTCATCATCAATTGATACTAACCTCAACTTATCCGAAATCGTTGAGAGATCAGAGTCATCTGATAAAATCCTATCATCTTCACCTCCCAATATCTAATTTTTCACATATTAAACCAATGCCAACCAAATCACTTCAAAATTTCCCAACAAACATAAGTTGAATACATTCTCATACACTTTCAACAAAACAACAACATATAATTCGCAAGAAACGGAAAATTTCCCCAGCAAGATACTTTTTTTTAAAGCAAAAAGTAAAAATCTAAGTACACCATAACATCAAATTGAAATTGAAATAAAAAGTAAGAAACCTTTTTGTTGATGATAAATGCAAACAAATCACTCAAAATTTCCCAACAAACACAATTCCAATACAATCTCATACACTTCAACAAAACAACAATATATAATTCGGCAAAACACCGGAAATTTCCTCAACAAGGTACGATCTTTTTAAGCACAAATGAACATCTAACTATACCAAACATCAAATTCAAATTAAAATTTAAAATTTCTCCAAAAAGGTACTAACTTTTTAAGGAAAAATTAACTATAAAAAACATAAAATTGGAATTAAAAAATTGAAAAAGTTATTACCTTTTGTTGATCAGGAGGGACTGAAGTGACGGGAAAAGAGCTGGAATTGGAGGACCTGGTGGAAGAACAAAAATTGTAAAAAAAAATGGAAAATAGATTTGTAGATGAAGATTATGAAGAGATAAAAGAAAGAGACTTGGAAGCCATCGTCGGTGTCGTAGTCGAGATCGAAGGTTGATTTGTGATGATGAACCATGAATTTTCGCGCCACCATTTTTGCTTAGTTCTGATTCGATTCTTTGTTTCTCCAATTGTTTGTCTTTGATGATGATGATGTTTCTTCCTTATTAGAACCGAAAGCAGAAGTAGACACAAAAGCACCGTTTACTTTTTGACGCCATTGACTGGGAATACATCACAGTGTTTTTTACCATATAGGATTAATTGTATTAAGAAAACCTTTATATTTGTAGACTAATAATTTTTTATTTTTATTTTTATGTTGTACAAAAAAATTTAAAGATCTTAACAATATAAATATTTTATGAGCTATTCAATATGTTAAATTAGTGAAACTGGCAATAATTATAATTACTTATTATTATATGTGTGGTATATGTCGTAAGTTAATGATAAAATTGTCATTTGAAGGTTGAAAAGTTAGTAGAGCAGTAAGGAAGAAGAGATAAAATAATATATCAACCTTCAAATTTATCCTATAATGAAAGATTGATTAAAATAATATAACATGCA
Source organism: Vinca minor (assembly GCA_026122235.1). NCBI lineage: Eukaryota > Viridiplantae > Streptophyta > Magnoliopsida > Gentianales > Apocynaceae > Vinca > Vinca minor. Next base: position 5,405,390 of record JAOCZM010000291.1, read on the forward strand.
CGTCATAATAAGTGAGCGAAATCATTATCAATTTTACTAATTTGACACATCGAGCCGTCCGTATAATTTTTATGCTCTGAGAGCTTAAAAAAAAAGTGTTATGACAAAAATGGTAAAAGTGAATATTGTTGTTGTACTTCTATTCAGAAAACAAGAATGACAAGCAAGCTCCAAAAATGTCAACCATTTCTTCATCTCCACCGCCGGACCACCATCGATCGCCGCCTCTTACACGAAGGCCCCGAAACGATCGAAGATCTATTTGACAGACATGTGGTGAAGAAGAAAGACAAGAAGACTCTAAATGACGACGAGGAGAACGAGCTCTTAACTCGGCAGCGACTCACTACCACTCGTCGCGAGGTGCTGGGTCTATACCGAGACATAATCCGGGCAACTCGGTATTTCATGTGGACCGATTCTCGAGGAATTCTATGGAGAGATGTTCTTAGAGAGAATGCTAGGAAAGAGTTTGAAGAATCTCGATTTGAAAAGGATCCGGAAGTTATTACTCGACTGTTAATTGGTGGTCATGATTCTGTTCATACGGCGATTGATAAACTTGTTGAGAAACAGAGACAGCAGATTGAGATGGAACGGAATGATTCGAATCGGCCTTGAGTTTGATAATTTTGGTAAATTCTTCATTTCTGGATTTGGAATTTTTTTTTGTAATTTGGGGAATTCTAGGGTTGAATATGATTATTTGATGTTTCAATTCATAAAGTTGCAATCTTTTGCTAGTTCTGTTTCAAAATGTTTGTCACATTTGAATTTTTCGCTCAGACCAAGGAAATGATTGAAAAGTAATTAATGGGAGGAAAAGAGTCTAAATGTTTTAATCAATGACTGGAGAGTTATTATTAGGGGTAGTAGAGTAATTGGTTAGGGGTAAGAGTGGAAAAGTTAAAATAAATATGTATTGGTTTAATGCGGTGATGCAATTATTTTGGAACGGAGGTAGTATATATTAGCAATTTGTTATTAGTCTAGGGTGTTTTATGGAGTAGTTTCTGTCAATTGTAGAGATGTAAATAACTATATTGATATGAGAATTTCTTGTTGGGAGAAAAGTTATGCTATTGCCGCCACCGATTAGGTTGAAGAAAATTTAGGAATGAGTGGGAAAAGAAATTATATGGTCCTTCCTGTAAAGTACTGAACTTGATCATATATATGTTCTTGATTGAACGTTTCTCGGCATTTTGGTTGATGCAGAGTTTTGAAGTGGTGATATGGTGTAATGGAGAGAGCTGAACTTGAATTGATGTAAGTTAGAATTTGCAATAGTGATGGTGTTGCTTGGTTTTATTTTTATTACTTCTGAAAGTTGTAGTTTGGTAGAGTTGTCAATGGGAAGGTTAGAGCTCTTTGTTTTCCCAGTGATTTTGACTCTTTGTTAAAGAAAGAATAGGTTATGGTGTAAGCGGCAAAAGATTGCGATAAGTACCATAAAAGACTCATCTTTTGATGGCGCGTAGATTGTAAGATGTTGGGGAAGTTAGAATATGAATGTGAAGGAGGAATGTAGTATTGCATTGGTACATTCTCTGTAGCTTAGATCTTTCTGACTTGGGAATGCTTATTGAGTGTTTCGACTCTCTCTCTCTGTTGGTTCCATTTCCCTTCCCCCATTCTATTCACAATCTTTAGTCAAACATGCATATCAGAAGTAGTATAATTTAGCGCACTTTACTGGTCGAAACTGTTTTTTTTAGTAGGATTTTGCTCCATTTTTGGGTTCCCTATTCTATTTGGTGGCTTTTCTGGATAACATAGGTTAATGCATGAGAAAGTGATCTATGATCACTTGAAGTGTTAGATGATAATCATGTGAAAAATGTTCATTCTAACTAGTTTATGTTGCTGTTTTCCCCCCAAAGAATATAGGTATTGACAAGTCCACATTTTTAAGGTTATTCTACAAGTCCAGGAGAAGAGAACACATATCTTGAGTTACATGAGCAACATATGTGAGAAGATGATAAAAGTGTCATCCAAAATAAAGGTAAAGAGGTGGAAGAAGAGGGTAATGAATATGAAAACACTGCATTTCAGCCAAAAAAAAGAGAAAAAGAACTGTCAAATGTTGGGAGGAGATAGAAGAATAAGTTGTACACTGTTATTAGTAATCCTTTAACTTTTCGAGGAATCTTTCATCAGTGGTTGTGAATGACAGATTTTTTCAATCTTTTCGACCTTGGGTTTTGTAAAAGCGAAGCAAGTCAGAAAGATTGAGAAATAGAACCATCGTATTTAATTCGTTCTCAATAGCCATGAGATGATCATCTTTAGGGTGATCATTTTGTCGACGGATACTCTTCTTACACTCGTAATCTCTGAAGGATGAGAACCAAGCTATGTAGCATCTACATTGGCAATTCAAGTATTGGTGGGAAGTTGGCCAAGTGCAAATATTACAATGGAGTCTCTGCATGTGAACAAGACCAATACAACTAGCTAATGTAATAAACACATAGAAAAGAAGCTTGTTGACGAAATTGACCCCTTCTCAAAATCAGTCAATGAAATTATTTCTTACATCTCTAACAACTATGTAATAATTTACTTCTCAGAGTATGATTTTATTGGGTCTCAGTCTCAAATTAGTTTCAAACACAAACCAAATTCTTTAAGGATTAGTGCTTGATTTTTATTCTCATACTTGATTCAAAGTGATGTTGGTCTCAGTTTGAGTCTCAAACTCAAAACATACCCAATCCAAGTACACTAATTTTTAGTTTTGTCCTTTAAAAAGGAATGGGCCATGCAGAGGGATTTGTCTTGTGATCATATTTATAACACTTACTACTTCCTTCCCAGACATTCACCCATGCAATAAAAGCATTCCCATCTCATCTCCATTAATGGCATCTGATCAACTAACACCCTCTCATCCCCATTTCAACTCCCACCATTATTCCCTGCTACTATCTTCAATCCCCCCTCCCCCCATTACACTGAACTTCTATATATGTTCAGGCCTTATTTTCCAGTAACATACAAGTCAGAAAACTGTTGAGAATCTCACATCGATTAACTTGTCAGAATATTTGTAAGATATTTTGAGAGATTTTGTTAAATCCAAATCTATTTTTAACAAAAAGTTTGTGGGCTTGGAATGGAAGAGTTGAAGAGTAGTAGCCATGTGAAGGTTCATTCAGTGCTAACAGTGGTATCAAGCAGGCCCATTGGGCCAGGTAAAGTCCACAAGTTTACAGATTTGGACCGATCCATGGGATTCCATACGGTCCATGAAATTTTCTACTACAAGTCCAACCCGTTTAAGGATGGGTTGATGGCCCAGGACTTGGATAACCTTCGGATCTCTCTGGCGGAGCTCCTCTACATGTATCCGCCTGTTACGGGTCGGTTGACCCGAGGATCGGAGGATGGGAACTGGGAGATCAAGTGTAATGATGCTGGGGTCAGGATGCTAAGGGCTAAGGTGGATATCACACTTGATGAGTGGCTAAGATCAGCTGATGCAGATGAGGAGCGGGATCTAACGGTGTGGGATGATATGCCTGATGACCCATATATTTGGTCACCCTTTCGGATCCAGGTACTTTGAACCTTTTGGTACATAGTTTTATTTATTTTTAATAACTTTCTTTTTTGTCCGATGGTACATTAGTTAGTAATAGGGAAATTCTCCTATTTAGTCCCTCAGAAATTTTAGTTTCGCCTGTTTAGTCCTTGTATTTTAATTTCAGCATAAATAGTCCCTAATCAATTTACAGGCAGCGAAAAAAGTCCTCTCCAGCACTTACGTGATGAAATCCGACTGATTTTGACTTGTGCTATATACATGCTCATCTAAACAAAAGTAAAACAATATATTTCATTATTTTTCCTAAAAAATAATGATAATAAAATATTTTTTTCCCCATCTTCTTCCTCCTAATTGAGCCTCACCTGACACTCTTCTTACAATCTCAAGATGTGTGTGTAACGGTGAAAAGCGGTGATGTGAAGGGTGGTGGTCGTGTGCGGCGGTTGTGCTGAAGAAGAAGAATAAGAAATGTTGATGGGTTTAGGGAATAAAAAATTACTTCCTCTTCTTTTTTTCTTTTTTCTTTTTGCTTTTTTGAAATAATGATTTGAGGTATGTATTAGTAATTTACCATATTTAATTGAGCATGCATGTCACACGTGTCAAAATTAGTCAGATTCCACCCTGTAAGTGCTGGCAAGGACTCTTCCAGCTACTCGTAAATTGATTAGGGACTATCTATGTTGAAATTAAACTATGGGGACTAAACGGGCAAAATAAAAATTATAGAGAGATTATATAGGTTGAAATTAAAACATATGGACTAAACAGGAGAACTGAAATTGTTAAGGGACTAAATAGGAGAATTTCCCTTAGTAATATTACCACCGTTCCTAAATATGATACATTTCACTTTTTTGTATGTTTTAAATTATTTGATACATTTTAAAATTTGATAAAAACTCGTCATGTTTCTTACAATTTTACCTTTAGCCAATTTTATTTAATACTATTGTTTCCCAACAATTTCACACTTACACATGAGAAATTTTATCTTGGTTAGTGAGCAAAAATAAATGCAATACAAGTAGGATAAAAAATTAATTTTCTTTTCTGTGAATTAGCACTTTTAGCCTACAAGTATTGCATTTATTGGTCTGAATGTAAGTTTTAAATTTACTCATTAACCAATCAAAGCATATTTTAATGTCTATAATTTGGACTTTTTCTTCATAATTATTATCTTCCAATCATTTTCTTGATCTTTGTGAAAAGTTAAAATGTATCAATTATTTAGAAATGGATGTAGTAGTATAATTTAGGACACGTGGAAACAAAGTGAATCGTTTATGAGTGGATAAATAATATCAAAATCAATTTTTTTTATTAGGTTTTGAAAAAATGTATAGTCTTGGAGAAAAAAAAATTATAGACTTGGAGCTCACTGTAAATCCTATTATTTTTACCTGCAGATAAATGATTTTGAATGTGGGGGATTAGCTATTGGCATAAGTTGTCCTCACATGCATGCAGATTTAACCACAGTAACTCAACTAGTAAAATCTTGGACACAGGTTCATAGAGGCAAACCTGTTTCCAATCCTCCAATTTTCAGTTTACCTTCTTCATTTCCTACTAATCAATCTTCCTCACAAACAAATTCTTATGCAACAAAGTTTAAATCGCAAACTACGTCAGTAAAAATGTCCACCTCTACCTTCAAATTTTCCGACTCGATGATCAAGAAATATCTATATCAAGTCCAAGAAATCTGCCCAGAAGCCACCCCATTTGATGTTCTAACAGCATTATTTTGGTCGCGTATCGCGCAACTAAAAGAACCTAAACATGAACAAAACTACTCCCTTACAATATGTCTAGACTTGAGGAACCTAAGAAACAGAAACAAGCCAATCCCTTTTGGATATTTTGGCAATGCCCTGATTTTTTCAGAGTTATCAGTAAATGCTGAAGAATTAGGCAGTGAAAGACTCAGTAATGCCGCTAAGCTTGTGCATCAACATGTGGAGGGCATTGAGGAAGAAGAAGTATGGTCAAGTACTAAAGATTGGTTTGAATCATTCAAACAAGACGGAAAATATCCTTTTAGAATGTACGGTCCTGAGTTATGTTGTCTTAGTATGGAACAGATGATCCTAAACCAGAGTAGTACTGACGAGTCATCGATGTATGATGCAATGTTCAAGAAAGATGAGAAATCTATACATGTTAGCTATCATATAGGTAATGTGGAAGGTGAAGGCTTGATTCTCATCATGCCTACACGCGAAGGGGGGCTAGGGCGAACAGTGGTGGTGAGGCTACCAGAAGAGCGTGTTGCCGCCCTTCGAGAAGATCAAGCTATACTGGAATTAGAGCCAGTGGTGCTCTTCAGTGGAAAGAAATAGAGGTAAAGTTTTCATAGGTATACTATCATGAATGAAGGAGCTTCTTTGTTTACAACCTATTATGTGCAATTCAGGAATTCCTTAATCTGTATGATTTGGTCATTTGGTACAACTAAAAATGACGAGACGGAGTATTAAAGCTATGTAAGATAAGTATATAATGCAAATGATATCAACAAGCTCTGCACTTATTTTATTCTTCTCTTTTATCATACTACACACCAGTGTTTGTAGAAAAGCTCCAAAGCATCATAACCACTTATATATCAACAATGTGGTGAAGTATGGTGAGAAAATAAACGGCGGAAAACTTCCAGTTTACTCACTTCCTTGGTGGCGGGGTATTAGCGAATCTCCATGAGAAAGCATAAAGAACATCACCTACATTTTTTCCCGCGACTTCATTAGGAGGTGCTGCATCTGCAATCTCTTTTAGATCTTCTTTCGTGAGTTTCACTTTCAAGGAACCAATATTCTCGTGAAGATTCTTAATTTTAGTTGTTCCTGCAATACAAAGAGATCAAACAAATTAACAATGAAAGCCACTCAAAGAAAAAGAACTGAAAAAAATGTTTATAATTATCTAGAAAACATGATTCTGATTTCCTCATCTTATCTGACCATGATAGAAAGAATCAAATGTTTATGCACCCTCATCGTTTATTGGTGCAGAATTATGTTCGGTAAGAAGGCTACTAAATTTTCGGCATATCATATGAAAAATTAGATACTAGAGGATTCCTAATAGGATCTCTATTCCTTTCTTCATCTCCTCACATGGTTGATCAAAGCTATCTCAAATATTCATGAAGTATCATTGAACACGAGAGCACATCTTCCACGGATCAAATGTAAGAGCTAGTGAAGGAGTAGATGCTTTGCGTTAGAGCTAGTCAAAAGCATTTTTTAACGAGTTTCCTTGGCAATGTTTAGGAAGACTCACTTACCGGGAATAGGTACAACATCATCTCCCTGATGAAGAACCCATGCAAGTGCAAGCTGGACCGCAGTGCATCCGTGCTTTTTAGCCAGTGATTCCAATCGGAAATAGATATTCTTATTTGCTTCAAAGTTCTCCCCTGTAAACCTGGGATGTTTAAGCTGGCGGTAAAAAGAATCAGTCGTAATTCTTCAAAAAAAGGAAGAATCACATATAATTGGGAGAGGTATAGTATTTCCTGCATACCAAGCTGCTGTTGGGATTCAAGCTTTCAACAATCCCCTTGCCTGCAAAAAGTCCACGACCAACTGGGCTGAAGGGAACTATTCCAATTCCAAGTTCCCTAGTGATTAAACAATTCCCCGTAAGTCGAAGAATCAAAATAATCCAGAGTTGAAGTAGAGAAACTGATAAGCTGAACAATGCAACTCCACAACAAAACATCATAACTAAGAAGATCTCAAGATGGACACTTTTTCCTTTTTATAAACTTTCTCAATATGGACCACGTGTCTAAAATATCCAAGGTTATGATGGAAATGATGAGACCTGCAAACGGGAAATATTTCTTCCTCAACATCCCGAGTCCAAAGAGAATACTCTGTTTGAAGAGCTGTAATAGGGTGAACCGCATGTGCTCTCCTTATTGTGTCTGCGCTAGCTTCAGATAGCCCAATGTACCTTATTTTACCTTCTTCTACTAACTTCTTAAGTTCTCCCATCTGAAGCACAGAAATAATTTGATGTTCGATGTGAGAAGTGAGAAGTGAAATTTTACTTTTTTTTCTTCACCAAGACTAGTCAAATAGAGCTGAGATAGGATTTAAATTTCTTTTAAAACAAAATTTAAAAGAACAAGGGGGAAAATTCATGATTGATTTTTTTGAGGTAAAAATGAAAAATAAGAGAAAATAAAAAACACTTACAGTTTCTTCGATAGGCACGTTCTGATCTATGCGGTGATAGTAGTAGAGATCAATATATTCCACCTGAAGGCGCTTCAGACTAGCCTCGCAGCAGGAGCGAGCATATTCAGGAGTTCCTTTCACAATCATTTGATCAGCCACGTGTTTGACAACTCCAAACTTTGTTGCAAGCTGAATTTTTTCTCGGGGCAATTGCTTTAGTGCCTGCAAAATTATAACAAGAAAAAATGAAATGAAGAGGACAACCGATAAAATCCAACAAAAATATGCTGAAACCTTCCCTTGCCCAAAATCAAAATAGACGAAGCTGCAAAATGAGTGCAAAGATATAAGAAAACTGCGGAGTCTACTCTCATTTGCAAGAAATAACTGCTGCGTCACATTAGAATCTTATTTCCCGCTAGTTCAAATTCCAAAACATATGATGATTACCAAGCTTGCTACTTCTCCCAAGTTTTATGCAAATGTAACAAGCGTTATATAACATATATTGATTCACAAGATAATGCTGAAAGGACATCTATAAATCACGAGAATAAAAACTATACAAAATGGACTCAAATGTTGGATTGGCATAAGAAAAGCCAAATCTGCAGTCTTTATTGGAAATGTTAAAGAACGAACGAACTTTAGCCTATCTCCATTTTCCAGTTCCCACCTTGCTAGACTAACGAGAAGAAAAAGAACTTTAATTTGGAGGAATATGACTTATTAGAGGGGCAAAATGAAATATACAGAACCAATCAAGTTTAATTTTCGAAAAAACGTGACTTCTTAAAAATTTACGAGTATAACAATTGCGAGCTAAAGTGTCATTGTTCCAGTAATTAACATGCACAAACAAATCACAGTAGAATACATTCAAAAGTTCATCTCATTCTTTCCAATGAAAATTTACCATTTTTATTCATTTCGTATTAATTGAAATGTACTTTTGACTGTGAAAGGCACAAAAGACCTAAAAAATTTAAAAAATAAACTATTTTCGGTAAATTTACCTTCCCGACCAAGTATTCATTAGTATTATCTGCACCGTAAATGTCTGCAGTATCAAAGAATGTAATTCCTCTGTTGAAAGCCTCTTTTATGATCGCAATCCCATCCTCCTCAGAAACAGGAGAGTTGTAAGCTCCTGTAAGTCCCATACAGCCATAGCCTAAATTTGAAACCTGACATAGCAAAACTCTCACAGTCAGCTGCTTGATGCAGCAATTATAAGTTACATTAAAAAAAAACAAATTTTTTACATAATTTTTCCTATCTCAATTTCAAATAAACTCCGGCGTAGGAACCACCCCCACCCCAAACTTGGGGCAGCTGGTTACAGGCAGCCAATGCTACACTGTGGACGAGGGTTTGAATCCCCCTCAGTGGGATTTCGGCCCTCAATATTGTCCCGGTTATGAGCACCATATAAGACCTCCAGGGACTGGCCCCTACAGGCTTACCCGACTCAGAGTCAGACTCTGCTGGTGCTCGTGACGGCCGAGTCCGGATTAGTCTCACATCATTTAGCTATTAACAGAACATATTTTAGATAAATCAAATTGGGCTCTTACACCAAATCCCAATTATCAAGAAATCGCAGAAAAACAAAATAAATAATTCATCCTTTTGTCCTCAATTCTACACTACAAAAGAAAAATCAAAGAGAAACTAAAAAAGAAAAGAACTTTAACAAAACAAAACAAAAAAACCAGAAGAAATATGCATAATTAGACTACCATTTTCCACTATAATTTTTAAACAAAAAAAAAAAAAAAAAAATAGACAAAAATGAAATGAAGGAAGAGATAAAGGCTTTACCGTAAGGCCTTGAGTTCCCAATTTCAGCCTTGGCATCTCAACTTGCTCAGCCATTGTTAGAAGCTTCTACTCAACTCTTGAAGACATGGGCAATGATCTTCGTTCCCTTCCCTATATAATGGTCTATCAATTTATGGTTAATTTCACCTTACTACCATTAAGTTAGTAAGATTAGCAATTTAGTCTATGAAATTGACACTTTTGTCAATTGTTAAACTGGTGTCTGTGTCTTATGAGAATGTAACGAAAACAAAAATTACTTAGTAAGACACCTCCTACTATTATTGTCACTAGCTTGCTACGTGGTAATATACAAAGTGAAGTAGTGACAATAAAAGTATGAGGTGGCTTGCTGAGAGATTTTTGTTTTCATTTACTTTTATTTTTTTTATAAGATGTACTCATATTTTCTAATAAAAAATTATTAATTTACAAAATGAGTTGTTACATTCTCAGAACCCACTAGCAGGTAAGCAATTAGAGGTAGGGGTGAGTAAATTTGGTTTTTGCCGAATTCCGACCGAATTCGAATTCAATTTGGCAATTCGAATTCGATAATTCGTCTTGAATTCGGTAATTCGGTCAAGACCGAATTCGAATTTGGGACGAATTCGATTCGACTATTTTTTAATTTGGTGTGCCGAATTCGAATTCGAATTTTTTAATAATTAAATATTATTATTATATAATTAAATAATTTTTAATATTTAAATATTATTATTATATAATTAAATATATTATATAATAAAAAATATACCCTCCAATTCGCCCAATTCGGTCGTAACCGAATTCCGAATTCACCAATTCGATCAATTCGAATTCGGTTTCGAATTCAGTCGGTTTTTTTTTGTAGGAAAAAATTGAAAAAACCGAATTCAAATTGTCGAATTGGCCAATTCGAATTCGGTGCTCACCCCCAATTAGAGGAGTATATTCCATTAAATTTTGGGTTAATTGCACTTTTTACCGTTAAATTAGGAGTGTAGTACTTTAGTCCTTTTAGTTCCATTAATGCACAACATGTTCATTGACCATCAGTCAACCGTTAAGAAAGTAGATGTCATATATTTTCATTGTAAAATGACATTAATGTCCCTATCTATTTTGTGATTACTATCTTTTTTTTATTTTCTTACTTTCACAAATTTACTCTCGAACTAGTTGTTTCAAAAAATTACCCTCAAAATTAGAAATCTAAACTCAAACCTTAGCCTTCAAATTTTCTCACACGCCACAACAGCAATGCCACCGTCAACTACACTTTACACTAGCTACAACCTAAATATCGTCTATGACCGTCTTTAACACACACTCTTTCTCTATTAGTCGCATCTCATTACCGCGCGACCGCCATCAAATGTAGTTTTGTAGATCTTTCCTCTTCATTATTGTCGTTCATCAGACCCTTGCAGTTGAGGAGAATAGCGTTAAACAATCTTTAAATGTTATTTTGTATAGGTACTTACTGACAATTAGTATGATAATAGTTAGATTTTATAAAGAAACAAAATATGAAAAAGACAGCTTTTGCATAGTATTATATCCATTGTATTCATAACTAAGATTGTACTATTTAAAATTTCTAAAGGAACATAATGTGAAAGAGAGTAAAGAAAAGAAATAAAAAAATTTATAGAACTTCTTACTTTTATTTTTGGATATGTTATTTGCACTCAAAAAAAAAAAAATCCCTTGCACTCCTTTTTTTGTTTTGTTTTTTTTTTTTTTTTTTGAGCGCCCGAAGGCGATTGCCCCCGAAGGGAAAGAGCGGAGAGTACCCTAGATAGGGAAGATTGAAGCATGCCCCATGCCTGGGGAGGGAAGATAAGCCTCATAAGGAGGAGAAATTATTTGCCCCATTATAAGGAGATATAGGAATCGAACACGGGACCTCCGCCCCGTGTTCGGGTAGCCTTACCACTTGCACTCCTCCTTTACCAATGATTTATTGAAATGACTTTTATTCCCCGCACACATGAAATTAACTTAGAAGAAATTCACCTTAACTTTCTTTTAAAATTATTTCTTGCAATTTGTTTTTAGGATATTATTTTCGATATACTAAATGCAAAATAAATTCAACAGTTTTCAAAAGATACATTTTGAAAAATAACAATGTTCAAAATTTAAACAACTCTCTGATTTAAAAAATTATAGAAGATTATTTTTCTAAACCTATTTTAAAATCCAAATGAATTTTTGTAGAGTTAGTGTTATAGTTATGAGTATTAAAGTCATTCCAGTCAAAATTAAATGATAAGACATTTTTTTAAAAAAATCTTTTTAAGAGAAAGAAAAAGAATACAACTTATTCTTGGATTGGGTTTGGTCTGGTTTGAGCCAAACCAGCTTTGGATTGAGTCTGAAATGAAATCTGAAGTGTTAAATCATCCCCAGACCAAATCTCAGACTCAATTCAAAGCTGGTTTGAGTCTCAAATCAGACCAAACCCAAACCAAATCCAATCCAAGCACACACAATTTCCTTGTAAATAAAGTTATTAATGGAGATACCCCCATAATAAAACAGCAATTAGGTCCAAAAGCATTTCTCAAACTTGATAATATTCTGCAAGTACCAACATTATTGTATCTAACAATGAGGATAGTTTACAAACTTATATAAGTTAAATAATACGAGAAATTTACTCCATTTACTTGTTTAATGGTGGTGGTGTATTAGCAAATTTCCAGTTAGTAACAGCAAGAACTTCCATGATGCTCTCTCCCGCCACTTCATCCATAGGAACTGCATCAGAAATCTCTTGCAAATCTTCTTTTGTGAGCTTTACTTTCACCGAACCAACATTATCATGAAGATTCTTTTATCTTCGTTGTACCTGCAAATATAACAAAAGATTCATTCACAACTTAAAGGCTATTTGAACTTGGCACTTGAAAATGCCATTTATTTTCATAATGGGGGTAGACATGACATTAAAAAATTTGGACATACATGTTGAAGGTTAGTCCATGTCATCTTAGGACGGATAGCTTACGTGGACTAACATTCAACATGTCTATCCACGTCAATCCAAGACGGATTTGACAAATTCGTCCTCAATTTCGTGCTAGAATTTGAGGGTTTTTTTTTCTTAAAAAACCCCGTCGCTTTAGGAAAGTATGTTGGGGACTTATAGAAAAAAATTATTCTAACAAAGATATCACACATGTGGTGAACTAGTGCAGGGATGAAAAATTAGAAAAGGGTAATTTACCAGGAATAGGAACTATATCGTCGCCCTGATGAAGAACCCAAGCAAGAGCAAGTTGAGCAGGAGTACATCCATGCTTTTGTGCCAATTCTTCTACACTATAATATAGTTTCTTGTTCTTTTCAAGGTTCTCCCCTGTAAATCTTGGTTGAAATTTCTGAGATCATAACAGGATTAGTATACAATTAATACAACTAGCTAGTTTGAAATATTGCAAGACACAAATCTTTAATCTCTTACCAAGAAACTACTAGGTGGAAGGCTTTCCTTAATGGCCTTCCCTGCAAAAAGGCCTCGACCGATAGGACTATATGGAACTATGCCAATTCCAAGTTCTCTGGTTGTAAAAACAAAAACAAAATTAACAAAGGCGAACCCACTAGATCAAACAACAACAATAAAGCCTTAGTACCAAGTAATTGAGGTCGGCTACATTAATTAATATATGATCTCTATGTGGTCATTCACACGAATACATTTCTCTATTTCCTACTAATCAAACATCATACCCTCCTCTAAGTCTACCAAATTCATATCATTTTTAATGACTTCGGTCCAAACCTTCTTCGGCCTCCCCTACCTCTTACAAACCTCATGCCTCCCTCCTTCAAGTTTCTGAATCGGAGCGTCACTCGGTCGTCTTTTTATGTGTTCAAACCACCGCAAGTGATTTTCCCTCATCTTTTTTTCAATAGGTGCAACTACTAGTTTCTCTCGGATAATCTCATTTCAGTTTCTCATTCTATCATTTCTAGAATGCTCACACATTCATCGCAACACGCATCTCTGTTACATTCATTTTTCTGGATATGACCTCTGTATCATACAACAACGCGGGTCTAACAGTTGTTCTATAAATTTTCCACTCCAGTTTCAATGGTCTACTGCGGTATCAAAAAGGGAGAGAAAAACCTGCACAAAGGAATTATCTCTCCTTCAATGTCGCGAGTCCACAATGAATACTCGATTTGTAAAGCGGATATGGGATGAACAGCATGTGCCCTTCTTATTGTGTCCGGACTCGCTTCAGATAGCCCAATGTACTTTATTTTTCCTTCTTCAACTAATTTCTTAAGTTCACCAATCTGGCATTTCAAACAAATAAAATCTCAAAAGACCATCAAAATTCAGTTTATTTGAGCCCCCAAAAAGGAAAAAAAAAGCATACAGTTTCTTCAATAGGCACTTTTGTATCAATGCGATGTATGTAGAAGAGATCAATGTAGTCCACATCAAGGCGCTTGAGGCTATTCTCGCAGCAGGAACGCGCATATTCGGGTGTACCTTTAACTTCCACCCCAGAGAAATCCATGTTATATATACCAAACTTAGTAGCCAACTGGATCTTTTCTCGGGGCAATTGTTTCATTGCCTGCAACATTGTAATACTATTGAGAACAAAAAAGTCTCCAAACAATCAAGGACGAAGCCAGGAATTTGGTGTTGAGGGCGAAAACTGTGACAATATGTCGAACTACATATAAAAGCTGCAAAAATAAAATATTGGGCGCGAATTTGATAAAATATGCCGAACTACATATAAAATTTACTATATTTAGTAGTATTTTTAGAAATCTCGGAGGCGACTGCCACCCCGCCCCTGTCTTCGTCCCTTCAAACAATAAAAATTTCATTAGTTAGCTTACCTTTCCGAGCAAATATTCATTAGCATAGTCTACACCATAAAGATCTGATGTATCGAAGAACGTTATTCCGCAATTGAAGGCCTCTTTTATAACTGAAATCCCATCCTCTTCCGGAAGAGGGTCGCTGTAGCCTCCAGAAAGCCCCATACATCCAAGTCCTAATTTTGAAACCTTAAAGAGAGAATTAAGAGAATTAGAATTAGTAGTACAAGTCATTTTAGGGAATGCTTGATCCCCAATTCTAGAACTAAGTTTAACCAATAAGTACAATATTCTAACTTTTTGCAAGCATATATTAATAAGTAATCAGCTAAACTATTACTACTAGCATCGTGATCAAATACATTTGAGAGAAAAATAGTTCATTTTTTTCACGAAGTTTGAAATGCAAAGAATTTCATTCTCCCCATATCGGAATTAGTAAAGAATCAACAATAAACAAGTGCTCTTGACATCTAATGAGTAAGAAGTCACAAACAAGAAAGGAGTTTCCCTTTACTTCGTTTTCCTCCTTTTATTTTCTTCCTTTGGACCTAATGAAGCCCAAAAGGTGTCACGCTTCATGTCCAGTGAGCATGTGAGTGCGACTGTGGGTCTGACATCACTCACAACTTCTTGGCGGCCAAAAATGGATATCTCAAGATGACCATAAATACTTAGACGGATTCTTATATAATACTATTTTGACTTTTCAAACTTATCCATGTGTGATAGGGGTATCACATAAGTTCGGATCCTATGCGGAACATTTTTTTTTCCAGTACATATAAAACGCCTCTGGTCAGGACCGCACGGTAAAAATAGAACAGGTGATCTGAGGCACCTGTCACAGAAGGTGTTTCTTCCCTTTTTCCATTTATGTCCAAGTGACCAAGTGAAAGAACATCAGCACAGAAATTTCAATTTCTAGCAGAACCAGAATCTTCTCAGTAAACTCTCAAACTTGCTGATGAAAAGGGGATTCGAAAGGTTAATATTAATGCTGATTCTAAATTCGTACATGGGCTTAGAGGATAGACAAATGTTAATAAAGCTATTTGATTAAGGTAAATCCATCCTTTAAAAAAATAAAAATAAAAACCCAATCTGCAAAGTTTATAATAAACCTAGAATTTACTATAGGACTGCATATAATTTGGCAAATGGGCTGCACCCCAGAACTATTTTGCATACATCCAAGCTTCAGCTCGGTCCCAGTCATCACTACGGGTCAGCAGTGGCGGACGCATACTTTAAATGCAAGAGAGTCACAATCAATATTGACAAAACAAATTTATAAAAGTATATACGTGTTTTCATACTTTCATAATATTCTATAATTACATCATTCTCGATAGTACTTGATACGTGACTGACACCAACAAAATGCTCTAATACGTGCAAATTCTTCACATAACGAAATACTACCGACATTTACTCCTTCATTGATATATCACGGGATTCATCAACAAAAATAGAAAACAAGCCATCACCAATATCTTTGATAATCACCATATAGTAAAAATTTCACAAGATTTCAAATTTTTACACTTGAGTTTGTTAATTTTTTTTATTTTAATAAACATCATAGTCTCATTACACGTTTAAACTTGTTAAAATTTTAACCAAAACTTGTTAAGATATAAGTGGTGTTATTA
This sequence comes from Vinca minor, assembly GCA_026122235.1. NCBI lineage: Eukaryota > Viridiplantae > Streptophyta > Magnoliopsida > Gentianales > Apocynaceae > Vinca > Vinca minor. The sequence goes on from JAOCZM010000291.1 coordinate 5,421,463, forward strand.
CTATAATCTACGAATCGCAAAATCTAATTTCAAATTGAAAACTGACTCAAAATGGATACACTAAAAATGTTAATAGCATGGGGTGTTACAGAAATAAAGTTAAAACTATAAAATAAAAAAATAAAAATTGGGGAAAAGTGCCCCATCCTAAGCCCGCCAATGCGGGTCAGGGCATGTTTCGGGACCATAGGTAGTTTACCAGAGTTCTTGCAGATCGCTGGTCAACACCGCACTCACGTCAACAATGGGATTACATTTTTAAAGACGAACCGAGTACCAAAGGTTACGATCGGCTAAAAGAAAGCCGAAGCAAGGGATGAATCTTATCAAATAAGTCAATTGGTGGGTTTCAATCTATGTTTCATCACTTTATTTAACTCGCAAAAAATAAAAAATAAAGATAAATCATCAAGAATATTAAACTTAACCAAAGCAAAATGGACCAATCCTTTCAAAATCAAGAAATTAACTCTAGAACGGTTCAAACAAATAATTTATTTCAAGATTACCAAAGAATTTCAGATAAGTTATTTACTTTTTTTAGGAATTTTTTTTACCTCAAGTCCTTGGCTCCCCAGCTGAACTCTTGGAATCTTTACCTCCTCCATGGCTGGGCTAGAGAATCAATAGCACTTCTGCTCTTTTGACTTTACTGGATAATTAAGCTGAAGTCACTACTGAAGGCTTTTCAGAAACTCAGAAATTGTGTGTAAAAATGGGGAGTTGGGGTTGTGGCTTAACTTTGTAGTTTAGCATGACAAAATGTTCCGATGGAAAAATATACTTTGACTTTTCAATGAAACTATACAAGTTTGGCAGTTTTTGACTCTTGGCTAATACTGTAGCAGCGAAAGTTGTTATATGTTTGTATAAATTTTTATTTAGGGTTAGTTAAAGCTTCTATCAAATTATTCGGATTAAATGATTAAGAAGGTGTATTCAATTTAAATTTTAAAAGATTTTAACTGATTTTCAAACGTTTATGGATTCTGCTGAATGTATGGATTGTTTTAACTCTAGGTAGAGTCTGCGTATATTTTATCAAATTTTATTAGATTGATTTATCAAGACTGATTCATTGGTGTATTATACAGATCCAAATGTGTTGAATTTCCAAAGTCAACATATGTTTATCAATCCTTTTTTTTTTATTAGACCTGGCCTACAAGTGGGGACATAGACCACTTGGTCCACAATCAACCACATCCCCTATTTTGATTAAAAAACAATAAAAACGCCTCAAACAATGCACCAAAAGGGGGGATATTTTTATTATTTTAATCAAAACTGTGATGTGGCTGAATGTGGACCAAGTGATCCATGTCCACTTGGTAGGCCTAATCCATGACAGAATTGATCTTAATAGTAAGACACTTATGTCTATGCATAGTTTTGAAAATCATGGGAATTGTTGGAACATTTTCAACAATACATTGTATCTAGTTTGTAGCAATTGGAACCTAACTAAAAGTTGTGACCATGTTATGTTAGTAATTTTTTGTAAAAGAATATGAATGCAAATATAGTTATGATCTTTCATGTAAATGCTCCATTATAGGTTGCTATAAGGGGTACAAATATATCTATAAAATGATTAGAGGATCAAAGAACAATATAAAACTCAAAATAATTAAAGATTATCTAGAGAAGTTCTTAGGGATTTTGCATTAGACTAACTATGGTTTAGCAGAATGGTCATACCATGGCAGTCAAAATACTGGGTGGAACATTTTTGTCCAGAACGGAAGTCCACGTCAGCCCAAAACGGAAGTGGGACTTCCGTTCTCACGTCCTAGTGTTAATACCCCAAAACATCTTCTCTCCCTTCACCCGACCCACTTAGCAAAACAAAAAAATCCCTAAGGTAAACCCCCCCTTCCCCGCAACCACCCAACCCTCTAGCCGAAGGCCACATCCGCTGCTGCTATCTCCACCACCTTTCTCTCAATCTCTCTCTTATCTCTCAATCTCAAAGGTATAAAGCTTTCATTTTATTTTTTTTTTGAATTTTTTTTGGGCAATTTAACTTTATGTTTTGAATTGAACTTTAAATCTACTAATTATGTTTATAAATTGTTGTGAATTTGATAATTTAGAGTAATTTGTTGAATTTGGTAATTTTTTTTGTGTTTGTGAATTTTGGGAATTTAGGATTTGTGAATTGTTAATTTGTGAAGACATACTTAGGGCATTTGTGATTTTAGTAATATAACATGTGTTTTTTCTGATAAATTGTATGTTTATTATTTTTTTGTATAGATGTATGTTCCTGCTCATCTTCTGCCTGGTCCATTTGATACTAGTGTTTTAAACAAACGGACATCTCATAGATCTTTAAGAATATGGGGCGGGAATGTTCAACTAAACACTTCACTAAAGATTATTAGAAACGACGATAAGTTTTTTTAGGCGTACCAAAGAGAAACCAACCAGCGAGTGATTGACATAATAGACCAAATATGATTTGGGGTTGTTATGGAATAGGAAAAATGAAGGTAGATCACGCTTTAGTTACTGCATTAGTAGAGAGATGGCGCCCTGAGACCCATATTTTTCACCTACGTTGTGGTGAGGCGACCATAACACTAGAGGACGTAGGATGCCTTCTAGGAATACCTACTAAGGGTCACGTAGTGTCGTGGCATGATGACTACAATATGACTAAAAATCAGTGGATTGACCGCGTGTTCGACCTGCTAGGATTCCGACCCCCACCGGCTTTAATTTCGGGAAACACCATCGAACTGTTAGAGATTTATGCCCACATTAATGTGCCTCTAGGCGATGATGCTACTGAGTTGGCGATAGAGCAGAGGACTAGGGCTTTGATTTTTCTCTTGGCGTCAACTTTTCTTTTTCCCAATAAGTCGGGGGCCCGGGGGAACATGCGTTATCTCCTCACCATCAGTGATGGTATCCTCGAGCAAGACCAGACTTTTTGGGATAGCGGTGTCCTTGCACATATGTACCGCCAGATGTGCACATCTTCGCTGGCTGATTCCAAGGACATGGCCGGCTGTTGCTTGCTAATTCAGGTTTGTCTAAATTTTATACATTTTTATGTTTAATATGTAATTCGAATATTTAATAATTGATGCCGTTTTTTTACCAGTTTTGGGCGTGGGAGCGAATTTCATGTCTTCGTCCTGCGAAACGAGGCTGGTTCTCCATGATATTCCCTCTAACGGTAGAGCTTACGGGTCACGGTGCTATACAGGCCGGAGTTTCTTCAACGCGCCGAAATCGCAGCAGACGGTGTTTCGTGATCAGCTAGATATGCTGACGGACACACAACGGATAAGTTAATTTCAGTAATCTCGTATTTTTTTATTTAAATTAAATAAATTGTTTTACATTATCTTGAATTTTTTTGCAGTTTATGTGGAGACCGTACCCTGATTGGGTAATTGCCGAGAGAGCGACTAAGGATAATGTTTCATGATGACCTGTCGAGCCCGTACGCCACTCGTTTGCTTCGAGATGGTTGAGTACCACCTGCCTGACAGGGTTGCGAGGCAATTTGACTTCTATCAGGTGGTACCAATCGAGGCGGGGACGGAGGGAACTACCGAGGGTTTTGACCTCCACACATGCAAAGCGGGTTCGAAACAGAATTGGGAAGCCCACCACCGCACATACATAGATTTGTAAGACGCCCGCGTCGATGCACTGGGGGACGCTGCTCCTGCTCCCGGTAATGTTATTGCACTAACACGTGAGTACATGGATTGGTACAATCTCATTACCGTTCACCTTATGATGAACCCACAAAATAGGGATCCCGTGCCACTACCAATGTGCATTCAACCTATCGCTACACCTGAGGCTATTTTTGTAAGTTTTATTCGTTTTGTTGTCAATATTATTATTTTTATTTTAAATATACTAATTTGAATATTTATGTCACAGGAGGAGTCTAACATAGTGATGCTTAAAGAATTCGAGAAGCCTGGATCTCGAACTAATAATCAGTACAAGACTTTCATCGCCTGGGCTGCCAAAACAATAAAAGATGATTTCGTAGTGGCTGGGAAGACGGTTTCATGCAGATCGTGCATTGCCGATGTAGTAGATGATGCAGTTCTGCAACCGGTCACACAATCGAATGAGAATGTTCCAAGTAGGGCTGCGGTTGGGAGACAGGGTACTCACCAGAATCGGCAAGCCAGTCAGGAGGACCTTGCCGCGCGACATCTTTGGCAACGTGGCGGTGTGCCGGAAACGTCTCAACCGCTGAAAAATCCGACTCAGGCTCCTCAGACTCAGTTCCCGCCTCAGCCTCAGACTCAGTTCTCCACTCAGGCCGATGTACCCACCCCATTTCAATACCAATTTTCGAGCATCGGTACTTATTCTCCGGGTATTCAGACGGGGGCATCCTGGAGCGGGGTCCTCTACATCGGGACAGCCGGGTTTCTATTCTGGTGCGTTGCCATCGTTTTGCCTCGACCTGACTCAGACGCAGCAGCACACTCCACTGCTCCAGCCAGATTTCCCCCGAAGAGCCGATATTTATCAACCCCGAAAGGGTAGAATTCATCGCAACGGACCAATGCAGTGCTCTGCGAACGAGAGATGGCCACACTTACTTTCTCCGAAAAGAGCGGATAAGGCCTGATAGATACACACCATCAGGGCCTGTAGATAGCATTTACTTTGTTTTGCCTACATTTGTTTCATTTTTGGTAAATACAATTTGATATATTTCTGTTATAAACGACTTCGGTTTTTACGTTGTTCATTTTTTATTAATAAAGCCGGTTTTTCCATAGTAATTTTCGTACTCAAATTTTGGTAAATATTATGTTTTAGTCATTTTTTATGTTATAATAATACCAACTCAAAAAATTGCAAAAAAAAAAAAAAAACCAAGTGTTTTTGCCAAAACTCTCTGCCAGGTGAGAACGGGGGCCAAGACGGAAGTCCCACTTCCGTTCTGGACAAAAATGTTTCTCCCAATATTTTTACTGTCATAGTATGACCATTATGCTAAAGCATGATTAGTCTAATGAAAACCCCAGTTCTTAGCCTCCATAATGTCCGTATAGTCTCCCATAGTCTATAAAGCTTACACAAATTTATAAAAATCAGTAGATACTTTAGGTTTAAGTTCATTAATGCAAACTGAGACAAATATAGAGCTTCATTTCGCCGAACTCGATTGCATGCTAATTTATTGGTGGGGCGAAATAAGCTTTATGAAAAGTAAAATTGTAACGCGCATTCAAGCCATCTTAATCCCACGTCTCTTTATTGTCCTAACATTAGTAGCAGATTTAAGGGGCAGAAGGAGGTGAACGTTCATCCAACATTTTTAAAAAAAACGTAAAGTTTTCTATGAGAAAATCTTTTTTGCCCCAAACATTTTGAAAAACCTATTATGTTATTCTCCAAAGAATTCTTGAATCCGCCACTGAAACACACACGGTTTTATTTCCAACCATTGGGACTGGATTCCATTTGCAATCGCTTTCTTTTCAATCTATTCTTCGCCACCTCTTCCTTCTCATTGACAAAAGAAACAAATCTCCGAACACTTTCAGAACACGAACTAATATCATCAGGAAAATGCTGTTTGAACTGGCGAAACATTGAGTAGAGATAGATAAGTAGAGCAAGAACGCAAGCAACTGCGCAAATGAGAAAGAGACCCCAGAAACTCCCCAACCCAAATTGATCTGATTCAATTTGAGATCCCTTTGGACCACAAACTCTTTTATTCAGCCATTTGTTGTGAATCTTTTGAAGTTCACCATTCTCCGAAAGACCAAGGATTGCAGTCGACATGTCAATGGCTAATGGAGAGTCTCTAGCAAATGCCTGACGAGAAGAATGTCCGATTAGCCAAATAAACATTAAAAAAGAAGAAGATTAAAATGCTGTTTAACAGAAGCAATTTAAGGCGTCTGATAACTCAAATTTTGTAATATTGTATTAGAGCAAATAACTATTCTTGACACAAAAGTAGTGATGTGTGTTATTTTTGCTACAAATATTTTTTTTCGGTGCATTTTCTGCCACAAAAGTAGTTTTGTGCTATTTATGTCACAAATAGTTCTTCGGTGTCTTTTCTGCCACAATTTTTTTTTTGCGTGATATAAGTGATATAAGTGTTATAATGCTACCTATCTAATTCAGACTCGACCCGATCATTAATGTGACAGTCACTTATCCACTAAATTCTAATTCAGGGGTAAAAGGGTAAAATTGACAAATTATCTAATCCTAACTAATTCCTTCCGATTCGACAAGACCCCACCATTAATCCTACATACAAATATCAAATTGATATGTGTATGTCGGATTAATGGTCGGATTGGATCAGTCGAATTGGTTAGGATCATATGGTTTGTCAAGTTTACCTCTGGATGAAAATGTAGTGGGGGAGAGATTGTCGGGTAAATGATCCGCTCGGGTCGAATCTTAATTGAATAGGTCTCGTTATGACACTGGCGTATACGCCAAAAATTATTTGCGAGAGAAATAGCACACAAAACTATATTGATGGCAGTATTACCACAAGAAGATACTTACAAATCCCCATCCGCTCCTTGTGAACTCCTCACCAACAATTCGAAATTTGCAATAGTTAGAAAGGAAGAGATCGACATATGGTCGTTCATCGACAATAGCACCGACTCGTCCTCTTTGAAGAGCATCAGCATATTCTTCTGGAGAGCCGAGGGGGATGAGCCTAGACTTATGAATGTTGAGTTCTTCACTCAAATAATTTTGAGCAAAAGAACCTACTTGGAATCCAATGGCATCATTGTTCGTTATCAATGACTCAATTCCAGTTACCGTTGTGGTTAGCTGTTGCACTGTGAGGATTGATGTTAAGCTTGCTGTGTAGCTTGATGTAATTATCAGAACCACAAAAAGCCAAATAACTACAACCAAACGTCCAAGTGGGCTCGCTGTATTTTCTCCTGAAAAATGGAATCACTATGAGCAGCTGAATACAACAACAAAAATATAACTCATTAAATCCTCAATAATTGGGGGTCTCTCAATCTTAAGAGCGTCTTTGTAGGACTGGCCCCACAGTCCCTCACATGGATTGAGTGGAGCCAACATCTGCCGGTAACCCCTGCCCAATTTATGTGAGGGGATTGTGGGACCAGTCCCACAAGGACGGTTCTAGGATTTAATTTTTCATAATTGGGTATGTGTGAGAGATGGATAGGAAATAAACATAACCTCTGAAAATAAATGCCCAAAGTGGTTACTCCCAGAATGCCACTGAAACAAATATATTGGAGACTAACCTAACATTTGACAATGAATGCACAAAATGGTTGCTCACATATTACCACTAAAACAGTAGTCTCATTACCGTCATGTTTTATAAAGAATTCTACCCTCAAATCAAAGTCAAAAGGCATCGGAAAAGGCATATCCAAAAACTATTTTGATTTATATACACATTACCGTTATTTTTTCATTCAGCATCTAAAGCATATATATGTGCAAGAAGAATGTTTAGGGAAAAAAAAACAACAATCTTACGGTGAGCAAAAAACATAGTTGAGAAGCTAAACCTGCAAATTTGAAAAACCAAAGCTGATTAGTTCTTTTCTATGCAAAGCCACTAATTTCAGTAATATCTGAAATTACTCACCATAGAACTGTTTTAAGCTGCTTCAAAGGTGGACCACGGAATTCATCATTTACCTTGTGCTCAAGGATCCAAACTACAGTTCCAACAATAAGAAAAAATGCTCCTGTAACTCCCCACATAAGTGGAGTAAATGGCCTCAAGAATGCCCAAGCACTAGAGCTCAACTTCCTAATTGGTACCACAACAACTAACCCTGACTCTGCATATGGCTGTGTGAAATCTGCAACTCTTGTACGGTTTGTAACAATGGCAATGTCGCCGACCACAGCATCAAAGACCTGGATGGATGAACATAAACATACATTACTGAAGAATATAATCAATTACAATTAATTGATCGAGTAATTTTCTCCTGTGATTATTATCTTGATCGACTCCTTGATGAGTATCCGTAACAATTACAAAAGAGACAAGAAACGGGAAAGGAAACCTCTAATACATCCATCGAGTGCATAGCATACTCACCTTGGACGGTATCCTATACACGAGATCAGCATAGTTTGGATTCTTGTGTCCATCTCCAAACGAAATGAACTTGTGTGGTACATCATAAGGAAGAAACTTTATGGCAGCAAGAAAGACATCTATGCAATATCCCTGGACCATGCCAGTACTCTCATTTACCATCACAAAATCTTTATAACTAACTCGGAGAGGAACTCCAATTCTCAACTCTCTTCCATTGTTTGGGAAAACCCAACCCCGTGGCTGAACTTTTGGTTTTCCTGGCCATACCACTCTACGTAACTTCTGGCTCGAACTTGACAGGTTTGCACGTTTGTTATATAGAGTCTCAGGAGGAACAACAGAAAGACCTGAGTAATTTGACCAGTATCCTACCTGCCTGAATCCAGGACCAACTACATTGAGGATATCATATGCAGGACGGATCATTGATCTATCTGGACTAAATCGAATGGGACCAGTTAGACCGATCATGTCAGTCTGCAATATGTTGCTGAGCACCTCTTGCCCACCATCAAAGATGCTCAATGCTTCAAGATTCAAAGTCCCTCCTGTCCCAAGAAAATTCAGATTTGAATCATTTGAGAATGAGATAGTGCCGCCTTTTTCTAGGAATGCCTTAACGGCGTTAGCAATTATCCAAACTGTATCATAAGCATATAGACCATTAGTGTTTAAACCAATTGAACTATTACTGTACTTGTTCCACCTCGATGCAAAATCCCTCCTCCTCCTTGAATCCGGTGTATGCATGCGAAGTGCAAGAACACCTTGAATAGTGTTGGCAGACTCTGGAGTGACCATATCAGAATCCATAAGAGAGGAAAGCCAACTACTAGCAATCCATACATAACCCTTTTTCATCATACCGAGCTTCTGGGCCGCCTCAAAAACCATAGTACCGGTTATCATATAGGTGTGTACAACAATCACACGGGGTTCCATTGTTTTAATCTTGCTTAACTGTGCAGTGACCTGCTCATAATCTATTCCAGGCTCAGGGGGAAGTGCAACTTTATAAGATAGCTTGTGGCGTCTCTCATAAAGTTTATCGCCCAGAGTACTTATACTATTCCGAGTTTGATCATCATCTGAGAAAACTGCAATTACCTCTCTGAAACCAAAATAACTAACCATGTCTGCTATAGCAGTCATCTGGAATAAATCACTCGGCGCTGTCTGGATAAAGTAGGGATACTGAAGAGGGGAGAGAGAAGGATCCAATGCTGTGAATGACAAGAGTGGAACATGGAGCTCATTTGCAAGATGTGAGAGCACATGAGCCATCACAGAAGTTTGTGGACCAATAATGGCTACCGTATCAAGTTCCATATATTGCAATCCTGTTGCAAATAAAAGCAGTTGTAAAGTTAATATAAATGAGTAGAAAGTTAGATTCTTTCTCTAGCTTGAGCTTGATCAATCAAGACAAACAAATGAACAGAGAATAAAGCAAAATGAAATCCGAAAGACGATTATAAATGAAACAGAAACTTTTAATAAATGAAAACACAATATAAGCAATGCCAGATGAAGTGTTCACCGCCCACGATGCCCAGAAATCCACTATAGTTTGAATCATAGGTGGAGAGGACCATTTTTCTACCACCAAGAAAACTAGGATCAGAATTGATATCATCCACAGCAGCATTCATGGCAATTTTGGCTACTTTCCCATTGACAGAGTTAAATGAGAAAATGGAACCAATATTGATGACTTCTGGTTCTGGTACTCGTTCCGAAAATCCTCTAAGAAAGGAAAATAATATAGGAACAAGCCAGAAAACATTCATAGTGGCTAATAATCAAAAGACAGCAGCCAAGAAGCCTCACTTTGTCATGGATGAACCATCAAACGAAAGCTCGGTAAATTATTTCTCTACAAAACACAAATGATGTAATGTTTTTTGTGGGTTTTTGCAAGATAGAGCTAAACCAAGATTATTAGAGGCCTAATAAGCAGCAAGTTTCAAAAAAGAAAAAGATGGGAAATATAAGGAGTCTTGAGAAGGACAGGAAGCTTAGTGCTTGAACCAACAGCAGAATAAGAAGGAATGAAGTAACAAAAAGGGGGCCCTTTTCCAGTATATGACTTGTCAATTCACACAATTAAGATTTGAATCTCACATTTTTAGTGCTTTCCTAGGAGGAAAGGTATTCTTTGTTCTTAGTACCAGGAAAAGATAATGTACCTAAATCTAGAATAACAAAAATTTCTCCCTTTTTGACATAGACATAACTAAGGGGGACAGGGTGGCTACCGCTCCACTAACATTTTTTAAAATTACTTTACAAGTATTATTTATTATTTTCCAAGTATTTTAGTCACTTTTACTTTAAATCCGTCCTCTAAAAAAACTATTGTTATAAATTCTCGCTCCTAAACTCAATATTCCAATTCCGTCCGTGCTTTACAGGATACTAACTTGAAGATAAAGATATGTTTTTTCCCTTAGAGGAGTCCCCAAATATTTTTCTTATTTTAAAGAATTCCTCAATATATGCCAAAAAGCAAGAGGGAAATGTCTATCTCATAAGTGACCTCGTCATTCATAATTTGCTATATGAACATTTCTTCCAATTTCATAAACATGTAGCGAATTATGAGTGGTTCGGGATAGTTATGGCGACATGTATAGGGACAAACCATTTTTTACCCAAAAGCAACCACCTCACAAACAGAAGATAGACTACTGAAAGTAAAGAATCTGCATAAATATAAAACTAACATCACTGCAACTAAAATAAATTTGTAAAATAAGCTAAAGAATTGAAGTGAGAAGCAACAAGGCATATAATATGCATAACTAATTTTTCAAATGGAAGAGAAGACTTGCAGATGGAGAAATGGAACCACCACCTGATATTAAAATACAATTTTTTTTTATTTTTTTATTTTGCAAGTGGTCACTGCAAATCATGAAAAATTGAGAGAGGCCACTGGAAGCTTCCATAGTGCAGTGGATGGTGGTTGCTATAATGATGACGTCAACAGTTGAGACCGGTAGTGGAGTGGACAGCGGGACATGGAGGTCGTCGGAGGTTTACTTCCGGAGTCTCGCCGTATGTTCCTTCTGATCCGGCGGCCAGACGGCCGGAGGAATTGAGCTGGTGGAGCGAGTTCGAGTCGTGATCATCATTACATTTGGAATTTGGGTATATGATTCGTATTAGGGCGCTAAAAAAGAAAAGACTTTCAAATCTTGTTCTTGATGCTACATTTTTAAACCATTATGTTAAATTTTGTAAATCTCGATCAAAAGTGACTGTTAAGGGTGTGCTTTGATTGAGTCTGTTTTGAGTTTGATCTGATTTGAGACTCAAACCAGACTTGCTTTGAGTCTTGAATTTGGTTTGGGATGATTTAACATTTCATATTTCATTCCCATACTCAATTCAAAGCTGGGTTTTGGGTATAGTCTTGAGTCTCAAACCAGACCAAACCCAATCCAAGCACACCCTAAATGTCTTTGTTTTCCTTATCCATGTGTTGCTAGGGCATAAAAGCCGTCATTGTGGGATTGGCCCACATCCCTCTCACATGAGTTGGGACAGGGCATAACTCATGTGAAAATATTGTGGGACTAGTCCTATAATGGCGGGCTTTACTTTGAAATTTTTCCTTATTTATATTCTTGAATTTCAATATTATTAATTTGAGACATTTTTTAATTTAGTCCTTTTAATAAATAAATTAACTCACTCACGCTTTTTATTGATAAATTTAAAATTTTCAGATGGATGAAAAAATAAAAGTAAATAGTTCTATCAAATACTTTTTTTTCCTTTAATCTCTTTCACTTTTTGATTCTTTAGAAACTTTAACTGCTATCATCCTAAAGTCCAACTGCAATTGAATTCTCTAACTGATATCAAGTCCCTTCAATAAATATATTTTTTTCTTTAATAGTATGCAAAATTTGTTATTGTTACCCTTTAACTGCAAGGGTCTGATTGGCGATAGTAATAGCAGTGGAAATATTTGCAAAATTAAATTTGATGGCGGTCATACAGTTGTGGACTTACGAGCATACGACAAATGAAAAGAGAGTGTCTCGTGAAAAACTAGACATCTAAAGCTATTAACAAACATCTCATGAAAAACTCACTCAAACTAAAAATCTCGTCTCTTGTTCCTATTAATAATTAATAGTAATTTCTCAAGTATTTTTCTTCTTTTTAAAATTTAAACATAAGGGTATAATTGATGAGACGAAAGATATTTTTTCGTTTCAAACATGGTCCAACTTTTGAACTTTATAAAATTTTGACTTATTAAAACCTCCGCGTTGAGTTACAAAAACTTTTCTCAAGCTAATTTAGCAGATTTTGCTTCTGTAAAATGTGATCGACATCAATTTCATTTCGTAACTTTTTTTTAGTAAAATAAGATATATATAACATAAAAAAAAATTCACTAACCCGTAGGTTATTAAATAAAATTATTACAGACAGATTTATCTTGAAAAACCTCATTTCGTAACTTTTTACTGATGAAAACTCGCTATAATTGATATTATATTTTGGTTGGAGCTCTGAGTACTTGTTTTCATGAATTAGAAAAATATACATGGAGTCCTTACATGCCATTGTATTATATACTCTAAAAATAGAGACTGAGTCAAAGAGAGAGGGAGGGAGGGGGGGGATGTCAAATTAATTTTAAGTGTGCATCTGAATACAATTTTCTATCTCAAATTTTAGATGTTTGTCTAGCATATTCTTATACAAAAACAATTTTTGTTTTTCTCTTTTTTACAGTAAACTTTTATTTTAGTTTTTTTTTATACATAAATTATTTTCGAACTACTATTTTTGTCAAATTAGTGTGAAACTGGTGGTTTCCGATCACTTTTAATCACTTGTTATGAACATATCCCTAGTATTAAGGACTTAAATTGACAAAATACCATTAAGATTGACAAATATATACAGAACATGTGTTCAAAGTGACTGAAAATCAATAGTTTTACACTAATTTGACAAAAGTAGTAGTTCAAAAATAGTTTATATATGGAAAGAACTAAAATAAAAGTCTACTGACAAAAAGAGAAAGAGAAATTGGCCGGTTTTGTCCTCAAAGTATCTACGAAATTATCGACTCATCCTCAATGTTTTTATACTTCTTATATGGTCCTTCAAGTATTTACGTGCATCCCTTATTGTCCAGCACCACCAAACTCGGTGGTTTTCGGCAAATTCTGGTCACGTGCAAGTCACGTGATGATTCTGGAGGGACAAAATCAGGTCACGAGCAAGTCACGTGAGGATTCCGAAGGGGTAAATTCTGGTCATGCGCAAGTCACAGACAAATTTGCCCCTCTAGAATCACCACGTGACTTGCGCGTGACCAGATGTGGCCGGAAATCACTGAGTTTGGTGTTGCTGAGACAATAAAGGATGCGCGCAAATACTTAAAGGACCATATGAGAAGTATAAAAACATTGAGGACGAGTCGATAATTTCGTAAATACTTTAAGGACCAAACCGACCAATTTCCCAAAGAGAAATGAAAAAATTGTTTATGTACATATATGAATTTTTTCTCTACAAATAATTTAATTTTTGTAAACTTCATTGGATAATTTACAAAAATCTCAAACATCGATAATTTAGAAAGACTGATTTTGATCTCAAACTAGCGTTAGATTGAAGCCTCAAAATCTCAAACTAGAAACAATACAAACTCTATCTCCTAACTTAATTTAGTAGGTCACACATGCAACTCACAAGCTTTGTTCAAGACACTTTCGCAAGTTCAAGACATTGTTTTGAGCGATTAATGTCACAAAATTGTAAAATTTCTTCCAATATAGTGCTATTTTATATCAAATAAATTAGTCACGTAAAGATATTAATACTGGTTACTATATAAAAAGAAAAAGAAAAAGGATATAAGCCAAAAACAAAATAGTCCTAATAATAAAGAACATTCAACTTAAAACGGACGATACGCGGCATTGTTCTTTCTCTTCTACCATTTCACACACTCTCTCTCTTCTCTCTCAATTCAAACTTTCAACTTTTATTACTATTTTCAGAAAATGTCTGAAGGAGGATTAACTATTCTGGACGGAACGCAAATGACCGCCGCCGCCGTGGACTTCACTCTGCCACCGTCACCCGACGACGCCATCTCCGATGCACCGACCGGAGCTCAGCTGTTGCAGCTTGCAGAATCAAGAGCTTCCGAATTACTCTTCGGCCTTGTATTGCCTGATTCTCACAAGTCTTCCGTTCTTCAACGCCTCGGAATTGCAGATGATGCTCTCGGTGCCGGTGACTTCGCGATTAAGAAGCTTGATCGCCAAAATGCCTCCGAGTTTCTTAAGAATTACTTCGCTGCCATGGCTGATGAACTCAAAGGTAGGTAGCAGTTGACTTTTAATAATTTATTTAATTGAATTTTTCTTTCATTTTTGGTTTTTTTTTGGAAGCTGTTTTATAACTTGAAGATTATATGAGGCGAATTTGAATTAATTAATAGTGTTATCTATTTGTCGAAATTTCCGTTAATTTCTGCTGTTTTACAGAGGTGAAACAATTAATTTTTGTTTAGTTTTCAGCTGATGATCATTTAAGTAATGTAACACTATTAGTACTGAATTGTTCTCCGATTAAAGTTTTTTTTCTAGAAATTGTTGTTAACTTGAAGACTATATGAGGCGAATTTGAATTAGTTAATAATGTTATCTATTTTTCGAAATTTATAGTGATAAAACAGTAAAATCTATTTCTAGTTTTCAGGTAATGATTATTTAAGTAATGTAACACTACTAGTATGTACACTATTTGGTAAGGTGAACTCGAAATTTATACTGCTTGTCCTGTTAAATATCCAATAAGTAGCTCATGTTTGGATATGATAAAATGTACATGTTTATTGTTGAGATAAATTGTGTCTGAAATATTATTGTTGATTCAGTCTAAGTGTGACCTTCTCCTTAGGAAGTCTAGTTGAGTTTTTGTTGAATATGTTAAAAGTTTATGCCTGATTTAGTTAAAGTTTCTGTTCTGTATCAGCCTATGTAAAGGCTACTTTACTCTTGAATTACATTATGTTGAGTTGCTCGCTGGGATAATTAGTCTACTTCTAGACTATATCCTCATTTTTATTATCCCTGGCTAGAAAAACTTAGTTCTCTAACTCATCTCATCTGAGGTAATAAATCTATCCAATAATGAATTCCCCTTTGGTTGAAAATGTTATAAGCTGAACGAATTGACCTGGAAGTCTATTTTCTACCAAGTACTATGTAAAGAAAATTTTGCTGGTCATTTTCTTGTAGCTTTTTAAACTTTGTAGTTGGAGCAACCTCCCTCAATGTGTTCTCTGTGGTTAATTTGGTTTTTGGCTGGAAAAGCAGTAGAGTTTGCCATGTTCTGTTTCTGCTGAAATTAGAGCGAAGTGCTTATTGTTTATATTGGTTCCCTTAGATGATCCAATTATTGTGGCATTATTGGATGGGCAAATTCTTCGATTAGTTCTAGAAGATGAAGATGATTTTGCAATGTTAGCTGAAAATCTCTTTACGGACATAGACACTGAAGATAGAGGAAAGATCAGAAAGAGTGAAGTCCAGAATGCTCTACTTCATATGGGTATTGAAATGGGAATTCCTCCCTTATCAGGTTTACTCTCTCTCTCTCTCTCTCTCTCTCTCTCTCATATTTAAATTGTTTTTTAGCTTGTATTTCTCAATGTACATTTTGCTTTGAGCATTTAGTTATAGTCTTATAGATTCAATGCTTCTAGACTTATGCTCAAAGTATTGTTTTCTCTGAGTGTTTACTATACTAAATTTAACACTGTTTTTTACTGAGCTTATTATTGAATAATATGATATTTAAGTTCATGAAGTTAATGAATTAGCCAAGCCCTCTGAATTTAATATTTTAAAATAATATGTTTAGGTGATTTCTATGATGTTTTGGATAATGTTTGAATGTATTTTGGCGATAAACTTATATTATTGCCTGCTTTCTAAAATACCAACAATTTCATGACTAATGGGATTCAATCAACATGTAATTAATTAAATACAGAAACTTTTTTAAAGATGACCTTTGTTGACAGAGTTTCCTCAACTAAGCGACATCTTGAAGAAGCATAATGCTGAGGGTGATGAAGAGTTGGGGCAAGCACAATTTGCACAATTGTTGCAGCCTGTGCTCCAAGATCTAGCTGATGCTCTTGCTGTAAAACACATCACTGTTGTACAAAATTTGAAGATTGTTAATGGTTCTAAGATAAGAAAGGTAAACAATCTTCCCTATTTCTACTTCTACTGGCAGTCAATTATATACCGTTAAGAAGACCATATTCTTTGTACTGAAATTGCCCTCATATTTAATGTTTTTAAGCTGTTTATGTTGAATGCTTTTCTTTACTAGTGCTTCATTTGTCTACCTAAAATGTCTAAATGTAGTTTGTTGCGGGTGTCATCTATACATTCTAGAAATAGAATACATGGAATATATTACTCTGCAAATTGAAACTGCTGTAGACTGCGAAATTAGTCTCTGTAAGACTTCTATATGAGATTAGCTACCTCTTTGTTCTTTCTGTTGAACTGATTAATTCCCATATTTTTTTTAAAGTTTTGTTGCTTATTGCCTCTTTGTCTTGCAGTTTTTTACTATATTTGTCAATCATTTGGCAGCAATCACCAGAGAGTTGAGAAAATAAACGCTGTTAGTAAACAATATGATGATTGGAAATGAAAATAATAAAATTTGTTTTACCGTTTCTTAGTATGATGTAGTTTTGAATTAACTAACGATAGTATACAAAGCCAGACAAGCTCTTTATACTTATTTAGATTACTTAGATTAATTTATCTGAATATTTGCATACAAGAGGAGACGCCCGGATTATATGCTCAGCTTTCTGTTGACAAATGAATCTGCAGCCATTAACCAAAGGTGCACACTAGGTATACATGTTCGATTACTGATTGTGTTTTGTGGTCTGCTTGACAATGCAGCTTCTGGCTGATCAAAAGCAACTTGACGGTGTTGCGGAGAAGATAATGCAAGAGAAGCATGAAAAAGAGAATCCAAAGACACCCAAAGAGATGATTAGGTCTTTCCTCGAGGAAAATGGAAAAGAATTGGGTTTACCGCCTCTGGGAGCTGATGATATGGTGGTTCTTCTATATGATGCTGTTTTTGCCGATGTCAAGGATTCAAATAAGATTGCAGGGTCTGACAATGATAGCTTAATGGTTCTCTTGAAGGAAATTCTTGAGAAATTTGCAGAGCAGCTTGAAGAAAGTCCAGTTTTTTATGATCTTGTTGCCTAGGTTAAAGCAACATATACACCGTGACAGATATTACACTAATAAATACCGAAATATAAATCTCTGCTGGAAACTTATGCTATATATAGAATATGAATTCTTTAAATTTCCATACATTTATTGTTTGTTTTTTTCTTTTGTGAGTCCTTAAAAGCAGGTATAAAATCCAAGAAGCAGGTAAAACATAAATTCTACATTTCTCCTCTACTTGAATCGAGAAAAGGTAGAATTTTTTTCAGTCCGAGTTGAAATCCTCTAGTCACTTCTGCTTCTTTGATTTCGGAGGCTTCTCGGAGATTTCAGCATCGTCATCATCTGAAGAGAAATCCTCAGGGTCATCAGGAACATCATTCGGAACGTTATGTTTTGTAATATAGTCATTAAGAATGCTCATAGTCTGCTCCTTCAATGCAATCAATTGTTGAGAAAGTGTTCCTTTGTTTGCCTCAACAGAGAATGTTTCTGATCCAAGTTGAAGTGTTGCCTTAACAAGTGGAAGTGGAACAATGGATTCTGAATTGTTTGTTTGATCTCCCATTTCGTTTCTCCTCATATCCCTGCACCATTCAACAACACTGATCAAGACTTGTGTCAAATTAGGAAGTCCACAAAACTATGCGCCTATGTTATGATTGCCGTACCCGTATCGACACGACGTGAGTATGGGTATGACATACTTACCGGATCTGGTGAACATCGATCAAACACTTTTGTTTTAGAAGTTTAAGTATCTGACACCTAAATACATATCCGTACCCGAGTCCGAGTAACATAGGTATGCACAAATGTTGCTCTAAGCTTGTTTAGCTAACTGATGGATAGAAGAATTGTTTCTTCTGCAATGATCGGAAAACTAACTATAGATTTATTAGTCGAATTGTCGTCAGCTTATAATGTTTATTCAGTACCTAAGACCCCATAACCCAAAAAAACGAGTAATGTATTAAAGCTAGAGCTAATCTCTTCGTCTCCTCTCTTCGCCCTCTGTTTCCCTCGATCTAAACAATATACATTCCTCACATAAAAGAGTGAGGGAAAAAAAGGGGAAAGCATCCGAAGAAAACCGTTACAGATAAAAATTGGTCCTCCAAATGCCACTATTACATACTCCCTCCATTCTATAATACAAGTCGTATAGAACATGCAGCTAAAATTAGAGAAGTAAAAAGTAATATATTTTATTAGTCAAAATATCAATATTACTTTATTAAATAAGAATTGTATACTAATAATTCTATTTAAGAGAGTAATATTAATATTTTGATAAATAAAAAAATATTTTTTTTTGAATTTTCGCTGCATAAAATTCAAAAGAATCTCAAAGAATACTGCTCTGGTGCCAGAAATTTCTTTTTCCACTTCTCACAGAAAATAAACAACAAAAGAGCAAGAGAGAATATTTAATCGTTACCTTTAATAGGGAGAACTTGCTTCGGCTGAGAATTGGGAGAAAGAGAAGTGGCTGCGACTTCAATGGAGAAGAAAGGAACAGAGTGGGCGCTCAAGGTTTAGGCGCAACCCGCGGATTGGTTTCCTATTCTTCTTCTTCTTAGACCTTAGTTTTTAATGTAAATAGACATTATTGAATTATTTCCCTGTTTTACCCTTGTTTCCAAAAGGCAAATTTGCGTAAATAGTCCCTAAACAATTTAGCGCCAGAGTGGGAGTCCCCAAACATTGTTTTTTGGTTTTAAAATCCTCAAACAATTTATGTTTGGTGTGTAAAGTCCTTCCATAATATTTTTTGTTAGTCAACTGTGAAATACAAAATTTGAATTGGTCAATGGAATTTACAAGAAGGGCATTATAGGTAGTTTATATTTCATTTACCCAGCCACACACTCCCCTCCATATCCGGTGATCCATCCCCATTACTCACCTCCATCCCTTCTTCTCATATTTGTGAAAGCCAAAAATCACAACTTTAAGAACCTTCCCCTTCCAAAAATTGCAGAAAAAATGGCTCATTTGGCCACCAAAAGAGATTGTAGAAAAATCGCCACCACTCAACAACACCACCATTATCAAGAAACTTCAAATGAGTAGCTCAGATGAAGGTGCAAGCAATCCAAGCTTTTGTCAGAAGAAGTACAAAGGGGCAATGGGTATCCGAATGGTGAAAATAATTTTTGGAGATGGAGAAATAATAAAAATGGTGAAAAAATGAAAATGATCTGGGTTTGTTGCTTTCTTTTTGAATAATGAAAATGAAAAATAAAAATGGCTGAAGAAATCAAGTAAATTAAGTAGAAATATATAAAAGAGAGAAAAGCAAAGTAGAAAAGCTTGGGTCTTGTTGCTTTCTTGTTGTTATAGCCAGTAGAGTTTTCAGAAAGTAAACCAAAACAAAGTTAGAATTCCTCATCTTCAAAGACTTCTCCTTTTCTCCATTTTTGGCATCTCTGAAGAGTGTTATACTTCAACTTCACCATTTTTTTTGCCTTCCACTAGCTTGGCATTTATTACCCACAATCAGGTCATAACTTCCTGTCAGCACCACCATTCTAGTACAGGAAAATCCAATAAAATTGGTATTTCAAAGGAAAATATGATTTTTTTATGTGGATTTTGTTGAGATTGAGTTAGAAATGAAAATTCTTACTCAAGAACAAGGTGATGAGCTATTGTAGTTGCATGGCGATGGTGTTGCGTGGCGGTGGTCAGATTTAATAGCGGCGTGGTGGTCGGGAAGTTGCAGAAGAGGGGATGGGAAGAGGGGTAAGGGGGCTAGGGGCTTGGAGGGACACTTTCTAAAAATACCCCTTAAATTTCCATGTTTGACTCACCTTTTTTTAACTGAATTCTGTTGACCCAGTCAAAAAGTAGACGGAAGGACTTTACACACCAAAAGTAAATTGTTTGAGGATTTTAAAATCAAAAAAAAATGTTTGGGGACTCCCACTCTGGCGCTAAATTATTTGGGTACTCCCACTCTGGCGCTAAATTGTTTGGGGACTATTTACGCCAATTTTCCTTTCCAAAAATATCTCTAAAGTTATTTTAGTGAGTAATATACACTTGCCTCCCTTTTTGTTTGAAAATTTACAGTGTCCTTTCTTATTTTAGATAATAAAGTAAACATTTTTTTTGCCAGATAATATAAAGTAAACACACAGGGAAAAAATATACACCTGACAAATATCTATTCGTGGGATATAGAACGGGGGATTGACGGTTTTTTGCCTTGTTGGTATTAGACGTAATATGATTTTTTTTCCTACTTCAAAAGTCATATCATTATCTTTTGGAGATTGTAGATAATAATTTGCTCGAATACTAAAAAACCGGAGAAAAAAATGATAAAAAGTGTTGATCAGCGAAACGATAATTGTCGCATATTTGTAAAAATTATCATGCTTTTCTAAACAATGGAATTCTCAAAGGGTTGTAGGGAACAAAATGTTATGTTCCTTTTTTTTTTCTATTTTTTTTTTTGGGAGTAAAAATGTTATATTCCTCTGTATCTGTTGGGATACTTGACATTACATTTATCATCTATTTTGTGTGATAGAAGGACCATCAAGAATAAAATGTAGAAAAACACTAGAGAAAATACAACAGGCAAAACAGCTGAAGCAATATCAATGATTTCTCATATATAAGATGAACACCGAAGGAGCAAAATAACAACCCTTACGAATGCATCCCTACCTTTTTTTTTTTGCTAAATAAAAAAGAAGGTGCAAGTGATACTGACCAACACCTCCTGCTACTTTATGTTCGGGCTTTCGTGTTCATCAGTGAATATATCAGACTTAATTGAACAACCAACGCAAGCACTGACCCCGTCAAAATAGCACCAACAAGGGGCAAGTATAATTTCTAGAAGCTGACAACACCAGCCAATATTCGAACCCATAACCTCAGCTTTACCTAACCATTGAATGCATCCTTACCTAAAAGACGCGATAATAACCCAACCTATCTTACAAAAGAAACTATAGTATAATTATACTAACTCCATTCCTAAATATAAGATTTTAATTATATGTTGCGAAAATTAAAGAAGAAAATATTAAGATATTTTTTAATTAAAATATTAATATTACTCTTTTAAATAGAATTAATGGGTGAACAACAAGATTTTTTTTTTTGCTAAATAAATTCTGATTTCATTAATCACAAATAGCTGAGGCCATTACAATCAATAAAAAATCTGAAAGTACAGAAAATAAAAGTTATACAATGATTTAAAAAATCATGATAACAGACAAAAGACACATCCAAGAAAACTTGGATGGTTAGGAAAAAAACTAGAAAAACTAGACAAATAAACAAATACATAATCTTCTTCTTCAAAGCATCTTCATTGCTATTCTTGAACCACAGGGACAGGAGAATATCACTTTCAACATCTTCCTTAGGAGTCGACAATTTGTAGGACCATGGGCGTATCAACCGTCCTACAAATTACCTCGGAAAAATATAGAAAATTGATAAAGGGCCCAGATCAAGTCCAGGTTGAATGAATCCTCCTAGAAACAAGATTGAACACATGATCGACGTCTTTCGTGACCTTCAAGCAATTATCCATGACCCTGAGGTCAACAAGATGAAACTCATGACAGAACATATCTTCTGTCATGTGTTCATTTTTCTTCCAATCGGAAGCAATGATGTAGTGGCCCCCACTCTTCCATCTAAGAGCAATGTGAGAAACAATGAATCCACCGGCTCCAGTAATGGAAATCCTTAGCTTCTCAGATGGCCAGTAACGTTCTCTCTCGAGATTTTCGTATGAGTAGGCACCATTTTCGTGCCACCAGAGCTTCCCATTCTGCAATAGATATATATATTATAATTAGCAAAGCAGCTAAATGGTAAGCATTCATTGGAACATTTACACATATAAAGTAATATTCTATAACCAAATCAAGAGAAATAATAGCTCAAATAAAGAAAGAAAGTCTCTTATTTCCCCATAAAGGTAATCAAATTCAGAAAATCACAGTTAAACACTAAACCCTTAAATGGAAAATCAAACTATTGTTAATAGTTTGGTAATTTGCTTTAAAGCCCTCAGTATATGATGAATGGTAAGCAAATAAACAAAGTTTTGAGAAAATTGGCATTTGTGATCCAAAATAATTTTTTAATTTTTAGTCTTAGGCCAGGTTTGGAATTTTCATTTTATGTATTGGTTGTGTTGTATAACAATTAACAAGTAAATAAGAGAAAATTAATATTATTTTGAATGTATTTGTAAGATTTCTCTCAATTTTTTTTAAAAAAAAACATATTTTTATCCATCGTAAAATCACAAGAGAGAGTGAAAAGAGAAAGACTAACCATCAAAGGTGTTCTAGCCCAGTGGGGCAGGCGACTTTGAGGTCGTGGGTTCGATACCCTCCGCTTGCGTGCAGCAAGCTTTAATCTCCATTTCTAGGACTATCTCCTCCTCGTCTGAGACAGTTCTTTTTTCCCTATATGTGACAACCGCCCAATCGGACTTTAAAAAAAAAGATATAAAAATTTGAAAAAGATTCCAGATCAAGCACGGGTATATAGATTCCTCCGAGGAGTAACAAAGAAAAGTTTGGATTGAAAAGATCAATGATAAATCTTGTCTTCCAGGCTTACATCTTGAAGGAAAAAGTATAGGAAGAAATTCACGATGATTGCGGCAAAAATAAAGGTGAAGGCACTAAAATATAGTATAAAATATTGAAATCCGCTAAAGGTCCGAACGTCGACTAGAGCCTCCGTCCGGATCTAGACGAAAAAACAATGAGGGATGAATTTCGTACTCAGCCTAGAGAGAATACAGAGCAAGATAGAGAATGAGAGAAAGAGTTGTACAATACTAGTTGAGTGATTGTTGTTGCCTTTTATAGAATTTTAACTACCTAGTTTGTATCGCGTGTTTTAATTACGCATTAATCTGTTACTAAATGTCTAGTGTTGGTAAGAAGATATCGACTTGTGCCATTGTACTTTATATATGTTCGTTTAAAATATTATAATTAGCGATAGTGAGAATACCAAGTCTGTAAATTGAGATTATTTCCCTGTATTTTCTTAAGGTGACAAATGTAACAAGTAGATCCTTCAAGAAAATAATATATGATGTAGATTTTGTGTTTATTTATTTACTGCTGACTTAATTAAATTTTTTTGAGTTTAATTTGAATTGTCAATGCACGATTAGAGTCAGTATGAAATCCAACGATTGTAGGCATAAAATATGATGATATAGCCTTCCAATTAGGCCTGTCAATTGAGTCTATTGAATCTAAAATATTGGATACATACTCATATTCACTAAATTGAGACCAAGTTAATTTTTTATTGGATTGGGTCTAAATCTTTTCAATTAGAGTTCGGACTCAACCACATTAGATTTTGTATCTAATTTGGTCCCGCTCACTAATTTTACTTATAATTTAATTGATACTCAATTTTATCGATCGAAACGTGATTTTTTTTTAAATAAAATAAATAATGATTATTAGCGAAATATTTTGTGAAAAATAATATGCATCGTTCATTAACATTAGCGTCATATCCTTGAGTTCATATAAAACAAAATTAAAAAATAATCTTAATTGGGTCTTTGGGTCGTTGTGTCTATACAATTATAATTTAGACTCACAACTCTTGGATCCTACCCATATGAGTTCAGACACAATCTAAATCTAATCATAGAAATGTCTATCTAGACCCAAATTGAATCTTATGAATCTGGATCTGAATCTGGGCCCTTGAGTCCAATTGACAGGCCTACTTCCAATGATGTTTTGGTTTTTGTTAAAAATTTCAACAATATGTTTATTTATCATTAAAGATTTAACAAATTTATTTATTAATTAAATTCAAATATAAACGCTTACCTTAAAAGGGCTTCAATATTTTTTTGAAGAACAGAAGAGGGCTTTGATATTTTCACAAAATAAGAGAATGGATATATTATCTACATTTTAATGTTTTAGCAAAACATGAAGAAGGCCACTATAATTTCATAAAAATAATGGAGGAAACCTTCATAATTATATCAAACTTAAAGGGATTGTAGGTTTAATTTTTCTCAAATGTAAAACTTAAATATATTTTTCATATCTCGTTTATTATTTTCGTATTATATTCTTCTATTATTTCTTTTAAGAACCAAATTTCCATTTGCTTTTATTATTATAAAAAAAAACTCATTATTTTTGTCATTTAAAGTTCGGATAATTCTGATATAGATCAAATTTATTAGATCTTGTGGTTTAAAACTGAACACGTCACTACTGAATGATAAGAGAGACAAATTTGTAATTATGTAGCTAATTCTATACCACGAAATTCACGTGGAACTAATCATATCAATTTTTTTCTTAAAGTTCGGTCAAATGTGTGTCCATGCTGATGATGGTGTTGGTGGGCCAATATTTTTTTATTTTTTTGATATGGACCAGTTTCACATGGATCATGTGGTTCAGAATTAGTTATATCACTATAAAATTGTCTCTCTTCTCATTCTGTAGTGATATGGCCAATTTTGAATCACATGCTCTAATAAATCTGGTCCGTATCAGAATTATTCATATTTTTTGGTAGGATGTGGGGTCCTGGAAGGAGATTTTGGTTACAGTGGGCCCTGCTAAAAGACTTTCGTTACAGTGAGCCCTACAGAATCTTCATAAAAAACGTTTGGGCTAACACAGTAGAAATTGGGCCCACCGGACCATGAAAAAAACAACAAGTAATTTGGATTTTCTGTAACAGATTAATAAAGAGAAATAAAAACAAACCGTAGAACCGAACAAGTAATTTTGGACTTTCTGTAACTGATATTTTGGAGAAATTAAGTAAAAAAAACAAATAATAATTACTCCTGGGATTAGAAAAAAAACAAATACTCTCAAGTTTCTGTAACAACTTTGAAAAATTATAAAAGCAAAAAGAAAAGGAAACATCATCATTACTTCATATGTGGACTCCGGAAAAATTCGCTATGGGACGGTACTTGTGGGTACCTATGAGACATGAAGGCGTGCGATACCTACCCTGCAGGTGGGTCCGGTCTAAAATTATGTGAGAGGAGTGTGGGGCCGGACCCATACCAGACTTTCCCGTGGACTCCACTTCAATTAATGTGGGTTGTGAACCCAGACTTATAAGGACAATCCTAATATCGAATGACTCATTTTATCCTAACGAATACTTATCTTTCCTAACAGGTATTTGAAAATTACAACAGTTGCCCCACACACAAAAAAAAATTGGACCATTAAATTTTTTATCCAACGGCAAAGAACAAATAAAATTATTCTGTATGTATTAAATTTCGACAGTTCTCCACCATATCCGGACCAAAATTGGATTGGCTTATTTAAGGCATGGAGTTTTGTGAATAAACCAATAGAGAATATTTTGTCTCCCTCTGAAATTTTACAGACAATATTTCACCCTCTTTACTATGGCTCTTCTACAAATTCCAACAATTGACCTCTCTCCATTTCTGAATGCAGATGAAAATGGAAAGAAAAATGTTATAGAAAAAATTAAGCAAGCTTGTTCTGAGTATGGCTTTTTCCAAATCACTAACCATGGTATTTGCCAAAACCTCATTAATCAAGCCCTCCAAGTATCTAATACTTTTTTTAAGTCTCCGGACGAAGAAAAACTCAAATTTAGACCAAAACCAGACTCACCGCTTCCTGTGGGTTATAGTAGGAAACTAAATCCTGAGTATGAATTTAATGAGTATCTCTTGATGCTTCCACCAAATTCAGACTTCAATGTTTTCCCGACCAATCCTCCCGAGTTAAGGTATCTTTAATGTACCTTCTACTACTATTTAATTTTTACTCTCTCCGTCTAATTTAGATGTCTCATCAATTTTTCTTTATGTTTGAAATTAAAAGTTTCGTTTTAAAAAATAGTACTCTTTTTGTGTCAAACTAAATGTTGATTTCTCTACGAATGTGTATTTTCTTAAATTTGATATGTTTTTATACAAATTTCAACAACCAACCTCCCACTTGTGGAACATAAGTTCCTCTCCAATACTAAATTCTTCAGTCTTCCGTTGTCTGTTTTCAAAGATGGAAGGTGTAAATGGATCGGCCCAGGTTGAGATGCGGGTCATAAATAAATTAGACTAAAATGCCCCTCACATACCCGCACGTGGTTTTCTTGAAAAAAAATTAGCCGGAATTGGTTCCTAGTGCTAAAAGGAGTAACCCGTAAAAAGTATATGACTAAAGTAGTTAAAAATAATGTTTATGGTCAAATCCCAAAATTTATACTCTGTATTTTATTTATGTATAGACAATTTTACCCTTTTGCAGAGAAGTGATGAAAGAAATGTTTTCCCAATTCTCAAAGACAGCATCAATTGTTGAGGACATCCTATGTGAAAGCCTTGGTCTTCCTCAAAGCATACTAAAAGAGTTAAATGATGATAGGAGTTTTGATCTCCTTATAGCTTTATATTATTTGCCTGCAAATGAAAAGGAGAAAATGGGAACAACTCCACACAAAGATGTTAGCTGCTTCACCATGGTCTTACAAGATGATGTTGCTGGCCTTGAAGTTGAGAAGGATGGTCAATGGGTCCCATTACCTCCTATCCCTGGTGCACTAGTTGTCAATCTTGGTGATGTTCTCCAGGTAAAACCGAAAAATTCCAAGGTAAAACCGTGCTTATAGGATTGGTCCCACAATCTTCACATATGAGTTAGGATATGGCCTACTTTGTAGGTATGTTCCCCCCCAACTCATGTGAGAGAAATGTGAAATCAGTTCCACAACGGCGGCTCCATACCCAACTGATAGGGGTGTCAATCGAGCTATGTGAGCCGAGCTTGACATAGCTCACGCTCAGCTTACCTAAAAATTGGAAAGCTCAGCTCATGCTCATCCCGGAAAAGGTCACAAACTTTGAGCTAACGTCATGAGCCTCATGAGCTAAATTTATATTAGCAAAAAAAATCGGTAGCAAGAATAGTAGAATAAATGAGTCATGAGATTAAATCCTGACAAGAATACAAAGATATAGTTTGAGAAAAAGAGAAAATAATCAATGAGTTTTGCCGACAATTTTTTATATATATTTTTAATTAGAAATTTAGTATTATATACATAATATAAATAATATATTATATATTCTTATTCAGTTGCGAGCTTTAAGCGGGCTGAGCGAGGTCAAATTCATGCTTAGCTCACATAAAATTCGAGCCTGAATATTGAGCTCACGCTCAGCTTTGAAACGGAAGAAGTATGATACTTTTTAGGAAAATGCTTTACTACTAGAATTTTGGGGATAGAAATTCTAAATTTCCAAATTGAGGGTGTTAAATGACTATCTTACACCCCTACTGGTATAAGGAATTCACCCAACTATAAGGGCAAAAAGGTCCGAAAAAATATTTTAATCAATCTTTTAGCCAATAATTTTAGTAGCCTAGGATGGTCCTACTTTTTAATGTAAATGATTGTACGATAGTACGAGTAAAATTTAACTATTTTTTCTTTTCTTTGAGAAGGTATTAACAAATGGCAGATTCAAGAGTGCAACTCATCGTGTGTTGAGGCCGGAAGGAAAATCAAGACGCTCTTTTGCATTTTTTCACAATTTATCAGCAAATAAGTGGCTGGAACCGTTGCCGGAATTTACAAGGGAAATTGGGGAGAAGGCAAAGTACAAAAAGTTCTTGTTCAAAGAGTATCAACAGCTTAGAAAACAAAATAAGACTAATAATTCTATAGCAAGGCTTGAAGATGAGTTCAACATTTCATATTATGCTATAAATTAGCATCAATGGGTTAAGTCTATTTGGAACAATGTTGCAGAAGACGTCTGTTTCTATTTACATGTTTTTAAGTACCGAATATTAAACATTATGTAACAAGTAATTAAACTTTATTATCAATAAAAATCGTTTTCTGCTTCTACCATGAAAGTGCATAAAACATCATATCATGCAGAGTTTCTTTAATGATATTCCACAGTTACCATGGATTGAGAATGTAATTTGTCTTTTTAGATCTGATATTTAATTCGGTAAATGCCTCGCTGGTAATTTATTTGTAATTCCAAATGAATTAAAAGTGTCTGAGTGTACCACTCGGTTTTTGTAGAGAAAGATGTAAACCGTTTACACTAAGAATTATTGATCCGCCTCGAGAAGGACTGCAAGAACGTAAGAAAATTATTTAGGAATAAAGATCTAATACTACGAGTTTGGGACAAATCTAAGATTAATTGAATATAAAAGTAACAATGAGGGACTTTGCCTCGTAATAGAATTAAAATATACTAACTAGCAGAGAATATGATATCGAGACCGAAAATCTAAAAAATATAGGAAAGAATTAATCTAACCTAAACTAAACGGTAGGATTGTACCTATTGAGTGTCTCTCGGCCCGAGAGATACTGAAGAAACCTTCCTCTCATTGTGTTTGGAGAATTATTATTGCTCCCTATTTCTAATCGATTGATATTAATTATCTCCTCTTCTTGTTAATGACTCTGTCATTGATACAATGTCGATTTCTTTCGATTTGAAGTCGGTACAAATTAGGTATAGACCGAGAAAATCCAGGTAGTGATTCCATGTATATTTCCTCGTGCAGATTCTCAAGCATGAAAGACATTGTCAACCTCCAATTGATAGATAAACAATGCTTTGCTGCCGCTAATGTTAGCAAGCATGATAAAGTGGTCATTTTGGCTACAAGAGCAAAAGTATCTGTGAAATCCTCCCCTCAACAAGAGTAACCTTTGTAAACAACATGGGTTTGGGTCGTTTAAGTCGTTTAATGAAAGCGTGAGAAATGGTTGATGCGTCTGAAATTGATGGAATATGGGAACAGTAGTTGGGGTTGTATGAAACTTAACTAGCGAATAGCAAATAAACATATGACCCTAGCGTCAAGCACAACCTTCAATTTTCAACCTGATCAAGCAACAAAACAGCATGCCTATCTCCATAGTCTGGAGCTTCTGGTAACTATATTTTCAGCCCCTTCTGAAGAAAACATTTACACTAACCTTATATCTAGATTTTCCCAATCGTGAACTATAGAAATGATGTTGAAAGTGAACATCAGAGGTAAACAACAAGCCTATGCTTGAGAGAATTGAGGATATAGATTATCGTTCGAGATGAAAATAGAGATGCACTATCCACAATATAAATTTTTGAGATGCAAAAAAATAGTGACCCTTGCTATAAAAACCAATTGTGCATTCAAGCAATAATTACCCAAATGCTCCTACTTGATGCCAAGCTAGCAGAATTAATATTCTACAACAATTACTGTTCTCCATTCCCCTGAGTTCCACGAGAACTTGCTTCACCCCGGATGCGCTTCTGCAGATGTTCCAAGCTAGCCACTCGTTGCATCGATGCTGTTCTTCCCACCTTGTTTGCAGCGCCTGTTGCTGTTGATGCAGGATTCTGATGTACTTTATCTACTGAAGGGATCTCGAGAATACCATTCTGCATTCTTGGATTGTGAGCAGGCAGATGATTACTTGAAGGTGGTTGATAGTAGTGCTGCTTTGGATTCTCTTGCACGGGTACTGCTGCATCAGCCGATGTGTCTGATGGACTACCAGTGAAGGAGGGCATGCTGATTGAAGACATCTCGGACACGGCTTGGAACAGTGGGCTCAATCCGGTGACTCTTTTAACTGTTTCCTCCGCCATTTTCACCTGTAAATGAACAATGTAAAAGTCCTCGAACAATGTAAGGGGGAAATTTCTTTAGGCTATGTTTAGATTGAAGAAATTGGAAAGAAATGAAATGAGGAGAGGAGAGGGAGAGAACCAGTTTTGTGCTATCGAACTGGTATTTGAATTTGTTCTTTTGTGCAGGATAAAAAGAACACAAATGAAAGGAACAGATGAATTGCCCCTGAAATCACCTAGTGGACTTGGAAGCAAATTTAAAATTCAGAACTTCACTTCCCCCAATTTTCAAATATAACTCAAAATGAACTTTTTTGTTACTTTGAGTTGCTATCCAAATACACCTTTAGATTGGCTTGCAAGCTCCATCATTATTCATGTTCAAAATTTGACAGAAACGGAAAGAAAGGAAACAACTTAAATTAAATTCTGTATGCTAATGCTCACCTCAAACCACAAAGGCATAAAGTCAATATTTTATCTCCCCTTCCTTTCTGTTTCTTTTACTATCCATACATGATAAAAACATCTAATTCTCTACTCTCATCTCTCATCTCTGAATTTTTTTTGTCTTGGTAGGCTACAAAGTTTATAAGTTACATCAAAACCAATGAGTGCAGTACACGTAGGAAAGAGAATTGATATAAGTTCAATTCTCTTTCCTACGTGTACTGTATTGATTGGTTTGGATGTAAGTTTTAAACTTAGTAACCTATCAAGATAAAACTACTCCTCATCTCTTTTCTTTTTCACTTTGTCTAACTACTTTCTTTCCCCGGTTCAAACATATGGTCATACTAGAAGAATCCTCAGTTTCTCATATAATACCTAACCTATAGTTACAAGAAAATCTAATTAGAAGTAGTATGTGGATGAGCTTTGGAAATCAGCATTCATCTTAAGAACTCATATACTTTTTTTTTCCCTCTCTCTCCAAAGATAAACATCTTATGAGCTCGGATATACCACATACCTTTGCTCTTAGTGTCTCAACATCAGCTTTCAGAACTCTATTGTCAACAGCAGCTTCATTGTACTTTTGACTTATGTCGGTAAGGCGTTTTAGTAGAGAAGAGTTCTCGACCCTTAGTTGAGAAACCTGGAGGAAGCAGCTCATATTATGCATTAACTTCGATTAAAATCACAGATAAAAGAAGGAGAATAGTGAAGACATGCCTGTGTCTCAAGCTCGGTTAACTGGGCTTGCTTCCGTCTTCTTGAGCGTCGAGCTGATTCTCTATTGGAAAGCATCCTGAAAACCATATTTTGACAATTATGAATTAACAAAGAGAAGAAAGCTGAACCAGACGTTGTATATTGTATGTGGCAATTCCAAAAACTGAGAAATTTCATATTATACACTTTTCTCTTTTAGCAGGCTGAAGCATTTTCTCCGAAAACCAGATCTAATTAGCAGAAAACATAAGAAAATTAATGTCTAACTAGCATTCTGATCAAAGATTCCTCTTACTAAATTTGAGTAAGAAATTATTTTTAAGTTTTAATAGTATATATATACCAAATAGTTAACAATACAAAGTCTCACAGCATCAGCATAACATGTCAAAGATGTATCAAATTGTTCCACAAACTACAGCAAGTAAGGACTTCCTAATAATCATCAAATGATGCATATACTATCCTTTTTGCATGTCATACCTCTAACTAGAGAAATAATGAAAAGATAAAATGTATGAAATCATTACCTTCGCATACGTTTTGCATTAGTAGGGTCCATATTTTCAGATATCTCTATGTCCCCTTCAATATCATCGTCATCTGATTCGTCTCGAGAAGATCCACTTGTCGTTGATCTCACTTGGATGCCAACCTTCTTCGTCACTAAAGGTAATGAAGGTATTCCAAGTGGACCTCCTGCATCTTTATCTTGTGCCTTAGGAAGATCAGGACCTGATCCTATGACAAGAAACATAAATCATTAGCAGTCATCCCCACGAAAGAAAGAAGCATCTACTCTATCTGCCACAGATAAACACAAAGCACATAGGACATTGCAGGAATTCGCTAGAATAACATACACATAGAAGTAAAAGAGCACAACTTCATCAAACTGAAATCTAATTTGAAGGTGTCCTGAATAATCAATTTATGATTCGTTTCTAAATTCCGCATTCATTCATAGTAAACATTTCTATTATCTCATCCTGAACTTAAAGAAGAAAAACCCAAACATCCAAACAAACCTTTAGAAGAAGCTTGGGATCCCACTAGCTGTGATGTATTTGGAGCAGGCGACCCATTGTCTGGTGGTGCCACAGAAGACTCCCTGGGTTTTACATAGTTGGCCTATTAATAACATTGCAAATTCATAATTTTAGTTACATTTCCCCCCCTCATAATCAAATTACATTAAAAAAATCAAAATTTTGGATTCAATTAGCTTTTTGCAACAGAAAGAGAGTTCCTTTGATGAACAGAATAAAAAGGAGTATAAAAAAAAATAGAAAGGAAAAGGAGAAATAAAGTTTCTAAAAAAGGAAAGGATACCCGAGTCAACGCGACGGCTGCGCACGCCAAATCGAGGCGACTTTTAAGGAATGCCTGGTAATCCTCCGAATCAACCGGGATATTTATCGGCGGCGGAGGTCCACAAGCCGTCGTACCAACATCTTTGATGCTCTGATTGCTACGATCAGTTCTAGTTTCAATTTCATTATTACGATCTGATTGTTTGATCTCCTGAGGAGGAAGAGCGGTGGTGGTCCCGGATGAAGAAATAGGCGGAGACGTTAAGGAAGGATTATTGGCGGAAGCTTCTTGGAGAAAACGTTGGAAGGCCCATTCAGATGAGCTGCGATACATAATTTTGGAGCCGGCTCCTGAGCCGGACATTGAGCCGTTGTGGTGGTCATGAATCGACGGCGACGACCAAAAGTGGTCGGCGATGTCGTCCACAGAAAACACTCTATCCATTTTTCGCTCTCTTCTCTTTTGTTTCTCTCTCTCTCTCTCTCTCTATATCTATCTATCTGAAAGATTTTGTGCTTAGTTAAATTTATCTGGCTCATAAAATACAACTTTTAATTTTTTAGGACATCTTTTAATATATTACCGAATAGACTAATTATGTTATAACACGTGAAGTAATGTAATTGGTTCAAGTCTATATATATGAAATATAAAGTATACATATATCTTTTATTTCCAAAAATAAATTACGTGTCTTATTTGTTTTTTTATTTATCTACACACAAAATCAAATTCTTACCTTAATTTCCTAATAAAATAAAGATTTGGGGTTAAATTTCTTAGGTTTTGGGGTTCAATTTCCATGATATAAATAATTTATGTACCCATAAAGTCGGGTTCAATTTCTAACTCTTCGCTCCATATCTCACAATTTCTCTTCTATAGGATTCTAAAGTAAATGTTGTGCAAAGTGCAAACACTTGTAATGAAGCGTTATTTAATATATATATATATATATATATATATATATATATATATATATATATATATATATATATATATATATATCTTAAAAGGTGTGCATTTTGGGAGTACCCTATCATTGCTCAGATTATTCTTTTGTGGTTGATAGGAACAAAGGTTTTGAAATTCGGTCCAGACCGATTGAATTGCCGACCGATATACTTTTGTGATCCAGTTTGGTCCTCAAAATCGGTAGGGATAAAAAACATATTTTCTTTGTTCAATTCGGTAAAACTCAGATGTCGGACCGTCTAACCGGAAATCGAAACAGTTTAGTAGAACCGACCGAGTCTAATATGTTGTAATTTTTTAAAAAATAAAAAATAAAAAATTGGTTATTCTAGTTGAGATTGTTATTGTCTATTTAGGTTGCATGTGATTTGTGTTTATTATTTAATCTTGTTTGTAGACTTTATTGGTTATTTAGAGTTTTATTATAAGGGCTTATGAGTTTTTTTGTGTGCTAAGTATAAGGGCTTATGAGTTGTGACTGAATTTAATAGCATTTTATTAATTTTCAAGTTTATATGAAGCTGGTGTTTTAAGCTTTGAATTTGTGCATTCTATATTAGTTGGAAAATTTCACATTTATTTCATTTTAATTAATAAATTTCATTTATTTCACAAATTTCCCATATTATTTATTTATTTATAATATTTATGACGTTACCGGGTCAATGACGGTCCATTCATCGATCCGACCAGTAATCCGTAACCTAGTAACTTTTCCGGGTCGATTCGGGTTTCAAAACCTGGATATGAAGAGACTTTTCTGGCATGGATTGTTATTAGATATGCTAAGTGGGAAGTGGCGGCCCAACTAGGGATTGGTATAAAAAGTTAGGCCCACGTAAAATATTTGACGTGGGCCCAATTGTCTTTTTGAAGAATTTAAAACATAAAGGTTTTTTTTTTTTTTTTTTGCTAAATAAGAATTATCCATTAATTATAAAAAAGCAAAGCCCAATTCTGATCGAAAAGAATAAAAAAGAACATGCATAAAAAAATAAAAGTTATACAATGGTGTAGACCACCATGATAATAGATAAAAGTCCACACCCTGGACCGGGTAAACACTACAAAAAGTAGAAAAAAAATAAATACATAATAAAATTCTTCGCAGCATCTTCTCCAAAATCCTTGAACAGCGATGTAGCAGCTCGGTTCAACACCTTTCTTAGAAATCAACAATCTACGAGACCATGGGCGTATCAACCGATCTCATAGATTGTCTCGGAAAGATGAAGAAAAGCGAGGAAGGGGCCCGGAACAACTCACGGGTATAGAGGGAAACTTGGGATCCGGAAGGATGCAGAGTTGATCTTGCATCTCGAGTCTTGAATCTTGAATAAAAATTCATTGAAAAAACTCTATCATGATTTACAATGAGAGGGTGAAGACACCAAAAGTGAACAAAAGTAGATAAGCTCAGCAAGATTCGACCATTGTGGCGAGCTGATAGCCAATCTGGCCAGAGGCAGCAGGAAAAAGGGGAAAAAGCTCACAGCAGGAAGAGAGAAAGAGAGAAAAAAGAAAAAAAAAAGAAGAAAAAAGTTAAAACATAAAGGTTGAAACTCTAAAGGGGAACATAGTGCCCACTTTGCCAAAGATGTTGAGGGAGAAAGGTGATGTATTAATATATTTTTTTTAATTTCATTTTACGTATGCCCTTTTTTGGGTCATAAATTGTTTTTTTTTTTTTGGTCTCTTGCAACCTTTTTTCTTCCTTACATATTAGGAGAGATGATGTGCATCAATTTTTTTTTTTTTAATCTAAAAAAAACTTTTTTAACCAAGTACAAAACTATAGGGGAAGGAGATCGGCAGATTTGGGTTGATGGTCAAATGTAGGGAAGAGAGAGTGGTGGTGGATGATATGGGTTTGGGAAAATAACAGTTTTTTTAAAAAAAAATTAAAAATAAAATATATATTATATATATATATATATATATATATATATATATATATAGTCGTTGTTTTTCAAATAAAACTCACACGATTATTCATGCACGTCTTTGACATAATATCTACACAATTATACCATGTTACAATCAAATTGCACTTAGCCTTTACTATTACAAGAAAGAGTTGGGACTATCCTATTGTATAGTGTCAGGAGGGGCATGAGTAGGGACGAAGACAATGGGCGTAGGTGGGGGTAGTCGACCCCGAATTTTTTAAAATTTTTACTATTTCGGTATACTTATCAAATTTGCTCCCCAACATTTTTTTTTGTATGCAATTTTTATATAGTTCAATATACTATTATAGTTTTCGCCCCCAACCTCAAAGTCCTGCTTTGTCCCTAGACATGAGGAAAGCCGCTGCAGTAAAAGGGACTCGCAACCCTTTTGTAACTGTTTTTCAAGATCCATTTCCGCACACACAAAAAAGAAGACCTTACAAATGTAATCTTCAGCAAAAATTATATACAAAGCGATAATGCTGAGGATGCAAATAAAAATTATATAGGATGTCGGTAGTCAAGTGGTAAGAGTATTCCAACGCAGCCGAGAGGTCTTGTGTTCGAATCCTGTATGCCCCGAATTCCCCTTCCCCCCACCCCCTGGTAAAAAAAATTAAAAATAAAAATAAAAAAATACAAAGAGATAATGCAAATAAATTGCACTGACCGGTGGCGATTACTTAACATGAACTTATTATAGCTTCACAACAACTATCGATCTTCTTAGCAAAAAAAAAAAAAAAAAAACTCCTGAAGGCAAATCATATCTCAATTATTACAAAATACAAGCTTCGCTAGTTTCACTCCTCTATTTTGGAGATTCGTTTATCAAAGAACACAATCTGAGCAAGGTTCAGGTCTTCCTCCAAATGTATGCGGCGTTGTGTGCCTCTGAGTACGTTAGAGAGACCGCTTTGAAGAAGTAACAATAATCATGAGGCTATCAACTGTACATTGTATCACAGCATTGGCACCATTTTGGACTCTGACTACCCGGCAAACTCTACTCCTGTTCAACTAGTGTTCTAGCGACTTAATTTTGTATGTTGTCTCCCCATACATTGTCCCAGCCACCACTTGGAGGAGCCTTTGATCCCTCGATAGCATTCTGATACCCATTTGGGTTGTGTGGACCAGGAAGCCCAGAAGGGCCAGGAGGTTGAACTTTCCTCGGCTTTGTTCGAATTCCCAACAATCGAAGGACAAATCTAGCAAGCTCTCCATATAACAGTCCCGAACGATCAAACAGCTGCAAATCAAAACCCATAGAATCAGCTATACATATAATGCTAAAGAAAGTACAGTTGCAATCACCAATCAAATTTCCAATTCTAAGAACCGCTGCTTCCCACTTTACAAATCATGACACAACACAATAAATTAAGAGATGGAATGTCAGGAAATACCTGAAGAGCAGCAGACATAAACATATGCAACGCCTGGGTATTTTGGTCAATCAACATGGCAACCCGACCAAAGACACTTACTACACCTTGCATCTGCAATTGTCACCAAGAAAATCTTTTATACAATTCCGTAAATAACCCAAAAGTGCAAGAGAACGATTACATGAGCACTTCTACGTTCTGTTGGAACCACATAAACATTTGCGCACACCATGATTCAAGAAATCAAAGAAAGAGTATCTCAACTAAATATGAAAAAAAAGTTCAGTAGCACATGAAATCTAATTCCGGGCTAAAAATTAAAATCTCAAATGGTTATAAGGGCATATATGATCTCAATCCACATTCCCAGAAACCGATCAAACTAGTGCAGAATGTCAATAATCCTTCACTACATTTCCTCTTCCCCCACCCGCTGCTCTTTCAATGTCAACAGTACACTGAAATCCAACCCTACTCAGAAGGTAAAACGCGCACGTGTGTGTGTGTGTGTGTGTGTGAGAGAGAGAGAGAGAGAGAGCATACCACCCTCATTAAGGAGATCCAAAAGTTTGGCGGACCAGATGGAGCACCAAATGGATTATTGGGATCCTGCTCACCATATGGGCCACCCATACCTCCATAGCCACCCATTGGTCCTCCAAGACCACTATTATACATGCCTCCTCCATACATGCCACCACCATACGTGCTACTACCATATCCTCCCTCCATACATGTTGTTTCCAGACAATCCACCACCATAAGATCCTCCATAGCCACCGTATGAACTACCACCATACATTCCTGTTGTCCCATAGCCTGTGTTATAACTGGAACCATAACCTAAATGAAAGAAACAATTAGACAAATTTTCATCCGATAATTAAGTACCTTTGATTACAAAACCAGAGACGAAGTATTTTATTACTAGCAAAATAAAATGAATGATGTTCCTATATTCAGCAAACAAAACAAGATACTGAAGCTAATAAGTTTGTTTTAATCTCTCACAATAATGAATAAAGTATCCTTTTCTTATCGATCTCTCAGGAAAGATGTGGCTACTTTCTAGATGATAGATAATGGTGCTCTATACCATCTTCACTTGCTTCATATGTAAAAATCTAGAATACAGGCCCAGCCTAAAGGCCAACATACTTCTTAGAATTGCTTCCTCTATTAGCACACTCAACACTTCCGTTTAAAAATCTAGAATACGGGCCCAGTCTAAAGGCCAAAGTACTTTGTATGTCAAAATATCAATATTACTCTCTTAAATAGAATTGGTGGTATACAAGTCTATTTAAGAGAGAAATATTGACATTTTGAGTGACAAAGTGTCTTGCTTTTTGCTTCCTTAATTTTCCCTACATGTCCTAAACAACTTATAGTATGAAATGAGGTAGTATATATCAATACAGTTGAACAAAATTTTGTTTCCGGGACAACTTCTGACAAAATTTACTGGAAAAAATCATATATACCTCCTCCGTAAGTCTGCTGCTGCTCCCAAGGCCTAGTAGGAACAGGCCTTGAGAGCGCGGTTCCGGTCACCGCAACCCCAGTATTCCTATCGGCCGCGGAAACAATTTCACCCGGTCTAGCGGTTCCAGAAGCTTCCACAACATCACTAGTACTACCTGGTGAAGGCGGATTGAAAGGCACCGGACCCGATGACGATCCGGCCCGTTCCCATGGTTTCTGCGGCGGCGGAGAATTACCAGTTCCTGTAAATCCCCCCAAAATTCACAATTCATAATCACAAATTCAGCACAAGAAAAAAGGCAAAAATTCGAATCAATTGCAAAATTAAAGATGAGATTCAATAGAAAATCAGAAGTACGAACCTGATTGTTGAGTTTTGGTATCCATGGATTCTCCTACACAAAGAGGAGAGATAAGTGCTAGAGACTTTCAATTGGGATTTTTGTTCATCTTTGCCCCCTTGGATTGGGGAAGGTTGGCATGGGTCGGTCCCAATGGGACATGCCCCCACACTCCTAATGTGGAGTTGTCTCATTGGGACCGGTCCACGAGGAAAATTTCTTTGGATTACTGAGAAAGTTTAATGTTTTGGTATTCTAACGGATAGTATAATGGCTATTATACCCTTCTATTTGTTTTTTTACTAAGTATTTTAAAATCGTGACGTAACTTTGGACATGCTTTAAAAGTGAGGCGGATGAGCTTAATCGGGTTCCACCTACTCTTATCCCAAGTGAATATTCTAGGAACTCATTCAAGGAAAATACTCTCGAGAAAACAATCTACATTTACATGACTCGAATTCTAGATTTCTAATTAAAAGATTAAGCTCTTATCATTGTGAAGGTAGAATATTATGCATCTCCAATGATCCTGACTCACTCCCTATTCACAATTTATAGTTAACAAGTTATCTATCGGCAAATTGGCATCCTGGGTGTAGAAACAATTTATTATTTAGAAGTCGGGTTTATAAAGTATTTTTTCAACAGCTTTTATCCTAAAATAATTTATGATTGGTGCACTCTGTCTAAAAAATCCAAAGTCAACTGTTACTTCAAAATTTGAATTTGGTCAACGTTAAATTTAATAGGACATTTTGAGAAATTACTCATAAAACCCACCCCTTCCCATTCTGACTCGACCCGACCCAATACCACTTACCCAAAACCCTCAGTTGAGCATTTTCTTGATTTCCTTTCCCGACTAGTTTTTTTTTTTATTTCTCATCAATTTTCTTGATTTTCAGTTTACAATTTGGTCGGGAATATAGCCGAAAAAAGGTTTCCAATTTCAGTTTACAATCATACCATTTCCAAGGTTGACCGTGCTCACCGGGAAGGACAACTCCCGTTGACCGACCAATACAATCCTAAAGACTTCATTCTCTCAATAAAAAATAAAAAAAATTAGTTGTAGAATTTGATATCTTCATTTTGATTATTTGGGTGATGAACTCTTAGTAGGATTGTGAGGATGATTGAGAGAGAAGGGGAAGAGGGGTATGTGTACGGAATTCTATGAGGAAGAAGAAGATGTGTGGCTGGGGTGGGGATAAGCCCGCAGGGGGGTGGGGCAAGGCACCTTGGCTCAGGTGCTGAACAAGAAAATTCAGTATATACGGGGACGTCTTTGTCAGCCATTGGATTTTGATCTTTTTAGTCTTTTTGATCCAACTAGTTTAGTATAAAAAACAAGTGTATTTTAGAGATAAACTTTGAGCTTTTTTTTCTCTTTTTTACTTTTAACTCAGGGTGTTCAATAATCAAGCAATACGCATTCACTAATAAAAAATATGCGTTCTTTCGACAGAGAACATGCGTTCACTAATAAAAAATGTGCGTTCTCTAATAAAAAAATGTGTTCATTGACAGAGAACGCGTCGTTTCTAACAAAAAAAAATGTGTTCATTGACGAGAGAACGTGCGTTTCATAATATAGAACGTGCGTTTCTCTAACAAAAAATGTGTTCACCGACAGAGAACGCGCGTTCTCTAATAGAGAACTTGAGTTTCATTGACGAGAGAACGTCGTTTCTAACAAAAAAAATGTGTTCATTGACGAGAGAACGTGCGTTTCTATAATATAGAACGTCGTGCTTCTAACAAAAAATGTGTTCATCGGCGAGAACGTACGTTCTCTAACAAAAAAATGTGTTTTCTAATAAAGAACGTGCGTTTTTCTAACAAAAAAATGTATTCACAATATACATGAACGTGTGTTCTCTAACGAGAACATGCGTTCTTGTAAATATACCTATTTTACTTTTCACCTGCAACTTTTCTCTCTCATCGATAACCCACCCTTTTTGACTTTTCAGTATGAAACTTTTCTCTCACCTCTAATAAAATTACATATATATCCTTTTACCTTTCTCTCACCTCTCTTTTAAATCTCTGTCACACCCCGTAACCAGGGTCGATGACATGGCAGTGTCTCATTGGTTAATGAAACACCAAAGCCGACAAACAGAGTTACTAAAAAGAAATTCAATTATGAAATAATCTGAAATAAGAGTTTAACAGCGGAAACTAATTATTACAAATGAAATTGTTTACCGAAACTAATAATGAAGTAAACTAAATTCTTTAATTGAAACCGGTTATGAATCACTCTTCATAACCCCCATCCCAGATGCCATCATCTTCGTAGTGTTGCTCGTCCCCTAAATCATCCGCACAAGTAAAGTGGATGGGACTGAGCTACGGTGCTCGATAGGGACCAAAGAAAAAAGAACGAACAAGTATGAAACAACAAATAAGCTAAGTAGTCATATTCGCCGCAATTAAACGCTTACATAACCGAAAGTGCACCACAAGCACCACGCATTACTCATATACTACACTCGATTACAACACCGTTTAAACACTAAGAACATCACTACCGCTATGACACGACTTCCCACCATTCGAGCTCAGGTGATCTATTCACGACTCTACGACAATAATTGCAACGGTCCCTAGTTATAGTCCAAACTAAGAGGGCTCAAATAGTTCATCACATGGGTTCGGTTCACTCCCCGAACGACGGATGCAAACTTTAAGGACTCATTCTACATCGTATCATCATCCAACACCGTGGACTCCACAAAACCGTTGCAATCCCAATGATAGTCCACATCAGGTTAAGGCTCACGTAGGAAGACCCTCGGGATCCGCACCAAGGACATCCGCAGGACCACCCTCGGAATCTTCCCATAATCATATCGCAGGACCCTCAGAATCCGCACCAAGAGCACCCGCAGGATTCTTCTGATATCCGCACACATTCACATCGCAAGACCCTCGGGATCCGCACCAAGAGCACCCGCAGACCACCCTCGGAATCTTGCGAATCGAACGAGTCCCGTCATTGAGTAGATCCTAGACACGAGCTCAAAATAGGGCGACGACTCGGTCGACCAAACCACACATGACTAAAGACGACATGACCAAACAAGACGACTCAAAGTATCAACCAAGTAAGATGATCAAAACGATAACCAATTAGACAAGTTCGTAAAATAGCCAAACACGATCCACATTACACGAATAACACTTAACAATAATGAATTACGTAATTTCAAGTATAATAAAGCAGTAATTCAATTTACGATTCATATTATAACGCATTTAAATCAAGTCCAAAACAGTTTATGTGATATCGAAAGCAATAAACACAATTCATGCAAATATTTTGTAAATAGAATAATTTATCTTCTTTTACTGTGCAGAAATAAATGCGAGAATTAAAAGACGAAAAGGTCCCTACCTCTTACGAAGACAATTAAAAACAGAAAATCTGAAACAGCACTGCACAGTTCTACTCGCGAAGCTATAACTTCCTGCTCGGGACTCGGAATGACGTGCCGTCTGCGCTCACTCGAAGCTTATAAAATTATCTTCGAATCGGTATATAATAGGCTGAAAACGGACAACTCTAGCCCTGTCAACGGTCTGCTCGATGTTCTGAACAGATTTAATAACTCTCTAAAAGGCCTACTGCTCCCCCCTTTATTTTCTTTGCTGCACAAGAAGCCGTGATCTTTCTCTCTTACTACTTTCTCACGCGGCTAGGCTGCTGTTTATTTTTATATTATGTTGAGGGATTGATGAATAATGAAAAAAATGATCACTGCTCCTCTATAATATATCTATATATACCCACGCCCCTATGATACATATATATACACCTTACCCTGTTCCTAAGTGTTGAGCACGGCTTCCCGTAGAAACCCCCACGATATGCACATGACCCCACCTTAATTTTCTCCCCCATCATCCCACGACTTGCAAAGTGATACCATGATATTCTTTTTCCTTTTGTTCCCCTGTGCACGAATTCCTCTCTCTTTTTAATTATATTTTATTTTATTTATTCTCAATTCAATTAACCAAACATCTAATTAAATTACTAATCTAGGTGAATCACAATTTAAGTCCTTTAATTACGATACGTGTACGAAACGCCCACACAAACGTACCCCAAAAAGTAACATGTAACATGTTATAAAAATGAATGGACACGCAAACACATAATCGTACAAAATAAATTACGACTACACACTAAGTCACACAAAAATAAATTTCACGTAAAATAATACGTAAGCAAAAGTTACGGGTATTACATTCTCAACCATTGATCCTCTTAAAAAATGAAATCAACGGCCCTTATTGTGTCCCGCACGTGCGGAATTTAAGGCGTTCCGCACTGGAGCCTTACTGGGGGCAAGGGTGCTAAGCAAGAATATATTTCTTGTTTTCTGTGGAGGAAGAAGAAAGGTGGGCGAGGGGTGCGGTGGTATGTTCGCGTGGTGAGGAGAATTTTTAATAAAATATACCAAAAATACCTCTATTAAATTTAACGTTGATCAAATTCAAATTATGAAGTAACAGTTGACTTTTGGTTTTTTGGACGGAAGGATAGAGTTCACTAATCGTAAATTATTTAAGAATAGAGGGTGTTAAAAAAATATTTTATAAACCCAACTTGTAAATGATAAATTGTTTCTGAACTTAGTATGCCAATTTGCCTTATCTGTCTACATGCAAGGAATAATTCTGATATGGACCTGGCTTACCACTTGGTCATGGACCACTTGGTCCACATTCAACCATATCACAGTTTTAATTAAAATAATAAAAACAGGTGGGGCCTTATGAGATTTTTTTTTTTTTTAATCAAAAGAGGTGATGTGGTTAATTTTGCACCATGACCAAATGATAGGCCAAGTCTATATCAGATTTTTCCACATGCAAGGACCTTATTATGTCAAGGAGTGTAGGGCCGAAATCAATGAACTGATCTATCCTCTTTTTCCCTCACGACTTGATACAAGTTTTATTATTTTCTGATGACTGATATACTATGTTTATAACACCCTTATGCTTTATTACCATTTATTGCCCCAAGTATAAATATATGCTCTATTACTTAACCTGAGCTAACCCCCCCTCAAAATATTTTAGATAGATTGCCACATCTTAGAGTGTATTAAAATCAATTATACAAGATAACATATTATAAATGTGTTATTTTATATATTCTTATAAGGAATTAACATTTTCAGAAATTTTCAAACTGAGAGTTAATCAAGCTAAATACTGCTCCCGGCTCCTATGCTGGACAGTTTTTTGTTTCGCACCTGCGGGACAATTTACCAGCCGTCGAATGATATTTTTTAATGGTTCAGATCTGGAGAGAGAATTTTTTTTAATATTTT
Source organism: Vinca minor (assembly GCA_026122235.1). Lineage (NCBI taxonomy): Eukaryota > Viridiplantae > Streptophyta > Magnoliopsida > Gentianales > Apocynaceae > Vinca > Vinca minor. Next base: position 5,465,470 of record JAOCZM010000291.1, read on the forward strand.
AAGTCTAACCGTAACTTTTTTTTCTCCAGATCTGGACCGTTCAAAATTCCATCCGACGTCTGAGATTGTTCCGCACGTCTGCATGGGAGCCTGACTGAAAAAAATTCCTACTTAAAAGGAGAAATAGCAAGGCAAAGTCAAAATCCTGTCTGCTTAGCTTCTTCCGACGACCTATTAAACAACGTTGTGGAACTCAGAATATCTCTGGACAGAGAGAAACTTTAACAACAGAAACCTGAATCCACCACCACCACTGTCCCTTTCTAGGGTTTTTAATTTCACAAAAATCTACTTTTTAACTGTAACAATCAAATTCTGCACTCATACCATTTCAATGTCAATGCCAGAAGATTTTTTTAGTTTAATTTGGATTGATCTTTGACGAGAATTTCAGACTACTGAAGTGGAAGTTTTAACAATAATGGCGGAATTAGGGCAACAAACGGTCGATTTTTCTACGCTGGTTGGCCGAGCGGCGGAGGAATCATATGTTTCGCTTAAGGAATTGGTGGAGAAGTCGAAAGGTTCGGACATGTCTGATTCTGAAAAGAAGATTGGGATTTTAAAGTATATTGTTAAGACTCAGCAGCGTATGCTTCGACTCAATGTTCTTGCTAAATGGTGCCAGCAGGTAATTGTTTTTACCTTGATTAAAGAGCTCATTGGTAATGAATTTTTTAATTTTGTTTTATTATTGGGAGAACAATTTCTTGAGGGAAAGCAAAATTGTGGAATTGGAATGAACGTTGGAGTGAAATGAGTTAGATACATTTCTTAATTAAATGTTGAAACTTTTTTGTTAATTTGGAAATAAGGGGCGACTTTCAAGTACATTTGTATGAGGAACTAAGTGGAAGGAAAAGTAGAGAGATTGAGGATTTTTGAGACGGTGAAGCCGTGAAGTGAAGATATGGTAAATTTGAAGAAGAAGACGCACTAGAGTTTTTTCTTTATATTTCACTTTACTGCACCTTAGTTGAAAAGAAACGAATTTTTGTGTTTAGGCGTGAATGAGCAGAGGGAGAGATAGATTAAACTTTACTATGCGTTTTGGCTTGATGGATTTTGGTTTTCTTGACTATCCGAAACACATAGATCAAAATTTCTACTAAAACCCATCGAGTTTTCAAGTTAAAGTGATTTGAGTAACAAAAGGACTTGAGGGAGAATCATATCTTAGTTTATAAAATAATACAGGAACCGTGAACTTCAAGAGAAAATTTAACATATCCTTAAAAGATTCAAGCAACATCTTTTGTCCCACAGTTGTATGTTAAACAACAGGTGGGAATCTCCTTTTGATGGTCAATAGGGAGGGGATTAAAGATTGTAATTGAACTGTTGACTTGTGAGATAATAAACAAACTACGTAACGGAGTCAAAATGTTTAGGACAATTTGCCTGCCTTCTGGTTAGCTTTTATAACCTCTTCCAGCAGTTGGTGGTTTTGATTACATTTCGATAAAGCTCTTTGTAATTTTTTGGATTTACTTGTCCAAGGGAAAGCTGTTATATTTGCTACGTGAAACAAGTACTGGCACTTGAGGGTGGGAGGTTGGGGGACAGCAGGACGTTGCATAAAAACCCATTTATAAAGGGCTTATAAAAGTAAACTAATTAACCGTGTTTCATTGTGGTCGAATTACTGGCATAAGATGCTTATTGCATTCTACAGATAGGATTCTATGTGCTTGGACACGTGCTTGACATGCAGGGAACTTCCGTGATATTTGATTTATTACCTTATAAGAATTTAAGTGCATGAAGACATGTTGTAGCAACCAATGACGCGAATGGACAAGCCGTATTAATGGCAAAATTGGGTATATTTTAAAAAAAACAAGTTTGCTATTCACACTACTTTATTGGTTGGTGAAGAATAGCAGGATTCAAGAGAAGATCTCCAACCGGTTACCCTGATCTGTTTATTGTTATTTTATTTGTCCATGGAAGAGGTCAGCGGCAATAGATCTGAAGGCTTTAGGGTTCCAGGCGTTGAGGTTAATTTTCCCTTTCTCTGGTCTGCAGTAGATCAGTAAAATATACCGATTCATTTTTCTTTCGTAGCATTCTGAATCGGAATATATAATCTGTATCCGTAGATTGCTTCAAAATGGTGCTGCTTCACTCATCCTTAGTTCAGTACAGAGACTTTTACTTAAAGCATAAGCTACTACAAGGTGTCTTTGATGATGCCCCCAGAAAAAAAATCAAAGGGCCGAAGTAATTAAATAGAGAAAAAATGGCGATGATATGTTTTTTCCTGAGATTTCTGCTGTCATTTTTGTGCACTTTTCTCGTTATTTTGGGCTTTCATTACTACTATTACTTCTTTAAAGCATCTTCTGAAAATAATGTTCATGAATATCTCCTCAGAAAGTTGCTCATTTTGTTCATGAGGTTGTTATTACGGTTTTTTCAGCATTTAATAGTCCCCCCTCCCCTCTTTCCCTTTTTGCTAAGTTATTGATTCAAGGACTTGCATTTTCAAACTATTAATCCACATTACCAAGTAGGTCACTGTGCACCGTGGTTTGGTATGAAATCTACTAGTAGTATTAGTGGCTCCAAATTCAATTAGGAGTCTATATTGATTTTCTTTTCAAACATCTTTGAAGCTTTAGTAGTAGTTACATTCCATTCAAATATCTTCGTCATGATGTGCAGGTCCCTTTGATACAGTATTCTCAACAACTCACATCTACTTTGTCAAGTCATGATACATGTTTCACCCAAGCTGCAGATTCAATGTTCTTCATGCATGAGGGTTTACAACAAGCTCGTGCTCCAATCTATGATGTTCCTTCTTCTGTTGAGATTCTACTTACTGGAACTTACCAACGTTTGCCAAAATGTGTTGAAGATATCGGTGATAAGAGCACATTAAATGAGGAACAGAAAAAGCCAGCTTTAAAGAAGCTAGACATGCTTGTCAGGTCGAAATTACTTGAGGTTACACTCCCAAAAGAAATCAGTGAAGTAAAAGTGTCGGATGGTACTGCTCTGCTTCGTGTTGAGGGAGAGTTTAAGGTTCTTGTAACCCTTGGTTACCGAGGGCACATGACACTCTGGAGGATATTACATTTAGATTTGCTCGTTGGTGAGAAGAGTAGACCTGTGAGGTTGGAAGAATTGCGACGGCATGTTCTCAGAGATGATCTGGAGCGCAGAATGGCTGGTGCAGAAAATCCATTCATGGTATTATACTCTATCCTTCATGAGCTTTCCGTTGCACTTATCATGGATACTGTTATAAGACAAGTCCAATCACTTCGGCAAGGTAGATGGAAAGATGCTATTAAGTTTGACCTCATATCTGATGGTAGTGTTGGACAAGGAGGGAGTTCCGCTAGCACGCAGATAACACAAGATGGAGAAGCTGATGGGTCTGCTTTAAAAACTCATGGATTAAAGATTTTATACTGGTTAGATTTTGATAAAACCCCTGGTGCTCCGGATACCGGATCATGCCCTTTCATTAACATTGAACCAGGAAAAGATATGCAAATCAAGTACCACCATAGCACATTTGTTATTGATCCTTTGACTGGAAAGGAGGCAGAATTTTCACTGGATCAGAGTTGCATTGACGTTGAGAATCTTCTGCTTAGGGCTATATATTGCAATAGGTATACCCGTCTGCTTGGAATTTTTAAAGAGCTGGAGAAAAATGATCAGATTTGTCGAGCTCCAGGAGATATTCAGCTTAAGAGTCATTCTGATGAAACTGACCGTGACCATAAAAAGGTTAGTGGCATCATATCTTTATCATTGTTGAATATTCATGGTTTAGCAGTTTAGACTTTTGTCAGTTGTACTTTATCAACCTGGATTTTTTTTCCGGGAACAGGTTGGATGCAGCAAACAAATTTGAGTCTAAGTCTCTTTTATTTTGGGTGTCTTCTCAGGATCTCTTCTCCACTTCTGTGGACATTTTAGAAACTATGTGTTTTGTGCATGGACCATTTGATCTTATATACAATTGCCTACTGAATACACTTGTTAACATTTCTCTTTCTTTTGCTTTATTGTTTTTCCTCTTTTTATATTTTATTGTATAGTAAAGAAAAGAAGCCAAAGAAGGAATATCCATATTGAAATTATCCTTCCATCTCATTTTTTCAGTAAATACTGGTAGACTATATGATCAACTGGACATTTTTCCTGTTTTGTTCAAAGCAGTACTTTCTCTGCTTCTTATACAAAAGAAAGCATGAACGGTGAAATATGATGCAACCGCTGGACTCAATAGTTTTAAAAGATCTCTAGGAGGGTATAATGCTCCAAAGTAATTATCCCAGAAGGTGGATGTCATTAAAATGCTGCAAAGGGATTTTCTCATTTGCCTGACCTTTTGCGAAGATAAGTCTAGTAGGATAATTGAGGTAGTTACTTGGTCTGATGAGCAGATAGAATCTAGGTCTAAATGTATTATACATCCCCTGGTTGGGTTTCTCATGCCCAATGCAGGCTTCTTATTCTAATACCCTTTTTTTTTCTCCAAGTGATTGAGAAATAACAATGAATCCTTAACTTTATAGTTTGATATCATCTTTTATCTTTCTGATCATAACGTTTCTTGAAATTGACATTGGTGAAAACAATCTTGCATTGTACGTTACCTTGTTCTTTGTTTATCCACATTTTTAATTCCTTAATTTATGTTTTGTGGTGGTGGGGTTGGGATGGGAGAATTTTTTTGGTTTCTCTACTAGCATTGTGCCTTCTGAGTGAGTCTAGTTGTGCCTTCTGAGTGAGTCTAGTTTCCCAGTAGATGGAACTATTTTTAGTAGCCTACTAGTAAACTCCAAAGGTTATGCCTGTCAAGTGGTTAGCCTCGTCAAAAGTAGACATATAACTATTGGAATACATATTTACACGAAACAATCATGTGTTTTACCTTAAGTAGAATGCCAATGTGTGTCAGACTCAGTTCTGATTGGGATCAATTGACCTTTCTCTTTTTTCTCATGTTGTTCTTTTGCTGTCATTATTATAAGGATTTTGGTAGTTTTCCGCGGTTGCTTAAGAAAGAAATGTTGAGTTCTAGTAATTTTTTCTTCTGCCCTCTCTCTTTCTGTTCACAGGACCCTAAATTTGACTCTGGTAAGTATGAAGGTCAAGAGGTCTTGTTGATTCGTGCTTATGGCTCGTCCTTTTTCAGCCTTGGAAAAAATATAAGGTTACATTTTCTTCGCTTTTCTTGCTGACTTATGGTTTCAACATGCTGTAAAACTGTGTGATTGTTATAGGTATTGACTGGTTTATTGCTTGTGATGTTTAACAAGGTAGCCTATCTACAGATTTATGCCATAGATAGCAAAGCTGAATGTTAGTCTTACTATGATGATTTCACTTTTTTTTCCTTGTCTTGTCATTCTCCAGATTTTTTCGTGTTAGGATAATTTTATTTGAAAAACTTTTTGCCAGTTAGGTAGAGCTCTTTAAATGTTCCATTCAAGAGATAGAATATATATATCCAATGCAATGCAATTCTGGTTGAGCCCAGAGAATATGGACAGGTTGTTTTGAAATATTAACTACACGCTATATAAGATAGTCTGCGAAAGTTGACAACATGATCTTTTGTTTATGATCTCATGTTCATGATAGTAATGATACAAATCATGAGGTTAACATTTTTGTGGAGATGAACATAGGAATTGCCAGAATCTTGTCAACATTTAAAACTGGGTTGACAGGCCACTTTTGGCTATATAATTGAACTGGCCTGGAGGTCTGTGGGCTGCAGTATGATTCATCAATACTATAATGAAGTTCGATTTCTTAAGTTCTTACTTGGGTATGATAAGATTCATAAGAATATGTAATACACTCTGATTTTTGGTTTCTCTAGTTCTTGATAACTGTCTTTGTTTCTATTCTCCCACCTCCAAATTTTGGTTGGAGCTTGAGCATTGGCTTAAGGCTTGAATTGAGCACTGGTTCAAATTCCAGTCTGGTTTAAAACTTATCAAGTCTGGCTCGATTATCTCTGGGTTTGGATGGGCTTGGCTGGGTTTGTCTCGAGTACACTGCTTCTGTCACTCGAAATGAGTAGTGGAGGATTTATTCTTAGTTTCTTTTCAGTTACATTTGTTTCTTATGTTTTTTTTGATTATTTATTTATTTATTTTTAATCTATTTATTTTAACGGAATTTTGTTTCCTTCTCTATTTTGCAGGAATGGCCGTTTCCTTCTTCGTTCGTCAAAAAATATTGTATCACCATCGGAACTGTTGGAGTGTGAAGAAGCTCTGAACAAGAGAAGTATGACTGCCGGAGAAGCTTTTACAAGCTTGAGAAGGAAAAGCATTTTGCACTTGTTTGCTTGCATTGGAAGATTTTTAGGTCTTGAGGTACACATAAAGCTTCTCGGTTTTTTCTTTTATTTATTCTATTTTTGGGTGGATTTTTGTATGATAAGTCGGTTAAAGTTTAACTTTATTGCATTTGTTTGGAGAACACAGACTCTTGATCTGTCTTTGAGTTGACATGTGTTCATGCCCAAGGAAATAGCGTCACTTTTGCTTCAAAGTTGGAACCTAATTTCACTGCCCCTGGAAGTGAAAAAAAATATACTTTTCCCTCCTTCCCTCTTGATTGATAATCAAATATCATATTATTACTTATTCGAAAATTCCTCCCAAACCCAACCGGGAAAAAAAAGGCTTCATGGTTTTGCAAAATTACTGCTTGTGTTCCTCGTGTAGCTGAATATCCTGTTGGGATTTAATAATTTTAGAAATATCTGCATTTTCTGAAAAGTCACTTCTTATATCATTCCAGCATGAAATGTCTTCAGCTTTCTATTCTGAATGTGATTATTAGCATCTTTGACTAACTGCCTCTGCTGAATTGCCAAAAGAAAATTTCTCTCTGGGTGCCAATTTGGGTTTGATGCTTAGAGCTTCAAACACTTGGGGTACTCTTTTTCTTTTATTGTATATTTTGGAAATATTTTGGACACTGATAGCTAAACCAGGTGAATTGTTGACTCTTCTTGCAGGTTTTTGAACATGGTTTCGCTGCTGTTAAGGTGCCTAAGAACATTTCCGGTGGTTCAAGTATGTTGCTCATGGGTTTTCCAGAGTGTGGGAGTTGTTATTATCTGCTCATGCAACTTGATAAGGATTTCAAACCTCTTTTCAAGTTACTAGAAACTCAGTCAGATCCATCAGGGAAAGCTGAATCTTTCAGTGACTTGAATAATGTTACTAGTGTGAAAAATGTTGATATTGGTCAGATGCTGATGCGTGAAGATGATCTTAATTTGAGCCTCCTTGATTGTGGAAAATTGCTGTCAATTTTGCCCACCCTTGTTTCTAATAGGGCTTCTAATGAGTTCGGCTTGGAAGGCTCTGTGCGTAGTTCTGGTCTTGCATCAAATTTTTCATCGATTGTGGATGAAGTGTTCGAGCTGGAGAAAGGGCCATCTGCACCTTCTTTTTCTGGCCAGGGTCCTACTTTTGGTGCTTCTCCTGTGTCTCATTTTGTTCCAGGAGCAATGAATCTTCACGGTGCAAAAGGTGGAACACCCTCTCCTAAATGGGATGGAGTGACACAGATTTCACAGGGTAATAATTCCACAAGGTTGGGTAGTGTACCCAATGGACCCATTTACTCTTCAAGTTGCTATAGGGGTTTGATACAGTCAGGTTCAACTGGTTCAATGTCTGCTGGCTCTGGAAGGGGCCCTAGTGAAGAAATTGGCATCGTCAAAAGTCTGATCAGGATTTAACGTCCATTAGATCGCCACATTCTGGTGGGGTTGGTTCTTACAACATAATAGATGAACACCAGCCTACCACATCTGGAATTCGTACAGCTCGACATTTGTCCCCATCCCCACAAACTGGTCCTTCAGCTTCTGCTGCAAAGTGCAAGAACAAATGGCCCTAGAAACTCACCTAGTGGGGCCATATCAGGAAATGTAGTAGGTTCTGGATATAACTCATGGTTTTCATCTTCCCTATGTAAGATACCTTCTCTTGAGTGATGTTTTCTGATTCTATTTTGTTTGTACATTTTCTCTAAAGATATCCTTGAATGACACATAAGCAATGCTCTTTTCTTACCTCCTTTTTAGCTGAAGCACCAGACAATGCAGCACAGGGGAACTCGCACCTAGATGCTAGTCCAAGACAAGACAAAATGTCAAGAAAGCGCACAATATTAGAGCTGATGAATTCTCTCTTGTCACTCCAGTTTCTAGAGGTCAACGAGGGATCTTACAAAAGGAGGAGAATAACGGAATCAATACCTCAACTACCCCCTCCAAGGATGCTCATTGCATCAGAACTTTCTCATAAAACTGAAGGATACGCTTATGCAGATCTTGTTACTGAAGCAAATAAAGGCAATCTACCTTCTAGTGTGTATGTTTCCGCACTCCTTCATGTGGTCAGGCATTGTTCACTTTGTATTAAGCATGCCAGACTAACTAGCCAGATGGAGGCACTTGACATTCCCTATGTGGAGGAAGTTGGCCTAAGAAGTGCATCTTCAAACCTATGGTTCCGTCTGCCATTTGCGAGAGGAGATACATGGGAGCACATATGTTTGCGGTTAGGTAGGCCAGGAAGCATGTACTGGGATGTCAAAATTTGTGACCAACACTTCAGGGATTTGTGGGAACTTCAGAAAGGGAGCAGTAATACTCCATGGGGTTCTGGTGTTAGGATTGCTAATACATCTGATGCAGATTCTCATGTGCGTTATGATTCAGAAGGTGTAGTTTTGAGTTACCGTTCTGTTGAGGCTGATAGCATCAAGAAATTAGTGGCTGATATACAAAGGCTTTCCAATGCTAGAATATTTGCACTTGGAATGCGAAAACTACTTGGAGGCAGGGCGGACGAGAAATTGGAAGAGAGCATTTCCAACCCGGATGTTAAAGTAACCACTGGTGCAAAAACTCTTCTTGAGACCATTGACAAGTTTTCAGAACAGATGAGGAGAGCATTCAGAATTGAAACAGTTGGACTAATGAGTTTGTGGTTTAGTTTTGGCTCGGGTGTTCTTGCTCGCTTTGTTGTTGAATGGGAACCAGGTAAAGATGGCTGCACAATGCATGTTTCACCTGACCAACTTTGGCCCCATACAAAGGTTTGTAGTCTCTTTGATTAAATTCTCTCTTCTTATTACTATACACACCTCATTTTGTCTGCGCATGCACTAATCCTTCATGGCTTTAGCATTCTATACATAATTTGGCTTGTGTATGGTTACAATTTATTTATTGGAAATGCTTAGTATGTGCTTTTTTTTATAGTGTACTACACTTCCTTCTTCACTATATGTATCATGTATTATGTAAAATATTCATTTTCCTTGGATCTTCTTTGATGCATTTACAACCATTTTGTACCTGAGTTGCTTTATTGTGACTGGAAAGTCACAGTGTATACAGAAACCTGTCACTGTTTTCAGGCTGTCTAAATATGGCCATTTCTGGACCATGCCATGGTGGGAGCGTTATACAGAATATGCTCTTTATCATGTGTTCTTTCTGATGTTTGAAGATTTATTCCCCCTTTTCTAAATTTCAACGATAAAATAAGCCTCTCCCATTCATATGATGCAATGTTTTTCTGCAGTTTCTGGAAGATTTTATAAATGGAGCTGAAGTAGCCTCCCTTTTGGATTGTATTAGACTCACAGCAGGACCCTTGCATGCTCTGGCTGGTGCAACATGGCCTGCACGTGCTGCTTTTGTTTCAGGAGTTCCAGGTGTTACATCAGCTATCTCGTCTGCGCCAAAACAGAGTGGATACTTGCCAAGCAATCCTGTTGCAAATGCTAGTCAAGCTTTATCTTGCCCTGTAGGTAATATGTCTTCATCCGTCACTTCTGGGCCCCTATCTGCTCAAAACCCTCATACCTCTGCAATGTTGGCGGTCGCTGCTGCAGCAGCTGCAGGGAGAGGTAGCCCAGGAATAGTGCCCAGTTCATTATTGCCAATTGATGTCTCCGTAGTACTCCGTGGTCCCTATTGGATCAGGATAATATACCGGAAAAACTTTGCAGTCGACATGCGGTGTTTTGCTGGAGATCAAGTCTGGTTGCAACCAGCAACACCACCCAAAGGGGGCGCATCTGTTGGCGGCTCACTGCCATGTCCACAATTTCGACCATTCATCATGGAGCATGTTGCTCAGGAACTGAATGGCATAGATGGCAGTTTTGCCGGTGGCCATCAAACAGTTTCTCTGGCAAATGCCAACAATCCCAATCCCAATCCCAGTACAGGTCCTCAACTGTCAGTGGCCAATGGAAACAGAACAAACGTTCTGAATACTGCTGGAGTGCCTCGCTCAACTAATGTTACTGGTCTCAACCGTGTTGGAAATGCTCTTCAAGCAGCACAAAGTTTAGGTATGGTGAATTCAGGATTGCCTATGCGAAGATCTCCTGACGCAGGTGTACCTGCACATGTGAAAGGAGAACTGAATACAGCCATTATTGGACTTGGAGATGGTGGAGGGTATGGTGGTGGATGGGTCCCTCTAGTTGCCCTAAAGAAGGTTCTTCGAGGTATTCTTAAGTATTTGGGAGTATTATGGCTTTTTGCTCAGTTGCCAGACCTTTTGAAAGAGATCCTGGGGTCAATTCTGAAGGATAATGAAGGTGCATTACTGAATTTGGATCAAGAACAACCTGCCTTGCGTTTTTTTGTTGGGTAAGAACCTCAACTTACATCTATTCCAATTTTTTTTTGCAGACATTTAACTGATGTTTCAAAATTTACTGATCTGTGTTTGTTGTATTGGGCTCTTCCTACTAAAATTTAATTACTCACTGTAGGAGAGTTCTATGCCCCCTGTCAGCGTTATTAGTTCGGTCAAGAATGGAGAATTTATTTGGCACATTCACATACAATTAGTTTTAGGGATCTCTCTCTCTCTCTCTCGTTGAAATAAATCCCTCACTTGAAAAGGTAACCATGGGGGGAGGGACTCTTTCCCCAGGGAGCCTATACTAGTTTGGTAGTTCCTTTGGCTGTATGAGAAAAAAGATATAATTGTCCAATGCTCTGAAATTTGTGTCAAGTCAAATTTGGGCATTTATTTTGCTACAGAATAATATTTCGAGGATGTTTTGGACCAATTGTGAGGCTCAACTTCTGGAAAATGATTTCCAATTGAATCCATTGATAGGAAAGGATAGATAGTGGACCGACCTGAAACCAAGTGAATTGTACTTTAGTGCTTTAGAAGTTTCTCTTCATACTGTTATGATAGACAGGGTCCTGATGACATTAAGGATTCAAGTCAATTGGAGTAGTCTAAAGATTTCGGTTATATCTGCTAATGTTCGACAGTTGCATGCACTTATTTCAGTGTTGATACGTCATCTTCCTGCTGCAATAGAATGAATTTTTCGGATGCCGTTTATTTTTATTTTGATTCTTGTTTATGAAATAAATGTTTCTTTTTCTATATCTTAGTGCTAGCGGTTCTCATGGACATGCTTTTGTACAGGGGCTATGTTTTTGCCATTAGCGTTCTCAGAGTTCAACTTCTTCTTCAAGTCCTTAGTGTGAAAAGATTTCATCACTCACACCAGCAACAGCAGAATACAGCTGCTGCACAAGAAGAATTAACTCAGTCAGAAATAGGAGAGATATGTGATTACTTTAGCCGCCGTGTTGCATCAGAACCATATGATGCTTCTCGAGTTGCTTCGTTCATTACCCTATTAACCTTACCAATTTCGGTTCTAAGAGAATTTCTGAAACTTATAGCATGGAAGAAAGGATTAGCTCAATCACAGTCTGGTGACTTAGCTCCGGCTCAGAAATCTCGAATTGAACTATGTCTAGAAAATCATTTAGGTCTTCCTATGGATGCCAGACATGAAGGCTCTTCAGTGTCCAAAAGTAATATTCACCATGATCGGTCTCACAATGCCGTTGATTTTGGGCTTACTGTTGTTCTAGATCCTACCCATATACCACACGTCAGTGCTGCTGGGGGTGCTGCTTGGCTCCCATATTGTGTCTCTGTGAGATTGAGGTATTCATTTGGTGAAAACCCTACTGTAACTTTCCTTGGGATGGAGGGAAGCCATGGAGGTTGGGCATGCTGGCTAAGGGCTGACGACTGGGAAAAATGTAAGCAGAGAGTAAGTCGAACTGTTGAAGCCAGTGGGACTTCTGGAGATGTAAACCAGGGAAGATTAAGGGTTGTTGCTGATAGTGTGCAAAGAACATTGCATGTCTGCCTTCAAGGGCTGAGGGACGGTGGTGGTGGAGTCGCCGGAACCATCGGAGCAACATGATGATCTCATAAAGGTTTATGGCAGGGTATGCTGAAGAATGGTTTTCAGATTTTACTTTTTTTTGAGGCAGTAAATGGAGGTTGGTACATTTCTAAAGGTAGATTAAGCTGGTTGGTGGTCTCCTGTTGTACAGATCCTGAAGGTTTTGTCGTGTGAACTCTTTAATGTTTTACAACTCAAGAAAAGGGAATTGTAAGATAAAAATGTTAGTGTAAAACTGTAAATTCTATAGAAATGTGGAAAATTTTGTTGGGATTTTTGTTATTAGCTGAAGTTAACTTCAGGACATTTTTTTTCTCTCGTAATATTATACTTATTTTCCATAGACAACATTGTTACAATTAAGTACTTTATGTCTCGAGATTGTTGGTACACCATTTTGTATTAATATGAAAAAACAACCGAGATTATTCAAGAAAGCAACAATTGAGAATTTTAACCCGACGTCCCTAAATTCGTGATGATTAGTATACGATATTGTTCGAACTTGACTAAAATCGAGATTATTCATTGGTCGCAATAGTTTAAAAATTCGAGTCCGATGTTCCCATTTCCGTGATGGTTAGTACACAATTTTTTTATGAAAAATGACTAAAATCGAGATTAATCATGGTCACAACAGTTGAAAAGTTTGAGATTGACGTCCCCAAATTCGTGATGGTTAGTACATGATAATGTTGGAACTTGACTAAAATCGAGATTATTCATCGGTCGAAACAGTTGAAAAATTCAAGTCCGATTACCCCAAATTCGTGATGGTTATTACAAGATATTGTGAGGACTTTACTAAAATCGAGAATTTTCACAGGTCGCATTTGTTGAAAAATTCAAGCCCCGACAACCGCAAATTCGTGATGTACGTACACGATATTGTTAGAGCTTTACTAAAAACGAGATTTTTTACATGTCTCAATCGTTAAAAAATTCGATCCCGACGACCCCAAACCCGTAATGGTTAGTGCACGATATTGTTAGAACCTTACTAAAATTGATATTTTTTGTAGGTCACAACCGTTTAAAAATTCTAGCCCGGCGACCCAAAAACCGTGATGGTTAGTACACGATATTGTCAGAATGTTACTAAAATCTATATTTGTCATAGGTCGCAACAGTTGAAAAAACTAAGTTCAGTGACCCCAAATTCGTGATGGTTAGTACAAGATATTGTCCGAACTTTACTAAAATCGAGAATTTTCACAATCGCATCCGTTGAAAAAATCCAAGCCCGACAACCACAAATTCGTGATGGTTAGTACACGATATTGTCAGAGCTTTACTAAAAACGAGAATTATTTTACAGGTCCCACCCGTAAAAAAACTCGAGTTCGACGGCACCAAATCCTTGATGATTAATACACAATATTGTTAGAACCTTATTTAAATTAAGATTTTTCACAAGTCGCAGTCGAAGAAAAATATGAGTCTGACGGCCCCAAATCCGTGATGATTAGTACACGATATTGTTAAAACTTTATTAAAATCGACGTTTTTCATAGATCGCAACTGTTGAAAACTCCAAGTACGATGACCCCAAATTCACGATGGTTAGTACAATATATTGTAATAACTTTAATAAAATCGAGATTTTTTCACAGGTCGTATACGTTGAAAAATCTGAGTCAATCGGCTCCAAATTTGTTATGGTTAGTACACGATATTGTCAGAACTTTACAAAAATTGATATTTTTAACATGTCGCATCCGTTGAAAAATCTGAACATGAATACCCGAAATATGTTATGGTTTGTACACAATATTCTCAGAACTTTACTAGAATCGATTTTACAAACAAGTCGCAGTCGTTCAAAACATTCGACTTCGATGGCCGCAAATATGTGATCGTTATTACACTATTTTGTCAAAACTTCATTAAAATCGAGAATTTTTACTAGTCGTAGATGTTGAAAAATCCGAGCCCGACGGCCTTAAATTTGAGAGGGTTAGTGCATGATATTCTCAGAGTTTTACTAAAATCGAAATTTTTCACGAGTCGCATCCGTTGAAAAATCCAAGCCCAACGATCCCAAATCTGTGATGGTTGTTAGTACACGATTTTGTCACAGTTTTACTAAAATCAAGATTTTTTACCAGTCCCTAACCACTGTAATATTCGAGTATGACGACCCCAAATCCGTGATGTACACGATATTGTTATAACTTACTAAAATTGAGATTTTTTACAAGTCCTAACCATTGAAAAATTTGAGTTCGACGGCCCTAATTCCGTGATAACATACAAGAGATTGTCAGAACTTTACTAACAATGAGATTTTTCATAGGCTGCAGTCGCTGAAAAATCTGAGTCCGACGACCAAAAATCCGTGATGGTTGTTAGTACACGATATTGTCAAATTTTTCTTAAAATCGATATTTTTTATAGGTCACCTCTGTTGTAAAATTCGAGCCCAACAAACCCCAAATGTGTTATGGTTAGTAAACGATATTATCAGAACTTTTACTAAAATCATTTTTCACATGTCGCATCTGTTGAAAAATCCAAGCCCAACAACCTCAAATGTGTTATAGTTAATACACGAAATTGTCAGAACTTTACTAATATCGAGAGTTATAATAGGTCGCATACGTTGAAAAATCAAAGCCCGACGACCCCAAATTCGTGACGATTTTGTCAGAGATTTACTAAAATCGAATTTTTTTACAAGTCCTAGTCGTTGAAAATTCTAAGCCCAACAGCCCAAATCCGTGATGGTTAGTACAGGATATTGTTAGAGCTTTACTAAAATCAAGATTTTTATACAAGTCCAACCGTCGAAATTTTTTTGAGCCGACGGCCCCAAATGTGTTATGTTTAGTACACGATATTGTCGAACTTTATTAAAATCGAGATTTATAACAAGTTGTATCCATTGAAAAATCCAAACCCGACGACCCCAAATCTGTGATGTATACGATTTTGTCAGAAATTTACTAAAATTGAGAATTTTCAAAGGTTGCAGCCGTTGAAAAATCCGAGCCCAACGGCCCCAAATCTATGATAGTTAGTACACGATTTTGTCAGAAATTTACTAAAATCGAGATGTTTCACAGGTCGCAATTGTTGAAAAATATGAGCCCGACGGCCCCAAATATGCGATGGTTATTACGCAACTTTGTCAAAACTTTATTAAAATCGATATTTTTCACAGGTCGCAACCGTTGAAAATCCTAACAAGACGACCACGATTTTGTCAAAACTTTACTAAAATTGAGAATTTTCACAAGTCGCATCAGCTGAAAAATCTGAACCCGTTGAACCAAATTTGTGATGATCAGCACGCGATTTTGTCATAACTTTACCAAAATCGATATTTTTCACAAATTGCATCCGTTGAAAAATCTGAGCTCAACTGCCCCAAATCTGTGATGGTTAGTACATAATATTATTAGAACTTTACGAAAATCAAGATTTTTACTGGCCAGAATAGTTGAAAATTTTGAGACTCAGCGCCCCAAAATCTGCAGATGGTTAGTACACGATATTATCAGAAGTTTACTTAAATCAAGATTTTTTCATAGTTCGCAGCCGTTGAAAAATCTAACCTCGACGTCCCCAAATCCACGTACACAATATTGTCAAATCTTCACTAAAATCGAGATTTTTTACATGTCCCAGCCATTTAAAAATCTGAGCCAGACGACCTCAAGTTCGTGATGCACGATATTGTCAGAACTTTACTAAAATCAAATTTATTCACAAGTCGCAGCAGTGGAAAAATCAGAGTCCGATTGCCCCAAAATCTGTGAGGGTTAGTACAAGAATTTGTGAGAACTTTACTAAAATCGATATTTTTTACAGGTTGAAATCGTTGAAAACTCGAACCCGTCAACCCTAAATTCGTGTTTGTTAGTAAACAATTTTGTCAAAACTTTACTAAAATCAAGATATTTGACAGTTCGCACTCGTTGAAAATCTGAGCTCGATGACCCTAAATCTGTGATAGTAATGTACAGATAGTGTCAAAACTTTACTAAAATCGAATTTTTTCATAAGTTGCATCTGTTGAAAAATTTGAGCCGGCGACCTAAAATACATGATGGTTAGTACACAATATTGTAAGAACTTTACTAAAATTTAGATTTTTGACTAGCTAGAACAATTGAAAAATCCGAGACCAACAGCCTCAAGTCTGTGATGTTTAATTACACGATATTGTAAGAACTTCTCTAAAATCGTGATCACAAGTCGGTGACGTTGAAAAAACTGAACCCGACGACAATCAGTGATGGTTAGTACACGATTTTGTCAGAACTTTACTAAAATCGATATTTCTCACAAGTCGCAATCGTTGCAAAATTTGAGCGCGAATGCCCCAAATTCGTGATGGTTAGTACACAATTTTGTCAAAACATTACTAAAATGGATAATTTTCACAGGTCACAAAAGTTGAAAAATCTGAACCCAATGATCCCAAATCTATGATGGTTAGTACACAATATTGTAAGAACTTTAATAAAATTGTGATTTTCCAATAGGTGCATCCTTTGAAAAATTCGAGCTTGGCGGCCCTAAATATGTGATAGTACACAATATTGTTAGAACTTTATGAAAAATCGTCATTTTTCATAGTTCACAGCCGTTGAAATATCTGTATCCGACGTCCCCAAATCCGTGATGGTTAGTTCACGATATTGTCAGAACTTTACTAAAAATTGAGATTTTTCACATATCGCAATCGTTCGAAAAATGAGTCCAACAGTTCCAAATATGTGATGGTTGGTACACGATATTGTCAGAACTTTACTAAAATCGAGTTTTATCAAAGGTAGTAGCCGTTGAAAATCCGGGACCGATGACCCCAAATCTGTGATGGTTAGTATACCATATCGTCAGAACTTTACAAAATCTAGAATTTTCACATTTCACAACTGTTGGAAATCTGAGCCCGGCAGCCCCAATTCCGTGATGAAATAGTACACGACTTTGTAAAATCTACTAAAATTGAGAATTTTCACAAGTCGTAGCAGTTGAAAAATCCGAGACCGAGGGCCTTAAATATGTGATGGTTATTATACGATATTGTCGGAACTTTACTAAATCGAGTTTTTTCACAAGTTGCAACCGGTGATAAATCTGAGTCTAACGACCCCAAATATGTGATGGTTAGTACACAATGTTGTCAGAGCTTTACTAAAAATTGAGATTTTTTACTGGTCGAAAAAGTTGAATAATTCGAGACCGAAAGCTCCAAATTCGTGATTGTTAATACACGATATTGTCAAAACTTCACTAAAATTGAGATCACAAGGCACATTCATTGAAAAATGAGAGCCTGACGGCCAATTTTTTTATTTATTGTTAGTACACTATTTTGTTAGAAATTTACTAAAATCAAGATTTTACATAGGTTCAACCGTAGAAAAATACGAGATCGGCGATAATCAGTGATGGTTAGTACACGATTTTGTTAGAACTTTAGTAAATCGAGATTTTTCACAAGTCACAACCGTTGAAAAATCTGAGCCCGACGACCCCAAATCCGTGATGGTTAGTACACAATTTTGTCAAAATATTACTAAAATCGAGAATTTTCACATGTCACAGCAGTTGAAAAATCTGACCCAACTATCCCAAATCTGTGATGGTTAGTACACGATATTTTCAGAACTTTAATAAAATTATGATTTTGCACAAGGTGCATCCGTGGAAAAATCGGAGCTCGGCAGCCCTAAATATGTATTGTTAGTACACAATATTGTCAGAACTTTACTAAAATCGATATTTTTTACTAGCCGGACAACCCCAAATATGTGATGGTTAGTATATAATATTGTCAGAACTTTACTAAAATAGTGATTTTTCATAGTTCGTAGCCGTTGAAATATCTGTGCCCGGCGTCCCAAATCCGTGATGGTTAGTACACGATATTCTTAGAACTTTACTAAATAGAGATTTTTCACATGTCGTAGCCGTTGAAAAATACGAGCCCGATGGTTCCAAATCCGTGATGGTCAGTACACTATATTGTCAGAACTTTACTAAAATCGAGTTTTAACATATGTAGTAGCCGTTGAAAATGCGGGACCAACAACCCCAAATCTGTGATGGTTAGTACACCATATCGCCAGAACTTTACTAAAATCTAGAATTTTCACAGTTCAGAGTCGTTGGAAATCCTAGCCTAGTGACCCAAATTCCGTGATGATTAGTACACAATTTTGTCAAAACTTTACTAAAATCGAGATTTTTCACAAGTCGTAGCCATTGCAAAATCCGAGCCCGACGGCCTCAAATCTGTGATGGTTAGTATATGATATTGTCAGAACTTTACTAAATCAATTTTTTCACAAGTTGCAACCGGTGATAAATCTGAGCCCGACAACCCAAATCTGTGATGGTTTTTTTTTTTGAAGCCCGACTGGGCGGTTGCCCCATGTAGGGGAGAGAGGTGCCTCACAGGAGGATGATGGTAGCCCTAGAAAAGGAGATTTTAAAGCTTGCCTCACGTAGGAGGAGGGTATCGAACCCGCGACCTCACGGTCGTGGGTAGGTGCCCGCCCCCACTGGGCTAGGATACCTTTGATAATCTGTGATGGTTAGTACACAATATTGTCAGAACTTTACTAAAATTGAGTTTTTTTACTGGCCAAAACAGTTGAATAATCTGAGGCCGAAATCTCCAAATCCGTGATGGTTAGTACACGATATTGTTAGAACTTCACTAAAATCGGGATCACATGTCGCAGTCATTGAAAAATCCTAGCCCGACGGCCCCAAATCTGTGATGGTTAGTACATAGTTTTGTCAAAACTTTACTGACATCAAGAATTTTAACAGGTCGCTGCCATTAAAAAATTCGAGCCCGATGACCCCAAATTCGTGATGGTTAGTACACGATATTGTTAGAACATTAGTAAAATCGAGATTTTTCATAAGTTGCATATGCTGAAAAATTCGAGCCTGACTGCCCCAATTACATGATGGTTAGTACACAATATTGTCAGAACTTTACTATAATCGAGACTTTTTTACTAGCCGGAACAATTGAAAAATTCGAGACCGACAACCTAAATCCGTGATGGTTAGTACACGATATTGTCAGAACTTCACTAAAATCGTGATCACAGGTTGCAATCGTTGAAAAATCCGAGTCCAACAACAATCAATAATGTTTAGAACACGATTTTTTTTAGAATTTTACTAAAATCAAGATTTTTCACATGTCAAAACTATTGAAAAATTTGAGCCTAACGGCCTCAAATCCGCCATGGGGAGTAGACAATATTATCAAAACTTTACTAAAATCGAGATTTTTCACAAGCCGCAATCGTTGAAAAATTTGAGTCATGCGTTACACATTTTGTCAAAACATTACTAAATTGAAAAAATCTGAAACCAATGACCCCAATTCTTTGATGGTTAGTACACGATATTGTCAGAACTTTACTAAAATCGAGATTTTTCACAAGTTGCATTGGTTGAAAAATCCGAACTCGACGACCCCCAATCTGGGATGAACGTACACAATATTGTCAGAACTTTACTAAAAATCGAGTTTTTTACTGGTCGAAAACAGTTGAAAAAATTGAGACCGAAAGCTCTAAATTTGCGTTGCTTAGTACATGATATTTTCAGAACTTTACTAAAATATATCATTAAGAACTATGAATCAGATATTTTCAGAACTTTAATCTTCATTAAGAACTAGGAATCTACTACTAATGACCTCTTTCAAAGGGTCAAAAAAAAATATACATCTGCTAGTGATCAGCCAATGGCCAAACAATAACTATAATCTATTACCCCGGTAACTCTATTTTAGCACCATTTTTAGGGATTGATCCTATAATTATTTTTAATGAATTGAACGGAATCCACATCTTAGATAGGCCTCACCCAATTCATGTGAGTGAGTTATGAGGACCAGTCACATAAGAACGGTAATAATATTGATTTCTTTCTAATAACAACATTCTTTTTACACGTGGCAAAAAAAAAAACATTCTTTTTACCTAACTAATAACTGAAGAAAGGAAACATGAGCTAAAACGAAGACGCTGGCAGGAGCCATGCCCTTAAATGAGGTGCTAGAAGAAGCCGAGCTCCCAAATTTCGGCCAGGTGGCGAAAGCTAGAAATTTTTCCTCAGAGGGCGTAATTAAGCGTTGATAAAATAAATTCATAAAAGCATATAAATATTGGCGGAGCCAAAAAAAAATTTTTGATGAAATCTTATAGATTAGAGTTATTCACATTTTTTTTCACCCTTTTCACTCTACTCGATCGGTCTTCATAAAGCCTCCAAGTCGCTTTGAGCTTTCATATTGTGGACTTTTTTATAGTTTCTGAGAAAGTCAAATTTGTGGATATTTTATTAGTAATTTTATTTTTTAGTCTCTTACACACTTAAATTTGTTACCATTTTAACCAAAATTGTTAAAATATAAATGATTTCATTCATATAATTCATAAACTAAATAATTTAATTTTTAAATCGTAAAGTGATTGAAATGGAGTACGATAAACAATGTTCACGAGACGAAGTGTTACTAAAAACAAAACTAAAACTAAAAAAAAATTTTATTTTTTTATTTTTTTTGGAAAAAACTGGTGGGGCACTTGCCCCACCATGCCCCACTGTGGCTCCGCCACTGAGCTCGACGATCATTAGGTATCGGCCTAACCACACCGGGGTTGCCTCCACCTCCGCTTCCCCCACCCGCACGTCTTGCTCCACCACTTCTGCTTCCTCCGCTCCCACCTCCGCTACTGCCCCCAGCCCGCGCTCCACCTCCTTTGGCTCCACCTCCGCTCCCACCTCCCTTGGCTCCACCTCCGCTACTGCCCCCAGCCCGCGCTCCACCTCCGCTACTGCCCCCACCCCTCGCTCCACCTCCAATACTACCACCTCCTCGAGCTCCTCCCCCTCCGCTTGACCCTCCTCCTGAAGGAGGAGCCACCGCAGATGTAAGGAGGAGGCAGATGATGGTTAGGACGAGCATAAATTTGATGAGCCGCTGCATTTTCGTAGTTTTGATGATCCTGGGAAAAGGTTTAGAGGTCCGTCCTCATCTCATCGATCTAATTTATAATGCCAGAAATCGAAAAAGTCCAATTGCAGTAGGAAAGAAATCGTGGAATACCTCTAATTATGGAAAGGAGGAAAGTTCATAAGAAATTACGTGTATTTGGATTAGCATCATGACGAATCTGCTCAATTCAAGAAAAAAATCTATTTAATATGACTTCTTCCTATACCTATGAATTTAGTTGGACCCAGAAGTAATTTTGGTAAATATTCTCACGGGCCTGGTCACTGCTGCGACCCTCTTTTTGAGGAATTACAGGGCTATTTTGCCGAATTCTTTAGAGAGAATTATCTCGCGCCCCTAAATATTCTCTACCTACCCACCTGTGTCGTTTTTGCACCTTTAGCTCAGTCGTTTGACAAACGAAAAAATTCGAGTATATACGGGGACGTCTTTGTCAGTACATTGGATTTTGTCTTTTTGATCTTTGTTTGATCCAGCGGTTAGTATAAAAAACGAGGGTATTTTAGAGATAAACTTTGAAACTCTCTTTTTCTCTTTTTTACTTGTAACTGGGTGTTCAATAATCGAGAACATGTCGTTCAATAATAAAAAAAGCGTGCGTTCTATAATAGAGAACATGTGTTCTCGACCGAGAACGCATGTTCAATAATCAAGAACATGCGTTCACTAATAAAAAATGTGCGTTCTCTAATAAAAAAATGTGTTTATTGACGAGAACGTGCGTTCTCGAGAGAGAATGTGAGTTCTGCGAGAGAAAGCGTGCGTTACTAATAAAAACATACATGAAAGCGTGTGTTCTCTAACAGAGAACATGCGTTCTTTTCACCACAACTTTTCTCTCTCTCACGTAACGCTTTTTTAACTTTTCAGTATGCAACTTTTCTCTCTCCTCTAATAAAATTACATATGTACTCTTTTTAGCTTTTCTCTCTCCTCTAATAAATCTCAACCATTGATCCTTTTTAAAAAAATGAAATCAACGGCCCGTATTGTGTCCCGTACGTCTTTCGAATTAAAGGCGTTCGACGACGAGAGCCGGGACTGAGTCGTTTTGGGTACAGGTACTTTTTGCTTACAATCCTTTGAGCTATTCTGCTGCGGTAATAGTTCAGAACAAAAAAAAAGTATCAGTATATACTGACATTTTATTTTACAAGTGTTACGGATTTTTACACAGGTTTTACATTCTGTCTTATTATTAATAATAAAAAAAGGTTTTATCCAGTGTACAAGACTCTCCGCATGAGTAGGGTCTAGAGAAGGTTCCGATTACGGGTGGAAATGAGCTGAGCTGAGTTGAGCTAAGGCTAGCTCATGCTCAACTCAAACTAATTTTGTCTAGCTCATATTTCATGTGAGCTAATTTTCTCAGCTCATCAATAGCACATAAGCAGCTCAACTCACCTCATTTATCTACAAATATTTTATAAAAAATACGATTACTTATAATAGGAGTTTAATATCTAACTTATACAAAATAAATCAAAAGATTTCTTAGCACAATGA
This sequence comes from Vinca minor, assembly GCA_026122235.1. Lineage (NCBI taxonomy): Eukaryota > Viridiplantae > Streptophyta > Magnoliopsida > Gentianales > Apocynaceae > Vinca > Vinca minor. The sequence goes on from JAOCZM010000291.1 coordinate 5,488,247, forward strand.
CATATAATCGAAGTTTTATAACTCTACTAATTATAATATAAAAAGACTTCGAAAAAAAGAAAAAATCTTAACAATTAAACCAATGTAAACTAACAAAAGTCTAGTTACCAAATTTTTTAGTCCGTATTAATAAATAATAAAAATATCTAAAGTTTTCTTATATAAGCAATTTAATTTTTGTGGCATGTTATTTCACTTGAAAAGATAAAAATATAGTATTGTCATAAAATAATTATTTTGTAGACTAATAATTAATTATCATCAGTAATAAAAGACAAGTATTAATATACTTTAGGTTTCTTTTTAATGTCACAAGTGACTCGAGTCAATCTCCTTCACAACATAATGTTTGAACTGTTTTCAGGCAAAGAAGCTCAATATGAATCAATAACTATTTCACTTTGAGAAAATGAGGAGATTATAAGAAATTTCTAGAGTTTTCTTGGTTTATTTTCCTTGAAAATGTGCAGCTACTATTTTTAGGGGTATATATATATAGAGCCAACTTATGAGCCAAATGAGTTGAACTCTATCTAACTCAAGCTCTAACTCAAGCTCGGCTCATATTTTAGATGAGCCACAAATCTTGGCTCATGTATCGCTCATTTAGCTCATGAGCTAGGCTCGTCAAACCGAATATCGAATCGAATCATGAACTACTCACGAGCCGGCTCAACTCACTTCCACCCCTAGTCGCAATGTACGCAACCTTACCTTTATTTTTTATAAAGAGGTTTCCGGGGTACAAACCCATGACCTAGCCTTGACCATCGCACCAAACACGACCTTCTCTGTCTTCTTATTAATATACTGTTCTAAAACAATGTAACACATATTTAAATCACAACACATGTTCACTACTAAAAAAAAATTAGACAATTTTTTATAAAACAATCAAAAAATATTCAGTATGTACTCAAATTTTGTGTGTTCAACATCATAGGCGGACAGACACGATTCCTTCCTGGAAAAAGTCAATTACTTGGGCAGCTCATCAACTGAAACAATATCTCCACGTTCTAATGGTCAAAGACAATTTAAAAATTGAATGTACTTAGCAAACAAAAAAAAACAAAAGTCCTCAATTTAATGCAAGAGCTGTTTGATTGGTACAGCGTCCAGCATCCAGGATACCTCGGATGCACGAATGAATGAATGTACTTAGCAAAAACAAAGAACTCCGATTACATTAATCGGAGCTGAATCAATTATCTTGTTATCTTGTCATATACTTTATGATGCAAAAGAATTGTTTGTGGTCTTTGTAGTAGAAGTTAATGTGGATTCATTTCACTGATTCTGCAAATAGTCCAAGAATGTCAGACACCTGGGAGGTATAATAACCGGGTTGGATTTGGTTTGCAGATTCTTTGAGTCCCGTTAGAGTGGTCACACCTGCAAACGTTTCAGCATTGCATTCACTAACGATTCAAGTATCGACAAGTAAATAAGATCATGAATATATATTAGTACGTGAATGCAAATCAGTAGTAAGTAGTTAACCTGAGAGAACAAGAAGAGTTTTACATCCCGCGTTCTGTCCAAATAAGATATCAGTGTCCAGTCTATCGCCTACCATACACATCCTAGAAGTAGGGATCTTGAACCTGCAAGAAAAAATATTGAATAGAAATTAAGCTAATATGCAGATTCTGAAGGCTTCGATAATGCAGTAATATACACTTGATCAGAAATTCTACTTACTTCTCTAACAAAAAGTCCATCAGAAATGTCGATGGTTTGCCGACTACAATAGGTTCTTTCTCTGTCGACCCACAAACTGCAGCAACCATACAGCCAGCACCTGAAACCAAAAGCAACCATTTAAAATCAGACCGACCTTATGGGACCTCAAAATTGTCTTACCAAATTTAAAGAATTACCAGGCCATTCTTGCATATCAGTCATATTTCCTATAGCATCACGGTTGGTAGCTATGAAAAGGCATCCTGGGTTTTCCCGTATGCATAGAGTTCCATACCTGCATGTTCACGTCCATCAATCCTAGCAATCTATACCAGCCTAATTCACTAAAACAAACTATACCAATTCGAGGCTTATCTATTTGATGCTTTCACCTGATGTTATTACTTATATTCTATCTAATAAATCAAAGTAATGGAAGGAGAATAGGAATAAGGAATGTAGACTTTACTGTAGCTTATAATAATTTATATACTGGTCAAGTCCCACTACAACAGCTCCAACCTGAGGTAAGAAATTACATTTTATTAATCCAACTGGCACATAAAATGTTTTGTTCTATTAACAAGCTAATGGTAAGATGTACTAACACTCTCATCATGGTAAAAGAGATTGTTCTGCTTCCATTGCACGGTCTTTTTTCCATCCTCCTACAAAAAAGAAATGACCCATTCATTCAGTGAGAGCTCAATGGTCATAGTAATAGACAACTACATCTTAAAGAAATTTCAACATAAGTCACTTTTAAACCCGTAATACATTCTATTTAGACTGACTGAATCACGAAATAAAAATTACAACCACCCCCCAAGTTTAATGTCACAATAGCCAAAGAATAACCAACTAAGCCGAAGAATTATGAGAAGTTATTTGGTTGTGCCAATACTTCTCCAATCAAGACAGCACGACAAGCAAAGGGTCACCAACTGGCTGAAGCCCAAAAGAAGACAAGGTAGGTAAAAGAAAGGATAGCGGTCTTCTGGTATCAGTGACAAGGTAATACACAAACAGAAGCACAAGAAGTTGACACTTACCGGTCCACCCAGAGCAGTATAACCAGCTGACTTCAGCTCATCCAATATGCCTTGGTCCCCTATTACATAAACCTGCAAATTCAAAATGATTGGCTCAATGGGTACTGTTTCTAAATAATTGCAAGATCAGATCACTTGGTCCTAGCTACAGTAAAATTCTGACCAGAGTACTCTACTACAAGTGATGAGGCTGAAACAGAAAAAAGATGGAGAGAAGAAGATAACTAACAAGCACATCTGCAATAGAATTATGTAAGACACAAAGATATGTTAAATGCATAACAATGTAGCATGACAAGGAAATGAATGGTACTTCTCAAAAAAGGACATAATTGATCAGAGAGTTTCTGAAAAGAATATTGTACACAATGGAAAGTTGGATTTTCTACTTATCCAAATCGATGAGCTTATTAGCCCCAATAAAACCCATCTCCAGTGGTGTTGTAATCAAGCAATATCGGTCATTTCTCGTAAAGCACATAAACAATCACAGCCAAGATAATAACTTTCTAAGACTGAGAGCAAAAGAAATGGATTTAGGGTGCTCTGTCTGTATTTGCTTAGTCAGTTGAAAGACCTTACACTTGTGTTTATAGCAAAAGAAAAACACACCTTTTTTTCTGTGGGAAAGTCATTAACTTTTAAGTACATGGCTGCAGCAAATGAGGAGGTAAATATCTCATCCTGCAAAATTTCAAGAGGGCATTTAGGTATGCATAATATAATTAACTAAACTTGTCAAATAACCTTTTCACAAGAAAAATTATTGATTGATTAAACACAAACCTCACTAACAGAAATCCCAAGAGCTTTAAACTTGTTAGAAACTTGCAGTCTTGATTTTGTGGAGTTGTTTGTCACGAACACCAACTTCTTTCCCTACAGACACACATTTTCTTACATGTAAACACACAGACAAACAGATCTAAAAGGTGAGCTTACCTTAAAAGGATAATTATTGACGTGGGCTACACAGATGGGTTCAATTCATCATGCTATTTAGGGAGGGGAAACTCCAATAGTAGTGTTGTGCTAGTCTTCCCTTCACTTATAGGGTGAGAGTTCGATTCCTGCTAAAGTGCAAGAATTCTGATAGATCCCATTTGAAACACATCTCGCAATTTAACTCCTGCACCCGACCCCAACGTCGTGCGGAGCATTTAGGGTTGGGGCTTAATCCTTTTCCCCCTCTTTTTAAGAAAGGGGATTGACATGGGTTGACGCATAATAAAAGCAAATTACGCTTCAAGCAAACCACTTTATGCATTTATTGTCAAATGTTAGGTATATCTCCTATTCATTCCGGCTAATATCCATAATTGGGGGACTTAATGGGTTATGCTATTATTTACGCTTCAAGCAGGCCTCATTTAAGCAAAATCAAATATTTATTGTTTTATGAACCTCCATCGAACATGAGAAGAACTAGAGATATACACATGAATTTCAAAGATGGGAAAGGAAAAAGAGAGAAGCAAATAATGGAATACCATGGAACGGAGCAAGTCTAGCGTATCAGGAACGCCATCGATAAGAACATCACCTTTCCAGATTACACCTGAGATTAATTATACATACATATTGAATTAATGGACAATCCACACCATATTCAAATGTGTAAAATAGAGAGTAGTAAAGGACGGACCGTCGCAGTCAAAGAGGAAAGCGTCGACTGAATCGACAAGTGGTCGAAAGTTGTCTGAAGTGAGAAGCTTAGAAGCTGAGATATCACCATCCATGATGATGAAGCTCGTTAATGGAGTCTCTGTCTACTGTCTAAGAGAGTTCAGTCTGAAGAATAAGAATTTTGCGAATATGATGCTCATTCATATGGGTTTGTGCTTTAGATCGCACGTGCGGAATGTCTATGGGTCGTTGCCTTGTTGGATGAATTAATTCAATGCATGTTTGCATTTGTTTTTTTCTGTACATAAAAAGTTTGCGTGGTTTCGACTCCGATCACTATTACGGCCTTACGAGACATGTCAGATTATAAAGATCATATTTTTCTTACAAGGGTACTTATATATCGCTCATCAACACAGCAGCAGCGGGAAATGAACACTTCACTTTTGTAAGAACATATCAAATTATTACTAACTGAACCAACTTATTTTGGTATGTGTGCATTTGTTACTAGATACTACTTTCATTTCAGAAAAAAAATAATTTTATAAATTTTCACTTTGAACCCTCACACATTTTTTCAATATAAAAAGCAATTCTTTGTTTGAAAAAAAAAAGTGAATAATTATTTTTTTTAAATAATAATTCTTCGTGAATCTCTATTCATTATTTTAAATAAAACTCAATTTTCTTTTTTTTGCTAAATAAATAAAACTCAAATTAAATGTAAGTTGAACAGACGTTATGCACGAGAATCTTAAACCTCCAACAACCACTATGTTTTGTTTATTGTCTATTTGTTTACTCAACTTTTCTAGTATTGCTATTTTTTTTCAGATTATTTTATTTATATCACACTTCAGTCCTTTTTTTAAAAGTTTTTTCCACTCATATAAAAATTACTTTGTATTTTAGCACAAAATGTGTTGAGTATTTTCATTGACTGTATTTTTTTTATGACACGGCAACTTTCTTCTCTTATTCGTCAGGATAATTAAGAGGTAAGATGATTCTATTATTCCTGGTTTCGCATAACACTTTTTAGTATTGTGTGTATCTTCACAACTTTACATCTACACGCAAAAATTTAGAAAATATATATTATATGAAAAAGAGATATGACCAAAACTATCGATACCTGTCCACGTTCCAATTTTTCACATTAACGTGTACATAGGGCTGATTACATATCACCATTATATAATTGAAGGATTCAATTATAGCATTAACTTTAAAATTTTCAAGAAAAGTAACACATTAATTAATTGATCTATCAATGGAATACAGTGGCATGTAAGAGTGTTATATACAGAACAATATGATGGATGATTTGCCAAAGAATAGTTTCCTAAGTTTATGAACAATGTTTCTTTCTTTTGAAGTCATGAATATGAAAAGCTGCTTCACCATTTTTCTTGAAGGAATAAATACCCAAAATGCTGATTCTTTATGCCATTATATTTTGAGAGACAAATGCAAGAACACAAATTAATACTGGCTAGCTTCAGTATTAACTAATGTCAATTTTTTTTGGTATTTTTTTGTCTCTACCTCCCAATTTCTTGGCAAAAAATTATTTGTCCCCATGTATATTCATCTTCTTATACCCAATCAATAATAATTCGTTATGTGTATATATAATTGGAAAAAAATATTCACACCGAATTTTGATGGGTTGGATACATGAATATGAATATACACGGGAACAAACGATTTTCACCTTTCTTTTCCTTTGTGTCATGGTCGTTGGCTAGATATTGGGTATTTTCATATTTTCTTTATCACTCACAATTTTTCCTTGGTCTTCTTTGTACATCCATATCACCCTTTTAATAGGATTGCATCACAGAGCATGCAACTGCTAGAGCCCAATGCCTTAACTTTGTTTTTACCTGTTCAGGATCATCACCTGCATACAACATCTTAGAAGTCAAACATTTACATTGATGAAACTTATATGTTGGGTGAGTAACTTAAGAAAAAGGAAATGCATTACAATAAACTTTTAAAAAGTTTGAAGAGCAAACAAAATGATTTTTTTATTTATTAAAAATGTGAAATTTTAAAATATGTTGGAAAAGCATTTTCATCCTTTACCAAAAACAAAGTTCTCTAAATATATGAAAAAAAGTGTAGTAGAGAGAAAAAGAACCTGGGCCCAATATTTTCCATGAATTAGAATCACTTCTTGGACTACCAAATGACGATGATCTTTCTATAATGGACTTTACCGAACCACCAAGAGAAGAAGTTGACGATGATGACCCTCCAATGGACCCCAATGAACCATTGCTACCTGAGGTATTTGGAGAAAGTACCGGGCTCGTAGTAAATTGTCTATTCACAGCAAAATAAAGGTCCAATGCTGGTAACGTGTTACATAATTTTTGCCCTTGTTCTTCATTAAATCCAAACCCTAACTCTATGCTTCCCTTGAGTTCATGTAGATCTTCATCGGTCAAATCTTCGGCGTTTTCATTATTGATCCTCTCTCCTTTTCGTTCTTGATGAAGAATTTGTCGGCGTCGCTTTTCCCATGCAATGTCACGTGACGTCTCACACATGGAAAGTTGCTTTGACAATCTTTTTCCTCTAGGATTCTTCCAGAACGGCGGAGCGCGCTCTATGAGCTGTAACTCCTCGGGTTCCGACTCGCTGGACGAGCACGATCTTGGTGGTGGCGTTAGTCGTGGCGGCGGTGATGACATCATTTTTTTATTCTCTGATTCTCCCATAAAACAAGTTGTATGATTTGTAATTGACGATAATGGACTCTTTCCACACATTTAATAACGCAAATTTTTGCTCCCAACAAATTAATAATTTGTTATTATAACAACACGTGTGGATTAAAAGAAAATATGGTTGAATGATGATTCAGGATGAGGGCGGCCGTGGCGGTGCAAATGAATGTCCGCCGCGGCTAGCCAAAGCTAAGGATTGAAAAGAATAAATGGGTGAAGTTGCTTTCAAGAGAATAATATATATTTTTGTTCCAGAGGGGAATGGATTTTCCTTTAATGAATACTAAGGAACAACACCAGCCTAACCAGCTCATTTTGCTCATCAATATTGGAAGGCTTTAATGGAGTACACAATTTAGGGATATCCATTCTTTTCGTTTTTCTATTTTCTAACCATTCATTTGGAATGCTTTTGTAACAAACCCTCAATGTCATAATTAGCAAATTAATTTGATAGCCCTTCTTTTTATATTTAATCATTTATTCTGTTAACAAATCATTTCTATGATGATAAGTTCAAGACATCAATCACCTCTCAAAAGAAAAGAAAAGAAATTGTATCTTCAAATCATAACCATCAAAAGTTATCTAGTGTTAAATTCAGGAAAAAAATTTAAAAAATTTAAAAAAAGAAAGAAAAAAGAAAATTCATTTTTCTTAATTGCTTATAAGCAGCTACCATCTCCCGGTCACATTATGTATATTCTCAATGTTGTGTCTCCTCAGTGTTGTGTCTATAGAGAATGTGGTTAAGGTGTAAATTTTTATGAAGACCTAAAGTACAAAACTCCAATTCTTTTATTCTTCTAGTTTTTAGTTGCATAAGCATTTGTAAATGTTTTTATGATCATGATATTCTAACATGTCACTCTCAATAAATTAATTATTACACTTTTACAATTTTTTGTTTGTTCTTAAAACTTTCATAATCTTCTATAATATTTCGATTCATTAATTAATTATGATTAACAGTTAATTTAGATTTATAATGCTTCTATTATCTTAAAAAGACCAATTAATACTACAACTTTCAAAGCCTATGATAATAAAGTTAGAAAAGAAATAAACCTTTACTAAAAATACTTAGGCGCAACATTAGTTATTTGTGCTGCGATAAATAATAATTATGTGAATATTTCGGGACATTTCTTTACCGTGGGGCATTAGGCTACCACCTCAGTTGCCTAAGGGTATTCATTAACTGCATCTCCTTCTCTTATCCTCTTCCCTCACCCGAAACTTCAAAAAAAAAAAAAAAACCCCAAGAGAGTAATTATCTAACTTTGTATGTCATTAGGGGTGAGCAAATTCGGTTTTTACCGAATTCCGACCGAATTCGAATTCAATTTGGCAATTCGAATTCGGTAATTCGGCTTGAATTTGGTAATTCGGCCAAGACCGAATTCGAATTGGTCGAATTTGGGACGAATTCGGTTTGACTATTTTTTAATTTGGGTGCCGAATTCGAATTCGAATTTTTTAATAATTAAATATTATTATTATATAATTAAATATTATTATTGAATTTTTAATAATTAATATTTATTATTATATAATTAAATATTATATAATAAAAATATATATTATATAATAAAAATGTACCCTCTAATTCGGCCAATTCGATCGAAAGCGAATTCCGAATTCACCAATTCGGCCAATTCGAATTCGGCCAATTCGAATTCGGTCAATTTGAATTCGGTTTCGAATTCGGTCGATTTTTTGAGGTAAGAAAAAATGAAAAAACCGAATTAAGTGCCGATTAGTCGATCGAATCGGTCTTCACTCCTATATGTCATCATCACCAAAAAACTCGAAAGAGTTTAACATTTTTTTAATAAAATAAAATAAAATTCTTATAATCAAGACAAAAGAGGAATTAATAGCCAAATTAGTCCCCAAAGTAGTTGCGCTTTGCCAGTTTTATCCTTTTATGAATTTTTTAACTTTTCCGGATCCTCAAAAGAATTTACAGGGCGTGAGTTTCATCCTTCAGTTAAAAACTTTGTAAAAAACGTTTATTTTGCTGACATGGCTTAACTTTGTACTTCCTATCACTTTAATCCGAGGGAATTTCTGGAAATTCAATTTGACCCAATTACTTATATTTTAGTACAAATTCAATTTGTTTGTCTTCAACCTCCAAAAACCTCCACCCCCATCCCGCCGCCACCACCACCACCTCCATCCCACCACCACCCCCACTCTGGCATTTTTGGTAATTCACTAAAACCAACCCCCCACCACCACCACCACCTCCGGCGCCACCGCCGCCGCCAACCTTCACCATCACACATTCAAGAACACTAAGCCATCTTCAAACCAAAAAACCCACTTCTACATAGAACAAATCCGAAATCCGAGCACATATTCTTAATCACGGTGAAGAGAAGAATCAGAGGCTAAATTTTCAGCATCAAATTCTTCAAGAATCATCCAAAAAAAGCCTAAAACTAATGAACATCAAATCTGCCAGAAAAATGTCCCAGAAACCGAAATTTTTCCCAAAAAATAAGCCCAATCACTACGGACCATTTCACCAAAATCCAATTATATACACTTGTTCACAGTTAAAAGACGAAACTATTGGTAAAGTTTGAGCTTCAAACTCATCACGAATCATCCAGAAATCGCAAAAGAGTAACGAAAATTTTCGAGAAAATTTTCTGGCAGAAAATTTGTTCGTTACTCTTTTGCGATTTCTGGATGATTCGTGATGAGTTTGAAGCTCAAACTTTACAAATAGCTTCGTCTTTTAACTGGGAACAAGTGTATATGATTGGATTTTTGTGAAATGGTCCGTAGTGATTGGGATTTTTTTTGGAAAAATTTCGGTTTCGCGAAAAATTTCTGGCAGAAAATTTGTTCGTTACTCTTTTGCGATTTCTGAATGATTCGTGATGAGTTTGAAGCTCAAACTTTACCAATAGCTTCGTCTTTTAACTGTGAACAAGTGTATATAATTGGATTTTGGTGAAATGGTCCGTAGTGATTGGGCTTTTTTTTGGAAAAATTTCGGTTTCTGGGACATTTTTCTGGCAGATTTGATGTTCATTAGTTTTAGGCGTTTTTTTGGATGATTCTTGAAGAATTTGATGCTGAAAATTTAGCCTCTGATTCTTCTCTTCACCGTGATTAAGAATATGTGCTCGGATTTCGGATTTGTTCTATGTAGAAGTGGGTTTTTTGGTTTGAAGATGGCTTAGTGTTCTTGAATGTGTGATGGTGAAGGTTGGCGGCGGCGGTGGCGCCGGAGGTGGTGGTGGTGGTGGGGGGTTGGTTTTAGTGAATTACCAAAAATGCCAGAGTGGGGGTGGTGGTGGGATGGAGGTGGTGGTGGTGGCGGCGGGATGGGGGTGGAGGTTTTTGGAGGTTGAAGACAAACAAATTGAATTTGTACTAAAATATAAGTAATTGGGTCAAATTGAATTTCCAGAAATTCCCTCGGATTAAAGTGATAGGAAGTACAAAGTTAAGCCATGTCAGCAAAATAAACGTTTTTTACAAAGTTTTTAACGGAAGGATGAAACTGGCTGCCCGTAAATTCTTTGAGGATCCAGAAAGTTAAAAAATTCATAAAAGGATAAAACTGGCAGAGCGCAACTACTTTGGGGACTAATTTGGCTATTAATTCGACAAAAGAGTATCAAATTTAAAACTTATTATTCCGAATCGGGAGTGCTTAACTAACTATACTACTATTGGGCCTAATTTTACTACTAGGAACATTCTTGGCTGGTTTTTTGAGCTCTTGAGTCTTGAGAACTGTTATTACCATTGGGAGAAGATTAAACACAAGGAATTGTTGTTGGATTGAATTTGGTAATATTGGGATTGTCACAAGTAACAATCGCGACAATGGATATGGATCTGAAATAGACAATTCCGTATCCGTTTGCAGGTCTATATTATGTCTACGATTTCAGTGCAGAACGTCCTTTTGTTCTGTAAGTACAAAACAAAAATTTAACATTTGTTCTAGTCATACGAAAACTTGACATCCTCCTTTCCTAAGAAGAGTGAAAACTGAAAACTCATTCCGATTCTAATGCTAACGCCCGTGCTAAACTACAATTTGAACTGTTGTTGACACTTGGCAGCCTCATTTCCTAAGAAGAGTGAAAACTGAAAACCAGTCCGGTTTTGATGCTAACGCCCATGATAAACTACAATTTGAACTGTCGTGAACAACTCTGTGACTTAGTCGTTCTTGAACATCTATCTCAATCGCCAAACAAACGACTAGACAGCTATAATGTTAACGGACTAGCCAGCAATGGAACCAAAACGGAATAAAACGTGTGAGATCTTGCCTAAAGAAAATTTTTCAGCAGATTATAAACACCTGGATTAATTTTTTACCAGATTAAAGAAGTCAAAAGTACGCAAAATAGCAATATGGAAGATGATATTAACCGAATGTTTCCCCAGTCTCTTCCAAGTCAGGTATACACCAATATAAATTATACAAATATACAAATTAAAGACTAAAACATTGTTCAGCAAAGTCATCGCAAACAAGATCAGAAATGTCGTTCCACCATGCCTGAAATTCTTTGGCAAATAATGGAAATCCGAGACCTTTTTTTTCCTGCTCAAAACTTTAAAGAGAAACTCGAAATCGAGATTAATCATTCATATCTCAACAGCAATATCTGCAGCATTCTTCTGCTCTTCTTCCATTGTAGGAGAAGGTTTTTTCGCGTCTTCAGAAATGGCGATATCCGTGCTCATTTCATCTGTTGTTGCATGAGGAGATTTGCTTGTTGCCTCATCAACAGCTATATCAGCAATATGTTCTACCATTGTAGGAGTTTTAGTTACTTCTTCCTCCACAACAGAAATATCGGCACCTGCTGTAACCATCTGTTCTTTTGCCCGAGAAGCATTAGATTTCTCTTTTACCTGTTTGGGACGCTCCTTGGTTTTGTTCGTTTCACTTCTTGGCTGTCTGCTCAGCATACTCTTGCTTTTCGTAACAGTTGGAGTAGAACTACCTTCTTTGCTAAATCCAGTAATTGATTTACGTCTACCTGTCACATCATTGTTCTTTGGAGTACCGGGTGCACTATTGCCTTCTTTGTAAATTCCAACGCTATGACGTTTTGCCCTGTCACAAACTCGGTTATCCACCGGGGTTGCCTTGGTTGCATCACTGCAGCTTTTTCTCCGAGTTAAATTTGGTGATTTGCGCGCGTTACCGGCAACTGGACTTGAATCCAGAATAAGTTAATTATACATGGTTAGAAAAAGGATGAAACTAGTAAATTTGCACAAAATCTTGACTTCACAATCTGTCAGCAGAGCAAGTTTAGCATATTGAACACAAGCTATGATTTCTAAAATTCTAAATAGGATAGTAGAAGGTAAAATAATTAATCAAAGGGGTATGCCATTTTTCTACAAGCAAAAAGCCGCGCATGTTTCCCAAAAGGCCAAAACTAAAATTTCACCTGAATAGTATTCTCTGGAACCTAACCAATAACTTCTCGACCTTTTCTTTTTAAACAATAACTCCTGGTAGGTGGGCTATGAGAATTCTCGTCACTCAACAGAGAGCCCTTCCCTTTTTTCTAGTTTCCAGAATTAGTACCCACTATTTCTTTTTAAACAACAAATGCTGATAGGCAATGAGAATTCTCGTCAAGTAACATACCGTTTCCCTTTTCTGGTTGTCGGAATTAGTACCCAGTATTTCAAATTCAGATACATGTCAAAGAAAACAGTACAAGTAAAGCAGAAAGAGCATGGATTCGGATATTGCAACCTGATTAGCTTTTTTAATGGCTAAAGTAATAGGATGCTTGGAGAAACAATGACATTATAGTTAGCGTACCTTTTTTAGTACAACCTTTGGAGGAGGCCCTTCACGATAAAAGCTAGGAACTGGGTTTGCTTTAACAACCATGCTCTTTCTCAGCTGCTTTATGGATGCTGCCTCTTCTTCCTAGAATTAGCAGAGAAGAACAGCTTGATTATACTCAAACCACAGAAATAAAATGATTAAAACAATATAAAATATCAGCTTTACTAGACCTTGGTTCTAGCTGCATATTCAAGTTTCTCTTTCTCCAAAGCTTTGTGCTTCTCCTCAACCTTCGTGTAATACTGAAACATGTATAGAGACAATAAGACGTAAAATTCAATCTAAAGAGAAAACTGAAATGCAAAATGAACAAAAAAAATAAAAAATATAGGAACAAGAAGAAAATGGGATGTCTCAGCTATATAAGCACAAAGGAAGTACCGTTCTTTCTTTCATTTTTTCCTTCTTTTTCTATATGGTGAAGGTTTGTGGTTTGAGGGAGAGAGGCTGGTAGGATGCTAGAGGAAAATTTTACTAAAACTTTAAACTTAAACAGAAATTGATAAGAAAATACCTCCTTGCGCCTCTCGGCACGATTAGCGCATACAAATGATGGAGCTACTGGAACAGTAACTCGGGATTTTGTTGTCCGTACAGATGTTGCAGCACTATCCATGTTAAGAAGACAATGAAATCAAAATAATTAAAGGAGCTGGGATGTCAACAATCCCATTCCAGTTAGGAGAGTGTTTAATTTGCTCTTGCATAAACCTATACCTAAGATTAATACAATACATTTCAGTAAGCTTCTTAGATATATATATATATGTGTGTGTGTGTGTGTGTGTGTGTGCGCAAATGCATTTGTACACGAGATCTGAATGTCTTAGGCAATTTACAGGAAAATAAAGAGCTTATTTAGAAAGAGGATACGAGGCCAAAGACAAATTGTCGTCTTCATCATGTTGCACACTTCTCCTTGATATTAGAGGTGACATTGGCTGCAAGAATACCGGAAATCTCAAAATCAGAAGATTTACAACTAACAGTTTATGTGTGCATGTGTGAGTGTTATAAGTTCTACACTCTGCATCCAAAATACTAGAAATTTTCAACGACAGAAGACTTGTAACTTGCATAGTTGCATTCAGCAAAACAAACATAACAGCAGATTACTTGCCCATTGTGACCAAACATCTTATTCCTAAATCAAGAATCTAAGTTTTGAATACAATTGCTGACAAGAAATAGAAAGGGACTCAGGTGGAGACACTTCAGTTCATCCTCCTGGTTGGTTTATCTACAAGAATAAATAAATGAGTGAAATACGTGACGACAAACCTAGGGGTCTGCTACTTGATTTTTGGTGGTTTTTGAACTTATAAGAACGAATTCAAATGCAACATCTTTTGCATTTTTTAAAAAACTTCTCTGACTCAGTCAACTACATGAAAAAATAAAGACTAGGGCATGTTTCCAGAAATTCGTCTAAATAGAAAGAAAATAAAAAAAAAGATTAAAAAACAAAGGTGGGAAGCACATACACGAAAACAATCATCAGCTAGGTGCAAAGGAATTTTAAATACCTGAGATATCCTTGCAGTTATAGGGGAATCCAAATCATTAGTCTTCATAGTACCAGCTACTGATTCATCCCCAATAACACCATTTACTTTTGAATTCTGTTTCTCAGGCGAGAGATTAGGTGTAAATGGACCAGGCAGACTTGTCTGCAAAGTCTCTGTAGCTGTTGATCCTGAAGCAGGCCTAACTGGGGAGGTTCGCTTCTTTTCACTTGTCTTCAGAGTCTCAACTTTCTGTGCTTTTGCATCAGGCAAACCAGACTCATAATTAGTGCTCTTAACAGCAAGAACATCTTGTTTCTCATGACCATCTTCAACAGCTACGCCTTCTGCATCATGCTCATCTACTTCAGAGCCATTTGTTTCAATTCTTTCAACTGCAATACTTGGAGCAATTTGAGCTTTCACTTGGTTAATACCATTTGCTTTTACAACATTATTGGGCTTCTTGTCAATGCGCAATCCTGTAACATCCCTCCCCATTTGGCTACACAAAAGAAAATTTAAAGAGTAAATATTTCTGGTTTAATAATAGGTGCATAAAGACAACATTTTCTCTTTTTTCATGAAGATAATTTCCAATTTACTCAATAGCTCCGTATCCCGACAATGAACCCAAAAATTTCATTTCCGAATAAAAGACTTCAGGAAAAAAAAAGATTCAGGTTAATTATACAGATATTTCAATCATAATCTTAACATACAAAAAAAAAAATATTTATGTTAACTAAAACTTCAAGAACAAAATCCCAAAGGATCTAATAAATGCTCAAAACACATCCTCTAAAATTCTATAGGATTAAAAATATTTCCACATCTATATTACATTCCAAAACATTTGCACAATATACATACCTCCAAATAATATCCTAAAACACAAAATTATGCTTTCTAAGACACATTCAAAACTTCGAATTCGAAAGAAAACAAACAAACCTGAGCTGAAAATCCAGACGAAAATGATAATTTGAGCTGCAAAACAACAAAATAATGAGAGATTTTCAGGAAAAAAACAAATTAACATGCAGATCAGGACCACGCATTTTCCATTTACAAGAACCTTCAAAACAGAAATTGGAAGAATTTCTTACCAAAATTTCTTCACCTAATTCTTGGCTATTATTTCAGCTGCCTGATCTGTGAAGATCCTTCAAACAAATTAAACCAGAAGAACAACGTGACCTCCTCAACTCTCTCTCTCTTCTTTTCTTTCTCTCTCTTATTCGGTTGCTTACATAATCTGTCATTTCTCAATGCTTTTCTAATTTGAGTCTCAATTTTTTCCAACCGCTTTTTTTTTTAGGGAACAGTAGAAGAGTTAAATTGCGAAATATATTTTAAATGGTATTATTCTCATTACTGTTGGGGAGAGAGAGGGGATGAGGAATGCGTAAATCGAACGTAAAGCACCGCCTCGCGCCCCATAACCGCTTTCCACTCTGGGCGGATGATCCCCACGTATTATTCTCGTTTTATAATATAAATTATTTAAAATATATATATATATATATATATATATATATATATATATATATATATATATATATATCTCCTTCCATCCCAAATTATCTCGTCCCACTTTGTATTTTGCACGGGATTAAGATTTCATCAAATTCTAAAGTGAAATATGATAAAATGTCAAACATAACCCTATTTAATGTTACTTCCAATTTAATTCACCTCTTTTTCTCTCTTTATTTTTCTCTCTCCAATATTTAATGTGAAGGGTAGGATTGGAAAAATCATCATTAATGAACCCTTTATTTAGAAAGTGGACAAATAATTTGGGACACACTAAAATAGAAATGTGGACAGATAATTTGGGACGGAGGGAGTATATATCAAAAAGTAAAGAAACAAAAGGCTTACTTAGAAAGAAAAAAAAAGTAAGATATTATTTTAGTTAAAGTATCAATATTATTCTGCAAATATTAATTGTATATCACTAATTTTATTTAAAATAGTAATATTGATATTTTGACTAACAAAATACCTTGTGTTTTGTCTCATTATCTAATATAAGTCGTTTAAAACATTTAGTCAAAAAGTAAAATATATTTTTATTAAAATATTAATATTATTCTATTAAATATTATTTGTACCACTAATTCTAAGGAGGGAACTAAAATAGGATAAAAAAGGTGGCATTTGGAACAATTAAAATGAGTCGAAGGGTGTATAAGTTAAAAAAAATAGTGAACAATTACAAGGAAAAATTAGACAATTCTCAACAAATAAAACATGAGATTGAATGGGAAATGCGAAAGATAATCTCAAACCGTTTCATTTTTTATTTTTAGGATACAAATCGTTACATTCCGTTTGATAATAGTGCTCTTTTTAGCCTCTCAATCTCTTTTTAAAGTATACATGTCATTTTATAACTTCGAAGGTCATTTTTTTTCTAAAATTTTTCAATGAGTGTTTGAGAATAAACTAAATTGTTTAAAGTTATAAAAGTAATATACTAGTTTAACGGAGGGAGTAATAAACTCCTAAAATATCTCATGAAACGGAGTGGATAATATACTAGTTCAATAGAAGAAAAAGAGAGAGAGAGAGAGAGAGAGAGAGCATATTTAGAATAATAACAGTAACATAATTTACTTAGTTCTCAATAATTATGGGGTATATGCGAGGATGGACCATGGCTCCAGTACGGAATGGGGTAAGTTTTGAATGTGTGAACTTTTTTCGTCATTTAGATTAAAATTTTGACGGTTAAGATTGATTTAAAAAAAATACTTGTTATGATACTCAAAACATCTGTTCTATTTTTATCACGCTGAACACATGTTCTGAATCTCAGAACACCTGTTTTTTGAATCTCATAACACTTGCTCTGAGGCGTTCCGTATATACTGAAAAAAACTGTTCCGCATAAAATCTGGACTAGTGAGAATGGACATGAGACAACTCTAACATTTATTTTTATTTTTTGCTGAATAAGAAATTTTCATTAATCAAAAAATAGCCGAGCCCATTACAATCAAAAGAAAATCTGAAAATATAAGAAAATAAAAGTTATACAATGATTTAAAAAACCATGATAACAGACAAAAGCTACATTCAAGAAAACTTGAGTAGTTAGGAGATACTAATATAAAAAGTAGTAAGATAAACAAATACATAATCTCTTTTTCTTCGTAACATCTCCATCACAAACTCTAACATTTTTTATTAACAAACGCACAAAGTGAATGTTGTCAAAAGAAGAACATGTTTGAATAGTCATAATAGATGTATTTGCTTTTCAGCCCTTTGTGTTATTCAACACTTTTGACAAAGGGAAAAACAGCCTCTCATAATCCCTTTTGGTCATTTTGGTCGGAGATTCTTCAAAAGCGTTGTATTCCTTCAAATGTCAGCCTTAGCCCTTTCTCCCTTTGTGTTCCCATTATATTTTGAATGAAGAACCTTTCCTACAAGGTTTTTCTTTTTCCTATGAATATTACATATATTATCTTTTTCCTATGAATATTACATATATTAGTACTTAATTATCATCGGAAAAAGAAAGAGTACTTAATTGACAATTCGATTAAAATTTATAGTAGTGACGAATAAGTTGCAATTATCATCTGCTCACGCGATCGGAAGAGCTCTTCTATCATAAACTTATATATTACTAGGTTTCATGTCCGCGCATTGTATTTCTAATGAATAATCACGATTATAACAACAAAATAAATTAGAATGAATCTTACATTTTCATCCAAAATTAAAGAATCAACACTCATTAAATCGTCAGGTTCTTGAGTATTGAAAATGTTCCATAATCTGGTTACTCGAAATAATATTATCTTCTCTTGCTTGCCTTTTCCAAGTTCATTGAGATGCACACACTGAAATCTTTATTTTCCCTTCTTCATTTTTGTGAGGGAATGCATGGCTGATTTTGCTTTATATAATTTACTTGAAACTCATTGAACTTCTTCATTTAAAAAGAACCAATGAACTTCTTCATTAAAAAAAAAACCATTCAACTTCTTCATTAAAAAAACCATTTAACTTATTCATTTAAATTCAATTCATTTATGTTACATATTTTTTCTATAATCTATAAATATTTAACTTTAGAATGAAGATGAATATTATATCTAAACTATCCATCTTCATAGTAACTTTAGAATGAAGATGAAGATTATTGCTAATGAAGCACTATTTTTAAAAGAAAATTAATGACAAAGTTGTCACATAGAAGCTTATGATTGGAACACATCTCATAATATGTCACATGTCATATCATGAAGTTTCTACCTTAACTTGGCCAAACTTTATATATTATAAATTTACTGTTTTACTGATAATAGAGTGTCAAGTGTCACACTTAACAAATATTATTAAAGTGACATAGAAAGAATCACAAAAGAATATAACACAGAAGAAGATAATTAGGGTGACCCGATACTTTTCCTATTTCTTTTTTAAAATGGACTTTTTTCCTGAAAAAAATACTCCCACGGTTCCAAAATAATAAAAGACTTGAACTATAATTCTGCTTAAAAGAATGAGAAAAAAAAAAACTTAATTATCTAATTGTGTGCATAGCCATGACTCTATAGCAACTACCTATTTTGACGTTTACTTAGTCAAATGCTCCCTGTAATGTTTGATTTCGAAACAAAATATAAATTTAAATTAATGGTAAAACAGAATTTTCGAGCTAGTAAAGGATCGAAATTTTCCCTCTTTGTATGTAAATAAAAAAATATAACTATAAAAGAAAAAAAATAAAGAATGAGAATGGAAACAGGGTTATGAGTCTGTAAAAAGGTTAGGCTTTTAAAAAAAAAAAATCAATAATTACTTCTTTGAGAAAGAAAAAATGACAATGGAAGCTGTTGAAGCTAACGGACCGGCTCCTGCACTGGCTGATCAAAAGAAGAATAGGATTCAAGTTTCTAACACCAAGAAACCCCTCTTCTTCTATGTCAACCTTGCTAAGGTCTCCATTCTTATTCATATATATCTCATTTTTTTCGTTTAAAAAATAAATAAATCTTTATATGTTTAGTAGGCTTTTTTCTTTTTTTTGTCATTTAAAAGGGTAAGACGCGGGAGTCAGACTGTAAAACCAAATCTATGAGATAAGAATGAAATATTCAAATAGTATATAAGGTATGTCTAAGTATCCATTATCATTTCTAGGATATCCATTTGGCATAATAAGTTCGGTTTCCAAGTAAGTGATGGTGGGTGCTACCAGGATCATAGTTATGTGTCGAACCCGCGGGCACGGGCGTGACACATATCCCACCCGAATAAGATGTCATTTAGCCGGGTGGTATTTAAATCGCGATATGCACGAATTAGTATATAGCTTAGGGGAGAGAGCTAGTAGGATACCAACTCCAGACGTGATTCGAACTTGCGTTGTCGGGATCGCTAAACCCACATTACCTAAGCTTGTCAACTCGCCGGGAGGCTTTTATGTACTGCAGTTTTTACCCTTAAGTCGTTTAGTACATGTAGCGAATTTTTTTTTTTTTTTTTTTTAAATTGGGGGAAGGGGGATTCGATTCTGCAACATGCAGGTCGAATGTCACACCACATTGCCAGCTACTCTGGTGGGTGTTGGCACATGTAGAGAAAATTAAGTAAGCAAAAAACAAGATACTTTGTTAGTCAAAATATTAATATTACTATTTTAAATAAGACTTTTATACTACTAATTCTATTAAGAGAGTAATATTGATATTTTGACTAACAAACTACGTTATTTTTTGCTTTTTTTTTTTAATTTTCACTATAAGTTTTAAACGACTTATATTAAAGAATGTAGGGAGTTTCTCCTTAAGAGTTGTTATGTATTGCAGTTTCTTTCACACTTGTATCTTCTCAAGATATATATATATAGAGAAACTTTTTAACAGAATTTATGGATACTGTTTTATGGTTTTGTTTTTTTTTTGTTTTTTTTTGGGCTCTGGAGAGGATCTGTTTATGTATTTATATAAAAAATGTTTACGAAGCTAACGACCAACCCACTGAGCTAGCCTTCCTCGACAATTTGGTCCCCTTTTCATTAAAGGAGCATAGAGAAAAATGTTGAAGCATAGAGATAATTCAGGTACACACTTATAATGCAAATTCCTAAGTTTGTGGATAATGTTGTTATACATATAGAATGCATGTGTAAAGTGATACTAATTTAGCTAAGGCTAAAGGTAAGGTCGGGTTTGAGACATTTTGGAAACGACCGTAGTAGATTTGTAGATTTCATAACAGTAAACTATAGTGTTATATATTCCGATCGAGTTCCTTTCGAAATTTTATGTTAGTAGACTATAGTGTATATTATATCTTAACTGGGTTAATCGTTCAAACGACGCGTATGTTTGTATATATACCTTTATAAATATAATTTGAATCTGGTGCCGAACATGTATTATTTCGCACATATCAATACATGATATCAATGGTTGATTTTTCATCTAACAGTTGAGAAGAAAATGCAAATGACTTTGAAAACTAACATTATATCGGGTCGAAAAATGTTTTGAAAAGTTCCTTCCAACACCTATTCTTTACTAAAAGTCTTAAAACACATGATCTTCATTAGGAATATGTGTTGTTACTTGTTAGCGAAGAACATGTGTTCTTTTCATAAAAATACTTAATCGTCAAGTTAACATATCCTATAATTAGGGACTAAGACAGTTGAGATTGAGTTTTATACATGCAGATAAATACTCAACACTTATTGGTAGCAATGACGGATGTAGCAGTGATTTTTTTTTTTTTAATTATATATGATATTTTACTCCATTTAGATAATAAATGTATAAATAACCCCAGTGAATTGTTGTGTATATTAAATGACCCCAGTGAATTATATTTCTGTGTATAAAAGTAAGGTATGTTATTAGTCAAAATATTAATGTAATAGAATTATTGATATACAAGTCTTAAAGAGTAATCTTGACTAATAAAGTATTTTGTTTTGTACTTCTTTAATTTTCGCTATATATTATAAACTACTTATATTATGTAATGGAGAAAGTAATTATTTCAATTTGCAACAAGGAAGTTAAGCTCTTTTATATTTAAGTATCTTTTTTTTAGTGTAACATGATGAATAATGCAGTATAACAGAGGTGTTCAGGAAAATTTAAAACCGACCAATCTAAATGGATCAGAGATCCAACGTTAATGTAATGACACAACATATCATGTTAAAGTTTGTGCACCTATGTTCATAAACAAAAGAAAGTGAAACCCTAGCAACGCCAGATAACACATGATCATCAAGCTAGGGCGCCATGCGCGAAGGTCATTATAACTCCGACTGGAATGGTTTCTACCGCCTCCATGTACTCCTCTTGGATAAAATCCACCGGAACCCCCGCCTGTTGATCCACGGGAACCTCTACCGGTTGACTCTTCATGACCGCCGCCACCGCCACGAACACCACCTCCAATGCTACGACCGCCGCCGCCTCCACCGCCTCTTGCAAAGACAGTGGCTATGAGGAAGGTGGCTGAAAATATAAGTAGGAGCGCAATTATAAAGGTCCTCCTCCCCATCTCGTTATTGATGATTCTGAGATATGCAAACCAAAGAAAGGGAGCAAATCTGTAATTTATTTATTTACTCAAAAAAGTATTTCATGCAAACCAAAAGGAATTATAAAGATTTCTGGTGATTCATGCTCTTAATGCCTACCTATATATCACACCGACTTGGTTGATTGTGTCAATGACTTGGGCTCTTTTTAGGGTTCGGTTCCTCCGTAATATTTATAATTAAGGTTTTGAAACTTGTACCGGACAAAGTTATTGAGTGACGAGTCACTATTTGGGTTGATGGGCGGACATCGCTCGTTAATTAACCCGGTAACGTCATATATATTATAAATAAATAAATAAACTTAATTAATATTTAAAATAAAATAAATATGAAAATGAAAATGAAAATTTTCAACTAATATGGGATGCACAAATTCTAAACTTAATATAAATTTGAAAATTAACAAAATACTATGGAAATTAGTGGGATGAAGGCTTTGGAAATTAAATATTGTATTGAAATTAAATATAGTAGTAAGTTCTTAACTAGAAGAGTAATTTTCTAAATCTAATATTTCTTAAAAGTTTTAGTACCTTTTAAATTATTAATTTAGGAGAAAAAAAGATGACATTTTAAGTAACTTCTAAACTCTACCGCGGACTACAAGACAAATTGAATATGTTGTAAATCTTTTTGTTCTTCAATTGCATTTAATTTCTCAAAAAAAATAATTTATATTTTATAATTAGGAGATTATTTAGGATTCACTAAAATAAATAAAAAGTCAAATCATTTTTGTACCTCTCACTTCTTTTTTGTAATTTTCTTTACAGTAGCTCTACTTCATACTATCACTAGGGCAAAATTCCCATTCTGTATCTTATTCCGTGGAATCAGGTAGCCCAGTTGGGAGCTAACCTACGACGCTTGGTTGTGCCCTGTGTTCGATTCCCACATTCCCCCCGACCCCCTAAAAACCAAAAATCTGTATCTTATTTCATGTCTCACGAATAGATATTTATCACATGTTAAATTTTTCTTCTATGGGTTTCACTATTTTTTGTAGTTTATAATTTTTTTTAATTAAAAAATTAACACATGTCAATTACTTATTAGTGAAAACATAAACACCGAACGGTGACAGAAGATTCCTAGCATATCACTAGAGGCCTAGGCTTCGCCATCTATACGTAAACTAAGAAACCTTCAATTTTCATACAGTAACTAGATTTATCAAAAGAAAAAAAAAAGGTTGATTCAATACATCAAACCCAACTAACATTTCCATAATCTATATGTTAAAAGTTGATATTTGAATAAGTAATTTGAACTTTCAACTGAAGGTAAGTACTCAAGTTCTTAAATAGCATTATTGACTCTATAACCATGCAAAAGTTTCAAAAGAGCACACTTCGCTCTTAGTAACCATAATGGCTGCTATAGACAGAACCATAGCCCCCAGTTTGTCCAGTAAGACCGGTGTTCGAAGGCGGAGATGTATAAACAGCACTATGGGGAGCATAAGGGTTATAGGCTTGGTCACTGGGTGCAGCTGACTGAGACTGAGTAGACTGACTGGCCGCGGCAGCTTCTGCCATGAAATTCTGCAATATATAAATCAACTTAAAGAGTAAAGAAAAGACTTCCTAATAATTAAATATAACCAAGACCAACAAATAGTTTGGTATGAAGAAATGCATGGATCAATGGACAGAGGAGAGTTAGAAGCAATTGCCTGAATCAACTGCTGAGCAGTTTGAACTTGAGAAGAAGTTCCAGTGATCTCAACTGTCATCTCTCCAGGTACTCCCCTTGATTCCTGTATAGCTACAGTAGCCCCACTAGCCCGCCGAATGTAACTTATACTAGAACCAGCAGTACCAATCACCGCATCAGCATAAGATAGCGGAATTTGCATTTGCTGTGTCATCTGCAAAGTTAAAATTTTGCACAACTGAAATATGTTGTTTACGGTAATACTCTTTCAATTTATCAAACTAAACCCCAATTCAGAAAAAAGATAACCTGAGTGACTACAGATGGTGCTGGCTGATTATTGGATGATGAGTGTACTGGCATTGGAGCTTCCCTGCCATAGGCAGAGATTCCCTGATGGGGTTGTTTTTCCATTGGAGGAGGGACGTCAGCCGGTGGATAATAGTTATCATGCTGCCGCATAGGTGGTGCATAATGAGATCCAACTCCATATCCTGGACCTCCAGGAACATTGGGAGGAAAAGCTTGGGGTGGTGGACCCCATGATTGGGGGGGAGGAGGCATGTGTTCCATTTGAGGATTTGGCATTTGCATCTAGCAGAAAAGAATAACAGATTATGGGTGAATCATTACTTGAACTGGCTAAATCATAAATCATTAGTTGAATAGTTTAGTAAAACATAAACTTACTTGCATTTCGAATATCGGAATAATACTGCGATCAACCAGAAATTTCCTCAGATGAGAAGCAATCAATTCAAGTGCCTTGTGCACAGCCACAGGTTCTCCAACTACTTCGACAATTCTGTCATCTTGAAGAGCAAAGATCGGCAAGTCTTCTGCAATAATTTGTTTTAACCTGGCATTAGTACAGTGAAACTGGCACAGGTTTACTTGTACTACATCAAAATTCCCACTCTAGAGAATTAGATACTAAACTTTTACGTTTCAACTTTCAAAGAATATCTTTCTCGTAATGCCTTGGCTAATTAAAGATAGCTTCTTTCTCGTTCACTAGCTCAAAGTTTTCACTACTAAAACTTATTCAAAAAAAAGAAAGAAAAAAAGAAAAACACAAAACAAAATTTTCACTACTCCAAGAGGACAAATTGGCATAAAGTAATCTGTCACTTGTACAGAAGTCAAAGGTTTTGGCTTTCCTTCATGAAAACTTCAGGCGCCTGCTACAACAGCTTGCTCCACCAACAAATAAAGAAGCCATTTTCGTTGTAGTTCCATGGTAAAGGTACCATTTACCTTGTAAAGTCTGGTGGATTCTGATCAGAATTCAAAATATTGAGCTTTGTCTATGTTTCTTGATCCCTCGTCTTTCAAATATTTTGCTAAGGATTTTAAATGAAAGTTTATTCTGTAGATATTATATAACTATATTTTATTGACACACTAGTGAGCGCTGGACTAATACAGTTTCAAATATCAAGCTTCTTACATTCTTGCGCTTGTTCAGATTCTACTTCCCAGTATATGATCATGTAACTCAGCATGCATCTAAAGAATGTATTGGTATGGAAATTTAAAGAATTCATTTCAAACCCATCATCTTATATCCTATTCTTCAGAATAGGGAAAGATATGGAACCCACATGCTCTTCAATCAGATAGAAGACGACAATGGGTTGTAAATAAAAGTGTTCATCCGAAATCATTGGTGGTTCTGATGCCATTGATGTGAATCAAATTTCAGGGATCCTAAATTAAGAACCCCGGTCTAATTCTATTACTCATTAACTACATATCCTCGTAAGTCATACTCTAAAAGAATTCCGTATTTTATTCATTTTTCCCAGCAGGTAAATAAATATCCTTCGTCTTGTTCCAAAATAAATAAATAAATATTATTCGTCCACATAAAATAGAAAAACCAAATGATTATTATAAGAGAGGAGTTTATTGTACAAATATCATTCTTGTTACAAACATTCATACTTCAGATATTTTAGTGTGCGATTCCAGAACAATCTAAGAGAACTTTTTCAGCTCGGATTCCTGAGTTCATTTTATTTCTTCTTTGCAATTTTACCGAGTCCCTTATTCTAAATTCACAATCTCCTCCTGAAAGTTGAGAAACTGACCTTCGGTACTAATATCTCAAGTTAGACCAAGTGATATCCACATAAATTCATCTTTCTCAACCAAAATAAAAGAATTTAAGAAAGACTAACCCGTTGAAAGAACTCTAACAATGCAACTAGATTCATCTTGAATGGATTTGACTGTTGTGCCTTGTTTCCCGATTAAATTTCCTGCCTGTGTAGCTGGAACTAGCAGCCTAGTTGTAACTTTGACTCCTGCTGGTGGTGCATGAGAAGAGTCACCATCCAGCCCATCCACAACCCGTTTGTGGACTTTGAGCAGACCATCAATAGCAGGTGGAAGAGAAGAGTCAGGCTCCTCCTTGGCAGACACCATAACCTTTCCAACAAATAAGTAAATCAGCATTGTGTTGCGTGCAGTCAAGATGCAATGACAAGAGCTATTCTGTAAAGAAAATGGAAGAGATCCAATTCTACCTATCTCACAGAACAAGAATGACCTAAAGACCACAAAGAATGTATTCTTTGATGGTAAGTCGCTGATGCAAATAGAAAGCAGGAAAACAGTACAAACTCAAGAACAAATTAATAAATATCAAATCTATAGGTTACAAGTCCTTAATAAGCTGAAATAGCAACAAAACATCCAAAATAACACCAGAAATAGACTGTTTCAGACATGAAACTGAACAGTAACAGCGGATTTTGCTAGCCTCTCGCGCCTACGGCAGCAGTAGAGGGGTTGGTAGACGCCGCAGGGTCGACTCCTCAAAAACCAAGTCTCCAGAATATATACCAAAAGTCCTCTACAAGTTGCTAGGAACTCCTATTTATACTCACCCAAGGCTTCTAAGAGAAGCCAACCATAAATTGCCCAAAACCCCTTCTAAGAACCCTGAACCTCATAATTTTAAAACAGCCCAACCATCTAACTTTCACCAAAAACTACCCACACATTACATAATTCCTAACACAACATACCACCCAAAAGATCAAAAGCTGAATTACCAAAATACCCAACACACAAACACTACATGAAACACATAACAAAAGGGAAATTATTTACAAATTGAGCTTGCATCAGTCGCAGATTATTAACTTTGCCAAGATCTTGTGAAAATTGATGGTATAAAATTCTTCAAGAAAATACATTCAAATTTCAGTATGCTAAGCAATGTCTAACAGCCTAAGGCTTAGAGCCAAAAATCCATAATTCTGACAGCCTAGGGTCAATCTTAAACTCCAGGATTGAAGCCCCAAAACAAGGACCAAGCGATCAGCCAACTAAAGAGAATGAGCAAGCACAGAGGACTAAACTTACAGCTCTTTCTTTAATTCCTGGTGGACCATCAAGGATCTTGATCCGAGCTTTTGCTTCCTCACACATTTTCTTAATAAATTCTCCTTTGCGTCCAATAATGCTACCAACCTTTTGAGCAGGAACCAGCATCCGGAAAACAGATTCTCCAGGCCACCCAGGCCACCTTTTTCCACCTTCCAGAACTGAATCACTTTGTGGTTCCTCTTCTTGCTCAGGGTGTATTTCCTCCGGTTGTTCATCCATTCCTTGTTCAGTAATTTGTTGATCAGGTTCAACTGTTCCGGGATCAGGTTCAGCCATAGGCTGACCAGGTACCGCGATAGTTTGATCAGGTTCAGTAACACTTTCATCAGGTTGAGCAACACTTTCATCAGGTTCAGCCATAACCACTTCACTGAAGAACAACAAAGATAACATTGAAAGATGTAAATTTTCTTAGCTACAGCTTTAGTACAAAAGTTACAGGAACACAAGCATTTAGCAACTCTTGCATTGAAAACTCAGACAAGATAAGTGCATCTAAAGGTAACTTCAATGATTCTACTTTAACCCTACTAACAATTATTAAATGATCCACAGTAGATTGATATGTCTTCAGAATTAACTGCAGATTTTTTCCGTTGGTCCATTGTCCTAAGCCACACTAGGCCTTAGGAGGTACACGACACAAAACTATGGAGGCTGCAAACCCAGACAAAAAAGAAGGAAAATACATGGTTAAGTCCACCACCATACAACATTATTGGGGAATTGTTTAGGACACAACCCGTGTAAAAGAAATTAAATAACTAAACCAATTTACAGTAACACTATGTGTAACCACAACTCACTTCTACAGTTATACTGCAAACACAGACAGGAAAATATGAGATAAAATTTTACTACCTGGATTGCAAATAAACAAATCAAGAAGGATCCTACTGATAACCAAACAATTAGTCAAAGATCTCCAACCTCAAGATAACAGATTAAGGGGCAACGAGGGGGAGAGATCCCACCCACAACCTGTACCATAGCTCTTGCCCACAGTCCATATCAGTCAAGCCACAGAGAAAAAAGTACTTATTTCGCTATCAGATTTGGAAGAAGGGGGTGCACAGAACAAAATCTGAAAGATCTAAACAAGAGGAAACAGCAATTTTTCCCTAAATTTGACAATTAAAATATTCACGATGCCCTAAGTTGGACATCCAACCTTCAAGTAGAACATTACCTGATGCTCATACTTCCGTCCATTCAATATCAGATAAGCTCATATGCAAACACTAGAATAGAGAGAGAGAGAGAGGAGGAGGATCTAAGATGCAAAAGAATATATAGACTAGAGTTCTATATCAATGAGCACTTTGTGTAAGAAAGTGACAAACTCACCAATAAAACACCAAAAACGGCATCGTCAATTAGCATTGTCAGTTTCTACTTAAAAAGACGTGAGCCAAAAAGCGAACATTACGCTTAGGTCATCCAAACAAGTCTCTGTATCCACTTAAAACATTTATTATTCTTAATAGAACTTTTTTTTCAGAAATCAATTTTATCTCTGTAATATTTAATTGTTACCTGATGTCTTGAATATCTGCACTGAATTATGCAACCTTTTGTTTAAAATTTCTTAAAAAAATTCCAAGAAATCAGTCAGGCTCAACTCAACATTAACTATAATCGTTTACTATAGTTTACAAAATAGATTTAGAAGGACAAATTAGTGAGAGGGAATTCATAGTTAGAACCCCTCCCTCTTCCCTCCTCCCAAATCCCAACCTAAAAAAATAAAATAAAAAGAACCTTTAAATCAAGCAAAACACGCAACTCAAGCTAACAGATCACTCCTGCAACCTTCTAGACGTCTGCAAGGCACACAACCAACTCCAAGGAATAATAGAAACCAAAATCATAACAACAGCAACAAAAACAACGAAACTCAAGACATGAATAGAGAAACACAGTTACCCAGGGTAAGGTCCAAACTCAAATGGATCTATGGACATTGGATCAAAGATCCATGGATCATAAACCTCACCATCCATGGCATCAGACATGATTTTGACTTGATCAAATGAAGAAATAGCAAATTTTCAAAAGAATGACAGAGAGAATGAAAATTAGAGATGCAGAACATAGACGAAGGAAAAGAGATACAGATGAAAGAAACAAGCGTTACAAGTTCCACAATCTTTATAGATAGGACCAGAATCATGAGTCATAAGGCCACGTTAGGAAAACTTTAAACCTATACATGTCAACTCCAAAATAGGACATTTTAAATATCTTATACGCGTATTCTACAAAAGAATATGGAAGGTGTTAATATTCGACAGGAGAGCATCAAAAGGATTTTCATATATCACCCCAATCTTTTACTTATTCACAACTATTCTAAGAAGATCTCGGCAAAAATCATCCAAATTTGCTAATGTATCTTAAGGGACCTAACTGGATAGACAACAAATGGTACAGATTCCATGAAATCTTCATTTGGTTAAGATAAATTAGCTTGGTAGAAAAAGTAATATCAAGTTTGATATGTATAGAGTACTATTATCAAAATTACATAGTTACTCTGACAAATCAATTAAATACACAAGTGCCGAAGATATCAAGCCAAGCACGAGTATGCTGGTATTTTACTCGAATAAGCATACAAGTAACTCAAGCTAAACTGATGCAGTCAAAGATTTGGGCCAACTTAAGTTTGAGCAGCAGCTAGTGCGAACCACTTCCTCATTTGCACTCTTCATTGTAATGAAGCATTAGTTGTGCTTCCAGATTAAACACAAATTTCAAAACCGCTAAGGTATAAAATAAGAGAAAAGATAAAAGTGAAGCAAATATGCAATTACTAGTTCATGCCTACCTAAGATTGTAATAGTAAACTTTGTAGCATTTTAAAACTTCATACACACACTATGTTCTCAAAAAAGAACACTTAAACGTACCAATAGGTTGTCATTTATGATGCAAAAACAACTATTTACCTTGAGGCAAGGCAAATAATTAAATCCCCTTTTGCACTAAAACACTAGAACCTTCATCGAAAATAAAACTAGAAATTCTAACAATTAATTGATTACATTTGCTAATCTCATAAAACACTATCAACAATATCCAGTCCAATCGTGTGTAAACCAAGTAATACTAAAAGTAACCTAAAATCAACTTCGGACACAAATCTATCGCATTCCTCTATTTGGCTTTCGTTTTACCAAAATCGCTAATTTCATCTCAAGGCAGAGATTCAATCGTAACAGAAATAAAAAACATAAAAGCATCTTTCTTTACTTTTACCAATGCACAACTCAACAGAACAACAGTAATTTTACCACGAAACCGAGGAAATTCTATCTAAACATACCTAAATCTCCCCCCTTATACGTGCCACCAACTCCAACTACTTTCAAATGAACTAATAGAACTTTTTTGGGAATCACAAAGCAAAAAGTTCTCTGCTTTTTCCTTCCCTTTCCTGATATATCTGCAAAAAAACAAAACAAAATAAACAAGACTAACAGCATGGACAAAAACATAGTTAAATGATAAATGCAAAAATGAAATGGAGTTCATGGTTCAAAATTTAAACTTGATATAAGTAAACAGCAAAAAAAAATCCTACTAAAACCTAACTGAAATCGAACAAAAGAACAAACTAAAATTGCTAGGCATAATAAGCAAAAAATTAAAACTCCTAATAAGAAGAAGAAAAAAAAACAATTGCCAGTGAAAACCTAGTAGTAATAAGGATTTTTTTGGTCTGAAGTAGACAGCGAGAACAAGCCAGAACTAGAAGAAGAAGAAGAAGCTCGTGCGATGTAGAGATTGGGGAGTGAATTTATTGTCCTTTTTCTCTCTCTTTAATAAGATTTGTTAAGGGGCAAATATTATATTTATGTAATATGTCTTTTTTTTCTTTCTAATTAATACTCTCTTTATTACTTCTTTTTTTTTTAAACCCGGCTGGACGGTTGCTCTATAAGGGAGAGTGAACACCTTACAAGAGGGAAAGAGAGTCCTAAAAAGGGAGACAATTAAAGCTTACCCTATGTATGGGGAGGGTATCGAACTCTCTTTATTACTTAATATAAGACTTTGAGAACATATTGCAAAATTTAAGGAATCAATATTCAATGTATTTTGTTAATCAAAATATTAATATTATTATTTTAAATATAAATTGTATGTCACTAGTTTTATTTAAGAAAATAATATTGATATTTTGTTTTAAAAAATATTTTAATTTTTTATATTTATCCTGAAAGTCTTATATTTAAGAATGGATGTAGTATCTATCATAAGGCATCTTTTACACAACAATTATTACAAAATCACAACACTTGTTCGTTCTAAAAAAATTAGACAGTATATACTAAATTTTTTAACATTCAACACTATACCCAAACTGGTGTTTGATGCCTCATTCCCTTTTTATTTTCTATTAGGTTCTATATGAAGAAAATTAAAAGATTTAGTTACGATATTCGGGTTTTTTATTTCTAAAAGCTGAAATAACAAACCGACCAGATTATTTCTAATTATTTAAAAAGTTATTTTATATTTATCATTAGTTTTTATATTGTGAAAATAGAATTTGCATAATTTGTTAACTTGTGTTATCTAAATTGCGTAATACATTAACTTAGGTTATGTAAATTAGGCAAAAAATGTTTATTTCGTCATGTAACTATTTTAACTTTGAGTTTTTGTCCCTTTCGATGCATATATGTAGTGCCAATAAAGAATTTTCGTTCATTTTTCTATCATTTTTCCGTAAACACAGCAACACAGTCAAAGTACAAAATAGGGGTCGTAAATATTAAATAAAACATGGAAATAACTTTTATTTCAGAACTTGGAAATTAATATGCTTTAATATTTTTGGGATAAATTATGTATGATGCTTTATATTTACTAAAATCTATAATATATAAAGTTAGGAAAAGTTGAGGTAGAAGTTTGAGGGAGTGACATGTGGCATTTTGTGGGATGTGGACCAATTAGAAACTTACATGTGGCAATGTAAGCTCTCTAAAATGCAAAAGATGTTGTGCTCCATTAGCTAATAACTTAAGCTAAAGTTTTAAATTGCTATTGAGATAAAACATGAAGTAAGAAATTTTAGCTATAAGAAATTTTAGCTCTATATATACACACACAAACTATAAATGAGTATTAATTATAACATACAATTAATGATATAACTCATGTATTAATGTTAATTGGAATTGGAAAAGCTTGAACTATAATGAATTATAATGTTTCAAGTGACTTTTGGAGTTCTTATTCATGTAAGGGAATTTTAAAAGGCATGTATTAATGTTAATTGGAATTGGAAAAACTTTAACTATTGTTAGTTATGATGTTTCAAGTGACTTTTGGAGTTCTCATTCATGCAAGGAAATTATAAAATAGTTAATTATAAATTATAATTCATGTATACTTAACTCCCAAGACTCTTCAAGTTCATATAAAAAAGAAATATGAACCAACATACTTAACTTAAAGTTCATTAGTTATATTAATGAATGAAGTAGAAGAGTTTTGTAACTTTTATTATAATAATTATATTTGTTTAGTTTATTAGTCATATTAATGAATGAAGTAGAAGAGTTTTGTAACTTTTATTATAGTAATTATATTTATTTAGTTCATTAGTTATATTAATAAATGAAGTAGAAGATTTTTGTAACTTTTATTATAGTAATTATATTTATTTAGTTCATTAGTTATATTAATGAATAAAGTAGAAGAGTTTTGTAACTTTTATTATAATAATTTTATTTATTTAGTTCATTAGTTATATTAATGAATGAAATAGAAGAGTTTTGTAGTAATTATATTTATTTAGTTCATTAGTTATATTAATGAATGAAGTAGAAGAGTTTTGTAACTTCATTCATTAATATAAAATTTTGGGTTTTTATGAATCAATGAAGTGCCTTTTTAGTTTCTTCTAACCAACTATATTTATTTAGTTCATTAGTAATATTAATGAATGAAGTAGAAGAGTTTTGTAACTTCATTCATTAATATAAAATTTTGGGTTTTTATGAATCATTGAAGTGCCTTTTTAGTTTCTTCTAACCAACTATATAAATCAAAACCAATCATGCATTCCCATGCATTCCCTCAATAACTTAAATATGAAAACAGAAAAATTGGATTTGATCAACTAAAAAAGAAAAAGAAAAGGAAAATATCAGTTTCCAATACTTTATTATTTCCCGAATGAAAGACTTTTGATATTCTATAACAATAAAAACTTTAATAGTTAAAAATATAATATAAAAAAATAGGTTTCAAAAAACCATTCTTTTTTCAAAGAAATGACTTTTCATATTATAAACAACAAACTATAATGACATTTAAATAAAAAATAATCTTTCAAAAAATGGTTTTTTAATTTCTCTAAGAAAGTAACTTTTGACTTTCTCGGGAAACCAAAAAGTCTAAGAGTTTATATATTTTATTTATTGTCATTATTATTGTTATTGTTTTGTTGATTAGGAAAGTTCAAGAGTTTTTTCTTCTTATAAATAGAGAAATGATATGAGCAAATATGTCATGGTCTTCTTGATTTTAATAGGTAAGAAATTCATTTTTTTTAAATAATGCAATTCATGTTTTCACTTGATATATTAATTTATATGTTTATGAACAAACATCTAATAATTTTGTTTAGAGACAAATTATTTTTCAAGTACCAAGTTAAGAGAATATGTGTCTCAATTTCCAAAACATGTTTTTGTTGATTGAAGACAGAGAGCTTGCCACCTGAAAAACATGGGTAATAGAAAATCTTGATACTTGATTCAATTCTTTTCTTGCCTTTTTTTTCTACGTAATTATTTCCTTGCTTTTGTTTTGTTTGCTATGTAATTATTTTCTTACTTTTATTTGTTTGAGAATGAGGATGGATAACATGTAATACGCTATATAGAGGGTGAACATTTTTTTTGTGCAGGTATAATGGCTCTTAAAAGTTCCCAAAATAAGCTTCTTGAAGAGGAGTAATTAGAGAATGGGCGCAAAAAAAATGACGGGAAAAGGGGGTGCTAAGTAGCTCTTTAGTGACGGAAGGCAAAAAAAATGTAGGCTAAGCTTCTTTGAGGATTATTTTTTTGTATTTTGTTATATTTATTTCATTTGAATATATATTTTATATCATATGTAGAACAATTATAAAATATGAAGGCTATTTTGTTTTCTAGAAAAAAATAATATTTATGATGGTTTTGTTCTTAGACAAAAAAAATGAATTAGCAAGTTTATGAATAAAAAAGTAGAATTATTACATCTTATCTAAATTTATTTTGAGATATATTAACATGTTTTTCAGTTTCAGTTATATCTCTAAGTAAAATGCAAGTTAAAAAACATGTACGACATCATCAAAAGAGATACAAATTAGAAATACAGCCGCGCATCGCGCGGGGATCAAACCTAGTAATCATCATATTGTAGTTATTCGGTCCCGTAACCTATATATCATTTTATGTGTGGAAATTGTATGTCCTCATATATATTTATATACGTGTCTAGTAACGGATAAAGGATGTAGTAATAGTGGGGACATTTGTCAAGAGATGGAGCCAACTAAAAAAATTTTATAGAAAAATCGACGTTTATAAAAATGTTGGGGGAGGGAGGAAGCGTCCACATTTTTGGACGGATTTAGTTAGTAAATGTAAGGTTTTTGTACGGATTTCTCAAAAAAAAAAATCATATTACATGTGAGACAAGTAAAATTTTAGAAGAAAGCGATCGTAACTCATGTGACAGTTAAAAGAATTGAATAACAACGTCATTGTCTTCTGTGTTTAGTTATATTTTGAGTCTAGGGTCACCAAAATTACTAGTGTGTCACTAACTTACTAACTTAATCGTATAAATCTAATCATTATTCATAAATATATAATTAAAAGTAAATAAAAAATTTCCAAGTGGGGGCATGTGACTCCACTTGCTATAAAGTGGATTCGTCACTATACGCATTGCCACTACTCATAATTTATTACGCAACAATTTCTTCAAATTTCATATATGTCTGAATTGTAAAATTGTTGTTGACAGATATATGTTAACATTTATTAAGACAGATGTTTTTTTGCCTTCTATTACAGCTTCTACTTAAATGTGTAGGAGGAAAGATATGCCCCGAACGCAACAATCGCTAGCACCGCAACACCAACGTTCACCAGCAACTGTCTCTCTTCTTTCATGCCCACCAAGTTTTTAACAGTTTCCTCATAAGTTGCTGCAGAAACAGTTGTTGTTTTCTCTTCCTTTGGTTCAATTTTACCTTCATCTTTCTCTGATTTTGGTTTCTCCATGGTTCCTTGAGCAACTTTTTGATCAATTTTTGCTTCATAATATTGCCCTTTGCCTCTTCTAGAGTTACCCAGAACCAGATCAGGGGCCATATTCAATCTAGGTTGTCTCCGGGATTTCGCAACTTTCTTATCTATCTGTTCTTTTATTTCCTGAGTATTTTCGTTGACAATGGATTCTTCTTCTGCCACATCAGCGAGTTTTCCTTTTTCTTGAGTACTCAGATCAGTTTCCTGAGTTTTCTCGTATGCAGCCTCTTTTTCATTTGCTGTTTTAGGAGGACTTTGTGAAGATTTATTATGGGTCTCTTGAGTTGGTATGAATTTTCTATCCAAGTTTTGTGCTTCATTTCCTATCTCATTAATAAAAAATTGACATTTATTAAAATTTTAAATTAAAAATTTATAACCTAAAAAAATAATAAAACACGTATGAGAAATGTTAAAAATGGACTTAGGCCTAACTAGGGACGAAGACCGAGGGCGAGATCGTAGTCGCCCTTGAGATTTTTAAAAATACTATTAGATATAGTAAATTTTATATGTAGTTCGGAATATTTTATCAATTTTGCCCCCAACATTTTTTTTACAGTTTTTATATATAGTTCATCATATTGTTGCAGTTTTCATCCCAATGCCAAATTTTTAGCTTCGTCCCTGTGCCTAACTCAATCACTCAAGAGCGGGAGGATTGCTAGCTAGTTGATGTGATATTCTTAACAAGAAAAGTAAACACATGTCAACTATCTACTCGTGGGAGAGATAACGAGACAAAAAAAATGAGGACACAGATTTTTTTACCCTCTTGAGTAGGTTTGGGTGGTTCTTTAATGCTTGGTACAGTGAGCATAAGGATTCCTCCTTCGAATTTAGCACGGATTCCTCGGGCGTTGGTGTCTTCTGGAAGTGTATAATCCTCCTGGAATCGGCTCCATTTGTTACCACCTACTAATCGCTCTCCTCTGGCCCTCACAACGTTCCTTCCTTCCGTTGAAACCTTAAGGTGTTCCCTCTGAAATCCTGAATTTTTTGAAGATAATTGTAAATGATTAATGAGAAGACATAAAAAATTTAGGGATGGCGATGGATTCAGTAGAATCAAAGGCCCTATTCGGCCCAACCCAGTTGGAGGGGGATTCCTCAACTTAAGCTGGAAGCAAGGGTGGAGGTGGGGATGAATTTGCCTCCGCTATCGGGACAGTGCCGGGGCAGGGAGAGATTATATCCCGACTCCACTCTTATTCACTCCGGCACGTTGTATCTGTCCCGTTTAAAATACTAAATATAAATAGAAAAACGTCAAAATTGGAAAGATAAACTCTTTGGAGACTCCCTTTTGTAAAATTTAGAACC
Organism: Vinca minor; assembly: GCA_026122235.1. NCBI lineage: Eukaryota > Viridiplantae > Streptophyta > Magnoliopsida > Gentianales > Apocynaceae > Vinca > Vinca minor. The sequence continues at coordinate 5,525,019 of JAOCZM010000291.1, forward strand.
CCATTTTTTTTGTAGGAAGTAAACTAATATTTTTTAGATAATTTTATTTCGTTTGACATATATTAAATATTTTTTTGTTTATAATTTTGTTTTTTTTTTGGTCAAAAAATTACTTAATTCTCTAGTCAGATCTGATCAATAGTCAAGATTTTAAGGAAAAAAATCTCTTTTTTCTCCAGTTAGGATGAGCCCGCTTGATCCGACAATAGAATCTTCATTTATCCCTAATAACAGAATTGGATCGGGATAGAGATTAGATGAAGAAAGCGGGGCCGAGTTGGAGACCATGGTCTCCCGACCCCACCCGTCACATTGCCATCCCTAATCAAAATATATCAACAATAGAGTCCTTTAATATCAATTTAATTCTAGAGCCTAACGAATATATATATATATATATATATATGATTAAGAACCTGGAAGATGAATTAGCAATAAAGTATTTGATTCTTCATCTTGTTTCCATTCTGTCATAGGCCTAAAATCTTCATATACCGGTTTGACCGCCGGCCTCGGACTACTTGGAACTGTTCGTCCGGCTCTTGTTGTCATTGCCATTTCTCCAAACAACTAGTAGTCTTTAGAATAATAACCCTTGCTTTCTTTTCTATGAAAAATTTAAGTTTGTATATTTGATAATTTTGCTTATTGCTATGGTCTTATATACTTTTTTTTATGAGTTTGGATTTCTTAAGGTTGAAACAATTCTAATTATGTTGCCTGCAATTTATGTTATGTATGATTGGTTTTGTTGTTGGGAATATAATGCATGGGGAATTCTTTGCTTTCCTTATACACCTTTTCCCATGGCTGTCACACACACTTCACCTTTGCAAGTTTCCTCCTTTTTTAAAATTTACATCTGTCTATTCGGTCGCTATTCGGTAGTTAAATTCTATCGGTAATCGGTCGGTAAAGGAATATATAGCGACCGTTCAAGTATTGGTTTGAGTCGGTCAACGGTCGATCTGTATTCGGTCGCTATTTCGGCGACATAAAATTTCGGTTGCTATTTTCTGTAGCTAAATAACTGTTTTCTTGTAGTGACTCTAACCCATTTGAGAATGTTGTGAGGCCAATCCCACAATGTCGGATCTATGCCAAAGTGACCGGTACACTTCACGCAGAAGGAAAAGGCAATGCACAAGTATTATATTCTTACAAATGATCATTCCCTTGTCTGCAAAAAAGAATAAGTGGTCATTTGGAAAAGCTTCGCAAACTCAGGGTATTTTGGGGCTATTTTTATGATTCATTTTAAAAACTAAATAACTTTATTGATTCATTTTAACTTTTGGTGTTTTTAAAGATATTGATATTGAATTCTCATAGAAGAAATGCCAATGAGACCAAGAGCCGAAACACTTCCAAGTCGACCTGATTATGAAGATTTTAGGCCTATGACAGAATGGAAACAAGATGAAGAATCAAATACTTTATTGCTAATGCATCTTCCAGGTTCTATATATGTTCAGTAATTTATGAATTTTTTTTTTTCATATATTAAAGAGGAAAATAGTGATGCTTTTTTTTATATTCTTTACTAATTACACCAATATAATAAAGAATTCGATAATTGGAATTGTTAGGGGAGATAATTATCTGATTGGATTGGATCAATTATGAGATTTCTGGCCACCCAACAATTTCAAAACACTGAGTTTTCTATATGAATTTATTTTTTATTTATGGAAATTCTTTAAAAATACACATTCCTATAATATTATTAATTGTGTGTATCGTGTTGGGGACAACACCTCAGATGCTGACTTTATAGAGTTTGGTTTGCGAGATAGTTTGTAATTTTTTTACTTAAAAATATACATAATGAAAGTTTTTAACTTCTAGGGTCGTAAATATAGTGTTACGATGAGAACGAAACACGTTAACATTCTTGTGTTGTTCTTTACTTTAATTTTTGTTATATATAGCCGGTTAAACCGCCTTTCCTCTTTATATTATTTATTGTTAGCTTTCACTAACCGACACATAAAAATGTCAAAATTTTCAGGCTTTCACAGGGAAAACCTTGAGGTTTCAACAATAAGAGAGAGCATTCTTAGAATCAGAGGAGAGCGATTAGTTGGTGATAATAAATTAATGGAGGCGATTTCAAGAGGATTACCCACTTCCAGAGACCACTCCAACATTAGAGGAATCCGTGCAATTCTCAAAGAAGATATACTCACAATCATAATACCAATAAAGAGAGATCCCTGCAGTAAATATATATTTACTGAAGAGATCCATGAACCTTCTCACTACCTTGCAAGAGCAGATCAAGAGTACTCGTGCTTTGCAAAAAGTAAATTATAGTATAAGATATATTATAGTTTTTTTTTTTTAAGCCTAATTTGGCGTTTGCTCTATGTAGAGGAGAGAGATGTCTCACATGAGGAAAATGGTAGTCCTAAAAAAGAAGTTTTTAAAGTTTGTCTCACGAAGGAGGAGGGTATCGAAACTGCGATCTCACGATCGTGGATAGATGCCCGCCCCAATAGGGTAGGACACCTTTGATAGATATATTATAGTTTGGTCATTCCAAAGTTTGAATCTTGCATACATTTTTTATGTAGCTCACTAGCTTGTATTTTTTAAATATACAAGTATAATTAACAGAAAATATATCAATTAGAAGAAAGTGAATATTTTTTTTAGAATAAACTAAAATAAAAAATAAATATTTAATTTAAAATTAAATGAGTAAATATTCAATTTCAAATGATTTATTTTTACGTTGTCAAGACAAAAAGTAAAAGGGCCTTACCCCTAATGATGTAAGGTAATCCTGAGTACTTTTAAGTTTTAACCGAGTTCGATACGCACAATTGTTAAAAAATTCTATTTCCCATTTTAAAATAAAATAAAATAAGTAAATAAATAAAATAAAATTTAAATACAGTCTGACTCTAATATGAAAAAGGGAACAAATATTTGTTTTAAAACGAAATAAATCACAGTTATAAAATTTGAAATACTTATTGTTTTTCCAAAAAAGATTAATCGGATCTTATATTATGCGCATACAAAATAAAATCTCATTTCGCAATTGAGTCATGAGCAATTCAAATAGGTGTCATCTATTAGGAAAATTTTTGTATGGAACGGTATCAATGGAACATGTGAGATATAAATACATGCGAAACTTACAATGCAGGTGTGTCCTGAATGATTTTATGTGAGAGGGAGTGTGGGGCCGGTCACATGGACCGTCCCATGCCAGACTCACCCTTAAATAGGTGGTGGGCAGCTCCAAGAAAGGAGTAAACAATGAATCAAAGTGGTAATGTTGTTGGGGCCTCAGCCTTCCACCTCCCTCTACTTCCACCTCTCCACTCTCATCTCTCAAGGCACATATCCCTTCTTCTTCTTCTTCACTTCCTTCAATTTCTTTCCAATAATATGTTTACATACAACAATTATATCTCACCAACTTCTTAATCTTTCTCATTTGGGTATAATGTAGAAGTGGTGGGACTACAGACAATTTGGCGATTCATTGTCAAGATTTGAGCTTTTCAATTTCCACAAGAAATGGAAATTCGAAACCAATTCTCAATGATTGTTCACTTAGTATTCCTTCTGGGCAGCTTTGGATGCTTCTTGGTCCCAATGGCTCTGGAAAATCTACCCTTTTAAAAGTATTGAAATATATAATAATAATTCAGCTTTTTTATTTTCTCTTCTTGAAGTTTTTTTCTGGGATTCTTGAATTCTATTTTTCATGGGTTTTGCTTAATTTTTTCAGATTTTGGCTGGATTGTTGATTCCAAATAGTGGGGTTTTGAGAGTTAAAAAGCCTAGGAGTTTTGTGTTTCAGAACCCTGATCACCAGGTTATTTTTATTGCTTTGGAATTTGAGATTGTTTAGTTATTGAGTAAAGTTTAGTAATTTTTGAGATATAACTTAAAGATTTAATCTTAGAGACTGTTTAGTTATTGAGTAATTTTATTAATTTAAAGATATTATCTTTTAGTAACTGGGGAACCACTTTGTGCATTATTGTCAAATATTAAGTATGTCTCATATCCATCCCCGCCCCAATTATTGGGGACTTAAAAGGGTTATGTTATTGTTATTGTTGTTGTAAAGATATTGTCTTTAGGAAGAGGGGAGGGAATATGAACTTAGAGATTGACCGGTTTATTGTTCCTGGTTTAGTTTGAACTTTTAGTGATTTCAAACATAGAGCAAGCAACTGGTTTTAGTTGTGAATTAGTGTTATTCTGTTAATTGCTTCATTAAAGAGAAATGGTGTTGGGCCTTGTTCAAATAGTAGAGAATAACTAGAGAAATATGCCTGTTTGATCTATGCTGCAATTTCTTTCTTTTTTTCAGATATAACTTTTCATTTCACTTTGTTTTCTTAAACTTAATCCCCCCTTTGTTTGACCTTTACTTTTGTGGGAAGGTGTGGTTAAGGGTTGAGGGACTGTGAAGATAATAATGTATACTTTGGCGGAACTGAAAAGAATTTATGCACCATAAAGGTGTCGGTTTTTTTTTTTGCAGATTAAGTTGCAAAAAGTAAAATTCTTTTTAAGGGCAATCTAAGTTACATTATAAGAAGAAGAAAAACAAGTTAATGTAAACATTTACATAAGGTTCCATGTGGACTGGGTTTGTGTTAGGTTCATTTGAGTTTTGGCAACAAACCATCATATCCGTTTGTTCATTCTTCCCAAAAAATGAGATTATGATAAGTTCTTTGTGCCATTCCCAAATACACTTTGATTTTTCTGTATATACAAGCCCCAAGAGTCTAGTATTTCCTTTAAAAAGACATGAGATGTGAAATTGGAACAAACTATGAAATATCTATCTGGCTAAAACTAATTGAAGAACAAGGATTGTTCGTGCAGGTGGTGATGCCTACAGTTAAAGATGATGTGGCATTTGGTCTCAGTAGATTTAATTTAACACGTGATGAGGTTAAGTCTCGAGTTGCAAAAGCTTTAGATGCAGTTGGCATGTGTGACTATTTGAAAGTATGTTTTGAAAGCATTATTTCTTTAGATTATCAGGTTTAAATGAAAATTTTACTGTTCTTACGGTAGGAACTTCCTTTTTACTTTACTTGTCAGAGACCTGTCCAAACTCTTAGCGGTGGTCAGAAACAAAGGGTTGCTATCGCTGGTGCTTTGGCAGAGGCATGTAAAGTATTGTTACTCGACGAGCTGACAACTTTTCTCGATGAAAATGATCAGGTACAATTGCATACAAACTAACATGGAAAAGATTTTCGACTGCTTTTCCGTTGCATGTTTGCAAGACTTTATAAGACTTTCAATTAGTTGTATAGTTTGATCTTGTTATATTAAGTAGCGAAATGGTCTTTTACAACTTAAATTATCAAATACTCATACCATAGAAGGTGAATGCAAAAATTAGAGGGAACAAACTAATTCTGGGACCCGGTGTTTTTACTTTAGTAGTTTAACAGTGTCATAAACCCATCCCTTCCTAATTAATGGTATGCTCTAAAGATTAGGGGAAGATCGAAATCTAAGGAACAAATTCTTGATACATATATAGTCAAGACCTGGCTTACAAGTGATAGGACAGGACCAATTTGGTTCCGGTGCAGAATCCATTTTCGTCGCACCGTGCTGACAGATCTCTACTGTCTGATTGTTAGGTCGTACGGTCAAGATTAGTTGTTCAAGAACAACTAATCAGCTATTCCTGGTCAACTGTTTAGAAATAGATAAACGGGGATAGTTGTTCCTAAACAACTAATCTCGGCCGTCCGTTAAGACAGCACAAGAACTGGACCTGGGACAGGACCTCCTGTTTCTAGTTAAGAAAGAAGCAAAACACTACCTTGCATTTCTGTTTTTCGCTCATTTGAAGGCTCTTTAATCTTGATATCTTACTTTGAAGACCTGATTTTTCTCTAATGTTTGCTAGATTGGGGTAATAGAAGCTGTGAAAAGTACCTTGGCAAATTCTAATGAAATTACGGCATTATGGGTGACACATCGTTTGGAAGAACTAAAATACGCGGATGGTGCAGTCTATATGGAAGACGGAAAAGTTGTAATGCATGGTAACGCGTCAAGCATAATGGATTTCGTTAAAGCTAGACAAGTCGCTTATATTCAACAAATAAATTCTTACTGAAAGAAGTGCAATTTCAGAGCAAGCTAGCAAGCAATCTCTTCATGTATATCGTGAGTATTCAATTTATTTTTATCTATTCATCCTTTCAAATTTCTCTTTCTCTTCTATAAATATATGCGAACTTTAGAAAGCGTTGATGTCCCGTGGTTGATTATGTATATGCGTATGCTTAGTGCTAATAATGTTTTGATTTAGAAGAAGTTCATCCGATATCAATTGCTGAAATGTGAGCTAGATGTTGTAACATTATGTAATTAAAAATTGAGCTATTGGAGTATCTATAGACAGTGTTGTAAAAGCCGCGCTAGTCGGCTCTCTACTGACTAGAAACCCCAAAAATCGGGGTGAAAAACCGGTTCGGTCAAAAGTCGGTCCAAGGCGGTCAATTTTTTTGCTAACTTTTAAAAAAGAAGAGAAAAAGAAATTCAAACAAAACCCATCTCTTTCTCTCTTTTCCCAGCCCTAACCCTCATCGGCCAAAACTTCTTCCTTCAAGGGAAGAGATCAACCAGAGAAGAGCTCCGAGGGAAGAGACGGTTACGACGAGACAGAGTGAGTATCATTCTTTCCACCATATGTTAGTGAGCATAGCGTATACAAAATTTAATGCAATTTGGGAATTTAATTGAAATACCGATTGATTTTCAGTGATTGTTGGCAGTTTTGGGTGAAATATATGATTTTGGTAGCTAATGATGATTGTTGGACAGACAAGAAATAATAATAGTAGTAGTTTCTTGTTTATGTTTTTATCTGTGTGGTTATTTATTGACTAGTATAATATATATGATAACGGAATTTTAAAAAAAAATCACTTGTAATTTAGGTAAGCCGACTACGCCAATTAGTCTCCAGTCACCAGTCTGGCGATCGACTAGCGACTTCTTATAGAAGATATGAAAAACATTCATTTGAAGATAGTCATGATTTACTATAGTTGGGATTGCGAGTAGAATCAAAACGCATGTATACATGGTTCTTTATTCATTGCTCGTTGGGTGCAAAACTGCTGGGACGGAGACAGGACCCTTGAGATTTTTAAAAAATTACTAGTTATAGTAAATTTTATATGTAGTTCAAAATATTTTATCAGTTTCCCCAAGAATTTTTGCCATTTTTATATGTAATTCAACATACTGTTGCAGTTTGACACCAACGCCAAATTCCTGGCTTCGTCCCTGCAAAACCAGACCAAAAGTTGGCTTGGCACAAACTTCTCTTTCATTAAAAACATATTTCTGGATACATAATGTACAATTACATCTTCTCTATTATAGGACTTGGACATCATCAAAAATTGAAAACCTAGTATTTTCCAAACAACAACATCAGCTTGCAAGAAAACATTTATCAAGCAGCCTAAAGAATATGAGCCTTTTTTTTTTCTCTCTTTTTTTACAAAACCGGAAAAAATCATCCCTGTCGATTCATCTCTATTTCTTCATTACCTAATAAGGCTGTAAAATCTCCAAACTTCTCAGCTTCTCTTGCAATCTGAGTATCTGATGGCATATAATGTTGATAGATTATTTTTACAACAAAACGCGGTAACAATGCTCCAACAATGATGCCAAGCAAGCAAAACCAAAATACCGCGTTTCCAGCAATATGAAAAAAAGCCCTGCAAATTTACATAGATAACTTATAAGAATGCAGCAATTTAAGAGACTAATGTACAAAAATTCATCAAGAGAAGCTAAACTAATGTTGTGTTATGAGTTTACGGTTACAATAACAAGAAACAAAATAAGTTCAGTATTGTAAAAATCGGCCTAATCGGCAAAAAATCGTTAGTCGGCACCTAACTGACTAGTCAGGGTAAAAAATCGATTGACCGATTTAATCGGTCAAAAATTGGTCAAAATCGGTCAAAGTCGGCAAAAACAATTATTTTAGTATTTAGACTTGTTATTACTTATTGTGGTAATGAATTTAATTCTTATGGATTGACTTTGTATACTTTGATTTTACTAGTATTTAATTTTTAATTTTTTATGAAATTGCCGATTAGTCGCCGACTACGCCGCTGACTACTCGCTAGTCACCAGTCTGGGCACCGACTAGCGACTTATGCAACATTGTTCATAATTCAACATAGAGCATATAAGAATTAATGAACGATATGCAAAATAAGGAGATGATCTTACCAGTAACCAAATAATAAGGGCAGACTATCAATGACCATAACGCAAATGAAAGCTGCTACTATGGATCCCCAAATGGATGCATGAGCAAGCCAATTCCACCGAATGACATCCATGGCCAAGTGTAAGTTAACCAAGATCACCATTGCAATTGTCCAAAGGTCTCCTAAACCCGAAATGTCAACAGTGCTTCCCCAATAGGCGAAAAAAGGCACAAAGAAAGTAGCTACGCTTTGCCACAACGTGTCTATCATCGTTAACCAAAATAGTTTCGAATTGTAGCCTTCTTGTCTTTGTCCTGCCCCGTAAAGCTGTGGGTATTCGAGGAGACTCGTCCTACTTAGGTCCTTGTCAAGAACTCCGACAACTATTGTCGGTACTGCAGTGTATACTATTGAGTACAACATACTGCTCCAGTCTGTCAATGACGTTGTTAAAGTGAAAGCTGTGAAGAGTACGAACCTGTACACAAGACATAAGCATGTTTAAAGAGTTGCTTGCGCAATCTACATCCTGCAGTTTGCGTCTCAGATCATCTTCGCTAATCCAGTATATAAATGCAAATTTCGGAACTAAAACATGTAGTTTACCCAAAACTAACTCACCAGAATAAGACGAAAACAAGTATAGCATTCCGGTAAAAGTTGTAGAGAATCATGTAGCTTATTCTCTGATAATTCCAATGTCCGTGAACCAATAGTAGAGGAACCAAAAATCTGAACTGGCCCATTGCAAAATCTGATGCCATGACTGCTTGTCGACCTTCTTGGCCACTGATGCCAATTCCCACATCAGCCATCTGGATCATAGAAACATCATTGGCCCCTGAAATCACAAAAATCAGGTCTTCTATCAGATTCCAATGTCACCAAGAAGGCAACTAATTTTCTATTTCTCTCCTAGAATTTTCAACAGTATGCTCATATATCTATTTCAGACAAAGAAAGCGTTCATGCTCACCATCCCCGATGGCAAGAGTCATGTCATCGGTTCTGTTCTTAATGAGGGCAACAATACCAGCTTTTTGCAATGGAGCAACTCGACAACAAAGCACCACATTGCACCTACTGGATAATTGGAACAACTGAAAAGAACATACCGAAGATAAATACATAGAATAAAAGTTCAACTAGGAAGAAGAGGAGAAGACTTGCAAGATTAGGGATCTTACCTGTTCCTCCAGCTCAGTGTCAAGGATATGGACAAGACTCGTTCCGTCAATAATCAGGGCAAGTGGACCCGCTCCAGCCTCAGAACTTTCATCAGTAGCATCAGCGGCAACAGAGTCGGCCCTGACCTTTTGAGTCCTCTTCAGGGCATCATCTAAACTTCTTTTGCAGGATTGCTTCGACTTATTATTAATCAGAATCTGGGTCATCTGGCCGGTTAAAAGCTTAGAGGAGTATCCAATTGAAATAGCAGTTTCTTGTTTGTCCCCAGTCAAAACCCATACTTTAATTCCAGCCCTTCTCAAAGACTCTATTGCTTCTGGCACACCCTGCTGCAGTTTATCCTCAATTCCGGAGGCGCCTAATATACTAAGGTTGCTTTCTACGTTGCTAGCAACCTTTCGAAGTAAAGCAGCTCTTCCAATCAAAGCAGTGCTTGCTGTCTCATAAGAAGATTGCCATTCTTCAAATTCAGGCATGCTCAATTCTCGCATACCAATTACAAGAGTTCTTAAACCAACTGAAGAGTAGGCATGAAGATGTGCTTCGGTTTCACTTATTATGTTCATGTTGGACGATTTATTTAGTACACTAAACATAGTTGTATCAGCACCTTTAACAAAGACCTTCACAGAGCTATCCGAGCAGCCTAATATAACTGACATCCTCTTCCGGTCACTATCAAATTCATGCAAGCCCAAAACACTGAACCTGTACAAGGAAGCACGATATTGTTCGAACTTGACTAAAATCGAGATTATTCACTCAAGTAAACTCAACCAAATGGAGAATAAAAATATAAATTACCGGTGCCTTTCTCCTTGAACATCAATCACTATGTGGCCAGAGGTTCTTTCTATGAGCATAAAGCCATAAGCAGCTGCAGCATAAACCAATGCTTGCTCATCTGGAGACTCCCCTTGATAATCTATTAGTCTCAGTGAAGGATCAGATGTCTCCACAGTTAGAGGGACAATTGTGTTACACGCAGCTAATGCAAGGAAGAAATCCCAAACATGTCTTCCTTCATCTGTGCGCTTTCCGCTTGTTACTAGATTCAAAAGGTCAGGGTCAACCTTGACCTTCATTTTTGGCTTCAAAACCTTCCCGTCCTCTGGTATGAAATAAAATGGTTACAACGACATCAGTCATACAAACGTATACCTTAAAAAACATAACATATTTTTCAATAATTAAAAAATCAAAGCATATAAAATAAAAAATAATAATAAACAAAGAAGCAGAAGTTGTAGAACCTTGGACAGAGTATTCAGGTAGTTCTTCTTGAGGACTAGTTTTCCCGCCATCATAACTCACACCCCAAATGCTGGCACATTGAAATTCCATTTTGTTTTCAGTTAGTGTCCCAGTTTTGTCAGAAAAAACATACTTTATTTGCCCCAAATCTTCATTTATGTTTAGGGCCCTACACTGGAATCTTGTATTGGATGTAGGATCATACATCTGTGAGTCTCGAATCATAAAGTAAGCCTGACCAACACGAACAAGTTCCATAGATATGTAAAGTGATATAGGGATCATGACCTGAAATACAATTACTGACATGAGAAATGTAAATAATATCTCCATTCCCCAACCATAATAATTGTAGTCCTCTGCTTCGGCTTCGGCTTCAGCATAGCTCTTTTTCCTATAAAACGGCATAGTATTCAATTCATCCTTGTGCCGCCTCAACCAAACACCAGCACAAATGGAAACTACAGTATTCAATGCCACAAGAAAAAAGGAGAGGATAATGATCTCGCGGTTCATCCGTGTCTCCAGCCGACTTCGCTTTGATGGAGCTCCAGAGCTGTTGAGCATAGCCTTGGTCTCCCTGCCAGTATAAACCGCAACACCAATTGCCCAGGAAGTGTTCTTCAACTCACAACCTCGAAGGATAATGTTGGAAGGTCCAAGTGAAACACGCTTCGCGTCAATTTCCATATTCGCCTGAAATCCGTATATATTCCTATTGGGTTTTTCACACTTTATCAGACCATTAATCTTCTCCTTCTCAGGATTTTTCGTTTGAGTCTCCTGCTTTGCGTATCGTGTCTTTAAATTAGATTCCCCATCCAGATTAATAGTTTGTACATATGCCACACCAGTCGAGTCACTAGTCGAGAGCAGCACCATATCACAAGGAAGCGAATCACTTGCAGAAATCTTGATGATCTCACCGACCTGTATATCTTTCCATTTCTTCTGCTCGAAAGAATCACCAACTAAAACCCAGGCCAATCTATTATTCTCAATCTTGTCCGAGCGGTGCCTCCTGAAATCCTCATAGGCATCCTTAACTGCTGTAACTAGTAATACAAAAGCCAACGGCAGAATAGAAACTCCACGACCAAACACAGCCAGCTGAGGAAGCTGATTGAGTATGGCAATCACAAGGAAATAAATATATGCAACTCTGTGGAACTGTTCAAACAGGTTCCGGGGCAAGAAGGTGATGATAGAATATTTACCAGTTCTAATCGAATTCCCAGCAAATTCAAACCGCTCATTGGTCTTCCCGGGATCATCTACATAGATTAACCTCGCATCTTCATCATTAATCTCTCTCTGAGACATACTAAAACCCTCAGAGTCAGCTCTTGATCCATGCCTTACCGGTCTAATTCCCAACTCACCAGAGCTCAACTCCCTGACAGAATTCCCACCAAAGTTGACCTCCCTAATCGAATTCGTACTTCGTCTAGACGAAGAATTCAAGTTGATATTATCAAGAACCGGGGGTAAATTATCAATTGGGGATCTTGAATCCATAGCAGGAGACTTTTTTGGGTTTTCAGAAATTGGTTTCAACTGATCAGCAAAAATAGGTGTATAAGGAAGAAGCTCAGGGGCGCCTGGAGTCCTTGGGGATGGAATCAAAAGGGGATGATGCTGTTGCGAGGCCATGATCTCAAGATCAGAGACCTCCTCAACAGCTCACACTCAAAACTCACCAAATTCATGAACTACACAGCTAATAAACACCCTCCAATAATTGAAAACTAATATATTCAGTTACCAAACCCTTGGGAAATCTGAAAATCCCAGAAAAATTTAGCAAAACCCAGATTCTGATTTCAATTGAAATACCTAAAGTTCACAACTTTATCAAAATTCAAGCACCCCAGAACCTCATTTAAGCTCTAAAATGTACACTAATCAATACTAATACAGAAAACCCAGAAGAAGAAGCAAAGAAACAAACAAAAATGAACCCTTTTAGCTAAAAATCCTAAAAATGAATATATTACAACAACAATTGGGTTATATTAGATTGCAAGAACTTACTTGCACAAGAGGGCTTCTAGACAGAGAGATTTGACTTTTTGAAATGGGCTGATTCTATACTTAGAAGATTTCCATATAATTGAGGAGATAAAATGAGAAGAAGACTCAAGATATTTGGTCAAAGAAAGGGGAATAAGGCCCAAAGAGGGGGGCGAAGAATGCAAGAAAATGGGAAGGGAAAAAAATAAACACAGAGTCGCCAAAGGGAGGCGACAACAACAGGAAAAGTATATGCAAAGAATTAGGAAAGTCGTATTCTATATAGTAAAAAGATTAGATTGGAATTGGAAGGAACAATATAAGTAGAAGAAGAAGAAGAAGAAGAAGAAGTAATAGTAATGGAGATTGGTATTTATTTATCTTTCTAGAAGGAAGAAAATGGATATGGGAGATGATGGCTTTCTCTCTCTTCCATTTCTCCATTTCTATTTGCTCCCTCTCTTTTTCCATCATTAGTGCAGTGTCTTGCGACGAGCTGTCTGTATTATTATTATTATTTTTTTCTTTTTTTTTCTTTTTTACCATGTCCCAAAAAAAAGATAAATATATTTATCAGTATGTCTAAAAAATCTAACAAGAATAATTACCCAAAAGGGAGGAGTGTGACGACACACGGGTCCACAACATGACACATGGGTCTGGCAACACAAACGATTATCTAGCTGACAACCGAATTCGCTATGCCAAAAGAATTATTTTAAGATGATAATGAATATTTTATCCACTTTAAATACCAATCAATCATTCATTCTTATCCCATATGAAAATAGAGTTTCACAAAGAGAGTGTTGTTCATAGCTTCATGCAGAAAATAATCCTCAGAGAAACAATGAAATGAAAGCACAAGCCGTAAAATACTTCTCGTCTAATTAGTAGATCGAGAGTTTAAGTCACTAAAAAATTAAAGGACCATAATTAGTGAAAGATTGCTCTGATAGGAGCAAGCTGCCCTAGCAATATCACCCACCATAAAATTTAAGTTCTCGTGGTGTTTCCTTTTTTTTTCATTTTTTTTTTTTATGAAAAAACAAATTGTAAATAAGGTGGTGTATGAGTCTACTGCACTGCTTTTTCTTTTTTTCACAATTTTTTTTTTTTGTTGCGTGATATTATTATATATAAGTTAATAGAGATATTAGCCTTTTTTGCCCTCACACTATTTACGAAATTCCGATTTTTCCCACATTCTTTTTTTTCGCATTTTGCCCGTAGACTATTTACGAGTGCCGGATGTGCCCAAAATCGGCGGAATCCGGCAACTATGGGGCGGCGATGAGTAAAATGGTCCGAACAAAAAAAATATTATAGTTACTTCAAATATAACCCCAAAACTATCTTATTGTATCAATTGAGTGCCTAAATTCTTTTTCTCTTTTCAAATGACCCTCCCCTACAATCCATCTCTCTTCTTCATCAACCTCATCTTCTTCATCTGGAAAAAAAAAAGACCTACTACCAACCATTTTCAATATTAACATCAAACTTCCAACACTCAATATCAATAACCATGATAAAACCCACTTCATCATCAACCTCATCTTCTTCATCTGGGAAAAAAAAAAAAAGACCCACTACCAACCATTTTCAATATTAACATCAAACTTCCAACATTCAATACCAATAACCATGACAAAACCCAATACTTTTCTAGCTGAGAATATATTCAATCTCTAATAAAGTGGATATAATTGCATCCTTACAAGGTAAAGAAGAACACTTGTGCATCAAGAAACTAAGTACAAGAAGGGCAAGCAATTCATACTTTTAGGGCAAGAAATTCATACTCTTCCTCCCTCATTTTTCGGCCAAAACTCAAATAATAGAAACCTTAATTCCAATTCACCTTTCTAAAATTGCTGGGTTTTGATTCTTAAATCTTGTTTAGAAAAGTTTGGTGGGTTTTGATTCTTAAATCTTGTTCAGAAAATCTTGGTGGGTAAGGTAGAGTGGTGAATTGAAAAGAGTGGTGGTGTTAAGGTAGAGTGGCGGTGGCGCGGTGGTTTCAATTGATACAATAAGATAGTTTTGGGGTTATATTTGAAGTAACTATAATATTTTTTTTGTTCGGACCATTTTACCCCTCATCGCTGCCCCATAGTTGCCGGATTCCGCCGATTTTGGGCACATTCGGCACTCGTAAATAGTCTACGGGAAAAATGCGATAAAAAAAAGAATGTGGGCAAAATCGGAATTTCGTAAATAGTGTGAGGGCAAAAAAGGCTAATATCTCAAGTTAATATTATAATATCGACTCAAAAAAAGTTATATTTGTAATAGAAACCATGAATCATTCAAAAAAAAGCAAAAAGAAAGAAAAAAATGTTGCTATGAAGTGCCGAGTAAACGTGACTAAGTCAATCTGAATGGGAAAACGAATTTTTATTTTGTTGATGATATTTCATTTGTTTTTCATCAGATATTTCATTTGTCCATTTCCCTTTCTTCCCAAATGTAAATTTTCATTTTTAAAAAAAAATAGTTAGAATAAAATTTTCAAAACGCTGTCACAAATGTAATATTTCCATTGCCTTGACGTCACCAATGTTCCTACATCTAATACTTTTGGGAACAATCTAAAACAAACACCTGCATCTTATAGACAAAATAACTATTTTCGTCGTCATGATTTTTTAATTCTCTTTTTTCATTTCAAATACTAAGGTGAGACATGTCCAAAATTGTGTACTCAATTTCTAGATTATATTTTTCCATAAAATAAAAAATAAATTACTTCACAATATGTATATATATATATAGGCATCCAGTTTTGACCGGAGGGACAGTAAGAATCTTCTGAAATTAAAATATAATTGGTTGGTTGATGCATGCATAACGTGATATATATATATATATATATATATATATATATATATATATATATATATATATATATATATATGTGTGTGTGTGTGTGTGTGTGAAAGAAAAAAGATGTTGGCGTGGCATTATTATTATTAATCAATTTAACCATAATTGAATGGACACATCCTTCCTTTATGCCATCTCTCATATTGTCCAGTTCCAATCAATCTCTTAGCATGAGACATGGTCGTCATAAAACAAACAAAGCAAGCCAGATCTATTTTCACATTTCACATTTCATAATTTAGAGTTTAGTTATTATTCCAGACTTCGATATTCAGATTCAGTTTTATCAAATAAGTATGTTTTTCCTGTTATAAAAGTATGTAAATGGAAAGTCTCCTCGCGACTTTTACAGGACACATAATCGGTCAATGATATTCTAGAGAATTAAGTGTACATGTTTAATACTCCATTTCATAGGATATATGGTACTGCCGGCCGTTCCTTACATCTGGATGTAGGTCCCACATTCCACTCCCCATGATCGTAAGGTGGAGTATTTTATAGGATTATACAAGAAAAGTTTAATCTCTCCATCTGGCCATTACTTGATTATCCAATTCAGATGCAGTCTTTCACTGAGTGAGGAGTTTTGAGTCACAGGCCACTATCTTAACCCGGCTGACGGTTTCTTGGCATTCTTCATTCTTGAAAACAGCATCTTGCAAGATGAAAGTCCAGACATTATCGCAGAATCTGTAGGTGTGAAGATGCCCCTGTTTGACAAAGAAGAATTCCAACGATAATAAAACCAGTAATAGCACAACAACATGCAGAAGAAAACACAGGAATAGTTACTTCACACTTTCAACAGAACTAATATGGAGATAAGTAAAATGATGTATCTCCCTTTTCGACCCATTATAAAGAGATATTTGAGTCACTTTTGCAAGAATCGGAATGAGAATGATTAACTAGGTACCGGGAATGAATTACTGTAGATTCTTTAATTTTACATGGCTGACATTGGATATGGGCTGGTTTCGAATAAGAAGAGAAGACAAAGAGGGGTGGGAATGAAAAACTAATACCCACCAATTTCATGCGCAAAGGCGGCTTCGTAAGTATTAGGTCCTCCATTACGTTCTTTCGATACCCATAGACAGATAAACGACGGTTATGATTTCCACCAACTTCCCTACCCCAAAATATTCAAGCCGAACACCACCTAAGGTCTACACTAATGCACACATACATATCATGGCATAAAAGTTCTCATGCGGAAATTTAATTAGAAGCAATGAAAACCAGCAGCAAAGCTTGCAGTTTTCAGGTTCCCTAAAGCTATAACTCTCTTTTCTAATTATTTGTATCTGCACCTATAATGTCATAATTCGTGTATTACAATTCATCCTAAAAAATCCTAATCGCATAATTACAAGATATCCAATAATTGGAAGCCTCTTCGGTACGTTAAGTAGGCACAATAGAGAGAACAAAACTCAGCACCTCAATTCCCTCTTGCATATCGCCAGAGAGAAACTAGCAAAGCATTAGAGATCCTAAGAGTCAAATAATTTTCGAGGACCGTACACATTCCCAAGAGAACACACTAAACTGAAGTGAGACAACTTTATTCTTAAAAAACAGAGAACCAGCGTCAACTCTGTCCATGTCATCCAAGCATAGAACTTGATCAATTACATCATACAATTCTATTGGTCATGTGCACGCATTATGTACCAGCACAGAGAAGACATCTACTTATGCATTCAGTTTTTTACTATTTCCAATAAAAATAAACTTGACGTATAAGCAAATAGAAATTTCAAGCACCAATAAAAACTCATACAGCTAATGTATTTTTACACTACCTTGATAGAAACTTTGCTCTTCACTTGAGATTCCAGAGCTTCAGTCATAGACTGAAATGGAACAACCAGCAGATTATAACAATCAATACACTAATTTAAAAAATACCAACTTTACTCTCAAAACCTGCATCCTCTAGCACTGTGCATGTTTGCATTGCGCCAGCTGATGTCAAACAAATACAAATACAAAAAAAAAAAAAAAAAAAAAAAAGGAACGTGAAAAAATATCAACCTTGTCAAATTGAACAAGAACTTGAATAGCGAGTTCAGGGCTAAGAGTTCCACTAGAGACCATTTCATCCAGAGTCTCAGTCAAACACATCCCGGTCGTAGACCTCCGGTACAACTCAAAAGTCGCCATAACTTTCTCTCAAGATCTGGAATTTATCAATTTGATTAAGTAAAAAAAAATGAATGAAAGGATCTCATAACATAATTAAAGGAAAAGGCCAAAAAGTAAAAGAGAAATAGATGAATGTAAAGACAATGGAAGAAGGTCCAAAATATATGTAGCCCTCAATTATTGAGATGTTTTTTCATCCTATGCTCGAAAAAAACTCATTTCCTGTACATTTCAAGTATACAACAACAACAACAATAGCATAACCCATTAAGTCCCCAATAATTGGGGGTATGGGCGGGAGTATAATTTCAAGTATAATTGACTAAATTGTAAGAATAGTTCTAAGTCTCGGCCGGAGTCCGAATCAACTCGATTTAAAACAAAATTCAAACACTCAAATTTAAATTATGTTCATTTCCAATTTGATTTTTTGTATTATTTTTTAAGTTGTTAGGTTAGAACCTGGTCTCCTGTACTACGAGTCAACCACTCAAGCACCAACTAATACCTTAGTGGCATCATTTCCTACTTGATGATAATGGTAAAGGAAGCAAAACAAATTCAATTGCAAAATTACGAGAAATAATAGTGAAAAAAAGCTTCCTTCTTCTACATTTCCACATCAAATCAATTACCGATTGAAATTAAGACAACAATCTTCAACATTTCTAGAAGAAAATAAATAAAATCAATGTTCAACACTATTCATTGAGCTAGTCGCATCAAAATCCATACAATTACATTATTATCTCATAATTTACCGTTTAAGCTGTCCGATTTCCGGTCGTTAGGGTTGATTCACCGGCGGCCAAGGCGGTAACTGGTGGCAGACTGAGGTGGTGGAGAGAGAGAGAGAGAGATTGGATTTATGCGGTTTATTTTGTATTTGTCTTTATTTAAAGTGAATTGTTTTAATGGGAAGGAGTAGGATTAATTTCACATTTAGTACTTTAAGTTTTAATATGTTGAAGATTGAGTACTTGATACTTTCAAAGTTGACGATCGAGGAAAGAGAAAAGAAGGGAACAAGTAGTTTTATCTTGGTTAGTGAATAGTTTTAAAACTTACAGTCAGACCAATAAGTGCAATACACGTAAGTCAAAAGTGGCAATTCATAAGAAATAGAATTGACTTTATATCCTAACTGTATTGCATTTATTAGTCTGAATATAAGTTTTAAACTTACTCATAACCAACATAAAAATTCTCGAAGGGAACTATTAAAGTTATGAGAGAAAAGGAGAGGAAAGAATGATCGATGATTTTTTGTCCATTGTTTATTATTATTATTATTATTATTTATTTATTGGGGAGAGACCTATCTATTACAAGAAATAAGGGGATTCGAACTCGTGATCTCTATGTCATGAGGCTTCGGCTTTGGCCACTAGTTGTTGTCCATCGTTGATTGTGTCGCAATGTCTTGACTTACTTGAGAATGCCTCAAGACATCTCTTTCAACATTGCTCCACAAGCAAGAGTCACTTACGTTACCTCACTTTGGTGTTAGCAGTTTACTTATGAACTGTACCAATCATATTACTTACCTTGTACGAAATTAATCTGTTTTACGCATCCATAACCGCCATCACCTTCAACAATTTCAATGCTTTTAATGACTTGTGGAATGAGTTTAGGAATCAAGAATTGAGGCCTTGAAGATTCTTGATGGGGAGATTGGGGAGGTGTGTTCATCAGTATAGGCTGTGATCCCCATGATTAGGCCTTATAAAGCTCAAAAAAATGTGGTAACTTAATAGTAGAATGGTAACTAGACAATATAAAAGAGCATAATACAGCAGCAGTAAGTTTGATTTTCACCTCAAAACTCAAAAATTCTGATGTTAAAATCAGATTACAAAATAGATAGAATATACATTAGGCATAATACATTAGTCATTACCACAAATGATTACAGAGAAATAATTAGTTGATAATCTCTCCCTCCTCTTCTAAACTTTCATCTACTTGATGAAAACCACCTTCCATTTTACTCGATTCGCCTACTTCAACCTCAGCATCAACTTTTTCAGTCTCAGTAGGTTCTTCAGATTCATTGACGGCCACGATAGGAAATTTCAGAGGCTTTTCAGGCCAATCTTTGAAGAAAGAGTTCATCACCATGAACCTAAACACCTGCAATAGCTGCTGCTTATCCCTCCTAATGTCTGTGCTCAAAAGCTTCTGCAAAAGAGTGGGCTCCCTTTTGGTTGGTGCGCGAGTGATAACTGAGTCGCCATTTCCCATCTTCTGTTTCTTGACCAAGTTATCAGCTTGAGCAGATGTATCGTGGTTTGCAGAATTCCTCTTCTTAGAGAAGCGATCATTCTGATTGAATCTTCCTCTTTTATTGAACTTGTTTTGGAATCTTTCCTTCTTGTTAAATGTTCTTCCGTTGTTGTCTTTCCTGCTGTGCACTTGTTTCTCTGAATCTGATAAATAGCATGCTGGTATTTCTGCTACTTCACAGCCTAACTCCACTTGCTTTGCCAATATCTCCTTGAGTTGCTGAGGAAAGAGTTCACACTTAAAAAGTAAATGTTTCAATCATGAAAAGATTGATACCAGTTTGGGGGCATGAATGAAATCAAGGAAGCAAAATTTGTATAGATGGTAGAAACAACAAAGGCCAGAAATTTGTCATCAGCCAGAAATCTTTTAGCAGCAGGACATAAGCGAGCACAACATAAGGCCATAAGCTAAGAGCCCTTAGGTTCTTCAATCCATATGACAAAATTAAACTATTAGACCAAAAGGCAAGAATGCATTGGTGCTACTAATCGAACAAGCAATCTAACAATATGTTTTCATGTTTACTCATCGATTATTTGTAGATTATATGAGCTGTACCTGGCGTCGTAGTTTGGCATCTAAATCGGCTGTACCTGTTTCCTTCGATTTTGCTGCCACTTTCTGCAGCAAATGAGATTTGTTAATATGCCAAAATACCTTTGGAAGAATAAATATTGCATTCATATTTTATAAAAAGGAACCTTCTTTATGTTGCAGCTTGATGGATAGTTTTTCCTCCGTTCTTCACGCCATTGTCGAATCTCTTGTTCCGTGTAATTCAAAGCGGTTGATCTTCATATTAAAAGAAAAGGAATCAAATGTGTAAATTTCGGGAACCAATAATACATAAATTTCAGAATCTTTTATGATTGTCACATTCTTCAACTCTTCTCATGGTAAATCATCATAAATCAATAAAAAGGCACTGCCTAAAAGTAGTTTGTTTGACTAATGAAACCATATAACTCATCCTACAACAGACTTCAACAAACAGCTATGCATAACATCATTCAAAATTCTCCAACAGCAATATGTTCAAGGTCAACGATTAATAGTCATCAGAAACTACCTCTTTTGAACAGCCGGGGCATTTTGGGCAGAATTAGCAACAAAGGTATTATTTCCACCATCTTTGCTATTTCCTATTAAAGAGGAACAGAGACACAAGTGAGGAACCACTAGCTGAAATGTTCAACATAAAGCAGGAAGAAAATACATCATGCAAAAAAGAGCAAAATCTTACAACCAAAATAGACCCTTAACCTAAAAAAAATTAACACAAAATTTGGAAGCAGAAGACATTTTTATAGCAATAATCAGCATTAGAAGCATAATGAACTGTAATATGGAAGCAACCTCAGGAGTTTATATGACAATAACAACTTCAAAGGCAAAAGTTGCTACTTAAGAGCATGCACGGAATTCAACAATTCTTAAATCCCTACAAAATTATTGAAAAAACACCTTTTCTTGATTGTATAGGATGAGGCTTGAAGTTCCCTTTATTATTCTGGAAATTACGAAACTGAGACTTCGTAAATCTGCAGACAGTGGAGCAACAGAATAAAATAAACTCATTCATTCAACTTCACACAAACATAGATATAGAAATAAAATCAACGGTGACACTGAACATACCTATCCCCGGACATTTCGTGTTTTGGATTCCTCGGAAAGTTCTTGTTCCCATGATTTCTACCACCCTTTTGCATCTTATCATTATTTCTATTATTCCCCTGCAGTGGTATTCATGAAATGAGTTGTTAATGCATAGGACAACAAGCAAAGGTACAATAAAGTGCAGAAAAAATAAAGTTAAAAACCTGTGGCTTTGGGGGCAAAGGTTGGAAATTCGTTGTATTTTGCTGTGGTTGAAAGGGAGCAGCAAAACCCTGAACTGGTTGAAGTTTCTGATAAGCATTAGGTATCTGGTTCATTGCTCCATTACCATTACTGGAAACAAAAGCAAGATTCTGAGGAAGATTAAAGTTTCCAGCTACAGCTTGACCACTCAAATTTGGCAGTTGCATTGGGAAAAATTGGTTCATATTTTGTAATTGATTTTGAAAACCCATTCCAAAGTTGAGATTTTGATTCAAGAACTGAGATGGGTTCACAGAATTTTGATTGAAAAATTGAGACATAGGGTTAGGTGCATTCATATTAGGGTTGTTGAAGTTTTGAGGAACTTGCATAGGAAAAAACTGGTTATTAGGGACAAAAAGGGCATTGGAATTAATGAAAGGAATTGGTGTCATTTGTGGGTTTTGCATGGAGTTTGGAGCAAAATTACTTGGGTTTCCCATTACCTGCTGCGGAATTCAAGTTCAAGAAACACCACAATTAGTACTTAAAAAAATTGTAAAAAAAAACATAAATTTAAAAAGAACCATAAAATAGTTGTAGAGAGACAAACCTGAGGAGGTGCTGAGGAAGAATTTTTGGTATTGTTATTATTAGAGTGAAAAGGATGAGAATTGAAGAGAGGAAACATTATGGAAGGATTTGTCTGATGATGAATGAAGAGAAGAAGATGAAACTTCAAAACCGCTGCTGGAAAAAGAGGGTTTAAGGTAGCAATGGCAAACCGCGGGGTGGTTCGGGTGGATTTGACCAACTCACGGTGCGGGTCAGGTGAGTTTGACTAGTCAGCGGGGCAGGGGTAAAAATCTCAATTTACCGCGGGTTTTAATGGGCGGGCCGGCCCACTAGTTTTTGTTTGACGGGAGGGGATGGGGCGGGTCAAGTTTAATATATATATTTCTTAATTTCATATCCAAGCATAGTTGGTATTAGGGGTGTCAACGGGTTCGGGTCGGCCCGAACTCGGTTTCACATATCTCGAAAATATGTGAACTTGAGGTTAGATGAGCAAAGGATGAACTCAATATTCAAGTTCGGATTTTATGTGAGCTGAGCGTGAGCTTGTCTCCTTCAGCCTGGCTCACACTCGAATAAAAATAATATATTATTTATATTATGTATATATAATACTAAATTTTTAATTAAAAAAACTTATAAAAACTGGCGGCAAAATTCATTGATTATTTTCTCTTCTTCTCAAACTCTATCTTTGTTTATCTTTTTATTCGTTCATCTTAATACATAAATTATTGTATTATATATATTTGTATTTCGTCAGTATTTAATCTCATGGCTAATCTATTCTACTATTTTTGCTAATATACCTCCAGCTCACATTAAGATATGAGTTGAGCGTGGGCTCAAAGTTTGTGAGCTTTTTCGAGCGGAGGGTGAAATGAGATTTTCAATTTTTATGTGAGTTGAACCTGACCTATGTCAAGCTCGGCTCAAATAGGCTTGAATAGCTCGATTGTCAAACCTAGATGGTATGGCTAACCAAACTGGGATCTTGAGGTTATTTTGGTCAACCTAATACGATTGCACTTATAGTTTCGTTCTGACATAGAGTTCTGGACAAATAACTTTTCCCAATAGTGGAGAGGTTATTTCATCTTAACTAGACTGTTTCATTAAAAAAGAAGAAAACAACTAGATTGTTGACATTGAACCATGTTACTTTTCTCTTTCTTTAAAAGAAATATGTCCAACCTCGAACATTATGGTTTCTCTTACTAAATTCTAGTGCAATGTTGTTAAGACATCTTATTAAATTTATTAGATGGATGTATATGTGCTATCGGAAAAAACAAAGGAGACATCACTTTTGAGACGTTCGAGGTTTTTAACCTGACTTTATTGGTCAAATAAGCATGACGTATTTTTCTGTATTTTGATACGTTGTTTGCTAGAACCTAGAGTGATGAAATTCAAATAGTTTCCCTTTCCGGACTTTTTGATTGTGAAAGTGGGAAGTTCTCCTTCATATTTATGACGTAGTATATCATATGATTGGTTGCTATTCACTGAAGAGTTAAGTCGGAAAAACTACACAAATCCGACATTAATGATGAATTATTATGCCACATACATTTAATCACGTGACTCATAATAAATCTGGTCGCCAAATTTGAAAGAAAATGAAAATTATACTACACATAATTCTACGGTTAAACATTAAATAAAACTCTTTCCGTACTTAAAAAAATCTTAGTAAACAATTAAAAAACAGAAAAATTAAAAAAATTAAAATTTTAAAAAGGATTGAACTAATTTTAAGGGCATTACACTCCGTCTTAAGACTATATAAAGAAGTTAAATTGCGAGATTTGTTTTTGTAAATTTTTCTCGTGCAATCATAAAGAGTATAGCGTGGGTAGCTCGTCACGTTCCTTGACAAGATTTCGATTTCTACTAATGGGAATAGAGCGCATTTCTTCATAAAAAAAAAAGTTTTTCCTCGTGCTCCTGAGCGATGCTGGAAGAAAATAAAAAATAAAATCTCTGAGTCTGTATAAAGCTGTTAAACCCCTCATCAGTAAAAAAAAGCTGTCATTTTTCTCTCTTCTTCTATCATTTCATCAAACACTTCTCCTTCATGGTGGATCTGCTCCTAAAATCTCCATGAAGGAAAAAAAGCTTCAGAAACCTTGATATTTGAAGCTCAAGATTGGAACAAAAAAGATTTAGGGAAGAAGGAGGTAAAAACGAATCGGAATTTGGATTGTGATTTTTTGGTAAAAATTATGAGGTTACCTTGTTGTTCAGTTTGTCAGAATCGGTACAACGAAGAAGAACGTTGTCCTTTATTGTTGCAATGCGGCCATGGATTTTGCAAAGAGTGTCTTTCTAGAATGTTCTCTGCTTCATCAGACAATTCCCTTTCTTGTCCTCGTTGCCGCCATATTTCTACTGTCGGCAATTCTGCTACGGCGTTGAAGAAGAATTACGCGATCCTTGCCCTAATTAATGATTCTTCGAATTCGGCCAATTTTAGTGATGAGGATGAAGATGAGGAAGATGATGATGAAATGAATTGTGATGTGGTGGATGATGACGTGGCGAGGAGGTGTCGAGTTGGCGCTTCTTCGAGGGCGGCTACGAGTTGTGGTGGTGGTGGTGGGAGTGGGAGGATTGAAATTGGAGTGCATCAAGGAGGAGTGAAGTTACTGAAAAGGATCATTAATGAGAGTATGGTAATAAGTAAGAGGACAGGTGGAGTGGAGATGTGGGCAGCTGTGGTGGTAGGGAGTAGTGGACGGTGTCGACATAAGGTGGCGGTGAAGAAGGTTCCGGTGATAGGTGAGGAGATGGATGTGGTTTGGGTGCTGGGACAGCTGGAAGGGCTGAGGAGGGCTTCATTGTGGTGTAGAAATGTGTGTGCTTTTCATGGTGTGTCTAGGATGGAAGATGGGAGCTTAGGTATAGTAATGGATAGGTGTAAAGGGTCAGTTCAAACAGAGATGCAAAGGAATGAAGGGCGGCTCACCCTCGAGCAAATCCTCAGGTGCTGCTCTATTTCATAAAGTTTCTTGCTTTATGTATTGATTACTATGTTCTTGCGATAAATTGAGGTGATCCCTTTCAGAAAGTTTCTTGCTTTGTGTTTGGTTACTATGTTTGAGCATCTTTTAGTCTTTATCGGCCTGTAGTGTTTCTTCTCTTGATGATTTTGTCATTGAGTACAGATATGGGGCAGATATTGCTCGTGGAGTTGCTGAACTTCATGCAGCTGGTGTTGTGTGTATGAATATCAAACCGTCTAATCTTCTCCTGGACTCAAATGGTCGTGCTATTATTTCTGATTATGGCCTTCCAGCAATTCTAAAGCGGCCCGCTTGCCGAAAAGCTCGATCAGAGTGTCAATCATCTAGAGTGCATTCTTGCATGGATTGCACGATGCTTAGCCCAAACTACACCGCTCCTGAGGCATGGGAACCTGTAAAAATGTCGCTGAATCTTTTCTGGGATGATGCAATTGGCATATCTCAAGAATCAGATGCTTGGAGCTTTGGCTGTACATTAGTAGAAATGTGTACTGGTTCTGTTCCGTACGTAAACACCTTTTTCTAATTTTGTGACAAATGGTTTTGCTATTATTTTAGTCTCCAACTTGAGGTGGGAGAACTTTTAATAATAATTACTTGATGTTCATTATGCAGGTGGGCTGGCTTAAGTGCAGAAGAAATCTATCGGGCTGTTGTCAAGGTGCGGAAACAACCTCCTCAGTATGCAAGTGTGGTGGGTGTTGGGATTCCCAGGGAGTTGTGGAAAATGATTGGTGAATGCTTGCAGTTCAAGGGGTCCAAAAGACCTTCTTTTAGTGACATGTTAAAAATATTTCTTCGCCACTTGCAAGAGATACCTTGCAGTCCTCCTGCAAGCCCGGATAAGTATGAACCCTGAGATGAACAGTTATCTTTTTTCTTTAAGTTTACCTTTAGTTTATTTTTGGTGGAAGTGATAGGAACAAAATCACGTTTCATGGTTTTCTTAGTACTAACAAGAGTGGTTGTTAGATAGTTTTTTCTTTGTATCTCTTTTGCATTTTTCCCTTGATTGATTACTGAGAAATATTTTCTTCATTTCATCTGCAGTGACATGGCAAAATATCCGGTAGCAAATGGTATGGAACCATTACATTCTGCTGATTTAAAAGTTAACCAAAATAATCCCATCCTTCTCCATCGACTTGTTTCTGAGGGTAATTTAAATGGTGTCCGGTTAGTCTTTACTAAGCCCTTTTTGTTGCTTTGAACATTATGGGTTATAATTTTGTTCATTCAAACACAACAGCAAATTCCTTAGTATTTCTTATCTGGTTAATCCTGTATGTTCAATGTAGAGAGTTGCTTGCTAAGACTGCATCGCGACATAGTGCGAGCTCACTAAATACTCTACTGGAAGCACAGAATGCTGATGGCCAAACTGCTCTCCACTTGGCTTGTAGACGGGGCAGCATGGAACTTGTTGAGACCATTTTGGAGTACAAAGAGGCGAATGTGGATATTCTAGACAAAGATGGCGATCCCCCACTTGTTTTTGCATTGGCTGCTGGATCAACTGACTGTGTCCATGCTCTCATCAAAAGAAATGCCAACGTCAGATCCGTGTTAAGGGAAGGTCTTGGACCATCAGTTGCTCATGTTTGTGCCTACCATGGCCAACCAGACTGCATGCGAGTAAGTTGCTCTTGGCCTTAAAAGTGGAAAATGTGTATATAAGTATATTATTTGAACGACATTAATATAAGGCAGGGCTTAGAAAAAGGGGAAAAAATTAATTATGAGGTTTTTGAGATGGAAAAAAAAATAAGAATTATCCAGCTGACACTGTAAAGTACAACAAAGCTGAAGGCCTGAGTGATAAGAACCATTTCCCTGCGTAACTCTGCAATGATGGATGATTATGGGTTTGTTTGTTGGTTCATTTTTACTTCTTTTATTCCTTCCAGAGGACTGCTCTTATAATGTGAACCGTGACAGGAATTATTGTTGGCTGGTGCTGATCCAAATGCAGTTGATGATGAAGGAGAATCAGTACTTCACAGAGCGGTGACCAAGAAATATACAGAATGTGCTATTGTCATACTGGAACACGGAGGTTGTAGATCAATGAGTGTCCCGAACTCCAAAAATTTGACGTATGTGCAAGCTCATTCTTTAATTTTCTCACTTTTCAAGCATAATAAGATAAAGCTATTTTTCTTTGGATGGGACTCCAAATGTGAAATTAGGAGAAAATTCTATTATTTTTTTCATTTTTTAGTTTTTTAACCAAGGAGGAGCTAATGCATTTATTTTTCATGTTTGCCATGTTTTTATGTACTGATAGCTGATATTTATAATTGAGGTCCTAAGTCATCTAACTAGGAACTACTACCATCTTGAACAACTGTTTGCAGGAAGCAGACCTGCCTTTTAGGGGAAGAAAATCTAAATATACCAAAAAATTCTAAGCTGCAATGATCAATATTTCTGAGAAAAATTTGGGATATAATGTAGTTTAGAAGGTCTTTATATCCCGGGAGTCGCTATGCTGCATGCTTTCAATGAAAAGTTATTGATATTGTTCTCAAAAGCTATGAACTGACACTCATATATCTTTCTGCGCACGCAACTGTGTCAATAGGCTGAAAAATGTTTAACGTGAATCTTTTGGAAACCGCTCTTTGTTTATCTTTGGGATATATATTAAATTCAGAAAACGATAACTATGGTTCAGATGGTTGGTCACATATCTGATTGCCACAAGATCTGAGAAATTTTTTCAGAAACATACAAAATCTGTAAATGAAGCATGTTGTATTACTTAGACGGGAAGCACAGATAGTAGTTTTTGAATTCGTCAGAACTTATTTGTTTTACAAAAGTAGAGGAGGATTATGTTAGACTAAAATACTAGGTAATAATTCGTTACGACTTCTTTTCGTGTCCAAACCAATGCAAAAAATTCTCTCTTCTTACCTTCGATAGATGCCACCCTACCTTTGCCCATATGATCTCATTCCTCACTCATCTAGGGAGAAATATGGTGCTATTGTAAATCTTAACCTTTTTTCACTGTTTGAGTCAATTTCCTGCTGCAAATTTTAACCTTTTTTCATTGTTTTTAACAGCCCACTACACTTGTGTGTAATGACATGGAATGTGGCTATTGTAAAAAAATGGGTTCAACTTGCTTCCAGAGAAGAGATTGCTACTGCAATTGATATTCCCAGCCCTGTCGGAACCGCTTTGTGCATGGCCTCTTCGCTCAAGAAAGACCGTGAATCTGGTATAGCTTGAATTCTGAATTAATTGCCATTTTGTTATGTTAACTCAGTTATAGGCAAATTCGAAATTTTGTATGTCATTTATTTTTCTGTTCTATTGTCCTGTACTCCCTCCCTGTTTTGTGTTACATTTATTCTTCAGTTTTGTATTCTACTGTTTGTTTGTTTTTTTCTTTAAATATTTTTTGCTTGCTTACAGCTGGGAGAGAACTTGTACGAGTTCTTCTAGCTGCTGGAGCAGATCCAACTGCTGAAGATACCCAACATGGGAGAACGGCTCTTCATACTGCTGCAATGGTTAATGACGTTGAGCTGGTCAAGGTACAGTAAACAACTACTACTTTGCTTTCTGCTTCAGTTATATATGGAACGATGTCAAAATTCTTTATTCTACGGTGTTTATGTATTAATCTCTGTAGTTGCAGACTTACACATATGATTATTTACTGCCATTTATAGGTAATTCTTGATGCTGGAGTTGATGTGAACATGAGGAACATGCATAATACCATACCTCTACATGTTGCATTGGCCAGAGGTGCAAAATCTTGTGTTGAACTACTCTTATCTGCAGGCGCAAATTGTAACTTGCAGGTTGATTATATTTCTGCGTAACCTTTTTTTATGCCATCTGTATCTCTATTATTTAATTGAGTGGGACCTTTACAGTAAATCTTATTTTCTCTTTGGCCATGCTTTCTGAGCTCAAGAGAAACTACCGAAATTTTTTATTGTCACTATATTTGTGTAGAATGTTGGAATAGTAAGATGGTATAAAATGCTAACACAGCTTATTTGGAGGACCTGTACACATATCTATTAATTCTATTTAGTCACGGTTTCTCCATATCGTAAACTACTATATATGGAGTTAGCACATCTTAATTCAGAAGCAGCAACATTGCTTACAGTCCTAAGATAAAGATAACAAACATTCAAATTTCCTTAAGATGTGCCAACTTATAGCACCCTAATATAAACTTGAACATTTTAAAACTATTTCTGAGAGCAAAAGAAACTGTAGAAAAAATTTATTTTCATTATATTAGTGTAGAAATGTCGGCATAGTAGGAAGGATGGTATGACATGCTAGCATATTGTGTTTAATGTCCCAAGGCACTGTTGTTCTTGATAAGTTTCAAATGTTTGAGGATTGCTAAAATAGGTGGTTCCAAAATCTCAAGCAACATTTTCTGAGGAAATTTTGATGAGTTTCTGATAACAATAGAAAAGCAAAAAGCAGAAAGAACAAGAGCCAGCACTGGAAAGGCCTGTCTTCTAGAAGCAAACAGTTTGAAAGCTGTGCTTTAGAAGCTCATTTCGGCATTTGAGCTTCATTTGAACTAAAAACAGGAAGGAAAAAGCTTGCAAGAATGTTTCTGCTTGTTTTAACAAATAAGAATAGGCCCCTGCTTTTCAAGATTTGTACAGGAACTGAAAATGCCAAGATTATTAGTATAATTAATAATTGATTGAATTAGCTTAAAGTATATGTTGGATCCATATTCATCATAAATTTCTTGTTTCCATTTTGTTGCTATTAGTTCTTTGTTTTGCTTCCCACCTTTATGCAGTTCATGTTTCATTATATCAGGATGATGACGGTGACAATGCCTTCCACATAGCTGCTGATACAGCAAAAATGATAAGAGAGAATCTCGAGTGGATCATCATCATGCTTAGGCATCCTGACGCTGCTGTTGAAGTTAGAAATCACAGGCAAGTTCTTGCCAGGAGGATGCTCCTTCAATGTTTAAGACGTGTCTTAGCTGCCTTATGCCATTTTTTAGTTTCAGTACTTGTATGAAGTGCTCATTGTTTTGGAATTGTTGATGATGCATGGCAGTGGTAAGACGCTACGTGACTACTTGGAGGGTCTACCCAGGGAATGGATCTCTGAGGATTTGATGGATGCACTCATGGATAGGGGAGTACATTTGTCTCCTACAATGTAAGGAAAAATCTAGCAATCTTGTTGCATACTGTCACATTCTTTTGTTTTAGTCACCGGGCCTATCATTGTTACAACAATGCTGAGTTTTAAAATCTCAAATTGTCCAATGGTCTGCAGATATCAAGTTGGAGACTGGGTAAAATTCAAGAGAAGTGTTACAACACCCACATATGGATGGCAAGGAGCAAATCATAAGAGTGTTGGTTTTGTGCAAGGTGTCCCTGATAAGGATAATCTAATTGTATCATTTTGTTCTTGTGCTAGTGACGCTAGACTACTGGCAAATGAAGTTGTTAAAGTGATTCCATTGGATAGGGGACAGCATGTGCAGCTAAAGCCAGAGGTCAAAGAGCCAAGGTTTGGTGTCGAATGATTATCAGCAATATCTTTTTTTTAAAGCTATTTTAAATCAACCCATTCATTTGTTAAAAGGGGACCATGCGTTATTGGAATTTCATTAGCTTAAATCAAGGAAGTTAAGGAGTGTGGTGGGATGTGTTAGTGGATCATAATTCTTTATATTAAGAGCGTTAATTATGGAAGTTTAGATACAATATGAGTATTTTAGGAAAGTGGACATTAGATTTGGGACATCTTGAAAAGGAAAAGTGACATCTCAATTCCGGATGAAGGGAGTATTCAGTCTATACTTGTAAGATTGAATTATAAAGCCACTGCATGTCTGCATCTAATTAATCTTATTGTTGGTTTGCATAGGACATTCAAATTATCTGAGCAGTATAAGGACACTCTAATGTCTTTCTTATTACAGATTTGGTTGGCGTGGTCATTCACGTGACACTATAGGAACCGTTTTATGTGTGGATGATGATGGGATCCTGCGAGTTGGTTTTCCTGGAGCATCAAGAGGATGGAAGGCTGATCCTGCCGAGATGGAAAGAGTTGAAGAATTTAAGGTTGGCGATTGGGTTCGTATTCGTCCATCTCTTACTACAGCTAAACATGGATTGGGATCTGTGACTCCGGGAAGCATTGGTATAGTGTACTGCATTAGACCAGATAATAGTTTATTATTGGAGCTAAGCTATCTTCCTGCTCCATGGCACTGTGAACCAGAGGAAGTTGAACCGGTTGAACCATTCAAGGTAAGGGCATTTGACGTCGTATCGTTTTTCACTTAATCTTGCTTCCTTTGTCTTCGGGAAGGTAACTTTTAGATGACACAAAATATAATTCCACAGATTGGTGACCGTGTTTGTGTGAAGCGCTCTGTTGCTGAGCCAAGATATGCTTGGGGTGGTGAAACCCATCACAGTGTTGGAAGGATATGTGACATAGAAAGTGATGGCCTTTTAATAATAGAAATTCCTATTCGGCCTATTCCATGGCAGGCTGATCCTTCTGACATGGAAAAACTGGAGGATTTTAAGGTATGTCAAACCTTTTCCCTATTTGTGCATGTTTACACATTGAGGATGAATGTCCATGTTAACCATCTTGTTGTTTTGTCTTCATTTCTTTGTGAAGGTGGGGAATTGGGTTCGAGTAAAAGCTTCAGTGCCTTCCCCTAAATATGGATGGGAGGATATAAATAGGAATAGTGTGGGGATAATTCACAGTGTGGAGGAGGACGGTGATGTGGGAATTGCCTTCTGCTTTAGGAGCAAACCTTTTTGCTGCTCAGTTACAGATGTGGAAAAGGTGCCTGCTTTTCAAGTGGGTCAAGAGATCCATGTGATGCCTTCAGTTACCCAACCACAGCTTGGATGGTCGAATGAGACACCAGCTACTATCGGCAAAGTTTTCCGAATTGACATGGATGGTGCTCTAAATGTAAGCCCGTTGTGCATTTAGCCATTTACTTTGATCTTTGACCAAATGTATGTTGATTCATATCGATATTCACATAAAATGTCTCATATTCGATATCTCATGTGATGTATCGTTATGTGAAGGATGGAAAGGTGCATAAAGAAAGCATCTTGAATGAAATGAATTCCATTTCTTCTCTTTGTTTCTTTTTAAAAATTTCTTCCGATAAGTTTTTACCTTTTTACTTTCCATCCTTTCTAAATTGGTTCCTCTAGACCTAGTGGTAGTCCATGAGACTCCAGTAATGCACATAATCATACTGCAACTATAAAGAAAAACGTGAGAAATTTTCTATTTCCATCAATTTCTAGGGCTTTCTATTTCCACATAATTTTTTGAAGTCATGATGAATGGTAGCTTTTGGTTATGTTTGTAGGTTAGAGTTGCAGGAAGACATTCTTTATGGAAAGTCTCTCCTGGAGATGCAGAACAGCTATCAGGTTTTGAAGTAGGTGATTGGGTACGTTCGAAGCCGAGCCTAGGTGTAAGACCCAGTTATGACTGGAACAGCATTGGAAAAGAAAGTTTAGCAGTTGTACATAGTGTACAGGAGACTGGCTATTTAGAACTAGCATGTTGTTTCCGGAAAGGAAAATGGATCACTCATTATACGGATGTTGAAAAGGTTCAGGGATTTAAAGTTGGGCAGCATGTCAAATTCAGAGGTGGAGTAGTTGAACCTAGGTGGGGTTGGAGAGGGGCTCAGTGTGATTCACGAGGTGTTCTAACTAGCGTTAATGCTGATGGAGAAGTGAGGGTGGCATTTTTTGGTCTGCCAGGTTTGTGGAGAGGGGATCCTGCAGATCTGGAAGCCGAGCAAATGTTTGAAGTGGGAGAGTGGGTCAAATTGAGAGAAAATGTTAGTTCTTGGAAGTCTATTGTGTCAGGCTGCATCGGGGTAGTTCAAGGGATCGGATATGAGGAAAATGAATGGGATGGAAATTTATTTGTAGCGTTTTGCGGAGAACAGGATCAATGGGTAGGGAATACTGCTGATCTTGAAAGGGTTAACAAACTTATGGTAGGACAGCGGGTCAGAGTTAAAAACTCTCTGAAGCAGCCGAGATTTGGGTGGTCGGGGCACAATCATACGAGTGTTGGTACCATAACATCTATCGATGCAGATGGAAAGCTGAGAATATACACCCCAGCTGGTTCAAAAGCTTGGGCATTGGATCCTTCTGAAGTGGACCTTGTAGAGGAAGAGGAACTGTGTGTAGGCAACTGGGTTAGGGTTAAGGCAACAGTGTCTACCCCGACACATCAGTGGGGAGATGTTTCTCATTCAAGCTTAGGCGTGGTGCACCACATGGAGAACGACGATCTTTGGGTAACCTTCTGCTTTATGGAGAGGCTGTGGCTTTGCAAGGCATCAGAAATGGAAAAAGTCAGACCATTTAAAGTGGGTGACAAGGTACGAATTAAAGACGGGCTAGTGACACCGCGCTGGGGATGGGGGATGGAAACTCATGCAAGCAAAGGCGAGGTAGTTGGAGTAGACGCAAATGGGAAATTAAGGATTAAGTTTCAATGGAGAGAAGGAAAACCGTGGATTGGAGACCCTGCTGATATTGTCCTCGATGATTCTAGTGGCTCATGAAACCCAAATGTTTTCGTATTACCTCCGTACTATTACCATTGGCCTCGAGACTGAAAGTGGCGGGAGGAAGCAGGTGCGCGTCCAGGGATGGAATTATTCGAATGAATTGCTTTAGTGCTGTATATGCATGCTATGGGAGCTGAACTAATCTTATTGTTAATATAAACACAGCATGAGAATGAGATAGAAAGAGCTTACAGGCAGAGGTCTACATTATGTGACTGACAGTAGGCCACTGTGTATTTTTACATGTTTTTGTTGTTAGCTGACTTTTTTTTTCTCTCACTTTTCTATGTAACTATAAGGAGTTTGTAAGTATATAATTTAATGTTTTTTTTTCTTTCCATTATGTCATTTTGTACAAATTAATGAACCTGAGAATTTGTGTTTCTTCTTTGTTTAAGATACATGTCACTTTGAACTCAGTCAGGATATTCCTCTGTAATATTTTTGTGAAATATTGAATCAAATGCATTCTTGTTAAAGAACCCCATCTGCCCTGGTTTTCTTGCAATCTTTTGAGACATCTTCATATCTTTTGGTCTTCTGGTAGTAGATGAAGACAGTATTAGGGTAAAGTCATGATTATTATTTTTAGTTAGGACACTCAAAACTGTGTTCGAAAAGATTAAGGGTTTGATGTGCAACGCAAAGACAAGAATTGAACTTATGACTTAACAAGACACCGTTATTTACTGACTCGCTTTTTGTCATTGTGACATATGCTCTGGGGCAACTTCAGGACAACTCTTTTCTTGGTAAAACATTTAGCAAATGATAGTAGAAACTTGAGTTAATAATCAGTTTAGGACATACCTTAGTTTACACCAAAAGTTACAAGGAATGTTGAAAGGTCAAAGTGCCATCTCTTTTTTCCCCCTAAAGACTGAGGGTGTCCACTGTCAGCAGTGACTAATCCCCTTGCCATGGGAGTTCTCTGAGGAAGTAAACACCATTTTTTTTTCTCCCTAAAGACTGAGGATGTCCACCGCCAACAGTGACTAATCCCCTTGCAATGAGAGTTCTCTGAGGAAGTAAACGACTTGCCATAAAATGCGCATCATTTCCATAGGTAGGAATCAAACTCCTGATCTCATTATTAAGGAACGAGGCAAATTGTTATAGATAGAACTACCGAGAGATAGAACTAAAAAAAAATGTTTTTGTTTTTATTTTCATTTTTAAATGAACTTTTTTCACATAAACCAACCTTTTTTTTTGAACAGACACATAAACCAACCTATCTAGGGCAAAAATTGTAAAAAAAATAAATAAATTAAGGGAGAATTGAAATTTGTTGGATTGAGTGGGACCCACAGCAGCATAAGACATTTTACCGCGAAGGATTGACTTGTCATTTCACAAATACTGCTCTGCCCGATATGGCGCCAACCTCTCCAAAAAACCGCACTGAAGCCAGTTCAGTAACGTGATTTTGGCGCCAAAAGGGGCTGATTCAGTTATATCAATGGGAAATCAACACAAATGCTTCTCTTATATGTATAAGAAATAAATTAGTAGTAGTAATTAATAAATTATATCCATGGGAAGCTTATTAGGGTTTCGCCTTCCTCAATTCTCAGAGGTATGGATTTCTTGCCCCTTTTCTATAATATTCTCTTGATTTTGCCAATTATTTTAGCTAATTTTTGAATAAAAATGTTTAATTCATTCCTCAATTTTCTCCTACATGCTTATTTTTCCTTTTAAATTTCTATGTTTTTATGTAAGTACAAAAATCAAATTTTTAGTAGCAGAAAGAAGCATTTTTTTAAAAAAAATTATTAGGGAGGAGTGACGAGCCTGAGACTTATTTTTCCGAGTTAACTAGTACTTGTTAATGTATATGTTTGGCACAGGAAGCGGCTTGGCTACCTACTTGGCTTCAGCAGCAAAATGCGGAGTCACTTGATGAGTTCATCAACAGAGGAGAAACCTCATTTGAGCAACGTATTCAGGTTAATCATTTTATAGTTTACCGCTTTTTATTCTTGTGTTGGTTCTTGCAGGTTGTGATTAATTAATGCTTACAGTGAGATATATTTTGCTCTTTGAAATTTAGTTTATGTTTTATTTAATTGTGTAAGATAAGAAACCTCAGAAATAGTGATTAGTAGGTGTTAAAATGACCATTTCGACTGAAATTAGCCTTTTCTGACTGGAGAGAATTTATGCTTGTACATTTATTTTTAGGTTAGAATGATTGTTTACAAGTTGATAATGTCTGAAAATTCTGAAAATCATGTTTACAACTTTTATAGGAAGTAAAGATTCTAGGCCACACAATCGACAAGGGAGAGAATGCTGTTTCATCAAAGCTGCGAGGGTTACAGGAATTGTCATTTAATGCTATCTGGTGATGAGAGTTCACCTCTTAGCTCTTTTCCATCTACTAAGGATGTAAGTATTCCAAAAGAAAAGAAAACTGTTAAACGTCTCAACTCTGGCCTAGGTTATTTGATTATTTTTGTTCCCATAAAGGATATCCCGAGACTTAGTAGGAAAGGTAGGTAGCCTGATTTCTACATTCTGTAGTAGGTTTATAAAAAAAAAGATAGGTAAAAATTACATTCTTTATTGTGTTTGTCATTTAATATTTTCATTTCCATCCAAATATGAGACTAAGGTAATGCCACTTGTTTCTGCAAGGTGGTCCATGTTCATCTTCATTTGACATCAGATGGTAATTCTGACAGCATGTCATGTCCACTTGTTGATCCGTCTCAAACACAGGGAGCTGCATCATACCCTGTGGAACTAAAGCAAGCTCGTGAAACTTCAGTACTTGTAGAAGGGACGACCAACCAATCGATTATAGGAAAAGATGATAGCTTAATAAGTTGTTCTCTAGATACAAGACCTGATGATGTGGCAGACTTGATGAGGCATGAAGAAAATGGAAAATGCTCTGAAGACGAATTGAATGATGTAGTTGAACTATCTATTGCCGCTTCTGAAGCTGTGGTAATTCATGGAATGATGACCGATTCCATTTTAAAATCTCTGCCAGTTTCAACTTCACTTGAAGTTGCTTTTCAGGTGAAGAAAGCACGATTGGATGTTTGCAAAGAGAAGTTTGATACTGCGGTCATTTGTGAAGTGAATGACCTCTTGGATATGGATGATTCTACTATGGCAGATGCATATGAAGATGTTGGATTGTGCATTGGTGATCTTGGTCTACATAATCACTATGATAATTTATCACAAGTTAATCATGCAGGAATTGGTAGATATGGGGAAGAATTGGAGTGTGAAACTACGGGTAGATCTCTTCATTTTGGGAAAGAAAAACTGAAAGAAGTCAAAGATCCTGAAAGACAGTTGAGAGAGGATATGGTATCATTTGTTTCCGATGATAACGTACAGAAGAAGCTTTCCAAAGAACCTTCTCTCTGTTCCGGTTCCATCATGGATTGTCAGAATGATACTGTTGCAAGTAGCTCTGTCCCGGAAACTGTTCAAGCTTCACTGCCATTCGAGATGGACAAAAATGTATAACTTGGTTTGGCATTCTTTACTGCACATCCATTCTTAATTTCTTTGCCGAACTGGTAATTAGGTTGTCCCTACTATCAACATGAAAGAACTGCATGTTATTTTCGAGATGCAGGTGGGTGACTGTGGCATTGGTGAACAAAATTTCTTTCATGAACCTGTAAAGTTTTATTTGGCTGGGAATTCCGAAGTTGCGGGTAATTTTTCACTTTGTGCTTCCATATTCCTCTTGATTAATCCCTGTGGAATAACTAGTGTTTTAACTTTGTTTTTCTTTGTGTAGAAAAACATGATAAAGTTTTAGAAGATCTAGTTCCTGGCCGATATCAAAGCCGTTGGTTTGGTGGTTGGGCTTCGAAGGTAATTAATTATATATTGTTTCGTTACATTTCCTTGCTTGATATACTCTCTGATTGATTATAGTTTACTGCAGAGTGTAAGGTAGAAGAACTTATTAGTTCAGTGGGTGATGAAGTAGGCTACTGATGCTGGGGGTATAAAAAGTAGTCATGGGTTCATGGCAAATACCCATACCAAGTATGCTAATAATAATGATACATATTGTAGATTTCTCATCTAGATATATAAAAAGGAACACTTCTTTGGAATCCCAACTTAACTCCCTTCTTAAGAAACCCAATAATAAGGAAAACGTAACTGATTTTGTCCTGCATCAATTATGCTCACATTTCGTAGGGATCCACTGGCCCAGTGGAAAAGGCCGTGGAACGCCGTACTCTGATCCTGAGTTCGATCCCCGCATCCCCCCCCCCTCCCCCCATTTTCCTTTTTATTTCGGAATTATGCTCACATTTCGGAATACCCAACTTGATTATTTGATGTAGGTCATTTCATCTATTTGTCTTGGGATCCCCCCACTTCCTTTTCCATCTTTTAGCGAAAGAAATTGCAAATTGCTTTTCTGTATCTTATGTCTTTATAATTGTTTTTTAACCATCTACATTGATTAGATTTACATCTTTTAATTCTTATTTTTTTTACACCTCAGAAAGAAGTAAAATCCTCTCTTGTGGCGTGCAACAAAGTTAAATTCATTCCTCAACCTTTAATAGGCGAGACGAGCTTTTTCACAGAATCTGCAGACGTTGTCCCAGATGAGAACTCAGTTGCTCATAATCAAGATGGAGGCACCCTCACTTCCTACTCAAGCTTTACTTCTGTAGGTTTACGCGATAAAAAAAACGCAGAGGCATTGCTTTCTCAGGATATTGTAGGATGTTCTGCATCTCCTAGCGCATCTTGTGACCCTCTTTGCTCTATTGTTCCATGTAGTATTTCCCCAGAAAATATTATCTCTACTTCAGCAGTTAACCATGAAGGTAGCGTACCTACCAGAGGATATTCCACGGGAACAACAGAATATACAACAGACAACTTGCTTGAGATGAAAACTTCACAGAACAAGTTGGTTCATGAAGAAGAGTCCAACATTTTTGTGAGTGAAATTGAGAGGTCCCAACCTGCAGTTTATAGGAAGTTGACCTCACTTAGTACCTATAGTGTGCTACAGCCTAACCCCCGGACTAATTTAGTAAAAGAAAGTTGTCATGACAAACCTTTGCCACTAGATGGCAATCCCGAAAACTCAACTATAAAGAATTTTGTCTCCCATTTCCCAAATGAGGAAAACTGTAACACAACCGCGAAAAATGTGGCCAAGTCACGTATTTTAAAGAAAAGGGAGATCTTACCTCATATCCTGCGTGGCAGATCACGCGGTCGCTCCCTGGCATTCTCTCGCCTTAGATCTATTGGTTTGGAAGCAAAGACTCTGATACAGGATGCTGCTGTTGATGTTCGGCCTAGCAAGGATCCCGAGAAGTTACGTTCTAATTGCCATTCTGAATATAATGTTCAAGTTCCAGGAAGAAAGCGTGTCCGCTTTCTAGAAGCCGAGACCAATTATGACCCAGAGATGACACTTCAAAAGCAACAACGATCACTTAGAATTTGTAAGAAAATTCTGATTTGTATGTCACCAAGAAATTTTGAGCTTTAAACACCTTGCTGACCATTGTTATCTGTCATGATAGGTTCTCTTGGTAGAGCTGCTAAAGCACTTGGATCTCATTCTGGACCTCAAGGATGCAAAAGCTGTCAAATAAATTATTTCAAGAAAGATGAGAAGACACGGATATTCCAAAATTTAGACTTCTTGTTGACAGGATTTTCTCATCGGAAGGAAAAGGAACTTGAGGATCTCATTAGAGACCGCGGTGGGATCGTTCTTTCAGATATTCCTTTTCCTCCAAAATCGGGAGGAAACAGTATTTCAAAATTTAACCATCACAAACTTCCTGTCGTTCTATGTCCAAAGAGGGTTGGTTGCATCTATCTGTATCCACTTTACTTGCTTGGGCTCACTTTTCCACTCATTTAGTCACCACAATTGTTATTTTAATTATAATTATTATCAGCTTAACATATTCACGTACAAAGCTTTTTGTTGAAATAACAAAATTTTATTTTAATCCCCAAATTGTGGATCCTACCTTATCTTATTCCTGTTCGTGATTCTATTGTTATATCAGCTGCAAACAATCAAATTCTTGTATGGCTGTGCTGTGAATGCCTTTGTGCTTAAAACTGGATGGCTTACAGATTCAATCGTGGCATGTTCTCTCTTACCTCCTGAGCGGTATGTCCTAGAATTGCATGAATCTCACTTTATAGTTTCATTGCTAAAATATCAAATTACTTCTACCAATATAGATATTGTATGTTTAAATAAATGTATTCTTGTATTCATTTGTCGGTTTGTACTGGCATTGTGTAGTAGACATTTAGAAACTATCATTTATTCTAATACATCTCATAGAGGAAATAGACTGCAATTTGATTTGCCTGCAATCTTCCATGAAAATAATTGCAACTTTGCTGTCAGTTGTTATGCTTTATAAAAGAAATACCTCCTGAAATCTATTATCTTTCAACTTTAAAGTCTTGTTCTCATTGACAATCTTAAACTATATGTTGCTATAATGCATTCAGTAATTATATCTGGTAGAGTATTTACTAATTATTATAATAATACTCTGGTAGAAAGCATTATCAGTAAAAGAAAATCCAAAAAATATTTTCAATTTTCCTTTTCTTCTAAGTTGAGAAAGGTGTATATATAAATTCTTAGTTTCTTTATGGTTCTTAAAACGTCTAATTTACTTGTGGCACATATTTCTTGAGATTTTGCTATCTTTTCCTATAGATATGCCATTTCCCCCAAAAGTTCTGGTGGACGTTATTCCAGAATTGGAGAGCCTATGCATTACAAAGATCATCAACCCATCTTCGGCGGTACAGCGATCATGCTTCACGGGAAAAGCCGATTCTGCATTGACATGGCAAAGATCATAAGGGTACGAAGTCTAATACATTGTTAATTGGAGGCTATTGCGCATTTACACTTGCAGCTTTGCTAGCTTGCTTTCTTCTTTATTGATCTAAAGAGCTACTTTTATTTCTTCTCGAATATTTCCAAGAAATGGTATTCTAGAAAATATTATGTTAAACATAAAAGACAAAACATCAGAGACGGAAGATACAGTTTGTCAAGTTAATAAAAAAAGTATTCAAGACGGTAAATCACTGAAAAGTTTTACCTTGTTCACGAGAACTTTATGGTTATATTTCCCTACTCTTTAGAATAACACAATTAAATGGTTAATGCTAGAAACATGGCATCCTTTCTTTTTCATAATGTATTTTGTTAATGTCAATTCCAATGCCTTGATACATATTTGGGCATGATAACTTCCGTTTAATTTAATGGTGGTGTGTCATCCATATTCCAAATTAGAACTTTCTGTATTGGCAACCAATTTTGATACAGTTTTGTCTTTGTATAAGAGAAATTATCAAAAAGGAAAAACTTTTCAATTGCTGAGTTATATTGTCTATGAACCTTCATCCTGATGTTCAATTAATCTATGCTTTCTAATTATATAGTCGTTCATGTCTACATCAATTCATATCTGTATCTTTCATAATCTTTTGCATCTCTACACTATTATATGCATACTATTGAAACAAAGTCAGGATCAGCACTACTGCTTTTGATTTCTTGAGCGTGCATTGCAGATTTTTCTTCGTTATTCTGAAACCAACCGCTATTTGGTTTTCCTCGTAATGTTTTCCATACAGCATGGCGGTGGACAGGTCTGCAAAACCCTCAATTGTTTGGTAAATAGTCTTGATTCTGGAAGGGTTTCTTTCGCAGCTATTGTTGCAGACAACGAGGCAAGGACATCTCGTCATCTGAAGCACTGTGCCTTAGAGCGGAAAATACCTATGCTGGTTGGTAAACTGTGCTTAATATCCTCTATTGAATCGTTTAGCTATCTATTCTGAAATTAATTAAGTTCCTAAATGTTATAAATACCGTGAACTATTTTATTATTTTATTTCTTCAGCTCCTGGATGGCCAACTGACCACTTTTCCTCATACAGTCATCTTCCTGGTTTATAAAGAGCTTACAAAGGGGAAAGCTTCTTCCATGCAAAGAGAGCAGTACATCTCCTCCTATAAAGGCTCCACTTTTTGCAGCTTCTGTGGAACTGAGTCCAGAATTCTGAAACTTCCCCCTCTTTTGCCAGCCATGTGATTTTGTGGGTTTGTTGTATTTTATTCTTATATTCAATATCATTATACCAAGAAAAGAAAAAAGAAAAGAAATAAGGAGTGCACCGAGAAGAGAGTATCTCAGGATGAACACACTGGAAAAATGGTTTAAGGGAGTGCCAACAGGGGAAAAAAGGATAATTCTGAGTTCTTTTTCACCTTGTCAATTTTCAACATTATCCAACTGTAAGAGGACTTGCAAAAGATGTATTATTTGAGCCAAAATAATTGCTTATTGTGTTTTTTTTTTTTTTTTTGCTAAGTAATTGCTTATTGTGTTGTTTAACATAAAAATGGTTTAATATGTATGAATATAAAAGTACTGCTCTAGTAATTTGAAGCGCAATGAAAACCATTTGAACAAGCAAGCACTGTTCATGAACTATTCGCTTCCAGCGCCACTCCATAGCAAAGTAGATACCACTGTGTATTATCAATAATGATTGTTGGATCAAATAAGGATCAAAGAGTATAAAATGAAAATGATTGTTAGAATTTAATGTGATATTATGCCTTCTTGATTCAAATTTGATCCCAAATTTTTTATCCAATAATCACTGCCCGTGTATTACATGAGCTCCTCCAGAATGGTCGTAGTTGCAATAAAGTCCCGAAATGCATCACTAACCAACATATTCCGTGCCCGCATGCATCACAGCAGCACCTCAAAGTTTCCGGAGAATGTATCCTTACATACTTGAATCGAATACACTATAACACAAATTTTACAGGGTAATTCAACAGC
This sequence comes from Vinca minor, assembly GCA_026122235.1. Taxonomy (NCBI): domain Eukaryota; kingdom Viridiplantae; phylum Streptophyta; class Magnoliopsida; order Gentianales; family Apocynaceae; genus Vinca; species Vinca minor. Next base: position 5,567,965 of record JAOCZM010000291.1, read on the forward strand.
AACGAAAAGACAGAAAATACAACTCTTTACCAAATAACTTATAAGGCAAGCTCAAGGAGATCAGCAGACATGTCGGTTGGGGTTGTACACCAACAGAAAGACCAACAAAATTGAGGGGTAAAAAGAGGACGTAAATTGACAACATTTACAGGGATCTCAATTTAGCAAAGGGAGAAGAGCCAGAAAAAAAACGGATGGATGAAATTTTGACTGCGTATAAAACAACTTGCAGCCCGATTACCTCCTATAGTGCACAAGAGAAGAAATGCAGCTATGATTTCTCATTTACAGGGTGCGCGGCCAATAAGCCGGCACTGGTCAGGAAGTAAGGAGCAGACAATCTGACCATTCACTGGGAAAAGTTCACCATCAAGACCACAGCCACTGCGAGTATGCTTTCCAGGTTTTACCTTCACTGATTTTACCTGCATACCATCAAATTCTAGTCAAAATTGGGACACTGCAGCTCAGTGCATTTAAATACAATTACAAGAGGGCATAGAAATTCTATCCACCAAACAACTGCACCAAGATGCTGAGGTAACTTTGTTAACTTATTATAAATTCAAGTACTTGCTCTCATCCTTATCATTTATGTAGTGTTTATATACCTAGCCATCCTACCAGATTGTCACAAAATGATAATAGGGATTTCTTACAGTAAACCTTTAAAAAAGCCGCATGGCTCAACCTGTGCAGTTTGTTGCTGAGCGGGACATAAATAAATCGAGTCAATAGTCCCCGAAATCTTCTACCATTGTGGAAAAAACGTCAGGAATCAAGATAGAATGTTAAGGAGCTTTACCTTGACGTAATCAACATAAGGCAGTGAAAGATGTCGACCCATTTGAAGAAGCATGAAGAACCTTAACAACCTGAATCTTCCACTTCCATGAACCAACAATAAATCCAAGGTATTATCATCAAATTCAGCTTTAGGTGCTATCACCTGTGAACTCAAACTTTGAACAGTCTTACAGGAATGGTTACAAACAAGGACACCAAGAAAATGTCCCTTTTTATTCACCCATTTCTCTTCAGATCTTGATGCAGTTTCCTTCTTTACAGCAAGTTCATTACCATCTGACAGTCCAGGCAATTCTAGAGAATTTTCTGCATCCCAGGTGTGCTTGGAATCCCACCTTGGTTCAGCATCCCAAATCGGACCAGGATCAGACATCGTAGATGAGATATCCTCCTTGTCGTTTGAGCCTGTATTTGCCCAAGAAGATCTAGTAGGGTCGTTGGTTGCAGTTAATCCTGACCATCCTTTATCTGTCCTTGACTTTGACCTCGTCCTAGGCCAGCTTGGAGTTGCTGAAAGCGGAAGCTGAGGGTGGATAACTTCTGGTTCTGGTTCAGCTGTAGTGTTCGTTCTTCCAGCTGAAAGTCGTTTCGATTTAGGATCTATTGCACGCACAAATTCAGATGGCTCAGTATTACTGCAGGTAGTATCCAAGTCTGCTCCAGACATTCTACTTGGGGTCATTATCGAATCAATACTTGATAGGCTGGAGGCTCTAGGAAGGCCCTCTTTGCTAGACCTCCTCATTATATCTGTATAGAGGTCTGCCAAATCGATTACTTCCTCATCAGCTGAGCATTTTCCTTCTCCAGTTGCCTCTTTTGAAGCTGGTAGATATTCTACTTCATAACTGTACTTCGGCAGGCAAAAGAATTTGAGGAAACCAGCAACAAAATACCGCAAAGGACCAAAGCGCTTTTGATATCTCTCAGAAAGTTCCAGAACTGCCAAACATGGAGCATATGAATAGGAGAGCACAGGAAAAGACTGAATGATACCAACAATTCAATCATTAGTTTTTTTTGTAATATCGCATCTCAGAGATGAGCAATAGTAATAAGAAACTACATCCAAAGAGCATATGCAAAAGAAACCAAAAATCCATAGATGAAATAGACCTGAAACTAACAGGCAAACAAAACCAAGGAATTTATGCTCCTCTATATATCTGATGATGACTCTCATTGCGACAATATTGAAAAACCTACTAAGCCCTCAACCCCGTAAAGGGAAAAATATTAAAAGAAATCCACCCTCCCAATTTATTTGATAGTTTTGCACGTGCAGAATATTTTACATGAGAGTTCATATTAGAACATACAATAATAGCACTCAGGAACATGTCACAATGCGTACTTAATTTTGGATATAGAGATATAAAAGTATTATCGGGGCAGGAATCGAGTTCGTGCAGTTCTTTATCGGGGCAAAAAATTGAAAAAGAAAATACTTAGAGATAACAAAAAAAAATAAAAACTCAAGAAACTCTTCTTGGCTCTGCGATAGAGAGAAATGGGATGTGGAGAGAAGTGGAAGTTTCAAGTATTCCTTTGGATATTTTTCATAACAGGAAAAATATGAAGAAAACTACCATCTGGAGCAGTCAAGTGTAATAGTCGTAATTTACCAAACAAGTGAAAGCAGGAATCAATTAGGAAAAGTGTCGTTAGGTTACCATCACTAATGAAACCAAAGTATGTGACAGTTGTCCCAAAGTGAATGACTCCACTTTGAATCCACTCAGCAGCAAAAACATCTGTAGCAGTCAAACCACCCTGAAATAAGCAAAAGTAACTCACATGTTAGTAGAAATTAGCACAATATGGCCAGCTTATCTCACAAGCAACACTTGGAGTGGTGAAAGAAGATACTGCTAGGAAAATATTACCATCAGGTTTTCGGAAAATAATAACGTGGAAGCCAAAAGGATGTTATTTCACTTCAATGAGAAAGACTTTACACAGGAAGAAAAAGAAAAAGGTAAGAAGGTCATTTACATCATTGGCAAAATTAGCACAAGATAGTTATCATTCAAAAACGTGTTATCATCTACACGCGTGCTTTAGAATGAATTAATGATGTGCGCCATTGATTGACTTTTCATTATCTGAATTTCAAAGAAAATAATTGAATCTTAAAACAATTTGACGAATGCATTATAGTTTTGTAAATCCATATTATCAAATTTTTGAAATGGAATTCAGAAAGAACACCTTTCAGGAGTTCGAGCAAAAAATGCCGCCTTTCCAGTGGAAAAGCCCATCTCTATACTGTATCCCAACTAATTACTGAAACAAGAATCTTTCAGACTTTGAAATGAAAGCCATTCCCCAAACTCCAAAAGAAGTTCCAAAAAGAAAGAGGATAACTAATGTACTGAACAGAAAAAAGGATCGACAATGAGTAAGCAACCGTTGCTAGTCATGCGTGGCCTGAGTTTGCAATGAGGTAACTATGTCACGCCCCGTAACCGGGAAATGACCTGGCAGCGTTCCGTTGCCAAACGGAACACAGAACCCATAACATAAAACCCATAAACGCATCAACGGAAGCTATAAAACATGCTAAGAAATAAAACCTCAATAGTATATATATAAAACTTAACTTAGAAGGGTACTTCATAACTTAAAAGGAAATGATACAACTTAAACATACTTCAAAGTCACACTTAATCTATTTTAAAACAGTAAGGTGAGCTAGACGTCTATAAAGTGTCCTCTCCTTGATACTCGAATACGTCGTCCCCCACGTACCCTTCGTAGCTAACATCCTGCTCATCTGAAAATGAAAGGTGGATAAGGGTGAGCAAAACCAACTATTGCTCAGTAAGATCCCTTCAACCTTGGGATGAAGAAATATATAGACACTTAATTAAAATAGTTTATGCATCCCAAAATATTTCATAACTTTAAAAACATAATCACCAATAAAGCAGTAAAATCATGGTATGCAAAATACTTATGATTTCTTAGAATATTGGGAGTGCAGAATCGCCGCCCATACAACGACCCTACACATCTTACCCCTCCACTCGAGAAATCATAAATACCTGCGACTCAACCTCCTAGCTTTCTCGACAGCTTTAGGAATGACAGTTGCGCACCGGCCATTCTTACCCCTCCACTGCGAGACCGCTAGGAAGTGAAGGTTCTAGCCTAGCGTATACGTGGGAATGCCTAGCTTCTCACTAGCTCGAGTACAGACGATGGCCGTCGTCTACACCCTTGCTACGAGACAACTAAACAACTCCAAAACCTGATGAAAAACATTTAGAAAATGACTTCCATTTCCCTGCAAAACCCACTCACATCAAATAACAAATGCAAACATCATATATCGTTGTATACTGTTCGTGACATCGTACATCATGACTTGATGTTTGGGCCTCTCCCAACATCTTATCTACGTACTTATCATATAACACAACTCTACATGCTACATCTTATCCCAAATTAGGTACATTGACTCTTCATGAAATCCATAACATAACATAAGCATAACATAAACATATTGGATCCTTTCTTAGTCAATGTCCCTAATGGGATGTTCCCTTATGCTTACAATCATAAAACAGCAAGTAATCATGCTATCATAGACATGCGCAATTAAACATCATACAATTCATACATTCACATTAAATATTGCTTCATCCACTTTTATGCAAGAAAAACATGATAAAACCATTTTTTTCATCCATACTTCATTCGTAATCTGTAAAAAATCAGTATATGAAAGCTTTGGAAATACTCAAAGTTGAAGGGTCCTTACCTTATCACCGTTTATGTTCTTAACTTGTAAAAATCCAGAAAATCTGGTTCGTGTTCCTAATTGAAAGACGTACACAGGAAAATCTGAAAGTTAAAATCCTAAACCCTCTGGTCAAATCGTAGCCCTATAAGTCTAGTTTCTAAATCAAAAAGAATCAGAGGATTTGGAGTTCTAGATTTACCTTTATGACGTTTCTAGTGCAGTGCACGCAGGCTGCCCAGAATCTGTTTTTTTCTTGCTTTTCTGAGACTTAGAACTGACTTCCAAATCCTATAACTAGAAATCCAGAATTCCAAATGCTACTCCGTCGAATCCCAAACGTAAATCTATCGGTCCACTTCGAAACGCCCTAAGAATCGCTGAAAACCGACACCATTTGCTATCTCAAAAGTGTATTCTCCCACAGCCTACCCAATCTGCCAGAAATCTGCTCTCTTATTTTTTTCTCTCTTCTAAGACTTAGAACTGAATGGATTTCGAAAATGACAGCCTAAGAAGTCTAGAAACCACCTCTAACTTCTTCCCCACTACTTTCTCCACTCCCCACTACTTTCTCAAGTCCCCACTACTTTCTCCACTCCCCACTACTTCCTAGAAATCAGCAAAGGTCTCTTATCTTATCTTAATGTTATACAAGTCCTAAAACATGTTATAACACTTAGCAAATAATAAAAGCAAATAAAACACTTAAGCAAATATGACGCGTTTCGGTCAACGTTGACTTAACCTCGGTCGACGTTGACCCGTCTAAAAAAAATAGTAAAAGTTACGGTCTTCACAAACTAGGTGCTCGAAGATGTTAGATGAAAGCAATAGTGGTTTGTATAAATGGATAGTCCTCAAATACAAAAGCTAGGAATGACTGATTAGTTGCACTGAAGGAAAAGATAATGCATGAAAAATGGGTGAACCGTGAACCCCTGCCTTGCTTTGTGGACACTGGATCTCTAACTCCAAACTAAAAAGAAGAAATTACCTTAACTATAGCGATTGCTGCAGACACTGGATCTCTAACTCCAAGAACTGTCCATACCAGAGAATTATCAGAACCAGCAGGTATAATTCCAATAGGAATGGATATTGCTTCTTTTTGGTTGTCTCGACTAAGTAAGCCATTCAAAACCTGCAGATCAGACTGACCCTTGTAAATGCAAATTAATCTTGCTGAGTAACTCAGTAAATTGCTCATAAGTATTTCAAAAATATATTTATATTAGAATGACAGGCGGCCTAGGAAATTATAGTAAACAAAATCAATAGATTGACCACAAATATTTCAAATGGAATCACTGGACACTGGGTGCAAATATTTTCACAAGGTTTGCTCCAAACACATTGAAGTAAGGTCATCAGTTAAGCTAGAATAAGGAGCAGATCACATTTCTTGAAATTGAACTTTTTACAAAGTTCATCACACATTCGAATTAAAATCCAGTAAAGCCGTATCAATAGCAAAAGAATGTGAAAAAACACTGACCTCATTCACTATACCATCACCCCCAACACAGATGATACCTGAAATAAGTATGTCACCAAGATAAATAAAGAAGAAAAATATAGTTAACAAATGACTGAAAGAGAATAAGAGACAAATTAGAAAGTATACAGCGACAAGAATACCATCAGGGCAAGAGCCGAAGTCCACTGTTGATGCAAGCTTCCTAGCATGACCAGCCGAATTTGTTTTCACTACCTCCAACTGAAATCCGGCAAGCTGTTGATTCACAATAGACAGACATGAGATATGCACAAGCAAAAACCAATGATAAACATTTTAACAATAAACAAAAAATTGGACCAACTCTCTATTCAATAACAATCTTCAAAGAGCTTTGCCACGTGGCAAGATGCAGTTTAATAAAGATTTTTGGAGTTCAAAGAGCTTGCCACGTGGCACAATCTTCAAGGTAGTTTGAGTTTAACCAAAAAAAAATTGCTTTGAGATTGTCTAATGCAACCAAGCCTCAAGCACGAGACCGTAAGGTACGAGGCGTGGCTCCTAGGATCTATCCCTCCCTCTTGGTGTGAAGCTAAGAGTTTGCTCTCTTATTCTCTTTATTTTATCTAGTTGTGATTTAGCAATAACTATAACCTGGCTTCCACATATAATCCTATTAGATTCTTTATTATGCTATATTAGACATATTCTCGGGAATTCAAACACTATAATCTACCTAGTTTTCCTACACAAAGCTTAGCAGTATTCAGGATGGCTTTCTGAGGCCGCTTTGCTGAATTGGTCCAGCATCAGTTACCTAATGATTGTACTTAAATTTCCAATCCTTACAAAGTTTCTACTAGTAATCATCAAAAGAGAAAGCCGGTCATCAGTAACACACCATAGACATGCACATAGGAGGTCCAAAAAATTTAGTAGCAACAATTATCAAACTTACCTTAAATATCGGTTCAACCAATTCATTGAAAACTTTACTTGAGCGACCACGTCCGGAACGAGGGTTCAAAATCACAAGCATTTTAGGTGGGCTTTTACATCTTATATATGATTCAGGAGGAAATTCATTAAGAATCAGCTCTGATGCTTGCTTCAGAGGATGAGGTAAACAATTCACATAACACTGCTGATCTGCAAAAGCACTGACCCATTGTATGGCTGCATCAGTGGTAGATGCAAAAAAACGAAAGTCCTTACGGCTTCTCCCAGTTTTCACAAAGCAAGCAAGGCCACAAGAGGCTTCTCTATATGGATAAGAATGCACAGTAAAATGTCTGAGGCCAGAATAATATGAAACCTGCCAAGTGGAAGTTTAGCATCATTATCTTGATGAACTGGCAGAAAATTTTCCTTCTTTAGTAGCATACTATTACTCATGGTAAAAAAAGGATATGCTCACCGAAACTACATCTTCCAGACACAAAATTTTAGTACCCCAAACCAGAGCTTTACTGGTCAGCTTAGCATCGACAGCAACCTGGCTTACAGTTTCTGTTGGAGCTTGTATATCAGTCTTTTTGCTTTGTTTTCTCTTATCCTGGACCAGTTTTCCAGAAAATACATCATATCCTAATAAGTCAGACTGCTCATTTCCAATATCAATCCTATGTTCCTCTGTTGTAGATTTCTTAGGATCATCATTGCTTATACTGATATTACCACGTATCGAAGACTTTCCTCTACTGCGTTTTTCTGGAAAGACAACTGGAGATGTCTGCTGTCCTGTAATTTGAGAGCATAGGCCCAATCGGCGAAGAGATTGCTGAGGAGCAAGTCTTAAAGAACTATTCTTGGAAAGATTCGCTGTCTTCTGCATGTTGATTCTTGACAGGAACAGGCAGCAGAAGGTTGCTAAGAAAAAATTTATCTAAAGGTCCAGCAAACGGAAGACACACAATAGAAAAGAAGGCTCACCATATACTGCAGCCTGCATATTCAAGATCATATAATTATGATCAACAATTATGAAAAGAGAATAAAAATGTTTAACTAGCATTTCACCTTTTTTTGTTTGGGTGAAAAAATTCGCGTTCAAGAGAATAAAAATGTTTAACTCACCATTTCACTTGAACATGCCATCCAGACATTTAAATTTAATATTAAATATTAACACAAACAGAAAACTGATGAAATGCATAATTATTTTCCAGGTCAAATTCGCATTTCGCTTTTTTTGCCTTTTGGTGAATAAATTCGCATTTCACCTACACAAAGGTATCAAGATACAACTTTTCTTAATCTAGATTTTTTGGAAAAACTCAGTTGATCATAAAATTTTACAATTGAATCAGCTTAAAAAACAGGAAATTTTGTCCTACCTAAAACAATTTTAAAAAATTATAAAATTTCGTGAACTGAAGATCTTACAGCATATCTAAAATCCTAATATTCGAAACTGCAACAGGAAAATGAGAATTAGCTTAACGAAATTTAGCTTACGCGATTAAAAATACAGTAATCTATATAACATTTCACCGATTGGAGGATATGATTGCATATACTGACCTTCAAAGCAGTGAAATTTAGAATGAAGATGTGGTGGTGGAGCTGGTGGCGGTAGACGGCGGAAGACGGAGAGATCAGCTGCAGCAGGTGGCGTTTGAGGTGGGTCGTTGGATATGTGATTGGAGCAAAGGGTATGTACCACCACCAATCAAATAGTGACACGCTGTTTCGTTTTGTTTTGTTTTTTTTAAAAAGGTTTATTTCAGTTTATCCCCCCTCTGTTATGAGGTATTTGCACTTCAGTCCTAACTGCTAAAAAATGACCGCAAACACGTTGATCGTTAGTCAAAACAAACAGTAGATAATGCGGTGAAGTAAAGCTTTTTTTTTGCTGAATTAAAGTAAAGCTATTTGGAGTACCTATAAATTGAGAAAAAAAATGATTAAAGATACAGAATACATGACACCTAAAATGTCTTTTTCATAGTCTTTTACTTTACATTTACAAATTTCCTTATAGTTTTCCGCATTAAATTATATGTAGATTCCCCTTTTACTTAGCCTTTTGGGACCAACTTAGTTTAAATGTGAGAATCTCTTCCAATAATGCATAATTAGGTAAAGATTGTCCCCATAACACATCCTAAAGTTTAGGGCTAGTTCTAAGACTTGGGCTTAAATTTCTGAGTGAAGATTTGTCTTAAATAACGCATATTGGGCCAAGACATCCTTCTCCGAGTTGTAATACAATTTTAAGAGTTCTCCGAGTTGTAATACATTTTAAGAGAAAGTGTTAGACCAAGGCCGACTGGCTAAACTTTCAGCCCAACATCTGACTGACTTTTTTTGTAGCAACAAGTTGATAGTTTAAAATTTTAAAAAGCATATGCATCAATACATCGGGAAATAACTAGTTTTAACTTTAAAATTAAAGGTAAGTGAGTTAATTTATAAAAGAGATTAAACTTGAAAATACTCCAGATTGAGTAAAGGGAAATTAGCCTATTTAGTTCTCCAGTAATTTTTGTTTAGCCCGTACAGTCCATAATGTTTAATTTCAGCCTATTTAGTCTCCCAAAAAATTTTGTTTAGCCCGTATAGTCCCCAATATTTAATTTCAGCTTGTAAAGTCCCTTATCTATTTACGGGCTGGATATAGATGTTCCACCACCTCTTCTGCTGCAGAATCAGGGCAGCCCCAAATTCATGTCATCCACGTGCTTAATAGGAATAATGGTCAGTTTCAATATATAAAATTTACAAAATACAAAAAATCAGTATAAGTATAGTTTTTTTAAAAAAAAAAAATTCGGGGGTTAGCTGGCTGAGCGCTTTGGCCCGGTATCGAACCTGGGACCTCTCAGTCCCAGGCAGTGGATGTTACCCACTGGGCTACCATGCCTTCGATCAGTATAAATATAGTTATAAAAAGGAAACCTCAAATTCTATTGCCCTAATTTGCCTAAGTCCGCCGCATAAGAGGTGGTGGAACTTCTATATGCATCCCATAAATAGGTAAGGGGCTTTACAGCTGAAATTACATTGGGGACATAAGGGCAAAATGAAAATTTCTAAGGGACTAAATAGGCTGAAATTAAATAATAAAGACTATACGAGCGAAATAAAAATTTATGGGGGACTAAATAGGCTGATTTCCCTTAAGTAAAATGCAATAGTATATATAAGAACAATAAAGCCTTCTAACGAAATTTAACAATTAGACTGCTAGTGCACTATTAAAAATATTATGGAATAAAACGCTCACATACTAAACTTAATAATAGTAAAATAAAATTAAATATCTGACAAAGGTGAATTTTGGACCGCAAAATTCATAAGTGGGGACATAGACAATCACATAGTGCATATGTTTTTAATTATTTGATACATTTCAAAATAGATCTTGGTAAAGAAACATCTCACGGCTATAGGGTATATGACAATCTGTGTCTAAAAATAATCAATAAATGTCCCCAAAAAAATTTTAGACCGAAATTCTTTTATCCAATAACCCAAAACGCTTGGAAAAAATGTGTTTTGCATACTTGGAAGAAAGGTTGTCAAAATTGCGAGTTGGATCATAAAATCGTACTAAAGGGTATAAATCGAGTTAAATCTTGTTAAAAATCGTTGGAGAGTTGGATCGTAAAGATCGTACGATCTAGATCGTAGGATCGTACGATCCAATAAAGTCTCTCTTTTTTTTTTTTTTCTTTTTTCTTTTTTTACTTATTTATCATGTTTTTTATGCCTAATAAATAGATTGTTGCAGAAATTATGTGTTGTACACTGAGAATTGGTTTATTTGTGGTTATTAGGAATTTATGATCTCATAATTGACTGCTCCTAAATGGTTCCGGGATTGGATTCGATGTTTTTCTCGTGATGTCTGAATTTTCTCTATAATACACTATCGTAGAAAATAAGAAGAGATCTGATAAAATGTAGAAAAAATTAGCGCTAATGTAGTTTAAATTGAAGTAATGTAACTTGATGAAGTTTTCCAAGTTTAGACTCAGATTCTTAAGTTTTAAGGCGTACATAAGTCGGTTTTCTTGTTCTTCGGTATTTTGTATTTTTTGAGGCATTAGGAGAAGTTGATTTATCTAGATTATTGGTTTGCTTTTGAAGTCTATCACTTATTAGTTTGTATTTTAATTTCAATTTTTTAGTTTTATTAGTTTAAATTTATCATGAAATATTATTTTAATAGTTTTGTCGGATCTTCCGATCCGTGCTACGATCCTCGTGTTTACGATTTTTGAAACCCGTCCGTTTCGAGTCAAAATTACGATGTTGACAACATTGCTTGGAAGTCAGAAACATCCCCGCTGCCATATATATCAAAGGAGTAGTAGCGTAATTTTTTCACAATTCTGGCTGCACTCCAGAAACCATCAGAGCAACTTTTGAATTACACAAAACTCTTAACTATTACCGGCAAATCATGATGGCATCAGTAGGCGGCGGAGGCAATGCGGCGGCGGCGGCAGGAGTAGTTGAATGGCACCAGAGGCCTCAGAACCCTAAGAATCCGATAGTTTTTTTCGATATTACCATCGGCACAATTCCTGCTGGCCGTATTAAAATGGAGCTATTTGCTGATATTACCCCCAAAACTGCCGAAAATTTCCGGTATAATACTCTTTAACCTCACAACTCAAACTTAAACAATTTAATAATAATAATCTCTCAAGTTCTACTTCTGTTTATCTGCTATTGTATATGATCCTGCTGTGTCTATATGCTTAATTTTGTAATATACATATTAGTTTCCGTAATTTAAGCATAATATATGTACACACACATCAGCTTTTTTTTATATTTATTATAAAATTTGCAAAAAAAGGGGGGAAAGAGTAAAGACAGCTGTTTTGCTTTTTTTTTGTTATTTGTCCAATAAATAATTGAGAACAAAGATTTGATTGTGAAATGATAGAAACTGTATTAGAGCATGCTTATACTTTGCCAGCTTGCCTACGAAAATTTGGAAACTGTAATTTGAATAGACAAGGAGGTAAAATTTGTTTAATCTGCCCTGTTCAAAATTTTAAATTACAAGGTAACAAGTAGGGTTGTCATAACCTAGATTGATTACTAGATTTTTTGTATGTTGTCATTCTGGTTTGAGTGGAAAAGTGGAAAAAAAGTAATAAATTGACTTGGAAAAAACTTCATCCTCTCTTCCTACTTCTCTTCTTTGAACTATGAGATTTGTATATATTTTTTTAGTTAGTATGGTTTAGTTGGTTTGATGGTTTAAATTTTCTTCATTTTTCATCCGTGAATTTTATCCCTTGGATGTTGCGATTTATTGCATTTGTTTAACTATTTCCCCCTCTCATCCCTTTATTGCCAGGCAATTCTGTACAGGCGAATACAGGTCAGTTTATTCCTTTGTTTCTATTTGCAGTTTTTTTACATCATTATGATATCTATGTGTTTCTATTTTCTAGGCTGGTTTTAATTTTGCATTAGCTGTTGTCTTGAACTGCAGGAAGGCAGGTCTACCTGTTGGTTACAAAGGATCTCAATTCCATAGGGTGATTAAGGATTTTATGATACAAGGTGGTGACTTTGTGAAGGTGATCCTCTCTCCATGTCACTCTCCTCATATTTGTGTTTTATCACTTGCGTGAATGTACATGCTTCCATGTGTTTGAGATTGAGGCTGCGGATAGATATATGGCAACCCTAACTGCTTTTATCTGGAACTCATATGTTGAAAAACTTGAAGGTGGCAGTTCAGAAGTAATTGGAACTGAAAGTATAAACTTTAAAAGCCGAATTTAATTGGTTGATGTTGCCTTTACCATCCTTTAAATTGTATCTTGTATTTGTATCTATGTACATGTGTACTTGCATGCCGAAATGTTAAATTATTCTTGTTTGTGATTTAAAGGGTAAGTTTTGTGTATATTTCCTTGCCATGCTATGTACATTTTGTTTACTGGTTGATGGTCTCTCTCTGCAGGGAGATGGTAGTGGTTCTGTATCTATATACGGAAGCAAGTTTGAGGATGAAAACTTCATTGCAAAGCACACTGGCCCAGGGCTTTTGTCAATGGTACACAGTTTTCTTGTCTTTTATATGATTTAATCATGTAACCATTTCTTCTTTAGATTGAATTGTAGCACTCGTGTGCTTCTTTCAGTGATATTATTGAGGTTATGTATAAATTACATTTTACTTAGTGGGTACAATTTCATGTTGCCTGAGATTGTCATCTACATTTCTGGAAGTTTCTTATAAGGATTTTCAACATGAATATTAGACCTCTTTCATGATTGGATTCTAACAGCTATAAAGTATGATAACGCTTCAGTGAGAGTCCTGATGAAAATACTTGTAGTAGTCCTAACTTCCTTTTTGTTCCAGGTGTTGCTGTAGTTTTTGTTATTCTTCCTTGGAAGCTGGATGCCTTGGACAGGGGGGGTCGATATTAGTTACATGCTTTTGCTAGCCTTTGATATACTTTTTTGTCCTAACATTGTGGTTCTATGCTTCTGGCAGGCAAATACTGGACAAGGCACAAATGGATGTCAGGTAAATCCAAATGGATATTTCCCCCATCGGTCTATGAGTTAAAATTTATATTTATTTTCTTTATTGATATCAAATGCAAGCATGTCAGTGATTATCTAGCTCCTTGCCAAATCTGAATAAGGGTTTCATTCCTGCCGTCCAAGAAATAAAAAAAAAGGAAAAGAAGGGGTGGTCGGGTTAAAATGTCTGATGTTGGAGAATAGTTAATTTTCTTTTATGAGAAGCCATAGTCTGAGTTTCCCCCTTTTTCATATCATTGTAGCTATTAATTGACTATGTATTCTAATTCCACTATTTCTTAATGCAGTTCTTCATCACATGTTCGAAATGTGAGTGGCTTGACAATAAGCACGTGGTTTTTGGGGTATGTCTCATTTTCTTTCCAGATCACCGTTGCATGAAAGTTTTTTCTTGTCAGTACTATCCCTCGGATCACTTGTTAGATAACTTGCAACTTATTAGCTATTAAGTTGCCACTGAATGCCACATGATATTTGTTTGTGCCTTATTTGTAGTTGGTCATTACTGCTAATACGATTCAGTATCAAGACAATAACAAATTTATTTTGAGATTTTAAGGGCCAGAGGTCCTCTCTGCTCCTGGGTGTCTAGTCTATCGGCGATTATTGGATATAATGATGTTAATTACTACAAAATAGTGTAACCTTTGCCGAATCTGAATTGATATGTGTATAACATAAATTACTGAATTCATTTTCTACCCCCAAAAAAAGGCTTAATTCTAGGAAATTTATTTTGGGCTTTACTTTTCCTGAGCAAAATTTCTGTGCACATCTCGTATGATTTCACTTTAAGTAATTTCTTGAGGTTAATTTGATTTCTTGCAGCGTGTGCTTGGAGATGGACTTTTGGTTGTTAGGAAGATTGAAAACGTGGCTGTCGGACCAAATAGTCGCCCTAAGTTGGCCTGCGTTATTGCTGAATGCGGGGAGATGTAAACATGAATTCTGACTTGCTATATTATTTGCGAGAACTCCAGTACTGATGTGAGATCTTTATACGCTAATTATTCTCCTGATCTATTGCTAACTTCATCTGTAAAACTCTTTATATTTTGGTCCTTGTATTAGTGCCATTGTTATTTACTAAGATAATTTCGTTATTCAAGGAATGATTTTGGGATTCGTTGTCAGATTAGGCTAAAGAAAAAAGAGAAATATTTGCAATCTAAAAAATAGCATGTACTTAGCATATATTTCCAAGGTTAGTTTATTTTTCCATCGACGTGATCACAATACCGTCATCTTCCAAGGTTACTTAACACTGTTTGCAAAGATCTGAAAAGCATTTTACAATTAACCTCAAAGACAAGGAGACTATGATACGAGAAAGACGAAGGGTGGCGGATGTCTCAATACCATAAAATAGAGCCGTCCTTTGAATTAATTATTAAATGCATGACTATATTTGCTTTCTTTATTTTATATTACTACCTCCATTTCATAATATAGGTAGTTTAGGATATATACCGAAATTAAGAAAAAAAATGTTATTTTATTAGGCAAGATATTAATACTATTCGTTTAAATAAGACTTGTATACCACTAATTTTATTTAAAAAAGTAAAACTCTCACCGTCACAAATTATTTGTCCACTTTGTATTTTGTAGGTGGATTAAGGTTTCATCCAATTTTATTGTATAATATAGTAAAATGTCAAATATGACCCTATTTAATTTTGTTTCCAATTTAATCCTACTTTTTTTCTCTCTTTATTCTTGTCTCTCCAACATTTAATTTAATGTAAAGTATATTGATATTTTAACTACCGAAGTACCTTATATTTTTATTCACCAAAAAAAAAAAAAAGTAACTTATATTTTACTTCCTTAATTTTTGTTACATGTCTTAAACGACTTATACTATAGAATGAAGGGAGTATTTAAGAACAAAAGAATTTTGCATAGGAAATTACAACCTAGGAAGTTGCTAGAAAAGCACAATTGCATAAGAAGAAGAAGGGATTGTCTCTTGTGCATTGGCTAATCTCTTTTTTTTTTTCTCTTCCCACCAAATTCCATTGAATATTATGGATGAAGCAATAATAAAAATGGCGAGGGGATGTGAGAGAGTAGTAGTGATAGTGGATGCATCTTCAACTAGAGATATAAATTGGTGTGCAATTGGAGAGACTCTTCAAAGGTTGACACTGAATCCAGGAGCTAAGCTTACTATTCTTGGTGTTCTTCATTCCCTTACTAACCACTGTAAGTTACTACCCGTTCTTAATTAATTGATACATTTCACATTTTCACACAGACTAAGGAAATGATTAGAAATCAATAATTAAAGTATGCTTTGATGTGCATGTGTAAGTGTGAAATTGTTGGAAACATTACAGATTAAGTATAGTTTTTTATTTTTTTTTGCTAAATATACAGATTAAGTATAGTTGACTAAGGGTCAAATTGAAAAAAAACACGTCAAATGTTTATCAAATTTTGAAATATATCAACTAATTTGAAACATCTAAAAAATTAAAATGTATCAATTAATTAGGAACGGGGTAGTATTACTCCCTCAATTACATAATAATATAAGTTATTTAGGACCTGTAACGAAAATTAAGAAGCAAAGATACAAGGTAGTTTGTTAGTTAAAATATATCAATATTACTCTCTTTTAAATAGAATTAGTGGTATACAAGTTCTATTTAAGAGAGTAATATTGATATTTTAACTAATAAATAAAGTATCTTGTTTTTTTAATTCTTTAATTTCCCTTTAAATGTTCTAAACGATTTATGGAAAGAGTATAAAGGAAATAAAACGAAAGAAGAAAGGAATATATGGTGGGGGCATCAATATCAAAATATATCTCAAAAAAGTATATTTCATCAACAACAAAAAAGAAAAGAAAAACAATCTCAAAATATAAACACTATGCTTAATAATTATGGAAATTTGTCATAGGTAAAATTTGGAGGTTGCTGATTATTTCCCCTTTTTGTTTTCATCTTAATTTTTTGCAGTTGGATATAAGAGTAAAGTGGATTCAAATTTATTAAACCCAAGAAGCAAAAAGTAATTTTTTAAATTAAATATCAATATTACTCTCTTACATAGAATTAGTGGTATACGAGATATATGGATATTTTGACTAACAAAGTACCCTGCCATTTGCTTTCTTAATTTTTGCTACATATCCTAACCGATTTATATTATGAAATGGAGACTGTAAATTTTAATTCTTTGTTTTTATGGGTTATGAGTCTCCCTACCCAAATTGATCAATATTCACATTTTCTTAGTTTAAGATGTACAAAAATAAAAAATGAGACAGTATTTTCTAAATGCTCTCTAGTAACAAATATTATATGCTTGAATATATATATATATATATATATATATATATATATATATATATATATATATATATATATATATATATATATATATATATATATATTCAGATTCCATTTTCAAGAAAGGTGGTTGCTCTAAAAGCTGCAGTAAGTTTAGGAGCAACATGGATCATTCTTGACAGGTAAACTG